>OY856410.1:592363405-593563405 GCA_963693085.1 Alisma plantago-aquatica
ATTAAATTCATCCAACAGTTAATTCAAGTCATCGATGAATACTTCAGAAAAACCTCGGAAAACTAACTCGAGATATTCATAAGCGTAACCACATACCTGTTCAGTAGATTTATCAAGATAATATCAATCCCAACCAAGAAAGCAATCCAAGCAAGTAGCTCAACCACACAATCAAGAATTCTAAAAAACATATGTACTCTATTTACTACACACTTTATCAAGATTCTTTCTATTCAACTTGAAATTGCTTCCTAAGGTTTCCGTATCCATTTTAGGGTTTCGTTTGCAGTTAGGGTTTCACTTCATTTACTATTTTAAACCCTAATTCTATACAATTACTTACAAACACTAATTTTGGATTAAAGGCACACTTAAACATTAATTAAGTCCATTATGCCTCTTTTATATTAAAACTACCATATTTATCCTTTTTAATCTATGACAAAGTCATTATGCTCGTTTATCATCAATTCGTAGTTCATTATGCTCTAATTCACATATGAACGCTATTTATCATTAATTCTACCTTTTATCCACTAGGAAACCCTAATTTCCACATTAAGGGTATTTAACCACAAATAGGAACTTTTATACTCAAAATATCTTATAACCATGAAAATTCAGTTCTATAATTATATTTTCGGATTTAACCCAATAAAACCCATATTTTCCCAAATTAGGGTTTCTAAACATAATCATGTGCATAAAACCCTAAAACAAGCATGAAACTACCTTTTTCAAAATTAACTCTCCCTTTTATTCTTAATAGGTTTATATTTCTCTGAATTAGGGTTCCAAACCAATTAACCCAAAAGAGTCATTAAATCTACGTTCCATATCAAATTAGGGTTTTACCATAATTTAATACATCAAAGGCGATAACTTGGTGCACTTTTTAAATTGCAAGCAATCTCAAGTTCCAATTATATTTTTATTGGATTCTACGCGTTCTCCTGATCAATTTTCATATTTTGCATGTTTCCATCGGAGCAACCAATTAATTTCTAGAAATTTGGCAAATAAAGGTACCTTTTGGCCAATGGCAGCTCGACACGTCATCCTTTTTATTTTTTTCTTTTCTGGCTATTGCTTCCCTTGGCTCACGGATCTGGGCACTAGATCCGGCTTCTATCTGACCTGGATGACCCACTCAGCCTTCATCGTCTTCATGAACGGGGGGGGGGGGGTTCCGCCCCCTGTTTACTATGTAAAACAGAGTACCACAGCGCTGGGCTGGGCGACACCCTCCTCGCCCACCGCGGTGCTTCCTCGAGGTCGGGATGGAAGCATCCTCACCTCCCTTCACTCATGAACCACTCATGCTCGACCGATATCCCTCCCTCACCTCCTCCCTCCCATCCATAGTCACCGGCGTGTGACCTGTTCATGGACCGAGTTTGCGAAGGTCAACACCCACATGGGGTTCCTGGGCGTCAGAGGGTAGGGAGAAGGCGGTCAAAGCTACGCCACATCCAAATAGAGTGGTCGATGCTCCTAGATCTGTCGATGGTGCACCAAACCATTGGGTTGGGAAGCTCCGTAGGCAGCATGGTACTGTGGTACCAGAGGGCAAAATTGTGGAACGGTTAGCGACAAGCAAGAGGATGGGTGCGGGTAGTCTGTCGGGGTCTCGCAGATCTGTGGGAGTTCTCAGAGCGAGATCCTACCCTATATGTGCCATGTATATATATACACATGTCCATGAAGGATGGCTGTTGAAGGTCCTGAATTTGGGTGATTCTTGTATACATGTCCAAAGACCCTTAAACCTAGGACTAACAGTGCGAAATTCCATCCCGAACTCATCGGGACCCTTTACATCCTCGCCCGTCATCTATACAAGGAGGAATACCAAATTGAGCAAGACTCTCTCGGTTCCCTATCTTTCCTAAACTGGACCAAGAGCAGCCAATGTCAGATTAGAGATCGATGGTGTAGATAGCCCACACTATACGAGGAAAGAATCCTTTATTTACGAAATGGTAATGCGATTCATGGATTATCACATCACTTTTAGGATGATTTGCGAAAAGCATATCTCCCAAACCATACACCCTTTTAATCCCAAATTTTAGGGAAAACGTTTGATTTGCATTATCTCCCTTTATTCCAATTTTGAGCCTTAAATTTGAAAGGAGAGATGTGGTTTCTTCACATGAAACTAGATGTTTAATAAAACTCATTTAAGCATAATTTCTTTCTCATAATACTTTATTTTCTTAATTGTGATTCCTTTTCCTATTAGAAACCATGTGAACACAAAATCTTTTCCAGGATGGATCCATTATCCATATTTCCACACATATTCTTGTAATATTCTCATTATCTCACATTTCTTCTAAATAAGCAATATTTAATTAATCCTTTCTCTTTCTTATTGCATTATCTTTGCAATTTGGACTCCTTGGAACCCAAGGAACCCAAAGGCACAAAATCCACCTTTGGAGGATATTCCTTATCCTTTTCCATATCTTTTATCCATATTCTTATTTATTCCTTTAATAATTGAATTCCCTTTTTTCTTTTTTCTTGTTATTGGGCCCAATAGCCAATAAAACCCACAACACAATCATCAAGGCTATTATAAACGAAATTACATCATTATTTTTTCATTTATCTTTATTATGAGAAATTACGTTTCTCACCAAATGAACCCAAAAATTGGGGTTGTAACATCCTTCCCCTCTTATAAAAATTTTGTCCTCAAAATTCCATCAAGCAAACAAACAGTTCAGGATAAGCCTTTCATACGTCCATCAGGGCTCCCATGTGGCTTCAGCCTTTCTATGGTGCCTCCCAAGAACCTTCATCATCTCATATTCTTCCATCTGAGTTCTTTATTACCTTGGTATATCCTACCCTCGTAGGTGACTCAGGACATTTCGGCCTCTCAAAAGCTGAATAGGTTCAAGGCTCACCACATGGCTTAAGTACCTTACATAGTGCTCTAGATCAGACTCATGGAACACATTACACATCATGCTATCCTGAGGGGTAAGGCTAAACACAACCATCTCCACCAATCCATCTCAAATGGACCCATATATCGGGGACTTAGCTTTCTCAGTTGTAGCTTAGAGGGGTCGGATTTTCACATCACATATTCTCCCACATGGACATGGCATGCCAGTCTTGAGCCGTGCGGTCTAGGCATGTAGGAAAGAGATGCCCATGGTTGAAGTAGCCACCCTTACGTTGGTATTCCATGATCGAGAGCTGGGTGTCCATGGGCCATTGTGGGTCTACACTAAAATGGGGAAGAAATTATGAGGCCTGATAGTTGAGCCTTGACGAGGACGTCAAGAGTCTAAGTGGGGGAGATTGTAACATCCCAGGATTTGAGGCCTTAGATAAAACACTCTTAAAAGGAATGATTGGACTACCCATATAACCAAGGTGCACCTCCTTTTCTGGGAGCCCATCAATAAGAACTCCACAGTTAAGTGTGCTCAGCTTGGAGTAGTACTGGGATGGGTGACCTGTCGGGAAGTTGATCCTGGCATGCCCGTGAGTGAGGACAAAGCGCACAGTTAAGGCTAGTGGTGGTATGTGGGGACAGTCGTCATTCCTGAAACTCTACTAGAGCCTAGGACAGTGGGCCCGAGCGTTACATTCCAGTCACTTTTTTTCAAAAAAAATTGCAATTGTAGAGGAGCATTTATATAGCTCCCCATAAAATTTCATCCAAAAATAATATCATTTGCCCCACCAAAATTAAAAAGCACGTCCATACATTTACTGACTGTATATTTTCTGCGCAGTTACGTTTTTAGTCATATTGTTACTTTTTTATCAATATAGTTACTCTTTTGATCTCAGAGTTACTTTTGTGTCCAGAAGAGTTATTTTTTTGGCTGCCGGGTAGCGAAACTCCAGGCTACCCACACGGGTATTAAAAAAATGGCCATATATATATGCCGACATATTTTGAGATTTCTGTGAAGAAGTCATGATCTTTTGATCTTTCTTTAGAAAAAGAAAGGATCTTTGATTATGATTCAAAGAGGGAAGAACATGCACACATAATTGATCTTAACAAAATGGAATTTTTATTGGCAACTGGAGGGTTTACACTCAGAAAATATGTGGAAACTAAGAACACATGACTATATAGATGAAATTACAATATAAGTGAAGTGGAGGAAGGATTACAAGACTTGGAAATTCTCTAAGGAGGAGAATTTCGAGCTAATACACTTCCTACTACAAAAACTAAACTCAATAAGCAAGGGGAGCTCTTTGGGTGGAAGAGTGTTGTGCCTATCACACCTCTTGCTTTCTTCTTCAACTTCTTTGCCTTTTATAGGCACTTTGGATGGAGTGGACGAAATTTTGACATTTCTTCAAAGACCATCAACTGTAGTTGATTATCCTCAATATTTGGATTTTCAATTTGAATTTTTCTTGTCAACTCTTGCTTTAGTTGACTAAATGAAAACATTCTATTTGTTTTAGTTTGTGGGTTATGTTGGGATCTAGAAACTAGTATTGGAATCAATTTTCCCTTGAAAATGGGATCAATATTAAACTTGTCCCACCATTTGACATATATTTGTCTTTCTAGAATTGGTGGTAATTCAATTATTTATTTCTCCCATTTCCATTGTATAATCCATGCTATTCCATGAGAAGAGATATAATTCATCATGTTTAGATGTTTCTCAATAAGATCATTGCCCATAATATTTTTATTTAATATTATGGGGATTCACTACTACAGAAACAAAGTTCAACATCACTTTTTGAGGCATCGGGTTTTTAGTAAAACCAACACTATTAACATTAAACGTCAGTTAATAAGGACATCCGACATCTATATTTAAAGACCAGCCAGACATGGGTATCACTTTTCATTTAGTGTCATTTGAAGAAAAGAACCTGACGCCTAAAGTAGCCCACGAAATCCAATTTTTTCGAGCAAAAAAAAATTGCGCCAAAGTATCAGACACAATGTCAGTGTTTTACCTAATAACCGACGCTGAATGAAGATAAAATTTGCGCCAAAAGTTCCAATATGTGCATCGGTTGTCTTAGCATAACCGACGTGATAAGGGTGCGCGCGCCGTCCCTGCCAAAAAAATTAGGGTAAAGGAATGTCCAATTGGACGTCAGTTTGTTACTATCAACCGATACTTAAGATGTTAGGTGTCAATTTTGTAGATAACCGACGCCTTTTACAAACTTAATAGACCCATGATCACCCAAGTCTTCCCCTTTGTTTTGTTTCATCGCGAGAATTCTCCTCTCCTATTGCTCGCCTAAAATCGCCCGACGATGCCCCGCCCGCCCGCATTCAACCTGCTGCTCGCCGCCGCTGCTTCTGGTGCATCTCTGCTCACCGCCGCCGCATCCTCCTCTTGTTGTGATTCTGCTCACCGCAGTCAACCTCCACTGCCGCCGCCTGCTCTGCTCACCGCAGTCAACCTCCACTGTCATCTCCTGCTCTGCTCACCGCCCCCTGCTATGCTCACCGCCTCCTTCTCTTCTTACCACCGTTGCTCTCACACTGTCGCCGCCACTCTTCTCCATGCTCTTCTCCACGCTGCTAGGTAGCCCTCTTCTTCTTCCTCCCCTTCAGGCCCCTCTTCTTCTTCTTCTTCCTCCTGCTCCCTCTCCTTACCAAATGGATTAAAGCAAGGCCACAACCATGTGGGATGGCCACGGTCGTGGCTGTGTTGGCCGACCACGGCTGTGGTAGGCCAACACAACCACGACCATGGCCATCCAACACGGCCGTGGTCGGCCAACACAACCATGGCCATGGCTATCCCACACGGTCGTAGCCTTGATTTTATCCATTTGGTAAGGAGGGAGCAGGATACATTTGCAATTGAATACTAATTCTTGACCTAATTCTATAAATTTTGATGGATGTTGAATTAAGATATTAAAACCCTAATACACATTTCATCATAATCTTGAATTAACTATATTGCTGAAATCTTGTGATGAATTTATGTAAGATATTAAAACCCTAATGTTAAATCTCTGATTTTATAGTGATGTGTCATCCTAACATCTACATGAATCCCTATTGTATGATGTAGATTGACGATAATGCATGAGCTAGTTTGAAATTTTGAAATCAATTATGAATCTCTCCATTCCTAGGTCATACTAATTTATGTGTAATCTTTATCTTGATGATGAACATGCATGGACACTCGAAATGTTGAAATCAATGTTATAGAATGACAACACATGTATTTGTTGGCCTAGAAAACCATCTAAGATTTACTCATTAGGAGTAAAACTTGGATAGTCCCCGATTTGGGACTATTCTTGAACACCTAATCTCACTTAGGATGTAAGTGTATAATGTGTATTTGGTTTTCAAGAAAATTCTGGTAGCATTTCCCCATTTATTCTCTAAGTACATATGTACTTGGAGAACAACGGGGAAATGCTGTTGAAATTTTCTTGAAAACCCAATACACATTATATACAAACTAGTGAGATTAGGTGTTCAAGAATGGGATAGGTGGTATACATTTATTATATATATGAATGACAACACATGTATTTGTTGGCCTAGAAACCCATCCAAGATTTACTCATTAGGAGTAAATCTTGGATAGTCCCCAGTTTGGGACTATTCTTGAACACCTAATCTCACTTAGGATGTAAGTGTATAATGTGTATTTGGTTTTCAAGAAAATTTCGACAACATTTCCATGTTTGTTCTCTAAGTACATATGTACTTAGAGAACAACGGGGAAATGCTGCCAAAATTTTCTTGAAAACCCAATACACATTATACACTTACTAGTGAGATTAGGTGTTCAAGAATGGGATAGATGGTACACATTTATTATATATAAGAACGACAACAAATGTATTTGTTGGCCTAAAGTTTCAACCATGAAAAAACTCTAATCCTAGACCCTAATCTTATTGTAATATATTCTTGTTTTCTCTTTGATCATAGAATGGATAGATCATGGATGTCGATTCGCAATCGCTGCACCCCAGAGTTTATTTCTGGTCTTAACCAGTTTATTAGATTTGCTGAGGAACATAGGAAACAACCTGGAGATAGGTTCTAAGGTCCATGTAGGCATTACGGTAACAACTTGAAAGTCAGCACTGGTGACGAAATCAAAAGTCATGTCATGTGCAACGGGATTATACAAGGCTATACAGAATGACACTGGCATGGAGAGATTTCAAACCCAAAACCAGTGGATGTCGATAGAAGTGTTTGTGTGGAAGAAGAAATTGCCTCTGATGACGTAGATGTGAATGAACCAGTTACAGTAGACATCATTGATGCGCTGCTGGATAGTTGTGGGGTAGAGCACACCTCTCTACCTCCCATTTTTAGAAACATTGTGCATGATGCTGAGATATCATTATACATAGGTTGTACTAAGTTTATGAAGCTTAGCGTTGCGTTGAGATTGTATAAGCTGAAAGCTAACAATAGATGGAGCGACAAAAGCATCACGTCATTATTGTTTTTGTTGAAAGAAATGCTTCCTGAAGGAAACAAGCTGCTAATCTCAACATACTAGGTATAGAAATTGTTGTGCCCAATGGGAATGGATGCCAAGAAGATGCACGCATGCCCAAATGATTGTGTATTATTTCAAAAGAACTATGTGGATTTGAAAGATTGTCCAAAATGTGGTGCGTCACAGTGTAAATTGATGACTTCGGGGGAGTCCAAAACTGGTTCTCCTGCCACGGTGATGTGGTATCTACCTATAATATCACAGTTTCAATGCTTGTTTGCCAATTTGATAGATGTGAAGAATTTGAGGTGGCATGTAGATGTTAAGAAAAATAATGATGGGATCCTACGACATGCGTCTGATTCCCCACAGTCGAATATACTGGGTAAGACAAAAGATGGGATAAAATCCAGACTGGACCTACATGAAATGGGAATAAGGTCAGAATTAATAGAATTATGTGAAATGGGAAATCAGAGAACATACTTACCTCCCGCTTGTTACACATTGTCTAGAAAGGAGAAGAAAGCTTTTTGTGAATGTTTGGTAAATGTTAAGGTTCCACAGGGTTACTCATCCAACATCCGTAGATTGGTATCATTGAAAGATCTGAAGTTGATAAGTCTTAAATCTCATGATTGTCACACTCTAATGCAAAAAATATTGTATGTGGCAATTCGATCTATATTGCCGAAGCATGTAAGGTTTGCAATCACCAGACTTTGTTTCTTTTTCAACAGTATGTGCAACAAAGTTATTGACCGTGATACTCTCGATAATTTGCAAAGAGAAGTGGTTGTTACCCTATGTCAGCTTGAGATATATTTTCTTCCGTCGTTCTTTGATATCATGGTAGATCTTGTTGTCCACTTGACTAGGGAAGTGAAAATGTTGGGACCAATTTTCTTGCATTGGATGTATCCCTTTGAACGATACATGAGCATTTTTTAAAGTGATGTTTGAAACTGTTATCGGCTTGAAGGGATTATTATTGAGGGTTATGTGGTGAGAGAGGTTATGGATTTTTGCAATGACTTTCTCAGTTGTAATGACACTCCTGGTAATGACAAGAATATTGAGGAGCAATTTGGGAAAGGAATTTTGGGATCACGGGTGAAAGTAATCAACCGTGAGCAGTTGGAACAAGGTCACTTGTATATTTTACACAACATGGACGAAGTGAGTGTTTATATCGAGGAACATACCAATTTCATCAAGAGACAATATCCTTGAGCCAATACAATGTGGCTTGCTAGAGAGCATAACAAGACATTTATTAAGTGGTTTGAAGATAAAGTCTTACATCAACTATCTCAAACACCAGATGATATTACTGAAACTATCAAATGCCTCACCTTTAAACCAAAATTGAGTGTTATGTCTTATGAAGGGTATGACATTAATGGATTCACATATTACAAAAAGCGCAAGATGATAAGAGTGTCGTCCAAAACAGTGGGGTCACCCTTCAAGCGTCGACTATGTTTTATGCAAGTGAAAGGATAAGAGTCCATGTGAAGCTAAAATGTCATATTACGGTGTCATTGAGGACACATGGGAGTTTGACTACATAGATTTCAGAATTCCGCTCTTCAAATGTAATTGGGTTGATAACACCAAAGGAGTTATAGTGGATGAATTGGGTTTCACTTTAGTGTACTTTGAAAAGATTGACGAGAAGGGTGAACCATTCATATTAGCATCACAGGCGAAACAAGTATTTTATATCGATGATCCTACAAATGATAAATGGTCGGTTGTTCTTCATGGTAAAAGACAGTTCATTGAAGATCCTATAGATGAAGAAGAGTACTATGATAAGTATGATGACACCAGTCCATTCTCAATTGGGTTGCCAACACCATCAAATATTGAAGCTAATGATGACTTGTATGTGCGTGGAGATCACAATGAAGGATTATTAATTGATAAAAATTCGTAATATTAGAGGCATGTTTATATTTTTTTATATGTTTTATTTTTCTGAATGTGAACTTTACAATGTGAATTACTTTACAATGTGAATGTGAACTTTACAATGTGACTTTTACAATGTGAATTACTTTACAATGTAAACTTTACAATGTGAATGTGAACTTTCAGATGGCTGAGCATTCTCCTAATGACCATGCTGATGATTACCGTGAGGGTGAGGACATCAATACACCGCCTCACAATGTAAGTTTTAAAAATATATCATATATTTATATCTACATGTCCATTTATAGTTATATCATGTAAGTGTGTTTATTTTGTCAAATTTTAGGTTGATGATGCACATGTACCCTCTGAAGCACTTGAGGCACTTGATGAGTAGCACCAAAAAGTTGACAAGAGAAGGGGCATCACTATAATGAAGAAGTTAATAGTGCAAAGGGGAAATGGACCCAAACCTGTTGTGGATTTTGATAATGTAGGAAATGCAATTGGAGTGAATCACAATTCGTTTGTTTCATATCTTGGGTATGTTACTCGTAGACATTGCAGTTGTAAGATAGATTTTTGACATAAAGTTCCTAAGGGGAAGAAAGACATAATATAGAAGGATTTATGCGTGAGTTATTATTAATTTGCAATTCTATTTTGTAGATTACTAATTTTTTAGATACTAGTTAATAACAATTCTATTTTGTAGAGTATATTTGAATTGGATGAAAAGCTGCATTGTAAATGTGTGATGCAATGTTGTGGGAGAGTCCTAAGGAACTATAGGACAAATCTCACCTGAGAATACATAAAAGAAGGTGATAAGAGGAAGAAGATAACCACTGAATAGTGGAACTTCCTGGACAAAGTAGAATGAGACACAGTTGTTGCTTCAAGAAAAACTGATGAATTCAAGGTATTAGGCATCACTCCCAATTTAATTAATATATGTTGTATTCACCTATTCAAGATTAACATTTAGTGTTCCTAACAAAATCATTAATGTGCATACTAACTAGGCCCTGAGTGAGGCGCAAAGAGCAAGGCGTGCACTGAATGTGCATGACCACACAATGGCTCTAAAAGGGTATGCAGGCATTCACCAAAGACTACAGGCTGAGTCTATTGCTCAGTCTGCTGCTACTCAGGAGTCCTCTACTATAGGTACCACACCTCTGCCTCGCCAAGATGTCTGGATAGCTAGGAGGAAAAATAAGAAGGGAGAAATAAGGAAGCCCGCAACTGCTGAGGTGGCTGCAAAAATGGTAAAATCCAACTCTTGGAGAAATCATTCGAATATTGATTATTTGTGGTGTTTACTTAATTACAAATTTTTGTTTTGGTGATTAGCGGGAGATGCACGAGATGAGGAAACAAGGCAAGTTCATCCCTGAGGGCACAAGGGATGAATTGAGAGTTGATCTGGGTAACCCAGAGCATCCTGGACGTGTTAGGGCTGCAGGCGCTGGTGTGGACATCAAAGTGTTCTTTGGGCCATCTCAGCACAAACATGTCCCAAAAGCGGGACTTTCACAAGAAGAGGTAACCTATTCTTTCTTTATAATGTTACTATAAAAGAGAATTCAATAATCAGAAGCTAATGTTTCTTTTATCCATGTATATATAGATAAGATAGTTGATAGGAAACCCGAAGAAGCAATGATCAAGTGGCATGCATCTCTGACTTTCATTCAGCATATGGTACCTATGGCGTCCCGCTCTACTCCTACTACAGAGGTTGGGAGTAATCCTGTAGACCCACCACCTAGCACATCCGCTATAAGTATTTTTATGACATAGTAACTAGTCTTTTCAAGATGATATGTATATATGTATATAACATTCTTTACACAAAAATTTGCAGGGTTGAAGCCATGTCGTCAAAAAACTAAAGAATTTGTCATTGCAGAGGCGTCGACTTACCCATCCCTACCAGGGAAAATGTTTCATGGGTCTCCATTACCAGCTAGTTGGGTTTGTGTGAGCCCGGTAAATATATTCCCCAATTGGATGGATCTTCCATTGCCATATGCCCACCCAGATTGTGAAACACTTGGTGAGGCAGAAGGCGGAGTGATATTGTGGCCAAAAGTGGATGTCCTCTATACTAAAACTGTATGGTAAATTTACATTACGTTAAATTGTTAGTGTGTGTATATGATGTCAATTGATCTGAAATTATATATATATATATATATATATATATAGGTTAAAAAGAAGACACCCAGAGCATCTAGGCCTCCACCTCCACCTCCTACATTACCAAGTTGGATTCCACAAGACCTACCTGTCCCGTTAGGTCCTAATTGTAGGGGTATGACAATATGGTTAGGCGAACATGATCTAAATTTCCCTATAACTATTTCTATAGATGCGGATGCTGTAGGTCAATCATATGAAAGCAAACTATTTATACAAGATATTCTAGTGTTGTTTCAATATGATTGGATGAATACATCTATGATAGAGCTATGGATAAGGTGAGATCTTCTTTATACATCCATATACCTTGTGTAGGATCTGGTGATCTGGTTTCTTATTTATTAATGCATACGTAATACATGTTTTGCATCTACTTAGACAAGATATGTGCAAACTTTTCATTCGAACATGTAGGATTTTTGATTCCATCTTTGATTATTCTAGTAGTTAAAGATCCTTCGTCAGTTTAAAAATATTGCTGTGATGCTTTTACAAATTTTTCTCAAAATAAGAAGACGTTGATAATAGCTCCATTCAATGTAGAGTAAGTACTACTTTGCTTATAATTTGGACTTAAGAAAATTACATTTTTATTGTGGATTTTGAGTTATTAATTTTTGATTCTTTTACCTCTAGTGGTATGCATTGGGAGTTACTAGTTATTGTCCCCGATACGTTCACTGTCTATTATCTAGATCCTAAGGGGACTAAATTGAATTCAAAATATGGACACAAAATGAAAATGACATTATTCCGGTGAGAAATATTTCATTTTCATATCCGTTAACATATGTTATTACATTACTATTTAATTATGCAATGTAGTATGTTACATTAACATGTAGGGGTTTAGATGAGTTCAAAAAGGCTGGAGGAAAGGTCCCCAGGAAAAAGAATCTGCCAATAATTTGGAAGAACATGGAAGTAAGTTCCCGACTGCAATGTATATATTATTTATGTGAACAATGCTTAATTAGTTGTATTTTTTAATATTTTGTATGTTTCAAATTATAGTGTGCTACATAAGACAACGGATGTGCATGTGCATACTATGTGATGCGATTTATGCACATGATTATCAAATATGCTACAGTGGACATCGATACCATTCATGAGGTATTATATATAGTCTCATTAGATAATATGAAATATATCAATCTTATTTATATATTATTAATTATATATATACATTATTCTCATTGTAGGTGTTCAAAACAAACCACACTACATGAAAGGCCTTACAATATGTACATTCTCTCTATACAACAGAAGAATTAAATGATGTAAGAGAAGAATGGGCAACAACCATACAAGTAGTGGGGGTTTTAACATATAATTGGGATGTTGATAGCAAATAATGACTAAAGAATGATATTTTGTAAATGAATTTTTGAATTATAATATGTGTGAATGTTTCTACATGTCTGAATGTTTCTACATGTGTCTGAATGTTTATACATGTGTGAATGTGAAAATGAATGTAACTGTTGGCTGCTACATGAATGTTTCTACATGTGTGAATGTGAAAATGAATGGAACTGAAAATTGCTACATGAATGTTTCTACATGTGTGAAAATCGAATGGAACTACAGTTTGCTAAATGTGTAAAAATTAATGTTGTTAATTTTACAGGTTTGTGACATATTGTTGGCTGATATCAATGGATGTTGTAAAACCTGTAGTTCATAACTGAACTACAGGTTTCTCATCCTGTGACCAGCCACAGCAGGCCTGCAGACTGATAAAAAAAACATGAAATAGGCGTCGGTTATTTGTTTAAACTGACGACAAATAATTACAGCTCCGTATAAACAATTATAACTGATGCCTAATGCATGTGATGTGGCGTCGGTTATCAATACAGAACCGACACTTATGGTTCTGGCATCAATTTCCCTACTAGTAACCGAAGTCGATTTCCCTAATGAGGCCAGACACCGCGACCGTACTGGCCAACACGGTCGTGGAAGCTGGCCAGACACCACAACCGTGCTGGCCACCTCGGTCGTGGCAGCGGACCAGACACCACGGTCGTGCTGGCCAACATGGCTGTGGCAGCGGGCCAGACAACACGGCCGTGCTGGCTAGCACGGCCGTGGTAGTGGGTGAGATGGCATCAGTTATCACTAATAAACTAAAACTGATAATGCCCAAGAGGGCACCCTTTCTGTGGCATGAAGGTTTATGGCATCAATTTCATAGCTAATAACTGACACCCATACCCCCTGCTGGCGCGTTTTCAGTGGTGCACGAAGGTTGTGGCGTCGGTTTGAGAACCGACACCTAACAATTGGCCTTTTAGCGGCGACCACATAGGTGTCGCATTAAAACCAACACTAAAGACATTTAGGGTTTTGTAGGGCTAGGTTTAGCTATTGACAGGCCACCTATTATCTCCAAGGAAATCAACATCCCAACTCTTCTATATTAGAATTCATCCCTAAAGACCAATGGAAAGAATACTCTCTAGAATTTCTACCAATTTCCATACAAACCCTTTCATAGTTCGAACATTGTCAATAAAAATTGTGAACAAATTAATTTTGAAAATATAGAACAATCCATTCAAAATTGGGAAATTACTAAAGTTCCCATAAAAGACATTTACTTTAAAGGTTGTTTTTGATTGATGTCCAACTATTACATTAAAACTATTGAAAAAAGTATATCAGTTACATATTCAAAAGAATGCATACAACTTCTATCTAAAAGAGATATAAACATGATAAAAAATAACTCAAGATACAACTTCATTCATTTAGGATTAGTCCAAGTATCTGCCAAATCCTTAATAAGAAAATGTATAAATTGTTCTGTACTCCTGTGCCTTAGAGACTGTAGGAATCTAAAATTTTCAAATTCCCTTCTTAGACTCGTTGAATGTACATTAGACGATGGACCTGTTTACTTTAATGCATTTCCTAATTTCTCAATTTCCCTTACCGACCCAGGCCTTTTGAAGATCTTAACCTTGAATATGCAAACATCAAGATTTGATATGGATCCAAATTCTAAAAATATTGTATTATGTTATAGAGTTTGCTTCAAGGCCATGAACAAAGTTACTCCTCAATCCTTGATTTGCCCAGAAAAGGGGCTTACAACTCTTTTTCTAACTAATATAAAAAACAAACCCATTATTCCTAAGGCCTTGCGATGGGAGGAAGTTAAGCTTCCAGAAAATTGGACCATGCCACAAGCAAATGCACCTATACCTAGAGAAAATACCGAAATACAAAACATTATCGAGCACAATAATGGTGATGTAGAAATAAGTTTTTGTCCTTCTAAAAGAAGAAATTCTACTTCATCTCAGTCTAGGGAATACACCTTAGAAGTTGGCTCTTCTTCATATTTACATATAGATCACAATAAAATTGAACGATCCAACACTATAAATAGGAGGCCTATAGGAATATCCTACCCAATATATGAACACAGTGAATATGAACCCTCTGAATCTGATTTCAAAGTCGCATGTCTACTTGAAGAAAACTCTAACAACTTTGAAATTAATAAAGAATTATTAAAGAAAGACTTTTTATCTGATGATAATAAACCAAAAGTAAAATGATTTTTTACACATTTTGATAAATATGAAAGGTTGGCTATAAGAGATCTATGGTATTCTCAAATGAAATAGTTAAATGAGAATATATATTTCTTTGATTGGTATGAATCTAATTACCTTAATACACTTAAAGAAATGTTACCTACTCTCCTAAGTGAGGATCATAATATGGTAATATAAAACTTTCCTTAACATGGAAACATGCTTCAAAAGATGAAGAAGTTGAATCAATTCATCCCCACTTTCAAGCTATAAAATTTGGAGAAAACGACATCAAGGCCAGTCCATTAAAACTAATGGAATATAGTAAATAACCAGCTAAAACACACCATATATCTCATATAATTGAACACAATAACTATTCAAATATAAATCTCCAAACCCTTAGCAAACAAACTGAAAGGATAGAGACAATGCTTATTAATATTGGCAAAGTACCAATATATCAAAAGAAAGTAGAAACAAAAAAATTTCCACTAAATGTTCCTCAAACTATAAATGGAAATATTATATTAGTAAAAAAGGCACCCATTAAGTTTGATAAACAACTTGATGAATTAACACATGAAATCACAAGTCGACTAGACCAATTAATTCTTCAAAACCCAACCATTAATACAATATATGGAGACTCATCATATTCAGATGAAGAAGAGATACCTAAGAATCTACAACTAAATACAGTCAGCTTTGGTAAAACTGCTCGATTTTTAAAAACAAAAAATTACTACTCTAGACCAACACCGGTTGACCTACAATTTGAAGAAACTCCTGATCTTACTTCATGTCAATTTGGTGGCCAATCTCTTATATAATGGAACTTAGATGGATTTTTAGAAAACCAAATATTACAAATTTGCCATCTAATGTTGATATATGCCAATGCTTGTCGAGCTCATGGTAGTCTTGAAACCACAATTGCCCAAATGATAACTTCATCATTTATGGGTCAATTAAGAGGATGGTGGATTAATTATCTTAGTGAAATACACAAACAAGAAATACTTCAAGCTACAAAAAGAAATGAGCATGGTTCTCAAATTAAGTTAGAAAATGGTCAACCCCAATCAGACATAGTATATACTCTAATAGTAAACATAATTCAACATTTTATAGCCCATAATGGCACTATATTAGAAAAACTTAAGGAACAACTAATGAACTTAAGATGTAAGAGTCTGAGTGATTTTTGTTGGTATAAAGATGTTTTTCTTTCTAAAGTTTTCCAATTCACAGATTGTAATTCTATTGTTTGGAAAGAAAAGTTTTTATCTGGATTACTTGTTTTATTCGCTGAAAAGGTAAGAGAACATATTAGACAAGAATATAATAATGTCGTCCCTCTAGAACATATATACTATGGAGAAATAATACAAAGAATAAACCAAACATGACTATCTCTTTGTAATGACTATAAATTAAAAAATCAATTAAAAAGACAACAAACAATAGATAAAAGGGAACTAGGAGAATTTTGTTATCATTTTGGATGGGACATGGATTTACCAAAAGAAAATAAACGACACAAAATCTACAAAAGGTTTAGTGAAGATAGTAACAAATCAAAGAATAATTATACAAAAAGAAAACAAATAAGAAAAGCAGATAATAAGAAAAACATAACATTTTACAATTGTAACGAAAAGGGGCACTATGCAAACAAATGTTTTAAATGAGATTTCAAGAAAAAAAGTTAATGAGCTATTACTAGAATAAAAAAGTATTACGCCAAAAGAACTTGATACTTTTGTTAGTAAATTAAATATAAATGAATCCTCGAGATCAGAAAATGAAGAAGGATGTCATTGTAATTACTATAGCAATGAAACATCATCAGGTGAAATTCATGTCTTAAAGAGTGAATAACAATTTATACTTGAAACAATAGATTCCATCCAAGATAAACAAGAAAGAACCACTAAACTTGCAAAATATCTCAATATGATTATAGACAAAAAATTAGACAATAAAATAGAATCAAAAGTAAATGAGTTCTACTCATTTGATCATGTAATGAAAAGAATTAAACATGAAAAGACTAATGATAAACATATTTCTATAGAAGATTTGAGAAAAGAACAAAACAAAATCAGAATAGAAATCATTGAACTAAAAGATAAGGTTGAAAATCTTCAAAAATATATATATATTAAAGGTATAATGATGATGATGAGGATGAACATATATTTAATACAATTCTCAGAGAATGCTCAAATAAAAACCAAGTCGATGAAATAAGGAAAGATAACAAAGATTCCTTTGTTAATAATCTTCAAGAATTTGTTAAGGAAAATGGAAAGATGAAGTGACTATAAAAAACACTCTAGAAGGGATAGCTTTATTTGATTCTAGAGCTGATGTTAATTGTATAAGAGAAAACCTTATACCAACAAAATATTATGAAACGACTAATCATCATGTTAATTCTACTACAAAAGATAAACTAAAAGTAAAACATAAAATTTCTGAAGCACACATATGCATCAACAATAATAATATTGAAAAATCTTTTATCCTTCCTCAAAATATAACTGAGGATATTATCATTGGGACACCCTTTCTTAATAAAATTCTCCCTATATTAGTTAGTGAAAAAGGGGTTCATACTTGAGTAAACAATAACTTTGTAACTTTTGAGTTTAAAAAGAAACTTGAACTTATGTTCTTAAAGAAAATAAGAGATGCATTAGATTATAAAGATAATTTCATTCATGCACTTACTATTTCATAAGAGACACATCAAAAGGATGTTATAAATATTTATTGTAGTTTATATGATTTCTTCACAGAAATCTCAAAATATGTCGGAATCAACATCTAAAGTTTGTATCCCAGAGGTATGTTCAGAATCAAGTATTTCTACTAAAGAAGGTAATGATGAAATGGAAGTAGATTTCCCAACAAAAAACATATCAAAATTCATATTCAAAATATCAATACATACAATAACTTTAGAAAAAGAAGACTTATCCAAAGAAACAAAAACTTTACTACTAAATTACCTTCCTGATAAATATAATTTTTATTCTGACAATGCTTAGAAAGAATCACTACTATTATGAGAAAATTCTCATAGAAACTGGTAGTGTAAAAAAATTTCATAATTTTAGAGAAAAATCAACAAAAAAGATGATATCCTTTTCTCAATTAAAATTCAAAAAATTATCACCATTTTAGAATGGAACAATGATGGAAATCCTAATATTTCAAGAAAATTTAAAGACAAACATCAACCCCAGTACTACAATTAATGGGATTATCAAGATTCCTGGAAAAATGTCTTATGTATTCAAAATAGTCAAATGACTCATTCATGGTTCATAAAATGGTCTTATAGGACTTATTTACCAAATTGGTTCTTCTACATTTTTTGGAAAAATTATGGAGCTACTCGGGAAATATTCCCACAAAAGCTTAATAATTATATTCCGTTATTTGAAAATATAGATCAAGAAGATCTTAATATACTAAGATGCTGTTGTGCTTATGGAATCCCATGGATTATGCAATGGAAATGGGAAAAAGAAACTAATGCCTTTTTTCCCTACCTAGGAAGGCAAGTATTGATTAAATGGTGGGACAAATTCAACATAGACCCTATTTTAAAGGGAAAGTTAATATCTACCCCGATTTTTGATTATCTTATTGATCAAGAAACTAAAAGGGGGCCTCCATATAAGAAAATAAACTTATCAGGAAAGTCTCTTATGAGAGACCCTAACATGGACAATTCTCAATTAATTATATTTGATGAAATCCTAGATCCAGAAAATATTCCAATCCTGGACATTACTCAAGGAGAAAGTAACTTTAAAAATGAAGATGATTGTTACGGATTACTTGATTAAAAATATATGTAAAAATACCTTGTTGAAGAAGTGACAAAAGAAAAGAAAAGACAAGCTACCTCTTCCCTATACATAAAGACAAAAGACAATTGTCAAGACTCAAAGCAGAAAAAGAACAAGTGGCATATGAAAAGGAATATGAAGGATATCTGTCAAAAGTCACAAAGACAAAAGAGTACGTGGTAGACAAAAAAAATATCGCCACTCATGTAACAAAAACACTTGTTAAAGACTCGAATTGAAGCAAACAAGTGGCAAGTGAAGCACATTCATTCACACCATTAGAAAGGTCTATAAAAGGCAAAAGGAAGAGGCGTGATAGGCACACCACTCTTCCACCCAAAGAGCTCCCCTTGCTTATTGAGCTTAGTTTTTGTAGTAGGAAGTGTCTTAGCTCAAAATTCTTCTCCTTAGAGAATTTCCAAGTCTTGTAATCCTTCCTCCACTTCACTTATATTATAATTTCGTCTATATAGTCATGTGTTCTTAGTTCCCACATATTTTCTGAGTGTAAACCCTCCAATTGCCAATAAAATTTGCATTTTGTTAAGATCAATTATGTGTGCATGTTCTTCCCTATTTGAATCATAATCAAATATCCTTTCTTTGTCCAAAAAAAGATCAAAAGATCATGACGTACTTTGGCATTCAACGCTCTTGAAGAACACCCATCATCTACGCCAGTAATCCGTAAGTTTTCTACTACTATTTAATCAGTTTTAATTATTTTTATTTAAGCATTCCCCTTTCTTCATAAACAAATTAAATGTCTTTTAACCTTTAATCAAAAACCCTAATTCACATCTAATCACCTTAATCACAAACCCTAATCCACCTCTAATCACACACTTCTATCATTTATCCAAATGCAAATCAACCCTTCCTACTCCATCAATTATTCATCAAACTCCACCAATACTCCAACACCGCATTACACCAACTCTCTACCGACCAACCACCAAAATCCTAGCTTCCACCCTAAATGTCCTTCCTACTCCACCAATTATTCATCAAACTCCACCAATACTCCAACACCACATTCCACCAACTCTCTATCGACCAACCACTAAAATCCTAGCTTCCACCCTAAATGGTATCAGAGCCAAGTTAGGGGTGGTTAGGATATATTTATGTCTCTTTCTCTTTCTATGAAGGGGTGAGAGTTTGGGGTCTTTCTTCTTGGGGTTCTAGGGTCCAAAGCCTCCTTGTTGTAGTGGTAGCCCGTTGCACCAGCTTTAGCTGTGGTAGGCATTTTGGATTTTGTAGGGCTAGGTTTAGCTATTGATAGACCACCTATTATCTCCAAGGAAATCAACATCCCAACTCTTCTATATTAGAATTCATCCCTAAAGACCAATGGAAAGAATACTCTCCAAAATTTCTACCAATTCCCATACAAATCCTTCCATAGTTCGAACAATGTCAATAAAAAATTGTGAACTAATTAATTTTGAAAATATAGAACAATCCTTTCAAAATTAGGAAATGCCTAAAGTTCCCATAAAAGGCATTTACTCTAAAGGTGGTTTTCGATTGATGTCCAACTATTACATAAAAGCTATTGAAAAAACTATATCAGTTACATCTTCACAAGAATGCATACAAATTTTGCCTAAAAGAGATATAAACATGATAAAAAATAACTCAAGATACAACTTCATTCATTTAGGATTAGTCCAAGTATCTGCCAAATCCTTAACAAGAAAAGGTATAAATTGTTCTGTACTCCTGTGCCTTAGAGACTGTAGGCATCTAAAATTTCCAGATTCCCTTCTTGGACTCAGTGAATCAACATTAGACGATGGACCTATTTACTTTAATGCATTTCCTAATTTCTCAGTTTCCCTTACGGATCCAGGATTTTTGAAGGTCTTAACCTTGAATGTGCAAACATCGGGATTTGACATAGATCCAAATTTTGAAAATATTATATTATGTTATAGAGTTTGCTTCAAGGCCATGAAAACAGTAACTCCTCAATCCTTGATTTGCCCAGAAAAGGGGCTTACAACTCTTTTTCTAACCAATATAAAAAACAATGCCGTTATTCCTAAGGCCTTGCGATGGGAGGAAGTTAAGCTTCCAGAAAATTGGACCATGCCACAAGCAAATGCACCTATACCTAGAGAAAATACCAAAATACAAAACATTATCGAGCACATTAATGGTGATGTAGAAATAAGTTTCTATCCTTCGGAAAGAAGAAATTCCACTTAATCTCAGTCAGGGAAAACACCTTAGAAGTTGGTTCTTCTTCATATTTACATATTGATCACAATAAACTTGAACGATCCAACACTATAAATAGGAGACCTACAAGAATATCCTACCCAGTATATGAACACAGTGAATATGAACCCTCTGAATCTGATTTCAAAGTCGCATGTCTACTTGAAGACAACTCTAACAACTTTGAAATTAATACATAATTATTAAAGAAAGACTTTTTATCTGATGATAATAAACCAAAGTAAAATGGTTTTTTACACATTTTGATAAATATGAAAGGTCAGCTATAAGAGATCTATGGTATTCTCAAATGAAATAGTTAAACAAGAATATATATTTCTTTAATTGGTATAAATCTAATTACCTTAATACACTTAAAGAAATGTTACCTACTCTCCCAAGTGAGGATTGTACTATGGTAATAGAAAAACTTTCCTTAACATGGAAACATGCTTCAAAAGATGAAGAAGTTGAATCAATTCATCCAACCTTTCAAGCAATAAAATTTGGAGAAAATGACATCAAGGCCAATCCATTAAAACTAATGGAATTCGTCAAGAACCAGGTATAACACACCATATAACTCATATAATTTAACAAAATAACTATACAAATATAAATCTCTAAACCCTTAGCAAACAAATTGAAAGGATAGAGAAATGCTTATTAATATTGGCAAAGTACTAATATATCAAAAGAAAGTAGAAACAAACAAATTGCCACGAATTGTTCCTCAAACTATAAATGGAAATATTATATTAGGAAAAAAGGCACCCATTAAGTTCGATAAACAACTCGATGAATTAACACATGAAATCACAAGTCGACTAGACCAATTAAATATTCAAAAACCAATCGTTAATACAATATATGGAGACTCATCATATTCAAATGAAGAAGAGATACCTAAGAATCTACAACTATATACAATCAGCTTTGGTAAAACTGCTCGATTTTAAAAAACAAAAAATTACCACTCTAGACCAACACCGGTTGCACTAGTACAAAAATGGTCTATAACGTCGGGTTTTTTAAGCCTATAGCATCACTTTTCAGCCGACTCCTAAGTGGTCGTCGCTATAGTAATTGCTTTGTAGTGTCGGTTTTGTTAACCCAAAAAAACTGACCTTGTATAGTAAACAACCGACCCTATAGGCTCTCAAAAACTAAACCCAAATGAGAAATGAAACTTTACCTGAACCCTATAACGTCGATATTTTAATAAATAACCAACTCTACAGATTATATCTAAGGACCTATAGCGTCAGTTTCTTAAAAAACCGACGCTATAGGTGTTTTGGCCGTTCAGCGTAGAACGGCCGTGTTGCATAAAACGGCTGTGTTGGGAAGAGGTAGAATGACAATGCACACTAGCACGACCGTTCTACCTCCTCCCAACACGGCCATTTTATGTAGTACGACCGTTCTACACTGAACAGACAAAACACCTATAACGTTAGTTTTTTAAGAAAACCGATGCTATAGGGTTGGATTTTTTTTTAATTTCTGCAGAAACTGAATAGAACAAAATAGAAGAATAAGAATATATAAGATACGGGAGAGGGGAGCATTGATGCTCAACTGTCACCATTCCAAACCACACATTCATAACAAAAATGATTCATATATATTGAGTTGAGTATACATAGTCACATCATAATTTACAAAATGATAGATTGCAAGTCTGAGATGATATATATTAAAAATGTCAGATACAAAAGTAAATATGAAAGAGTACTGAAACCACATACATAAATGGAACGTAACTGATATGTTTATTCCAATGTTATATTTACTTCATTTAGAAAAGCATCTAACCACTCTTCTCGGAATTCATTTAAGTCCTCACATGTGTAAGGCTGAGTTGTAAAGATCTGTAAATAGAAAATGCACATGCTAATATTTTATAAAATGACTACAACTCATTTGTAAATTTATGATGTTATTCTTTATTACCTGATCTATAGTCTGAATGTCATTTGATGCTTGTTTGACAATAGCTTGCATATATTTCATTACATAGTAACCACACGCCCAGTCATTATTTTGTATAGGACACTACAAATAACGAATTATACTTAATGTTAGTAACTACTATAAATAGAAGACTATAAGAGTTGACATATAAGAGTTGAAAATTAATACATATAAGACTAAGCAGTTGTCAAAGTAGCTACCTTGACATTTTTCAAAGTCAATGTCTTTAATTTTGTGAGTATTTGTCCTCTGCTTTCACGAAAAGCTTTCATACCCCTATCAAATTAAACGATAATTGGTAAAATAGAAATTCTAAACAGATGTTGAAGTATTGACTATATTTATGCTTACACCATAGCTGGAAATTTCAGTTTGTGACCCCTTGTTGTTTTTCCCATTGGGTCAAGATAATAAAGAGTCATCAATTTTGGGACAATCACCACTAATTCCCAATGTCTAGATCTGAGTAAGAATAAAACAAACATTAAAATAAAATACATTTATTCATTATTAAAATTATATTGAATAATAATACTTACTCGATGTTAAAAGGAATTAGGATAATTTTCTTTCCCACAGTAGCAAAATATTTGAATGCATCAGAGAAGTAATCACTCACTTCGTCAATATGTATCTCCACCTGACTAGTGACCGAAGGAACTAAGAATACAACATTCTTTATATCAAAGTTTGTGGTCTCGATATATAAATGGCTGTTAAACATTTGTAATTATTTTCATATGTAGAAATAAGCTAAAAATGTGTATTGGAATTTTATATATTGATCGATCCTTACCTTATCCATACTTCTAATATCGAAGTATTCAGCCAATCATAACGGAACAACTCTATAATATCATCAAGAAAAATATAATTGTCAAAGTCCCTCCCAGTTGCATCTTCTGTTAAATTGATCAACATTTGTAGTCCAGAGCTTTGGTTGGCTAAATATCGACACAAGCATTTACATTTACTTCCAAACTCGTCGAATGTGGATTCTAGAATAATAGATGGCTTGGGCATAGGAGGACGACTAGTAGATTTTTTACTTTTTGGTTTGCAAACCTGTTAATTAAATTACATACTTCTATTAGACGAGTTCATATATGCAGTCAAATATGAAAAACATGGTAGAATTGAAGTATACCTTGTCATTGATAACCAAGTGTCTAGGCCAACCCACCATAGCACCCTCTGCTTCTTCAACTGTACTATATTCAGGATTAGGTATGGGTAGTGGTTTGTCCCCCATTCCGTCATACACAAGATGGATGGACACACAACAAATGTCATCAGTAATTTGTTGGCAATGCAATGTTCCACCAAAGTTGTACACCTTGCCCGCTGCCACAACATTATATTCTGGAACCTCCACTGCAAGTTTACAGTTCATACCAACCTAGATTGAAATAATATAGGTTATATAAGAAGAAGTAGAACAAATACCTATTACAACTATATATATTATCATATATCATACTAATAACACAACATATAGAACAAAAACTTACTGCAAATTGTTGTGGTGGGTCATCGGGAGTGCTCCCATGACCTTTTGCAACTAAAGCATGGGCTTGTACCTCATCACTTGAGAGATGCACAGTATGATAAGGTTGAGAATCTTGAGTAGGCTGATATGAAGACATTGTTTCTTTTACTTTCTGCGCTACTAATACTTCAACCTCCTCTTGTGTAAGACCTCCTGCACGACCTCTTTAAGATTGCGAAGGGCCAAAATAAGACTTGAATCCTGTGCCAGCTCCTAATCCCCTAACACAGCCAGGATTCTCATTCGTACCAAGCACAACAGATAGTTCATCTATGTGGCCAGTTGGGATGAACTTTCCTTCCTTCCTTTTCTCATGGAGATCAATCTATTCATAGTTAATAAAAATATTAAAACAGAATATCAATTAGATATAAATAAATCTAAGTTTGTGGGAGTTACTCTTTACTTAGTTGGGATAAACCTACCATCTTTTGTGCCACCTCCTTAGTTTCAGGGTTGACAATTTCATCTGCTCGATTCTTTCTAGCATCGATCCATGTCAAGTGTCGGGGTGGACGCTCAACTTAAGTTGTACTAGATTCTTCTCCAGAAGAGGATTGCTTCTCTTGTAGTTGGCAGCGGAAGGCATAACCACCGGGCCCCAAGCGATGGTCATGCACATTTTTGGCCCGTCTTTCCTTTTGAGCCTGGTGGATAGCCTGATCATTTTAAAATGAAGTATTGCAATTTAGACTTGGGAAACATGTATAAAAAGATTCACCTCCTTAATTGTATAAAATTAAAGATTCATAAAATACATCACAATCTTTATTACCTGAAACTCTTCCAATCTCCTAGCTGCAACAAATCTTTCCCACACCTCAGGATCTATAAAAATATATACATCTATTGCTTTCTTCTTTTGTTTAGGATTATCTATAAATTCCCTTACGAGATGTCTTAAAACCCCTCCATCGTACACCACAATGTTGTAGCACTCTTTTCTTGTGATCTTTTTCATTTAGATGAAAAACACCCTATACATACAAAAGAAGCAATTAATAATGTTGTTTTGAAAAGCAATTAATTCTAAGCAAACAAAATTAGAATCAATAGATAAAAAACATATTAAAATAATATCACTTCCACTCACAGATATATCTTTCCATATGATGTCTTTTTTGGCATTAGGAACATCATGCCAATTTTCTATATTTATTGGCACCTTACTGCGTGCGGTCACCCCTACGTAATGCTTGAAAGCACTAGCATGTTCCCCAACAGGTGCTCCTATGATATCAAACTAGAGTGGCAATTTCTCCCCTTTAGCCCTGAGCTTCTGCAACCTACACATTAGTGTGGGACCTCTACTTTTCTTAGCATCACTGCTACCATCCTCATGGTGCTCATGCTCATGCTCAAAATGTTCATCTTCACTTGCCATTTTAGAACCTGCAAGTATACATGATAAAAAAATAAGTGATAATAAAAGCACAAGTGATAAGGTATACTAGCTTGAATGATAATAAAATAAATAATTCAAGGAATACATGCCTCTAGTATTGGTTGAGTTGTTAGTCAAGGAAAATTCCTTCAGCATGGTCTTGACGTTTATAATATTCATCGGTGTTATCTTCAACATTTACACTTGGCAAACCAACTGAGAATGGGCTGGAATCATGATACTTTTTGTAGTATTCTTCTTCATTTATAGGATCTACAGTAAACAGTCTTTTTCCATGAAGAACGAAAGACCAAATTTTATTTCCCGGGTCATCAATATAGAATACTTGTTTTGCTTGGTCTGCCATGATGAATGGCTCATCTTTCTCACCAATCTTTTCAAAATTCACCAATTTGAAACCCAACTCATCCACTAAAACTCCTTTGTTGTTGTCAACCCAATTACACCTAAATATAGGAACTCGAAAATTTGTATAGTCCATTTCCCATATGTCCTCAATGACGCCGTAATATGACATCTCAGCTTCGCGTGGTCTTTTATCTTTGGCACTAGCAAAATACAATGAACAAGCTTTAACAGTGACCCCACTATTTTGAACTACACTACTTTTATCTTGACGCTTTGTGTAGTATGAAAATCCGTTTATGTCATAACCTTCATATGACATGAAATCCATTTTTGGCTTAAAGGCGAGCCATTTTATGTTCTCAACAACATTATTCGGAGATTCAGATAGTTGATTAAATACTTTCTCTTCAAACCACCTAATAAATGTTCGATTATGCTCTCTTGCAAGCCACATTGAACTGGATCGCGGATGATTTCTCTTGATAAGATCATTGTGTTCTGTGATGTAGCTACTAACTTCATCGATGTTGTGTAAAATATACAAATGCGCTTGTTCCCACAACTCACGACTGATTCCTTTCACTCGTCCTCCCAGAGTTCCTTTGCCACAATAAGATCCAGTGTGATGGGGATTTTTTTGATCGCTACAAGTTTCATTGCAATTCAAAAATCATTACAAAAGTCCATCACCTCCCTAGCCACGTAACCCTCAATAATACTCCCTTCAGGACGATAACGATTCCGAACATCACCTTTAAAAACACTCATGTAGCGTTCAAATGGATACATCCAGTGTAAGAAAATTAGACCCAACATCTTCACCTCCCTTGTAATATGTACTACAAGATGAACCATGATATCAAAAAATGAAGGAGGAAAGTACATTTCAAGCTGACACATGGTAACAATTACATCTTTCTGTAATTTATCGAGAGTATCAGGATGTATCACTTTCTTGCATATTTCATTGAAGAAGAAACAGAGTCTTGTGATTGCAAACCTTACATGCTTCGGAAATATAGATCGAATAGCCACAGGTAAAATTTGTTGTATTAAGGTGTGACAATCGTGAGATTTGAGACCTATCCGTTTCAGACCCTTCATTGATACCAATCTATGAATATTAGAAGAGTATCCTTGTGGAACCTTAATATTATACAAGCACTCACAGAAAGTCTTTTTCTCCTTCTTTGATAAAATGTAACAAGCCGGTGGCAAATATATGCGGCGACCCCTGATCTCCACTGATAATTATTTTCTTATACCCATTAATTCTAAATCTTTTCTAGATTTGATGCCATCTTTAGTCTTTCTTGGTATGTTCAATAGCGTACTGATGATGCTATCACAAATATTTTTTTCAACATGCATGACATGAATGCAGTGTCTAATTGCCAAAGTTCTCCAATAAGGAAGATCCCAGAATATTGACCTGTTCTTGTATAGATTTGTCACATGCGAGTGTATGACTACTTGAACTCTTTCCAAATTCATTAACAATATGTTTCACCCTATCATATACAAAATTTCTTGGTATAGGTTTAGGAGCACTTCGTTCCCCCGTTGACCCATTAAAGGTTTTGTGTTGCCTTCGATAAGGATGCACTGGTGGGAGAAATCTCTGATGACCAAGATATACGATTTTATCACCATGTTTCAGTCTGATTGAATCAATATTTTCCTCACAAATAGGACATGCTTTGTAACCTTTTATGCTATATCCAGACAAATTTCCATAAGCTGGAAAGTCATTAATCGTACAAAACAACATAACATGCAAACCGAAGGTCTCTTTACGTGAAGCATCATATGTCATAATACCTTCTTCCCATAGTTTCATTAGATCATCTATTAGAGGTTGAAGGTAAACATCAATATCATTTTCAGGTTGCTTGGGCCCTGATATCAATATTGACAACATGACATATTTATTTTTCATACACAACCAAGGAGGAAGATTGTATATAATAATCATAACAGGCCACATGCTATGTTGTCCGCTTAATGTACCATAGGGATTCATTCCATCTGTACAGAGTCCAAGTCTTAAGTTTCTTGGTTCTTTACCAAATTGAGGGTATAATAAATCAATTTTCTTCCATTGTGGTGAATCAGATGCATGTCGTAGGATGCCATCATCATTGTCCTTTAACTCCCCATGCCAAGACAAATTTTCTGCATCTTCTGTATTAGCAAATAAGCATTGAAATTGTGGTATTATTGGTAGATACCACACCACCTTAGCAGGAGAGCCATTTTTAGCCTTAGCTGAATTTGTCATCTCATACCTTGACGCACCACATTTTGGACAATTTATTAAATTACTATAGTCCTTTTGAAATAACACACAATCATTTGGACATGCATGAATATTCTTAGCCTCCATTCCCATTGGGCACATTATTTTCTTTGCTTTATATGTTGAAATTGGAAGCTCGTTGCCTTCAGGAAGAATTTCCTTTAACAAAGACAACAGTGAAGTGAAACTCTTATCGCTCCACCGGTTTTGAGCTTTAAGAGTATATAATCACATAAAAACACTCAACCTCGTGAACTTAGTACAGCCCTTATATAAATGTTTTTTAGCATCATGGACTATGTTTGCAAATAAAGAAGGTGGATCAATGACATTGTCCCGACAACTGCGTAGCATATCATCAACCATATCATCCTGAATCAGGTCATACTGAATCGGTACATCATTGAAATTATCATCATTATCTATATCTTCTATGCCACAAATATTAGTATCGACATTTTCTGATCCATTATTAATTTTCTCTCCATGCCAATACCATTCATTATAACCTTATATGATCCCATTGCATATGACATGATCCTTAATTTCCTCAGCAGTATCAACTTTCAAATTGTTACCACAATTTCTACATGGACAATAGAACCTATCTATAGGTAGTTTCCTATGTTCCTCAGCAAATCTGATAAATTCATCAAGACCTTTGGCAAACTATGGACTACAATGGTTCTTGATAGACATCCAACTTCGATCCATTTTCTATATCACATTAAAAATTAATTATAAAACTAAGCATTTAATATTGATACTATAAGATGTAAGTTTTTATTGATAGGAAGTTAATTACTTATATACTAAAGTGTACCACCTATCCCATTTTTGAATATTTAATCTCATTAGTAACTATATAATGTATGTTTAGTTTTGAAGAAAATTTCAGCAGCATTTTCCCTAAGTTCTCCAAGTACACCGATGCAAATGGTAAATAACCACTCACATATATACCTAGAGAACAAATGAGGAAATACTACTAAAAATTTCTTCAACACTAAACATACATTATACAGTTACATCCTAAGTGAGATTAAATATCCAAAAATAGTCCCAAACCGGGGACTATCTAACATTTATTCCTATGAGTAAATTTTGAATGGGTTTCTAAGTTGATACATGCATAAATGTATTATTGTCTTATTTATATATTAAGTTAAACATCATGAATTCAATGATCTCATATATAAATCCTAAAGTGTCAATCTGAGACTACACAATTCTCTTATAATGTAAGGCATTAGGGTCAATATACATCAATATTAGAGGAACAAAAAGATTTTAACAAATGCAGTTCAGCAACTCAGCCAACACAGCCGTGCTACCCAACACGGCCGTGCTACCTAACAAATACATTTACTCAGCCATAGCCACTACGACTGTGCTACCCAGCACGTCCGTGCTACCAACCAACACGGCCGTGCTACCCAGCACGGCCGTGCTACCTAACAAAAACATACACTCATCCACAACCACCACGGCCGTGCTACCCAGCACGACCGTGCTACCTAACAAATACATCCACTCCGAACCTTTCCTCAATCGCGGCATTACAATAAGAAGAAAAATGGTCGTGGTTATGGCATGATCATGCTACTACCACCAGCACCCATCGCTACCCACTGCCGACCCCAACCCTGATGTAAGACGTAAACGGAGGAGTGAGGCGCCAAAGACAATACCTTGAGAAGAACCGGTCAGTGAGGGAGCTTGTGTGGGAAAAGAACCGGAGAGATGCGCACGACCCTTGCAACACCTAAGGCTTCGTCGTCATCGACTTGCATGGAGGAGTGCACGTCCCTTGCACGACGGAGGAGTGCACGACCTTTGCACGACGGCAGCACACGACACGACGACCGAGGAGTGCACGATGATGACACACAGCTGGGCTCTTTGGACAGGGCGGCGGCGTCGAAAATGGAGATGAGCTCCTTGTTCACGAAGATGGACGCCGACTTCGGAAGTAGGGGTCTCTAGTGCCGTGCTTTCGAGCAAAACAAAATGAAACAATAGTTGATAGGTCCTAGGTCGCACGTGTATTTGCTAGCAGCCGACCTGTAGCATCAGTTAACTGAGAAAACCGTCGCTACAGCCGTGCTGTATAGCGTCGCCTAAACCAAAAAACCGTCGCTACAACCTAAGCGGTGCCCGAATTTTCATAAACCATCTATAAGGTCAGTTATTTTAAAAAACTGACCCTACAAGTCAGTGTCTATAAGGTCGGTTATCCTTAAAAATTGACGTTAGAGGTCCAAATAGGTGCCCACATTTTTGTTTGACGCTATAACATCGGTTATTTGGAAAACCCGACACTATAGATCAACGCACGGAGCCAAAATTGCATGAATTTTTTCCGCAGGAAACCTGTAAGGTCGGTTTTTATGATAAAACTGATGCAATAGTCTATTAGGTCGGTTATTCTAATAAAAATGACGCTATGGGCAGCGACGTTACTGGCCAAAAACGTAGTAGTGTTGACCTACAATTTGAAGAAACTCCTGATCTTACTTTATGTCAATTTGATGGCCAATCTCTTATAGAATGGAACTTAGATGGATTTTCAAAATACTAAGTATTACAAATTTGCCATCAAATGTTGATATATGCCAATGCTTATCGAGCTCATGGTAGTCTTGAAACCACAATTGCCCAAATGATAACTTCATCATTTACGGGTCAGTTAATAGAGGATGGTGGATTAATTATCTTAGTGAAATACACAGACAAGAAATACTTCAAGCTACAAAAAGAAATGAGAATGGTTCTCAAATTAAGTTAGAAAATGGTCAACCCCAATCAGACGCAATACATACTCCAATAGTAAACATAATTCAACATTTTATAGGCCATAATGGAACTATATTAGAAAAACATAGGGAAAAACTTATGAACTTAAGATGTAAGAGTCTGAGTGATTTTTGTTGGTATAAAGATGTTTTTATTTCTAAAGTTTTCCAATTCACAGATTGTAATTCTATTGTTTGGAAAGAAAAGGTTTTATCTGGATTACCTATTTTATTTGCTGAAAAGGTAAGAGAACATATTAGACAAACATATAATAATGTTGTCTCTCTAGAACACATATCATATGGAGAAATAATACAAAGAATAAACCAAACAAGACTATCTCTTTGTAATGACTATAAATTAAAAAATCAATTAAAAAGACAACAAACAATAAATAAAAGGGAACTAGGAGAATTTTGTTATCAATTTGGATGGGACATGGATTTACCAAAAGAAAATAATCGGCACAAAATATACACAAGGTTTAGTGAAGATAGTAAAAAATCAAAGAAGAATTATACAAAAAGAAAACAAATAAGAAAAACAGATAATAAGAAAAACATAACATGTTACAATTGTAACGAAAAGGGGCACTATGCAAACAAATGTTTTAAACGAGATTTCAAGAAAAATGTTAATGAACTATTACTAGAATAAAAAAATATTACGCCAGAAGAACATGATACTTTTGTTAGTAAATTAAATCTAAATGAATTCTCGGGATCAAAAAATGAAGAAGGATGTCATTGTAATTACTATAGCAATGAAACATCATCAGATGAAATTCATGTCTTAACTAGTGAACAACAATTTATACTTGAAACCATAGATTCCATCCAAGATAAACAAGAAAGAAGCACTAAACTTACAAAATATCTCAATATGATTAAAGACAAAAAATCAGAAAATAAAATAGAATCAAAAGTAAATGAGTTCTACTCATTTGATCATGTAATGAAAAGAATTGAACATGAAAAGACTAATGATAAACATATTTCTATCGAAGATTTGAGAAAAGAACAAAACAAAATCATAATAGAAATCATTGAACTAAAATATAAGGTTGAAAATATTCAAATATATATATATATATGAATGGTATAATGATGATGATGAGGATGAACATATATTTAATACAATGCTCAGAGAATGCTCAAATAAAAACCAAGTCAATGAAAGAAGGGAAGATAACGAAGATTCCTTTGTTAATAATCTTCAAGAATTTGTTAAGAGAAAACGGAAAGGCAAAGTGACTATAAAAATTAATGACTTCACCCTAGAAGGGATAACTTTATTTGATTCTAAAGTTGATGTTAATTGTATAAGAGAAAACCTTATACCAACAAAATGTTATGAAACAACTAATCATTATGTTAATTCTTCTACAAAAGATAAACTCAAAGTAAAACATAAAATTTCTGAAGCACACATATGCATCAACAATAATAATATTAAAAGATCTTTTATCCTTCCTCAAAATATAATTGAGGATATTATCATTGGGACACCCTTTCTTAATAAAATTCTCCCTATATTAGTTAGTGAATAAGGGGTTCATACTCGAGTTAACAATAACTTTGTAACTATTGAGTTTAGAAAGAAACCTAAACTTATGTTCTTAAAGAAAATAAGATCTGCATTAGATTATAAAGATAATTTCATTCATGCACTTACTATTTCATAAGAGACACATCAAAAGGATGTTATAAATATTTATTGTAGTTTATATGTCTTCTTCACAGAAATCTCAAAATATGTCGACATCAACATCTAAAGTCTGTATCCCAAAGATATGTTCAGAATCAAGTATTTCTACTAAAGAAGGTAATGATGAAATGGAAGTAGATTTCCCAGAAAAAAATATATCAAAATTCATATTCAAAACATCAATACATACAATAACTTTAGAAAAAGAAGACTTATCCAAAGAAACAAAAACTTTACTGCAAAATTACCTTCCTGATAAATATAATTTATTCCAACAATGCTTGGAAAGAATCACTACTATTATGAAAAAATTCTCATAGAAACTGGTAGTGTAAAAATATTTCATAATTTTAGAGACAAATCAACAAAGAAGATGATATCCTTTTCTCAATTAAAAATCCAAAAAATTATCACCATTTCAGAATGGAACAATGATGAAAATCCTAATATTTCAAGAAGATTTAATGACAAACATCAACCCCAGTGCTACAATTACTGGGATTATCAAGATGCCTGAAAAAATGTCTTATGTATTCAAAATAGTCAAATGACTCATTCATGGTTCATAAAATAGTCTTATAGGACTTAGTTACCAAATTGGTTCTTCTACATTTTTTGGAAAAATTATGGAGCTACTCGGGAAATATTCCCACAAAAGCTTAATAATTATATTCTGTTATTTGAAAATATAGATCAAGAAGATCTTAATATACTAAGATGTTGTTGTTCTTATGGAATCCCATGGATTATGCAATGGAAATAGGAAAAAGAAACTAATGCCTTTTTACCCTACCTAGGAAGGCAAGTATTGATTAAATGGTGGGACAAATTCAACATAGACCTTATTTTAAAGGGAAAGTTAATATCTACCCTAGTTTTTGATTATTTTATTGATCAAGAAACTAAAAGGGGGCCTCCATATAAGAAAATAAAATTATCAGGAAAGTCTCTTATGAGAGACCCTAACATGGACAATTCTCAATTAAATATATTTGATGAAATCCTAGATCCAGAAAATATTTCAATCCTGGACATTACTCAAGGAGAAAGTAACTTTGAAAATGGAGATGATTGTTACGGATTACTCGATTCAAAAAATATGTAGAAATACCTTGTTGAAGAAGTGACAAAAAAAAGACAAGCTAGCTCTTCCCTATACATAAAGACAAAAGACAGTTGTCAAGACTCAAAGCAGAAAAAGAACAAGTGACATATGAAAAGGAAGATGAAGAATATCTGTCAAAAGTCACAAAGAAAAAAGTGTACGTGGGAGACACAACAAATATCGCCACTCATGTAACAAAAATACTTGTCAAAGACTCGAATTGAAGCAAACTAGTGGTAAGAGAAGCACATTCGTCCACACCATCAAAAAGGTCTATAAAAGGCAAAAGGAGGAGTTGAGATAGGCATAACACTCTTCCACCCAAAGAGCTCCCCTTGCTTATTGAGCTTAGTTTTTGTAGTAGGAAGTGTCTTAACTTGAAATTCTCTTCCTTAGAGAATTTACAAGTCTTATAATCCTTCCTCCACATCACTTATATTGTAATTTCATCTATATAGTCATGTGTTCTTAGTTTCCACATATTTTCTGAGTGTAAACCCTCCAGTTGCCAAAAAAATTTCCATTTTGTTAAGTTCGATTATGTGTGCATGTTCTTCCCTCTTTGAGTCATAATCAAAGATCCTTTCTTTGTCCAAAAAAAGATCAAAAGATCGTAACGTGCTTTGACATTCAACGATCTCGAAGAATACCCATCATCTACGCCGGTAATGAGTAAGTTTTCTACTAATATTTAATCAATTTTAATTATTTTTATTTAAGCATTCCCCTTTCTTCGTAAAAAAATTAAATGCCTATTAATATATAATCACAAATCTTAATCCACATCTAATCACCTTAATCACAAACTCTAATCCACCTCTAATGACACACTTCTATCATTTATCCAATCGCAAATCAGCCCTTCCCACTCCACCAATTACTCATCAAACTCCATCAATACTCCAACACCGCATTCCACCAACTCTCTACCGACCAACTACCAAAATCCTAGCTTCCACCACCATAGACTTTGCTAATAAATTTTCAGATCTCCTCTACATGGAGTTGCGCTGCCTTCTATGTAGAAAATGCACCCTAATCCACATCTAATCACACACTTCTATTATTTATCCAAACGCCAACTGATGAGTATATATATATATATATATATATATATATATATATATATATATATATATATATATATATATATACTTCTAATATTCGAGCATGTGAGTCTTCATTTACAGCTGCTCGTCTAGCTTTTTCTTGGATAGAAGTTCTGTCATGTTCTTGACGGCAATTGATAAGACATTTGCTGAGAAGTAGATCTGTTACAGCAAATAAAGTAATCATTTCCTCCTCTCATCCGTACTTTCATTCAATTAATATGACACCAGGATCTATCGACACTCCATTGCATCAGCTGTAGACTTTTAATTTATTTAATTCAATGAACTGAATTATATTGTTCACCAATTTTCTTCCACCCACACCACGCTCATCTTGTTTTCATACTTCTACTTGAAGATCTTTCATTTGCTTTCCGTCATGTCTTCTATATGGAATTCCTCTCCATCTAAATTCACGGAGCTTATCTATGAACAAGGTACCATAACAATACACTTACACATGTAGGCATATAGGTGTTAATGGAAGTGAGTTATGCTCAAATATGAGATAATGAATTTATATTTTAAGAAAAATGAGATAATAAATTAAATCATGGGGGCATAATTAACCACCCTCACCGTTTTGTCACTTTTATTAGGAAGAAGAAGGCTGGTCAATAATGTAATTTGGTTGATTGAATTGATTTACTAAAGTGTTTATAGGTGGAGTATTGGAGTGTAACGGAGATTTAGTTTCGGCATCCATTTTCTCATCGCAACCTGGAAAACTTCTTGAACACCAAATGAGGATAAGTGAATCATGTCTACATCAGTGCTTGCCTACTCGTCTAATCAATACGGGGTAGACTATTCATTCGCCGACTCCACGGAACTGGGCCACACTACCCATATCACACTCGTCGCTTCAACTGTCAAGCAAGTGCACTCGATGAAGTTGCCAATGTTGTGATTTGACAAAACGATGATTGTCTAACTATCACCAGATATGAAAAGACTATGAATAATTTGTCTCTATCGTTACTTTTTTCGACCATTTTGGTTCATGTTGAAAATCTTACCCGCCAACAAAGAAGAAACCACCTCGCCTCCACGCCTACAACAACCATGGAAAATGCATTCTAAACAACAACAACGACTATGGTCAATGTCAAGGATACATGAGAGGAAGTTGAAGTTTATCTTTGTCGTGTCAAGTGACGAGGAGCAACCAGAGTAAGAGGCATATACATCAACAATAGATGGAGCTCTTGGTGGATGCAATGTTTAGTCTTTCCCACTCCCTATCTCTACTATGTCATTTTCAGCTCTCAACGTCGACATTCTCATTCATCAACCTATGATGTAGATCCCTCTATATCCATCTTGCACTAGAAGGATGGCTTGAAGGGTGTTCTCCCATCTTCATCAACCGCACATCACCATCTGAAGAGTGCCGAAGATAAAATGATTTGTCTATGGAAGTTGTATTCCCCTTCCTTTCTCATCGATCATGGACCATCCACCTTTAATAGAGGGAGATCTACATCGAGCAGTGGGCCTGGGAGGATCCATTCTCCAAGCTAACATTCCTCTTTCTCCCTTAACTACTATTATGGGCGTCTCAAGGAGTCTAGTTATAAATATAAAGTCCAAACCCTTGAATCTAGTTCATTATACTTGATTTTGGATCACATTTTGAGAGTATTCAGAACTGCCTTTCGCTCATGAGATAGTGTCACAAGGACTCAGGTTTCTAGTGATTCGTCCAGGATGAATATGTTGGTAAGGTACATCCAGAGAGCCAATCATATTGTAACGACCGTCTCACGAAAACAAGATTAACTAATGCGGAAGCGAATTATTTGCAGCAGATTACTGAAAATCACTGAAAGTTAAAACTTTTTGCAAAGAGATCCTCACATAGGAATGAAAAACCACTAGAGGGGGGGTGAATAGGGTTTTATAATTATTTCAAAAATTATTTAACTCAAACAACCATAATTGAAATAGCAAGAAAGAGACAAGGTGTTTAGAGTGGTTCCAACCTTAGCAAATACTAAGGCAGTCAATCCACTACCCGGTTGCTTACCCAACCAGGATTTTAAAAGTATTAATTTTATTACCTCTCAAGAAATTTACATAAAATAAAATACTTTCTACACCCCTTTGGACAACCTTCACCTTGATGTAGATGCACCAACTTGAGGCAGCCTTCTTGAAGTAACTTCAAGCTCCCCCTTGAAGTAGCCTTCCTCTTTGAAGTAGCCTCCCGTTGCACCAGCCTTCTAGAAGTAGTCCAAAGTCTCCTTCTTCTCCAAGAAGATCAAGACCCTCTCCAATCCGCAGCCTCCAACCCTAGGAGTAGCAAGGAGAGTACAAGTAATAAAAGTGAACAAGAAAGGAAAAAGGAAATTACAATTTACCCTTTGAAGCACAAGGCTTGATTTGCCTATATCAAGCGTATAGATCTCCTAACCAATGGATATTGAAGTGTTGGTTTGGTGAATAGGAGATACTAGCCTATAGGACGCAAATTTAGAGCAAGGAGAAGAGTAGCCAACTGCAAGTATTGCTCAATTGCTCAAAACGGATTGCTAATACAAGTGTATGCTCAAAGATTGCTCAAGTATAGAATTGGTGAGTTTTGGTGTCCTAAGGTATGTCCTATTTATAGGAATGACCTACAAGTGCTTAAGGATGTTCTAGACACTTTCTAGGGGTTCTAAGTGCTTAACTAGCTGTTAGGTACACTTTAGTTGCTTTAGCAATGACTAGTTAATTAATTCTAAAAGTTGCTGTCAGAACTCATCTCGATCGAGGAATTGTCGACCGAGAGTCTTACTCGGTCAAAGGTTTGTCGACCGATAGACTGTCTGGGGCAAGTGTATGCACCGTTCATCTACAACTGCCAACTACCTTGTCAGATGTGTCTAACGACTACTTGGGTCTTTCTCGGTCGAGAAGTTTGTCGACCGAGAGTGTCTCGGTCGAGGATTTTGTCGACCGAGAATGACCCTGTTTCAATGTTTCAATTTAAAGTACTAAGTGTGTATGTGAGTGTGCATATGTGACACTATTGAAGGGGATGACTTATCTAAGTGTGGTATTTAGCTAGGGAAGATATAACGCTTGATTTACATGATGTCTAAGTACTTGTACATTATATATTTGTACAAGTTTTACAATTTATTACATTTCATGAGATTACAATAATTCAAGCATATATATTTCCCAATTCTTTGTCATCCACCTTATTCCTGTAACACTCAAGTAGCACGTTATATCGACAAGAATGAAATGTTTGTCATTATCAAAACAAAGGGATAACTGATGTCCATTTAGTCAACAATCTCCCCCTTTTTGAAGATGACAAACATTTCCAAAATATAAATCAACTAGTCTTTAAGATGAGTTGAGTTTCATACCTGAAATTTACTTTGTGAATTTCTTCTCTTGTTTATAAAATGTGTGCTTATTATTCCCCATGAAGTATGGAACATGAAATCCAATTCTTTAGGGAATATAGCAACTTTCAATGTAAAGCCAAGAGATTATGAAACTCATTGACTGAGTTTTGCACAATTTAAGATTTATTTTTATTTCTCCCCCTTTGTCATTTCAAAAAGATAACCGTTAAAACAGAAATACTCCCCCTTAATTTGATATCCCTTATAAAAGAATAGCCATCAAATCATATGAAAACGATGTCCATTTAAAAGCAAAAAATGATACGTTTAAGAACATTTTTTTTAAGAAGCACAAATATCAAAGAAAACATCTTCTAAGGGAGTGATAAGCAGTTTCTTCCTTATTTTGTTAAATTGGTCTAGTGGAAGCAGTTTTGTAAAAATATCCACCAATTGATCTTCCGTATCAACATGATGAAGGGATACATGATTCTTAGAGATATGATCCCGTAAAAAGTGATGACGGATTTCAATATGTTTAGCTCGGCTGTGTAAAATAGGATTGTGTGCTAAGTTTATAGCGCTTGTGTTGTCACAAAAGATAGGCGTAGATGAAAGAGTAAAACTATAATCGTTTAACACTTGTTGCATATAAAGCACTTGAGCACAACAAGATCCGGATGTCATATATTCAACTTCAGTTGTAGAGAGGGCAACCGTATTTTGTTTCTTGCTAAACCAAGATACTAAAGCTCTTCCTAACAAAAAACAACCACCACTAGTGCTCTTACAGTCAAGTCGACAACCAGCATAATCAACATCAATATAAGCTTTAAAATCCAATGATTGTCCTTTTGGATACCATAGATCAAAACATGTGGTGCCGGCTAAGTATCGAAGATCTGTTTAACTACTTGAAAATGAGAATGCATGGGTTGTGATTGAAATCGAGCACAAAGACCAACTGAAAACATGATGTCTGGTCTAGAAGTGGTTAAGTAAAGCAAACTACCAATCATGGCTCTATATAAGGAATCATCAATAGGTTCCCCATCTTCATCCTTATCAATTTTAATAGAGGTAGCCATAGAAGTAGTAGCATGTTTGCACTGATCCATTCCAAAACATTTTAAGAGTTCTTTAGTATACTTTTCTTGGCTTATAAAAATCTCGGAAGGCATTTGTTTAATTTGAAAACCAAGAAAGAAAGTTAGTTCACCCATGAGGCTCATTTCAAATTCTTTTTGCATAATGTCACTGAATTGTGTGCACAATGAGTCATTTGAAGCTCCAAAAATAATGTCATCAACATATATTTGAACAACTAGAAAATCAAATGTATATGTTTTGAAAAATAAAGTAGAATCTGAATTTCCAATAGAAAAATCATTATAAAAAAGATATGTCTTGAGCCGTTCATACCTGTTTCTAGGTTCTTGTTTTAATCCATAAAGTGCTTTCTTAAGTTTGTAAACATAGTCACCTTTTTCCGGTATTTCAAAACCAGGTGGTTGAGCAACATACACTTCTTCTTGAATGATTCCATTTAGAAATGCACTTTTTACATCCATTTGGTAGAGTTTGATGCTTTTGTGTGCAGCTATAGCTAGAAGCATTCGAATAGCTTCAAGTCTTGCTATTGGTGCATACGTTTCATCAAATTCTATTCCTTCTTGTTGATTATATCCTTGTGCTACTAACCTAGCTTTATTTCTTATTACTTCCCCTGCCTCATTTAGCTTATTCCTAAAAACCCATTTAGTTCCAATAATGGTTTTATCTTGTGGTTTAGGAACTAAATCCCATACATCATTTTTAGTGAATTGGTTTAATTCTTCTTGCATTGCTATTATCCAATAGTCATCTTTAAGAGCTTCAGACACCTTCTTAGGTTCAATAATAGAAACAAAGGCCATGTTTGCAACGTCTTTAAAAGAAGAATGAGTTTTGACTTTATCATTAGGATTTCCAATAATTAATTCTTGAGGATGATCCTTAATGAGTCTAGGAATAGATTATGTCCCAGCTTGGTCATTACTTGTAGTATTTTTATCACTCTCATTTGGTATGGATAAATTTTCGAATTGATGAGTGAGATCAACTATTTCAAGATTTTCTGATTTTGGCTCTTCATGAAAAGAAATATGAATGGATTCCTCAACTTTTCTAGAAATAGTATTGTAGACTCTAAATGCTTTGCTAGAGGTAGAATATCCCAAAAAGAATGCTTTATGTGATTTAGAGTCAAACTTGTCTCTATCATCTTTAGTGTTTAAGATATAGCAAGTGAATCCAAAGGTATGAAAATAATCAACTCTAGGTTTCTTAGTATATATTATTTCATATGGTGTTTTCTTCAAATAGGAGTGAACAGTTACTCTATTTAACACATAGCATGCTGTGTTTACTGCTTCAGCCCAAAAATTTTTAGGTGTGTAATGTTCGAGCATCATAGTCCTAGCCATTTCTTGTAGTGATCGATTTTTCCTTTCAACTATATCATTTTGTTGTGGAGTGCGTGGAGCAAAAAAGTTATGAGTGTATCCTTGAGATGTGCAAAATTCTTTAAATAAATGGTTCTCAAATTCTCCACCATGATCACTTCTAATGGTACATATTTTGTTTTGTAATAGATTTTCAATTTTGGAACAAAATTTTATAAAGGCATGAATAGTGTCATCTTTGTTTGCAAGAAAATGTACCCATGTGTATCTACTATAATCATCAACAATAATAAAATAATATCTTTTACCACCAATAGATTGTGTTCGCATAGGTCCAACTAAATCCATATGAATCAGTTCTAGGGATCTACAAGTGCTAAGTACATGTTTGGGTTTAAAAGAGGTTTTTGTTTGCTTACCCAAAGTACATGGTTCACAATTTTCAACTTGATCAAAAGATAAATTAGGCAAATCACGAACACGATCATATTTAACTAACTTTTTGATAACATGGGAACTAGCATGACCCAAATTTTTATGCCATAGTTGTAAAGAATTTTCATTTGCAAGTAAGCATTTTCCAACTACGGATTTCATAGAATTAGGTCTGAGAATATAGAGATTTCCAATTCTTTTTCCTTCATAAACAACATTTGTAGTATTTTCTATTAATAACTTGCAGCAATTTTTGTTAAATAAGACATCATATCCACTGTCACATAATTGACTAACACTTATTAAATTATGGTGCAAACCATCAACGAGTAAAACATTTTTTATTTTGAGATTTGTACCAATGTTACCTATTCTAACGATTTTACCTTTACCATTATCTCCAAAGGTGACTGTTCCACTCTTCTTTTCTTCAAAAGTTTGAAACACATCCTTGTTTCCGGTCATGTGTTTGGAACATCCACTGTCGACCACCCAATCCTCTTGGGAGTCTTCATCATCTTCTCTTGCCATTAGACATTCTACCTTCTCTTCTCCACTTTCACTCTCACTTGACTCATCCCATGCAGCTTTATAAGCTTTTTCTCCCTTCTTTTTGTGGGAGCTTTTCTTTCCTTTCTTTGCTTTAGGGCATTCATTTTTGAGATGTCCTTTCTTTCCACACTCAAAACACCTAGGAGGAGACGAAGAAGAACTAGAAATTTTGTTAGATCTAAATCTTTTATATTTCTTACCATTGACAATCAAGGCTTCTTCTCCTTCTTCTTCACTTGACTCATCACTTTCCGGTGTGATGATTTTTGAAGCTTTTAGAGCCACATCCTTCTTTTTCCCTTGTTGAAGTTCACGTTCTCTTCTTTCTTCCTCTTCTAGGGTTGCTTCATGAGCTTCTAGGTTGCCAATGAGTTGTTCCATCCTCAGTCGGGTGAGGACATTTGCTTCTTCAATGGCCGTCAGTTTGGGCTTGTATTTGGGAGAAAGTGATCTAAGAATTTTTGACACCTAATCTTCCTCACTAATCACTTTACCTAAAACATTAAAACCATTTACAATTGAAGAGAATTGTGCATACATTTCACTAATAGATTCATTTTGATCCATACGAAACTGTTCAAACTTTTGTTTAAGCATTCCAATTTTGGAATTCTTAACTTGTACAGTTCCTTCATAAGTTATGGAAAGTCTATGCCAAATTTCATAGGCTGTTTCACAATTTTATATTCTATTAAATTCTCCAACTGAAATTGAACAATAAAGTATACTTACATCCTTTGCATTCATTTGGGCATACTTTACCGTATTGGTGTCCCAAGCTGCATATTCCGCTTGAGGAAGTTCGTAGGGAGTTGACACCATCCTCCATAGATCCCAACTAATCCCTTAGAAATAAAATTTCATACTTCTTTTCCAATAGGTGTAGTTAGTTCCATCAAATGCAGGAGGCCTAGCCACAAGTGTTCCTTCAAGGTTGAGGTTGTTGAGCATCCCGTCACCCATTCTTCAAGACTTGGTTAGAGTTCCTTGAAGCTTGCTCTGATACCAATTGAAAAACCACTAGAGGGGGGGATGAATAAGGTTTTATAATTATTTCAAAAATTATTTAACTCAAACAACCACAATTGAAATAGCAAGAAAGAGACAAGGTGTTTAGAGTGGTTCCAACCTTAGCAAATACTAAGGCAGTCAATCCACTACCTGGTTGCTTACCCAACCGGGATTTTGAAAGTATTAATTTTATTACCTCTCAAGGAATTTAGATAAAATACAATACTTTCTACACCCCTTTGGACAGCATTCACCTTGAAGTAGATGCACCAACTTGAGGCAGCCTTCTTGAAGTAACTTCAAGCTCCCCCTTGAAGTAGCCTTCCTCTTTGAAGTAGCCTCCCGTTGCACCAGCCTTCTAGAAGTAGTCCAAAGTCTCCTTCTTCTCCAAGAAGATCAAGACCCTCTCCAATCCGTAGCCTCCAACCCTAGGAGTAGCAAAGAGAGTACAAGCAATAAGAGTGAACAAGAAAGGAAAAAGGAAATTACAATTTACCCTTTGAAGCACAAGGCATGATTTGCCTATATCAAGCGTATAGATCTCTTAACCAATGGATATTGAAGTGTTGGTTTGGTGAATAGGAGATACTAGCCTATACGACACAAATTTAGAGCAAGGAGAAGAGTAGCCAATTGCAAGTATTACTCAATTGCTCAAAACAGATTGCTAATGCAAGTGTATGCTCAAAGATTGCTCAAGTATAGAATTGGTGAGTTTTGGTGTCCTAAGGCATGTTCTATTTATAGGAATGACCTACAAGTGCTTAAGGACGTTCTAGACACTTTCTAGGGGGTTCTAAGTGCTTAACTAGCTGTTAGGTACACTTTAGTTGCTTTAGCAATGGCTAGTTAATTAATTCTGAAAGTTGCTGTCATAACTCATCTCGGTCGAGGAATTGTCGACTGAGAGTCTTACTCGGTCGAAGGTTTGTCGACCGATAGACTGTCTGGGGAAAGTGTATGCAATGTTCATATCCAACTGCCAACTACCTTGTCAGATGTGTCTAACGGCTACTTGGGTCTTTCTCGGTCAAGAAGTTTGTCGACCGAGAGTGTCTCGGTCGAGGATTTTGTCGACTGAGAATGTCATTGTTTCAATGTTTCAATTTAAAGTACTAAGTGTGTATGTGAGTGTGCATATGTGACACTATTGAAGGGGATGACTTATCTAAGTGTGGTATTTAGCTAGGGAAGATCTAACGCTTGATTTACATGATGTCTAAGTACTTGTACATTATATATTTGTACAAGTTTTACAATTTATTACATTTCATGAGATTACAATAATTCAAGCATATAGATTTCCCAATTCTTTGTCATACACCTTATTCCTACAACACTCAAGTAGCACGTTAGATCGACAAGAATGAAATGTTTGTCATTATTAAAATAAAGGGATAAATGATGTCCATTTAGTCAACAAGGAAATCTTTTCCAACAAGAACCATTGCATAACATTTACATTCTGGTTCAAACGTACATAACATGTACCATCTCTTTTCAGAGATTACATCATCAATTGTCTTATAAACATTATATACAGACAATATACGAATCTCGAGGCATCAAGCCAAAACTTTAGATTGATTCATAAAACACTGACTAAAAACTCTGAGGACCTGAGAGTACAGAGACGACACATAGGACTTTCTAACTACATAACTTGACAGGCAATATATCCACCTGAGATATTACTGGTGTCCTTGCTGTCACTACTGCTGTCTATTCCCTGTAATGAGATTCTGCTTCTTTGTCCGCGTCCACCTAAAAAGTTGGATCCCACGGGGGTGAGACAATTGTAAATTGCCCCAACGGGAGATATAACTCTCCGCCAAAACATTGTTATAGCAGTTTATTAAAATAAACTAAGCAGAAGGATTTATATATATATAATTAATAGCAGGTAAATCACTTGTATGAACAAAGTGAAGTAATCTCCTTTTTCAAGGATAACATTGCATCTACTCATGGTAGAATCATAGTTCATCCATCTACTTGTAATGAATACAACAAATATGAACAACATCAATGAACTACATATATATAACAAAAATGTAACATCAACCAATGAATTTCCATATTCAATCCTTAAGCAAACATGCTATACGACTGATTTCATTTTACAAACACACTTATGCCCTGAGGAGATGAGATATACCGCTCATGCTCCAACCGACCACTGCGAAGTCAAAATCGGTACCATACAAGGTCAATGGAAGAGCCGGATTCCCATGACCTCCCACATCTCGGTCAGCGCGAGATCACATGTAGGACATCTTGTGTCTTTGCTAAATATAGATTTCTAGAGTATACTAGTAACTTCGCTATCAGAGTTACAGTGGCGTGTTGCACTCTCTTCGCGATCGTGAGATTTCATGTTTATCTCCACCGATCTGGCATTAACATTATTGGGAGATGTATACGACATCTAACCCAATCATCAGGAGATTCGTGATACATCCATCCCGATACATATAATGAAGGATTGAGAGATTTAATGTTTATCTCACATCAATTCCTCCATTAGGGCATACGGATATTCACGCCCATAACCCCCACATACTCAAAAGTATGCCCTCCAGGTGATGATGATGGATCTATGGTCAGGGCTCTACATGATCTGATTTCACTTGATTAAATTAAGTACATTAACATATTCTTTTAGCATCAGTCAAGTTCTCAAGCATAACTTATTACAACAATGCTATAAAGAGACATGTACTACTCTCATCAGATATTTATCAGTCTTTCAAAGTCCTTGGGAACTCAGTCCCTCATTTCAAAACTAGAAATTCTCATCCCTTCACATTCTCATCACCATAATCATATGGTTCTGGGTATTCAAACCCTTAACTCATCATTGAACATTATTACACCTTTTTCAGGTAACTATCACCTTCAGGTCATCTGACCAAGGCATTCATGATACTTGTTACACAAGCATCACACCTGGCTCATAAGGCCATGAAATATCTTGTCACCTCTTTCTAGACAACAACTTGCTCATATGACTCATATAATCCTTACATATTGTTACTTTTACTAAGCAACAACAACATTAAGGCTCATAATTCCAATCAACATTTATTATATAAATGTCGTAGCTCAAATCTAGCTATGTTCATTATCTCATCATACCTGCATGGTTATTAGGCATGATAACAGTCATACAAGATATTCATCACATCATGTGATACAATAGTAACACCATTATTCCTTTTCCTGGAATTAGGGTTTACTGTCAAACATGGCTTACCATTCCCTTTACCCAAGTCAGGGTTAGGGTTCCCCTTTTCTCATTAATTAGGGTTTCATGATAATATAATCTATCCAACCCTTAATTCATTAATCCATACCTCTGAGGCATTCAAAGGTATTATATTTAATTATTCAAGAACATTACTTTCATCATATAGCATTAATGATCATCAATTCAAGGTAGGAGTTCATTTCTCATCCTCATCATGGTATGATTATATCATACACATCATTTGGGCTTAACCCCATTCCGAAGGTACATTAATTAACACTCATCAAGGTGAAACAAATCATTACATTTCATTGTAATAGTTGCATAACACACTTCATATGTTTCTTACCCAAATATATTGGATTTGGAGTGTATCCAGGTATATAAACCCTGAAGTGTTGAATGTGATAACTATCATATCTTGATGTATCACTTTCTCATCATTTCAGACTCTCTTGAGTTAACCAACTTATCTTGTATTAAGGTATTTCCCTCTTAATACATTCCATTACTAAACTCTCACCTTTAGCATATAATACATAGGCCACACATTAGAATTGTCCATCTATCTTTAATGATATGGACTTGTCTAATGCTAAAGACATTGTTTACAATTAGGTTACACATAATCAACCACATGAAATGTTTCACCTTTATAAGGTCATTTCTTTTATCTCATCATTAGGATTTCCTTGCATCCTTATTTAAATTTAGAATTATGATCCATTGTCATATTGCCCAGGATTAGGGCTTTATGTATAATGACTTACATTAGAGTCTCATATTCCTTCATCCTTCTTAGGGCCTCTCATCACAACATAACATCATAACATTATGTGATGTTAGTTCTTAATTGGGGTTTCTCATAGAATCACCCTCAACTAGGGTTTCACATGGATTCACCCTCAATTAGGGTTTCTCATGGATTCACCCTTAATTAGGGTTTCACCTGGAATCACCCACAACTAGGGTTTCTCATGGATTCACGCTCAATTAGGGTTTCACATAAATTCACCCTCAATTAGGGTTTCTCATAACATAACCCTAGAATAGGATTTCACATGGAATTATCCTTAATTAAGATTTCCACTATAGTCACCCACAATTTGGGTCTACAATCCATATCCATTAGGATTTCATTCAATTATTCATAATTAGAGATTCACTATTCATCCCAATTAGGGTTTTACATCTCATTACCCTAAATTGGAGTTTCACCCATCACTACCCTAGATTAGGGTTATATCCTCACCCTCGATTAGGGTTACATTTAGAATTGCCCTCAATTAGGGTTAGAATTCAATAACCCTGTCAATTAGGGTATATATTCATGATTAGGGTTGCATGATATCTCTACTTAAGGATCATATCCTTAATCACCACATGAATTATATTCATGTTATGAATTCATGCTAACATCATCTCAACTTGACAAGGTCATATCATCCCTTCAATCAAGTACATACAACTATGAATGACATAGTCTACCAAGTCATTGATCCTATAGGCAATTAGGGTTCATCCCTTAATTGGCACTAATCACTTAGGTACTATTAGGGTTTCAAACTTTGTACCTTCAATGATCATCATTAATAATCATCATTGGATCAATGAATCATTCATCATCTCTATTCTCAATCACCTTGGACCTCCATTACATAAGGTATCCAATTGAATTGATCAATTGAGTCCTCAATTACAACAAGTGTCTAAGTGGATTAACCAATTGAGTCCTCAATCAACTTTAATTACTTAAGCCCCAAACGGTCTTGGTTCTTCAAGGTTCAAATGGTTTGAAACCGTTTGGTAAAGGTGGTGCTTGAGACCGTTTGCCCAAGCAAGTAGGTGAAGATCGTTTGCCCAAGTTTGACTTTTGAAACCACATGGGCACAAACGGTTTGGGATCATTTGGTCCCAAATGGTCTTGAGACCGTTTGGTCCCAAATGGTCTTGAGACCATTTGGACTCAAACGGTCTTGAGACCGTTTGGTCCAAATCTCCTCAAAACTGCATGGACCAAAGATGGTCTCAACTACACCAATCGGTTTAGGGTTCTCAATATTGATTCCTTCAATCATTGAATTCATGGAACCAATCATCAACTGAGCATATCCTAATACTTCAATTGAGTTAAATAGGTCAACCTTCAACTAACTTGACCCTCAATTGACCCTCAATTAGTCCTCAATTAGGGTTTGAATCAATTGAATTGGGGTTTGGAATCGATGATCCTTCAACACTAATCAATGTAAGATTAGTTACTTTGAAACCATTGAACCATCATCCAAATTGAACATGACCTGACCCCAAACGGTCTTGAGTCGTTTGGATGACCACCAAACGGTCTCGGGACCTTTTTCCCATCACATCATCAAAATCCAAGTCAACCAATTAGGGTTTGGATCATTGGATTGATCACCAAATCAGCAATTGATTACACTTTAACTTAGTATCATTGGATCATCAATTGCTTAACCATACTCACCCCTAGACCTCCAAACGGTCTTGGGTGACCTGCAAACGGTCTTGAGACCATTTGGATGAGCTCCAAACGGTCTTGAGACCATTTTTCTCATCCAAACCTTGGATTCTAGTGAAAAATCATTAGAGTTTAAGCTATTGAGTTGATCATTAAATCAACACTTAATTGCAAAGTGATTTGGTACCTTTAGACCTTCAATTGGTCAACCATGCTTAACCCTAGACCTCCAAACGGTCTTGGGTGATCCCCAAAAGGTCTTTAGACCGTTTGGGTGATCCCCAAATGGTTTTGAAACCGTTTGGGTCAATCAACCCAAAGCATCAACTCATTCAATTGCAAAATCAGCACTTAGCCGATTAGGGTTTATACCATATGTTTGGATCTTCAAATACTTAACCATACTCAACCCTAGACCTCCAAACGGTCTTGGTTGACCTACAAACGGTCTTGAGACCGTTTGGGTGATTCCCAAACAGTTTTGAAACCGTTTGGGCTAATTAACCCAAAAAGTCAAATCAATCATGTTACACCCCGATCTCACAATTTCCTCAAATCATGAGATTAGGGCATAAGATAGGATTTATATGTAACACAAAGAACACCCTTAACTTTTCTTCATTTTTTTAAAAACTCTTGTTTCTTCGCATTGAACCACATAAAACATCTTAATAAGGGAATCTAAACATTTCCTTTACTAATCAAACTTTAATAGTAAAGATACATGTATAAACATTCATGATGTCTCTCACACATTATGCACATGAAACTTGCTAATTAGCATACATATCAAAGAGGAACAATATTACACATTGTAATTACAACTTTCTCTCTTAACTCTTACTGAGGACCTAGAGTGACAAGGACCGACTGACTCAACTAATCTCATACTTGACTCCTGTGGCAGATCTACACTGATGCTCTGACCATCTTCAAGTCCACGTGGTTAACCCTAAAAATGTTTGAGTAGAGGGGTGAGCCTACTCGCTCAATGAATGAGTACTTCATGGAAACAGACTAATGCACTAATGTGATTACAGATATAATTTGAGTAAACGATATGAAATTTAGCAATAATAAATACTACACTGAGCAGTTCTAAAACAATATAATTGAAATAACAAAGAATGAAATATTGCATCCAAAGAATAACTACTAGAAGACTACTCTAGTCTTCCTTAACTCTTTCATTTATAAGGAACTCTGTGAACCTATATGATCATATTTTAGATTATGCCCTGATCTTATGCAGTGTACTCTGCATAAGAGACTCGCAGTGCACTACGACCACACCGTACAAGACTTAGCGACACACCCGGGAAATGCTAAGTCTGACGCCAGCCCTGTTCTGCTACAAGACCACAGGCTCTCCGGCCTACAGGCTCTCCGGCCTCAATGCACTACTCCGAGTGCTCTAGACTCCTCCTCTAACCTGAGTACACAGGCGGAGAGTCTCACTGGGTTACCACCTTGACTCCGCACAGTTTAATGTTGAATAACCCCTATTTTCTCCAGTGCCACCGTGACTCCGCACGGATTATTGTTGAACACTGTCTCTCTTTCCTCGTTCCACCATGACTCCGCACGGTTGATGTTGGACACGAGTTTCACCCCTAAGAAGCAGATCTCTCAAAGGGGTTCTACGGTGTTCAGGGCACCTAAGTCTAACATTAACATTATATGTACATTTTAAACAGAAATCATAACTCATTTAACATTTCTCACAAGGCTCACACGGCCTGCCATATCATATCATAAGAAACATCATAGCTCATGTATTCAACATATACCATGTCTCAGTAACATCCCTTTCTAGGGCATGTCATACCTCATCACCTGCAATTTATGAGATATGTATTGAAAATAAGAAGCCCTGGAGTATGTAGATATCAACTCAGAGAGAACAAGCATATAAAGTTAAATACACTAGAAACATACAATTCAACAGTTAAGCATCACCACATCTCATATCAAGACCTTTCATATCACCATAACATGATTCATTGAACACCCTATCCTTAGGGTTTCATTTGCCTTATTCATTCATCACATGTCAACACCCTACTCTTAGGGTTTCATTTGCCTCATTTACCTTTTCATTTACCTCATTCTCTTGTCACATGGCTCTCATAAGGATTTTATAGGATATAAGCATTCACTAAATAAAGATTGTTTCCAACAAATCATATACAATCAATATAGATATGAAACCATGGAAATTTAGCTAAATTTAGGTTTTCCGTACCATTCAATGAGATATCAGGTATCAAGAATAAAATTCAATTAAGATAACCCATGAGGTACATCCTAACCACTTATAGGATTTACTAGTCCTTTTCAACAAGGTTGAAACTCTAGTGATATCTCAATTAGGTTAAACCCTAATTGCATCATTTGATATAAATCTGAAAAGCATTCTTACTAGGAAGTGTTATATATGATTCTGATGTGATTCTACCATCAAGGAGTCATTCAAACAGAGAAGGAATCCATATCATATCAATTTGCAATAACTTAAATCAAACAGACATTTCATGGTTTAGAATCACAGGCTAAGCATTTAGGGATTTGGATGCTATAATCAAATTCGTGCATTACACTGTTTGAAGGACTCATAAAATACTAAAAATCATTTAGTGAGACATTCTACTTATCAAATTCTGTATTCATGCATCATCAAAACCCTATTTTGGGCCGATTAGGGTTTATGTTTATCAAACCCTAATTCTCAAGACAAAAGAATATTTAGACTTATTATCATAGTTAAAACATCCTAATTGTGTTATCGTCATTAATTAGATTTCCAGAATGATTATCCCAATTAATCTTTGCGATTGTCTAGGTAAACCCTAGTTTACCAATTAAGCTCAGATGGGGTCGTAACAACTCTCCCCCCCTTAGAATGTTTCGTCCTCGAAACATAAACCTACAAGAAAGATACATTCAAGGTTATTCTAAGCTTATAAAGCCTTCCATGTCATCATATTCTTGTATTTCATACCTGAATGTAGTTTTCAACATTAGATCTTTTAATTCTTTACTAAATCACAACATGTTTCAAATAGTTATCGATGATATCAAGCAAATTCTTTATGCCACAGTCAAACATAGAATGCAAAGATAAACCACCACGCTTTCACTATGCAACTCTGATACTCTGATACAACTATCTCAACTTATGCTGCTCAGAGAGTTCTATTGTTCTGTATCACCTTTAAGTGACAAAAGCAAGTTCACCATGCTGATTTAAACTTTAATAACATGCTTCTCAAATAGCAAAACAGTCTTGAATTAAAAGACTAGATTCAACAATCAATTGCACAATACTACTCTTGGCATCCCCATTGGGTCATGGATGCATGAGGTGAAGCATTACCACCTCATTCCATACTATCCTGTTTCGATCCTGGGACCTGTGGGTTATGGGCCCACACACAATTCAAAGTGTAACCATCGCATTATATTATTTTAGGGTTTCAACAACAGTAATAAGGTAATCCACAATTGTATCAGTCATTCAAGCATTAATCATACTCAATTACCATCACTCAGTTATATTAGAGCTAGGTATAACAAGCTACACCTCATTAGGGTTACTTGTCCAAACAATCTGATTATCATCCCTTTCTATTAATATGAGTGAATAAGTATGACTACCTTGTTCAGGGTATCTCTCCATATGTTCTGACATCATCCAAACCGTATCACCATGTCACAAATATACAATAGTAAGATGCATATCAGGTATGAATTACTACAACTATCATACACCTTTAATTTAACATATAGCTTGCACAAATATACTGAAATCATATGTAGAACCAACTTTCATACCTTAATATGCCTTCAACAAATCATACGTATAAAAACAAATTCTCATATTACATAAAGCTAGTGTTTTCCCCTATCTCTCTGCTCATTCATTACTTCATTACTTTTTGCTACCTATCCTTTTCATTTGATTATATACAATAAACATTATTAACATTGAAGGATTTAAGATAGGAATAGATTATTCATCATTCTTGCTATCACACAAGAATTTATTTCTTATCACACTTCATCATATTGTATGTCACTATTACATTCACTAGATGACCCCACCAAGGTAGTTATGCACCATATATGACTCATTTTCTCTTATCATTTCATACTTCTTTCACATTCTGGACATCACTTGAAAACACATATATCATTTGTCATCTTTAAACATGACTCAATATCACATATCCAATTTCAATGCTAAACATCCATTTTAATCAACGTATACATTGCAACTGTAATACAGGAAATTCCATCATTTTCATCAATCATATTACGTATTTCAAGTTCCAATGAATCTATCATACTCTATTGTATGTGCTACACTGTTTAGGAGTTATACCAACTGATACTGAAGCAATTAAGCACTTAAATTGAGTTAAATAATGATTTCTGAATGAACTGCCACTCACAGCTCTGAAACTCGGCCGATTGGTCAGAAACTCGGCCGATTGCTTCACAACTCGGCCGATCCGCTTGAAACTCGGCCGATCAACTTGCTGTTTGATTTCTTGTAAAAGAAACTCGGCCGAATCACATACAACTCGGCCGAATCGGGTACAGACTGAAAACTAAAACGAACCTGCTGGTGTCGATTTCACTCGAATCGACGGGCAAAACTACCGATTTCATGTATACCATGTTGCACATATTTCCTCCTTTATCTTTATACTATTGTGAAGTTAACGTTCTAAATTAATAGTCCTTCTATTAGTTTTTTTTCATGTTGAATACATTACATATTCTTCGTTTTTAAATCAAATGGATCATGCATGGGTCAAACATAGTTTCTCTTTCAATCAAGTTTTTCTCTTCTGAATACAATCCACCTTTGTATGACTTATTCATTTGTTAAACTACACCTATGTTCTTTGCTTAGAAACAAGTTTGTTGTTATAGTCTTATGAATTACATGTTCATACGATTCTCTTTACTTTTACTCTTTTGAAGACTCTTTACTTCTATGGACTTATTGAATGCTCAACCCTATTCTCTACTTAGCCTTTGCTTTAGAGTTCATAAAAGCATTATACTCAATTATATGATTCATTCTTCATGATTGATTCTTGTTATCTTGAACCATACATACATTTCACATATCTTTTCTATATTTCATATGTATAGTTCATGTAATATTAATCAATAAACTGATTATGAACTTCTTATCATATTCTATTATTCCTCAGTTAAGGGTTTCACATTTGAGACCCCAAAGTTGAACCTCAGATATCAGTTTCAACAAATTTTTAGTTGTTCTGATCTTTCCCATCTGTTTCAACATCTTACTGTATATACATTCTTACTCTGATGTGGGTCTAATTATTCAAAGTTTATTCTTATTATACTATTAATAGGATTCATTAGATCCTAGTAACGCATCCTGCCAACCGGACCAGGCCAAACCTGAAGTCCTGAAGCCAAGAACTACAAAGGATTACTCAACTCCTATTCATATCAAAAGTGTGGAAGAAAACTTATCCACTAAAGAAAGATCATTTCAAGATGATTTCTAATCTACATGTTACAAAGAATGAAATCAATAAATGCAACAACTGCATAGTGTGCAACAGATATTAAAGACCCATATTTTAAAGTATTGAATATTTCAATTCAAACATATAAGAGCATTTCTATACATTTCCAACAAAAACAACATTATGAAATGTAATTTCTATCTCCTTTTACATTTATGCTCTTAATTCTTGTTTCTTTTCTCGTTTTCTAACCCTAACATTTCTAGGGTTCCTCTCTAGCCCATTCTTCCACTGTATACCTGGCCAGGGTATACGTGAGAGAATAGACAGAGTAGCTTGTATTGGTTGATCCAAGTACTCAGATATCGGGCCAGGATATCCAAATACTCAAATCCCCAAAGCTAACATCAACATCTCCTATCTGCCACACATAGGACTCTAACTTACTAACTTAATGGTCCTTGACAACTCACCCTAAGCTCTGATACCAAGCTGTTACACCCCGATCTCACAATTTCCTCAAATCATGAGATTAGGGCATAAGATAGGATTTATATGTAACACAAAGAACACCCTTAACTTTTCTTCATTTTTTTAAAAACTCTTGTTTCTTCGCATTGAACCATATAAAACATCTTAACAAGGGAATCTGAACATTTCCTTTACTAATCAAACTTTAATAGTAAAGATACATGTATAAACATTCATGATGTCTCTCACACATTATGCACATGAAACTTGCTAATTAGCATACATATCAAAGAGGAACAATATTACACATTGTAATTACAACTTTCTCTCTTAACTCTTACTGAGGACCTAGAGTGACAAGGACCGACTGACTCAACTAATCTCATACTTGACTCCTGTGGCAGATCTACACTGATGCTCTGACCATCTTCAAGTCCACGCGGTTAACCCTAAAAATGTTTGAGTAGAGGGGTGAGCCTACTCGCTCAGTGAATGAGTACTTCATGGAAACAGACTAATGCACTAATGTGATTACAGATATAATTTGAGTAAACGATATGAAATTTAGCAATAATAAATACTACACTGAGCAGTTCTAAAACAATATAATTGAAATAACAAAGAATGTAAATATTGCATCCAAAGAATAACTACTAGAAGACTGTCTAGTCTTCCTTAACTCTTTCATTTATAAGGAACTCTGTGAACCTATATGATCATATTTTAGATTATGCCCTGATCTTATGCAGTGTACTCTGCATAAGAGACTCGCAGTGCACTACGACCACACCGTACAGGACTTAGCGACACACCCGGGAAATGCTAAGTCTGACGCCAGCCCTGTTCTGCTACAGGACCACAGGCTCTCCGGCCTATAGGCTCTCCGGCCTCAATGCACTACTCCGAGTGCTCTAGACTCCTCCTCTAACCTGAGTACACAGGCGGAGAGTCTCACTGGGTTACCACCGTGACTCCGCACGGTTTAATGTTGAATAACCCCTATTTTCTCCAGTGCCACCGTGACTCCGCACAGATTATTGTTGAACACTACCTCTCTTTCCTCGTGCCACCATGACTCCGCACGGTTGATGTTGGACACGAGTTTCACCCCTAAGAAGCAGATCTCTCAAAGGGGTTCTACGGTGTTCAGGGAACCTAAGTCTAACATTAACATTATATGTACATTTTAAACAGAAATCATAACTCATTTAACATTTCACACAAGGCTCACACGGCCTGCCATATCATATCATAAGAAACATCATAGCTCATGTATTCAACATATACCATGTCTCAGTAACATCCCTTTCTAGGGCATGTCATACCTCATCACCTGCAATTTACGAGATATGTACTGAAAATAAGAAGCCCTACAGTATGTAGATATCAACTCAGAGAGAACAAGCATATAAAGTTAAATACACTAGAAACATACAATTCAATAGTTAAGCATCACCACATCTCATATCGAGACCTTTCATATCACCATAACATGATTCATTGAACACCCTATCCTTAGGGTTTCATTTGCCTTATTCATTCATCACATGTCAACACCCTACTCTTAGGGTTTCATTCGCCTCATTTACCTTTTCATTTACCTCATTCTCTTGTCACATGGCTCTCATAAGGATTTTATAGGATATAAGCATTCACTAAATAAAGATTGTTTCCAACAAATCATATACAATCAATATAGATATGAAACCATGGAAATTTAGCTAAATTTAGGTTTTCCGTACCATTCAATGAGATATCAGGTATCAAGAATAAAATTCAATTAAGATAACCCATGAGGTACATCCTAACCACTTATAGGATTTACTAGTCCTTTTCAACAAGGTTGAAACTCTAGTGATATCTCAATTAGGTTAAACCCTAATTGCATCATTTGATATAAATCTGAAAAGCATTCTTACTAGGAAGTGTTATATATGATTCTTATGTGAATCTACCATCAAGGAGTCATTCAAACAGAGAAGGAATCCATATCATATCAATTTGCAATAACTTAAATCAAACAGACATTTCATGGTTTAGAATCACAGGCTAAGCATTTAGGGATTTGGATGCTATAATCAAATTCGTGCATTACACTGTTTGAAGGAAGAACCCACTCACCCTAAGGTGTGAAAACACCTCAAAACTGCAGCTCAACTCAGGGAATCTCGAACTCACATCAAATCCCTAGCAAATCTCCCAATTCTTCTTCCATTCAACTCGGAAACCTTGAAAATGAAGGATTATGAAGAAAGAGTGAGAAAAGAGGGAATTTCGACATCATCTTGTATCAAATCAGAGCATGGACGGAATATTGATATGAGAGAGAAGATTCACCATAAAAGTCTATGCAAAGAATCCAAACTTACTTGATTTCACCCTTCCTGGACCCGCAAAACCCTAATTCAGCAATTCCTCCTCTTTCTCCACTCAAGCCCTAACTCTCCCTCTCTCTCTAGATTTTCGTTTCTCTGGGATGGATGACGAAGAATGAGAGCTGTGTGTGTGTGTGGTCGATCATATAAGTCAATTGAGCTGCTTGGGTCAATTGCATATTGACCCAACACTCAACTTTAATTATATTAGTTGAATATTCAGTTTCACAATAGCTTCTGTAATTCGCCTACTGAATATCTAACAGAAGCTCCAAAAATTCTGGAAATTTTATATGTTATTCCTAAGAAGTTTCAGACCTCCAGTAAAAATTTGAGATCATTTCTAGTTACCAATAATTAATTAAAAATCGAACAGTGCACTGCTATATTGCAGTCTACAGAATATTCGGCCGAGTTTGTCCTGCACAGAACTCGACCGACACCCTTACTGTAGAGATCAAAAAGTCATCCAAAACTTACGCCAATTTAAACGAGTGTCTAAAATTACGTTTTTCAAGCACAGTTAAAATTTGAGATCAATTGGATGTACCAATAAAAAGATAAAATTCAATTACCACACTGCTATATAAATCTGAAAATGTGATCGGTTGAGTTTGAAACTCGGCAGATAAACAGGTCAGAGCATTCTTCAAAAATTCTGATATTTTCCAATGTTGTTCACATTTTATATATACAAATCATATCCAAATTTGAAGTAAATCACAGTTACAAAAAAAATACTAAAAATAATTTAGTGAGACACTCTACTTATCAAATTCTGTATTCATGCATCATCAAACCCTATTTTGGGCCGATTAGGGTTTATGTTTCTCAAACCCTAATTCTCAAGACAAAAGAATATTTAGACTTCTTATCATAGTTAAAACATCCTAATTGTGTTATCTTCATTAATTAGATTTCCAGAATGATTATCCCAATTAATCTTTGCGATTGTCTAGGTAAACCCTAGTTTACCAATTAAGCTCAGATGGGGTCGTAACAACTCTCCCCCCCTTAGAATGTTTCATCCTCAAAACATAAACCTACAAGAAAGATACATTCAAGGTTATTCTAAGCTTATAAAGCCTTCCATGTCATCATATTCTTGTATTTCATACCTGAATGTAGTTTTCAACATTAGATCTTTTAATTCTTTACTAAATCACAACATGTTTCAAATAGTTCTCGATGATATCAAGAAAATTCTTTATGCCACAGTCAAACATAGAATGCAAAGATAAACCACCACGCTTTCACTGCGCAACTCTGATACTCTGATACAACTATCTCAACTTATGCTGCTCAGAGAGTTCTATTGTTCTGTATCACCTTTAAGTGACAAAAGCAAGTTCACCATGCTGATTTAAACTTTAATAACATGCTACTCAAATAGCAAAACAGTCTTGAATTAAAAGACTAGATTCAACAATCAATTGCACAATACTACTCTTGGCATCCCCATTGGGTCATGGATGCATGAGGTGAAGCATTACCACCTCATTCCATACTATCCTGTTTCGATCTTGGGACCTGTGGGTTATGGGCCCACACACAATTCAAAGTGTAACCATCGCATTATATTATAGGGTTTCAACAATAGTAATAAGGTAATCCACAGTTGTATCAGTCATTCAAGCATTAATCATACTCAATTACCATCACTCAGTTATATTAGAGCTAGGTATAACAAGCTACACCTCATTAGGGTTACTTGTCCAAACAATCTGATTATCATCCCTTTCTATTAATATGAGTGAATAAGTATGACTACCTTGTTCAGGGTATCTCTCCATATGTTCTGACATCATCCAAACCGTATCACCATGTCACAAATATACAATAGTAAGATGCATATCAGGTATGAATTACTACAACTATCATACACCTTTAATTTAACATATAGCTTGCACAAATATACTGAAATCATATGTAGAACCAACTTTCATACCTTAATATGCCTTCAACAAATCATACGTATAAAAACAAATTCTCATATTACACAAAGCTAGTGTTTTCCCCTATCTCTCTTCTCATTCATTACTTCATTACTTTTTGCTACCTATCCTTTTCATTTGATTATATACAATAAACATTATTAACATTGAAGGATTTAAGATAGGAATAGATTATTCATCATTCTTGCTATCACACAAGAATTTATTTCTTATCACACTTCATCATATTGTATGTCACTATTACATTCACTAGATGACCCCACCAAGGTAGTTATGCACCATATATGACTCATTTTCTCTTATCATTTCATACTTCTTTCACATTCTGGACATCACTTGAAAACACATATATCATTTGTCATCTTTAAACATGACTCAATATCACATATCCAATTTCAATGCTAAACATCCATTTTAATCAACGTATACATTGCAACTGTAATACAGGAAATTCCATCATTTTCATCAATCATATTACGTATTTCAATTTCCAATGAATCTATCATACTCTATTGTATGTGCTACACTATTTAGGAGTTATACCAACTGATACTGAAGCAATTAAGCACTTAAATTGAGTTAAATAATGATTTCTGAATGAACTGCCACTCACAGCTCTGAAACCCGGCCGATTGGTCAGAAACTCGGCCGATTGCTTCACAACTCGGCCGATCCACTTGAAACTCGGCCGATCAACTTGCTGTTTGATTTCTTGTAAAAGAAACTCGGCCGAATCACATACAACTCGGCCGAATCACGTACAGACTGAAAACTAAAACGAACCTGCTGGTGTCGATTTCACTCGAATCGACGGGCAAAACTACCGATTTCATGTATACCATGTTGCACATATTTCCTCCTTTATCTTTATACTATTGTGAAGTTAACGTTCTAAATTAATAGTCCTTCTATTAGTTTTTTTTCATGTTGAATACATTACATATTCTTCATTTTTAAATCAAGTGGATCATGCATGGGTCAAACATAGTTTCTCTTTCAATCAAGTTTTTCTCTTCTGAATACAGTCCACCTTTGTATGACTTATTCATTCGTTAAACTACACCTATGTTCTTTGCTTAGAAACAAGTTTGTTGTTATAGTCTTATGAATTACATGTTCATACGATTCTCTTTACTTTTACTCTTTTGAAGACTCTTTACTTCTATGGACTTATTGAATGCTCAACCCTATTCTCTACTTAGCCTTTACTTTAGAGTTCATAAAAGCATTATACTCAATTATATGATTCATTCTTCATGATTGATTCTTGTTATCTTGAACCATACATACATTTCACATATCTTTTCTATATTTCATATGTATAGTTCATGTAATATTAATCAATAAACTGATTATGAACTTCTTATCATGTTCTATTATTCCTCAGTTAAGGGTTTCACATTTGAGACCCCAAAGTTGAACCTCAGATATCAGTTTCAACAAATTTTTAGTTGTTCTGATCTTGCCCATCTGTTTGAACATCTTACTGTATATACATTCTTACTCTGATGTGGGTCTAATTATTCAAAGTTTATTCTTATTATACTATTAATAGGAGTCATTAGATCCTAGTAACGCATCCTGCCAACCGGACCAGGCCAAACCTGAAGTCCTGAAGCCAAGAACTACAAAGGATTACTCAACTCCTATTCATATCAAAAGTGTGGAAGAAAACTTATCCACTAAAGAAAGATCATTTCAAGATGATTTCTAATCTACATGTTACAAAGAATGAAATCAATAAATGCAACAACTGCATAGTGTGCAACAGATATTAAAGACCCATATTTCAAAGTATTGAATATTTCAATTCAAACATATAAGAGCATTTCTATACATTTCCAACAAAAAAAACATTATGAAATGTAATTTCTATCTCCTTTTACATTTATGCTCTTAATTCTTGTTTCTTTTCTCGTTTTCTAACCCTAACATTTCTAGGGTTCCTCTCTAGCCCATTCTTCCACTGTATACCTGGCCAGGGTATACGTGAGAGAATAGACAGAGTAGCTTGTACTGGTTGATCCAAGTACTCAGATATCGGGCCAGGATATCCAAATACTCAAATCCCCAAAGCTAACATCAACATCTCCTATCTGCCACACATAGGACTCTAACTTACTAACTTAATGGTCCTTGACAACTCACCCTAAGCTCTGATACCAAGCTGTTACACCCCGATCTCACAATTTCCTCAAATCATGAGATTAGGGCATAAGATAGGATTTATATGTAACACAAAGAACACCCTTAACTTTTTTTTCATTTTTTTAAAAACTCTTATTTCTTCGCATTGAACCACATAAAACATCTTAACAAGGGAATCTGAACATTTCCTTTACTAATCAAACTTTAATAGTAAAGATACATGTATAAACATTCATGATGTCTCTCACACATTATGCACATGAAACTTGCTAATTAGCATACATATCAAAGAGGAACAATATTACACATTGTAATTACAACTTTCTCTCTTAACTCTTACTGAGGACCTAGAGTGACAAGGACCGACTGACTCAACTAATCTCATACTTGACTCCTGTGGCAGATCTACACTGATGCTCTGACCATCTTCAAGTCCACGCGGTTAACCCTAAAAATGTTTGAGTAGAGGGGTGAGCCTACTCACTCAGTGAATGAGTACTTCATGGAAACAGACTAATGCACTAATGTGATTACAGATATAATTTGAGTAAACGATATGAAATTTAGCAATAATAAATACTACACTGAGCAGTTCTAAAACAATATAATTGAAATAACAAAGAATGTAAATATTGCATCCAAAGAATAACTACTAGAAGACTACTCTAGTCTTCCTTAACTCTTTCATTTATAAGGAACTCTGTGAACCTATATGATCATATTTTAGATTATGCCCTGATCTTATGCAGTGTACTCTGCATAAGAGACTCGCAGTGCACTACGACCACACCGTACAAGACTTAGCGACACACCCGGGAAATGCTAAGTCTGACGCCAGCCCTGTTCTGCTACAGGACCACAGGCTCTCCGGCCTACAGGCTCTCCGGCCTCAATGCACTACTCCGAGTGCTCTAGACTCCTCCTCTAACCCGAGTACACAGACGGAGAGTCTCACTGGGTTACCACCGTGACTCCGCACGGTTTAATGTTGAATAACCCCTATTTTCTCCAGTGCCACCGTGACTCCGCACAGATTATTGTTGAACACTACCTCTCTTTCCTCGTGCCACCATGACTCCGCACGGTTGATGTTGGACACGAGTTTCACCCCTAAGAAGCAGATCTCTCAAAGGGGTTCTACGGTGTTCAGGGCACCTAAGTCTAACATTAACATTATATGTACATTTTAAACAGAAATCATAACTCATTTAACATTTCACACAAGGCTCACACGGCCTGCCATATCATATCATAAGAAACATCATAGCTCATGTATTCAACATATACCATGTCTCAGTAACATCCCTTTCTAGGGCATGTCATACCTCATCACCTGCAATTTACGAGATATGTATTGAAAATAAGAAGCCTTGCAGTATGTAGATATCAACTCAGAGAGAACAAGCATATAAAGTTAAATACACTAGAAACATACAATTCAACAGTTAAGCATCACCACATCTCATATCGAGACCTTTCATATCACCATAACATGATTCATTGAACACCCTATCCTTAGGGTTTCATTTGCCTTATTCATTCATCACATGTCAGCACCCTACTCTTAGGGTTTCATTCGCCTCATTTACCTTTTCATTTACCTCATTCTCTTGTCACATGGCTCTCATAAGGATTTTATAGGATATAAGCATTCACTAAATAAAGATTGTTTCCAACAAATCATATACAATCAATATAGATATGAAACCATGGAAATTTAGCTAAATTTAGGTTTTCCGTACCATTCAATGAGATATCAGGTATCAAGAATAAAATTCAATTAAGATAACCCATGAGGTACATCCTAACCACTTATAGGATTTACTAGTCCTTTTCAACAAGGTTGAAACTCTAGTGATATCTCAATTAGGTTAAACCCTAATTGCATCATTTGATATAAATCTGAAAAGCATTCTTACTAGGAAGTGTTATATACGATTCTGATGTGAATCTACCATCAAGGATTCATTCAAACAGAGAAGGAATCCATATCCTATCAATTTGCAATAACTTAAATCAAACAGACATTTCATGGTTTAGAATCACAGGCTAAGCATTTAGGGATTTGGATGCTATAATCAAATTCGTGCATTACACTGTTTGAAGGAAGAACCCACTCACCCTAAGGTGTGAAAACACCTCAAAACTGCAGCTCAACTCAGGGAATCTCGAACTCACATCAAATCCCTAGCAAATCTCCCAATTCTTCTTCCATTCAACTCGGAAACCTTGAAAATGAGGGATTATGAAGAAAGGGTGAGAAAAGAGGGAATTTCGACATCATCTTGGATCAAATCAGAGCATGGACGGAATCTTGACATGAGAGAGAAGATTCACCATAAAAGTCTATGCAAAGAATCCAAACTTACTTGATTTCACCCTTCCTGGACCCGCAAAACCCTAATTCAGCAATTCCTCCTCTTTCTCCACTCAAGCTCTAACTCTCCCTCTCTCTCTAGATTTTCATTTCTCTGGGATGGATGATGAAGAATGAGAGCTGTGTGTGTGTGTGGTCGATCATATAAGTCAATTGAGCTGCTTGGGTCAATTGCATATTGACCCAACACTCAACTTTAATTATATTAGTTGAATATTCAGTTTCACAATAGCTTCTGTAATTCGCCTACTGAATAGCTAACAGAAGCTCCAAAAATTCTGAAACTTTTATATATTATTCCTAATGAAGTTTAAAACCTCCAGTAAAAATTTGAGATCATATCTAGTTACCAATAATTAATTAAAAATCGAACAGTGCACTGCTATATTGCAGTCTGCAGAATATTCGGCCGAGTTTGTCCTGCACAGAACTCGACCGACACCCTTACTGTAGAGATCAAAAAGTCATCCAAAAATTACGCCAATTTAAACGAGTGTCTAAAATTATGTTTTTCAAGCACAGTTAAAATTTGAGATCAATTGGATGTACCAATAAAAAGATAAAATTCAATTAACACACTGCTATATAAATCTGAAAATGTGATCGGTCGAGTTTGAAACTAGGCCGATAAACAGGTCAGAGAATTCTTCAAAAATTCTGATATTTTCCAATGTTGTTCACATTTTATATATACAAATCATATACAAATTTGAAGTAAATCAGAGTTACACATAAAATACTAAAAATCATTTAGTGAGACATTCTACTTATCAAATTCTGTATTCATGCATCATCAAAACCCTATTTTGGGCCGATTAGGGTTTATGTTTCTCAAACCCTAATTCTCAAGACAAAAGAATATTTAGACTTCTTATCATAGTTAAAACATCCTAATTGTGTTATCTTCATTAATTAGATTTCCAGAATGATTATCCCAATTAATCTTTGCGATTGTCTAGGTAAACCCTAGTTTACCAATTAAGCTCAGATGGGGTCGTAACAACTCTCCCCCCCTTAGAATGTTTCATCCTCGAAACATAAACCTACAAGAAAGATACATTCAAGGTTATTCTAAGCTTATAAAGCCTTCCATGTCATCATATTCTTGTATTTCATACCTGAATGTAGTTTTCAACATTAGATCTTTTAATTCTTTACTAAATCACAACATTTTCAAATAGTTCCCGATGATATCAAGCAAATTCTTTATGCCACAGTCAAACATAGAATGCAAAGATAAACCACCACGCTTTCACTGCGCAACTCTGATACTCTTATACAACTATCTCAACTTATGCTGCTCAGAGAGTTCTATTGTTCTGTATCACCTTTAAGTGACAAAAGCAAGTTCACCATGCTGATTTAAACTTTAATAACATGCTACTCAAATAGCAAAACAGTCTTGAATTAAAAGACTAGATTCAACAATCAATTGCACAATACTACTCTTGGCATCCCCATTGGGTCATGGATGCATGAGGTGAAGCATTACCACCTCATTCCATACTATCCTGTTTCGATCTTGGGACCTGTGGGTTATGGGCCCACACACAATTCAAAGTGTAACCATCGCATTATATTATAGGGTTTCAACAATAGTAATAAGGTAATCCACAATTGTATCAGTCATTCAAGCATTAATCATACTCAATTACCATCACTCAGTTATATTAGAGCTAGGTATAACAAGCTACACCTCATTAGGGTTACTTGTCCAAACAATCTGATTATCATCCCTTTCTATTAATATGAGTGAATAAGTATGACTACCTTGTTCAGGGTATCTCTCCATATGTTCTGACATCATCCAAACCGTATCACCATGTCACAAATATACAATAGTAAGATGCATATCAGGTATGAATTACTACAACTATCATACACCTTTAATTTAACATATAGCTTGCACAAATATACTGAAATCATATGTAGAACCAACTTTCATACCTTAATATGCCTTCAACAAATCATACGTATAAAAACAAATTCTCATATTACACAAAGCTAGTGTTTTCCCCTATCTCTCTTCTCATTCATTACTTCATTACTTTTTGCTACCTATCCTTTTCATTTGATTATATACAATAAACATTATTAACATTGAAGGATTTAAGATAGGAATAGATTATTCATCATTCTTGCTATCACACAAGAATTTATTTCTTATCACACTTCATCATATTGTATGTCACTATTACATTCACTAGATGACCCCACCAAGGTAGTTATGCACCATATATGACTCATTTTCTCTTATCATTTCATACTTCTTTCACATTCTGGACATCACTTGAAAACACATATATCATTTGTCATCTTTAAACATGACTCAATATCACATATCCAATTTCAATGCTAAACATCCATTTTAATCAACGTATACATTGCAACTGTAATACAGGAAATTCCATCATTTTCATCAATCATATTACGTATTTCAAGTTCCAATGAATCTATCATACTCTATTGTATGTGCTACACTGTTTAGGATTTATACCAACTGATACTGAAGCAATTAAGCACTTAAATTGAGTTAAATTATGATTTCTGAATGAACTGCCACTCACAGCTCTGAAACTCGGCCGATTGGTCAGAAACTCGGCCGATTGCTTCACAACTCGGCCGATCCACTTGAAACTCGGCCGATCAACTTGCTGTTTGATTTCTTGTAAAAGAAACTCGGCCGAATCACATACAACTCGGACGAATCGCGTACAGACTGAAAACTAAAACGAACCTGCTGGTGTCGATTTCACTCGAATCGACAGGCAAAACTACCGATTTCATGTATACCATGTTGCATATATTTCCTCCTTTATCTTTATACTATTGTGAAGTTAACGTTCTAAATTAATAGTCCTTCTATTAGTTTTTTTTTCATGTTGAATACATTACATATTCTTCATTTTTAAATCAAGTGGATCATGCATGGGTCAAACATAGTTTCTCTTTCAATCAAGTTTTTCTCTTCTGAATACAGTCCACCTTTGTATGACTTATTCATTCGTTAAACTACACCTATGTTCTTTGCTTAGAAACAAGTTTGTTGTTATAGTCTTATGAATTACATGTTCATACGATTCTATTTACTTTTACTCTTTTGAAGACTCTTTACTTCTATGGACTTATTGAATGCTCAACCCTATTCTCTACTTAGCCTTTTCTTTAGAGTTCATAAAAGCATTATACTCAATTATATGATTCATTCTTCATGATTGATTCTTGTTATCTTGAACCATACATACATTTCACATATCTTTTCTATATTTCATATGTATAGTTCATGTAATATTAATCAATAAACTGATTATGAACTTCTTATCATGTTCTATTATTCCTCAGATAAGGGTTTCACATTTGAGACCCCAAAGTTGAACCTCAGATATCAGTTTCAACAAATTTTTAGTTGTTCTGATCTTGCCCATCTGTTTCAACATCTTATTGTATATACATTCTTACTCTGATGTGGGTCTAATTATTCAAAGTTTATTCTTATTATACTATTAATAGGAGTCATTAGATCCTAGTAACGCATCCTGCCAACCGGACCAGGCCAAACCTGAAGTCCTGAAGCCAAGAACTACAAAGGATTACTCAACTCCTATTCATATCAAAAGTGTGGAAGAAAACTTATCCACTAAAGAAAGATCATTTCAAGATGATTTCTAATCTACATGTTACAAAGAATGAAATCAATAAATGCAACAACTTCATAGTGTGCAACAGATATTAAAGACCCATATTTCAAAGTATTGAATATTTCAATTCAAACATATAAGAGCATTTCTATACATTTCCAACAAAAACAACATTATGAAATGTAATTTCTATCTCCTTTTACATTTATGCTCTTAATTCTTGTTTCTTTTCTCGTTTTCTAACCCTAACATTTCTAGGGTTCCTCTCTAGCCCATTCTTCCACTGTATACCTGGCTAGGGTATACGTGAGAGAATAGACAGAGTAGCTTGTACTAGTTGATCCAAGTACTCAGATATCGGGCCATGATATCCAAATACTCAAATCCCCAATGCTAACATCAACATCTCCTATCTGCCACACATAGGACTCTAACTTACTAACTTAATGGTCCTTGACAACTCACCCTAAGCTCTGATACCAAGCTGTTACACCCCGATCTCACAATTTCCTCAAATCATGAGATTAGGGCATAAGATAGGATTTATATGTAACACAAAGAACACCCTTAACTTTTCTTCATTTTTGTAAAAACTCTTGTTTCTTCGCATTGAACCACATAAAACATCTTAACAAGGGAATCTGAACATTTCCTTTACTAATCAAACTTTAATAGTAAAGATACATGTATAAACATTCATGATGTCTCTCACACATTATGCACATGAAACTTGCTAATTAGCATACATATCAAAGAGGAACAATATTACACATTGTAATTACAACTTTCTCTCTTAACTCTTACTGAGGACCTAGAGTGACAAGGACCGACTGACTCAACTAATCTCATACTTGACTCCTGTGGCAGATCTACACTGATGCTCTGACCATCTTCAAGTCCACGCGATTAACCCTAAAAATATTTGAGTAGAGGGGTGAGCCTACTCGCTCAGTGAATGAGTACTTCATGGAAACAGACGAATGCACTAATGTGATTACATATATAATTTGAGTAAACGATATGAAATTTAGCAATAATAAATACTACACTGAGCAGTTCTAAAACAATATAATTGAAATAACAAAGAATGTAAATATTGCATCCAAAGAATAACTACTAGAAGACTACTCTAGTCTTCCTTAACTCTTTCATTTATAAGGAACTCTGTGAACCTATATGATCATATTTTAGATTATGCCCTGATCTTATGCAGTGTACTCTGCATAAGAGACTCGCAGTGCACTACGACCACACCGTACAAGACTTAGCGACACACCCAGGAAATGCTAAGTATGACGCCAGCCCTGTTCTGCTACAGGACCACAGGCTCTCCGGCCTCAATGCACTACTCTGAGTGCTCTAGACTCCTCCTCTAACCTGAGTACACAGGTGGAGAGTCTCACTGGGTTACCACCGTGACTCCGCACGGTTTAATGTTGAATAACCCCTATTTTCTCCAGTGCCACCGTGACTCCGCACGGATTATTGTTGAACACTGCCTCTCTTTCCTCATGCCACCATGACTCCGCACGGTTGATGTTGGACACGAGTTTCACCCCTAAGAAGCAGATCTCTCAAAGGGGTTCTACGGTGTTCAGGGCACCTAAGTCTAACATTAACATTATATGTACATTTTAAACAGAAATCATAACTCATTTAACATTTCTCACAAGGCTCACACGGCCTGCCATATCATATCATAAGAAACATCATAGCTCATGTATTCAACATATACCATGTCTCAGTAACATCCCTTTCTAGGGCATGTCATACCTCATCACCTGCAATTTATGAGATATGTATTGAAAATAAGAAGCCCTGCAGTATGTAGATATCAACTCAGAGAGAACAAGCATATAAAGTTAAATACACTAGAAACATACAATTCAACAGTTAAGCATCACCACATCTCATATCGAGACCTTTCATATCACCATAACATGATTCATTGAACACCCTATCCTTAGGGTTTCATTTGCCTTATTCATTCATCACATGTCAACACCCTACTCTTAGGGTTTCATTCGCCTCATTTACCTTTTCATTTACCTCATTCTCTTGTCACATGGCTCTCATAAGGATTTTATAGGATATAAGCATTCACTAAATAAAGATTGTTTCCAAAAAATCATATACAATCAATATAGATATGAAACCATGGAAATTTAGCTAAATTTAGGTTTTCCGTACCATTCAATGAGATATCAGGTATCAAGAATAAAATTCAATTAAGATAACCCATGAGGTACATCCTAACCACTTATAGGATTTACTAGTCCTTTTCAACAAGGTTGAAACTCTAGTGATATCTCAATTAGGTTAAACCCTAATTGCATCATTTGATATAAATCTGAAAATGTGATCGGTCGAGTTTGAAACTCGGCCGATAAACAGGTCAGAGCATTCTTCAAAAATTCTGATATTTTCCAATGTTGTTCACATTTTATATATACAAATCATATCCAAATTTGAAGTAAATCAGAGTTACACATAAAATACTAAAAATCATTTAGTGAGACATTCTACTTATCAAATTCTGTATTCATGCATCATCAAAACCCTATTTTCGGCCGATTAGGGTTTATGTTTCTCAAACCCTAATTCTCAAGACAAAAGAATATTTAGACTTCTTGTCATAGTTAAAACATCCTAATTGTGTTATCTTCATTAATTAGATTTCCAGAATGATTATCCCAATTAATCTTTGTGATTGTCTAGGTAAACCCTAGTTTACCAATTAAGCTCAGATGGGGTCGTAACAAATCAAGTTGAAAATCAACACTTAATCCAATTAGGGTTTGCCTAATTGATTAGCCTTCAACTCATGATTCCTTTGGAATTAATCCATCAAATTTGGTGGGTTATCAACCAACATAATTAGGAACAAGATTCGCAAACAGTAAACCCTTGGTCAACTCACCCAAACAATTTTGAAACCATTTGGTCTCATGCGGTTTGGTGAAACCATTTACTTCTAAACAGTTTGAAACTGTTTGCTCCCAAACAGTTTGGGAAACCTTTTGAGCAACCCAAACAAGATCTTTTGCTTTGGATATTTAGAGAGGTGTGTGCTTATCATCTTCAACCTCTTAACTCATAAAACCTGCTGTGGTTTCCATGATGATTGCATTCATCAACCAAATCGATTATTGTAAATGTAGAAAAGATCATTATTTGATATGGAATTGAATGCAATAACAAAATCAAGGGTTCAAGTTATAAAACCCACCTCCAATTGAGCTCCAAAGATCCAAGATCACGCCAGAAATGGTGGATGAAGCTTTTGCAACTCCCCCTAAGCTCATCCTCAAGCTTTAGGTTGAAAAGATTGGCTAGGGTTGAAGAGGAGATCGAAATAAGAAGAAATCCATAATTTATTTTCGATTTTCACCCTGGAATCAAGGTGAAATGGATCAAGAACCTTACCAATAGGTTTAGGGTCGTCCTCAAGGTCCTCCCTAGCTCCCTTGGTCGGTTTCCAAACAAGGAGAAGAAGTGCAAACGAAAAAGCCTTTCATTTGGCTTGAAAGGGTTTTTTTGTAAGAAATTCAAGGAGAGAGAAAGTGCCTTATAAAAATTCATTTAATCCCAAAAATGTGGCTGCCTCTTCTCCCTTATCTTCCTTAGGGACGAGGCTATCTTTTGTGACTTTTATCCCTCTCAAATATCCATGATTTAAAGAAAATCAAATGAAGCACCTTAAATCATATTATATTAATATCCATATGTGAGTGGATATTTCTTTTTCTTATAAAATTGTGTGTGAGTTATCCACTCCCTTGGATATTTTTGTGGTCCTTGCAAAGCTCAAGGACGTCACACATAAATATGAACCCAAAAATTTTAATTTTGGTTGAAGGCCCTTTAATTAATACATTTATTTTTTCCCTAAATCGAATTAGGGTTTCAATTAGGATTAAATCTTGATTATTTTAATATCAAGATTCTCTCTCCTCCAAATTAATTCAAATGAGGCGCCACTCTCATTTTCTTTGATCTACATGATTCCAAGAAGCATTAAGGACCTTATTGAAGTGGTAATTTTCATATTGAACCCTAGGTTTTTGGTAAATTGCACTTTACACCAAAACTAGATTTTAATGCACAAACATTGCTTTATCAGCTCTTTCTTGGTATTCAGGCTTCCATAAGCCATACCTCAGCATAATATTCACTCTCATGATGATTCAACACATGAGGAACATATTATGATACACAATTTGCACTTAAACCCCTCAACTTGGGTATTTTGCACATTAGTCCAAAACAAACAAAACATTGATTTCAACAATGTTAAAAAAGGAATAGAATTGCAGCATAGGTTCCTCTTGAGGCCTAATTACTTTTCACAAGATGAGATTAAGCATTTAATCACATTTCTTAATCAAAACACCTAGGGTTAGAGTATAACCCAAGTTAGGGATGTTACACATATGATGATTGACATGGCATATAAAATAGAGGATTTGATTAATAATAATAATCATAAAGGCAAGTTTCCAATTCAACATGTTTCCACTCAGTTATGAGATACCGAGGAAACATTATGAATGTATAAAGAATGAAAATACTCAATGACATATGTCATCAAGTACGTGATTTGAAGAATAGATCACATGAATGCTAAGAGTATGTACATTCTTACTATGTCCCTAGTCGGTTGTTACTGTGGAAGATAGATAGACACGAATAATACATAAGACTGGAGTGTGGGTTGGTTGATGATATAATCTCATTAGTCATGATATGGCATATCGAAATAAACACACATGTACATGTTAAAGAACTGTGTATCTGACAGACCCACCATGAGAAGTGATACATGTAAACACTCATTGTTGATCATAGTCATCTCTCATTGTGACGACCCCAATTCTTGTAAACTTTCTAAGTTGACATTCCCAAGATATGTGTGCACTCATATCTATAAGATGTCAAGAGGGAAAATATAAGGGATCATGATTGTCATCTAAAGTTACATGGAAGCCAGTTCATTTTTCACAACATCACATAGATATCCACAAAAATCATCATTCATAAAGGTAAAAAGTTATAATTCATTATTCAAGAAGAGAAAAACTAGTTCTATGGAATGAAAGGTACATAGGATATAGAGCATCCTATACATAATCTAGAATAAAGAAACAACTATCTAAATACAAATAAAGATGAGAAAAGACCATCTAGCTAGCTATCCTCCAATAGCTTTATTTAACATCTTTAGGTACTTCGAAATGCTTTACTTGTTCCTTGAACCTAGAAAATATGAGAAACAAACTATCAACATAATGTTGGTACGTGGTTGAAAAATACTTTTCTATGCTGGCATATTTAAGATACTTAAAAAAAGAAGAAAGAAAATGAAAACATTATTTAAGGCGGGAAATTAGGTAAACTCAAGTTATTGATCACATTTCAATGGATATGTATTACTATGGTGAACTTAGCACATTCAACACTTATATTATTGGGCCCTATCCCCATGTACCTTGTACCATTTGGGATCTCCCCGCATACCTTGTACCATTAGGGAGGTGCTAGTCAACATTAATACTTTCCCTATCTAATAGGGAGATTAATGAACCATGAGTAACTACATTCTATTTTCTTTCATCTGTGTTCTTAGTGTTCAGGGTGGAAAAGTGATAATATGTATAGATATACATCCAACGAGATTATTCAATGCAAACAAATACTCATAATTATATCATCCAACAAAAACTAATGTTATACTTATATCCACGTACCTTGAATCTCAAATCTAGATTTCCGCAAGTCTAAATTAAGAAAGTAGATCACCTTGAAAGAGAAACAATGACCTAATGTCATTATGGGTTCTCATCATCCCATATTAGGATTTTGGGTTATTGGGGTTTGAGCTCTATTTGGGGTGACTTTCACCTTCCTATGATTAGATCAAGGATCATCCATTACTTTTATCTTATTTTGGAGTTATAAGATCATATCTTTGTATTAAGGTTTCATCTATTTGATGATACCTATTTCTATCCAAAAAAAGGAGTATCCCTACTTAGGGTTTCTATTATGGGTTAGATCATTAGTGGTTTCCCTTTAGGATTCACATGATCCAAAGGGATTAGAGTTGGATCTAGGGTTTTGAGGATTCATACATGATCATAGGAGGTCATTACTTTGATTAGGGTTGACAAACATAAAAGTTCAATATATAGAGAGAAAAGCTCAGTATTTGGGTTTCCTTATTCCTTGGAGTATTAGACATCACATTATTAGGGTTTCATGATGTATGAACATCAGGGACTCTATTAGGGTTTAAATGTCCCAAAAATCAGATGACAAATCATGAATCACCATCATTACATAATTAGATGACATAAGTATGATCATTATGCTCAAGACTAGTAGTTTTGAAAAAGGAAATGGATTCAGATTATGATATAATTTTTATCAGATTCATCGTATTTTTATGATAAAAATAATATATAGGTTTGTTATATTCTGATATTCCTAGCATTTTCTAGGGTTTTTCTAAGGTAAAAAGGCTTTTAAATAAAAAAAGAAAGAAAAGGCCTTACGTGGCAGCTCATGATTGGCCCTCGTAGGTGCATTTTTCCTTCTCTGATCTGCACTAGCTCACAACTTACCTTTCCAAAGTGGCGTCCTATGATAGGTACATGGGGATCTCAGTGGCGAGGACCTCTTCTCTTTGTCTTGCTAACTCACGATGAGTTGGCATCCTGAGATTGGTTTGCCCCGAGCTGCGTTGTTGCCCCCCTCAGCCTTCTTCTACACTCGTAGGCTTCTTGACCGCGACATAAGGACTCGTCAGCATGAGGAGGAGTTTGGAGGAGCAGGCCCCGGGCACGAAGATGGGGGTTCTGTCTAGGTCCGCTGAGCACTGAAGAGTCGCGTGGTGGGGTTTATTGAGAGAGGAGAAGTGAGGGAGAAATACCCAAGTTCGGGTGCACGACGGTGCCAAAACAGATCATGAGGAGCGATTAGGGCCTGTAGGGGCACAATCAGGCTCATGAGCTTGGGGTTAAGGTAAAGGGGGTGGAAGAGATCCTTTATGGGGTCTTAAATAGAGGTTTGCGTAGGTTTAGGGATAGGTTGGGTGTGGGGTTGGGTGGCCGCCACCGGAGTGAGAGAAGGTCATGCTTAGGTTGTTGGGATGGCACAATAGTGTGTGGAGTCAGGGGAAGATATGGCTCATTGGGTGGAGAATGTTGGTGGAAAGATTTGTATGCAAACAAAATGTCGAGATAAGGCCTGAGGTGGTGGCTTGACTTGATCGGGTATGATCCTTCCTCCCCGCCCTTTGTGGGAGGTTAGGGATGACCCGACCACCGTTGGATCCACATCTGATCTGTGGTTCCCAGATCGGATGGCCGATCTCATAAGGTCAATCAAATGATCCGCGCACAAGGTAAGGAAAATGCATATGACACATAAATGTCACACATTCAATTCATTTAAAACATAACTTAGGTTCTAGGGTTCAAGTAAATGATATAATATACATGATTTCAGAGGCTTATATCTCCTAAACATCTTTCCCAAATGGAATGAAATTTTAAGGGAAGTTCCACGATGTCAATATGTAACTATGGCATAAAATTCATGTTCAAATTCAAATGTTGATCATGGTTTTTGACTAAGTACAATAATGCTTATATTTCACCTTCATTTGAAACTAGGGTTTGCGTTATTTTGAAATTGGTGATTCCTTTCTAATCAAATAGTAAGGGAGATGGTTGAGGGTATTATTGGAAATAACAAAATTGTAAGAGAGAGAACAAATAATGTAAAAACTCACTTTGTCACATTCTTTGCTCCTTCTTAAGAATTTTGTCCTCAAAATTCAAGCAGCTTGAAAGAGGTGGGGATATTTCTGCTTGATCTCATACTTGAGCTCCCAGGTAGCATCAGACTGTTCATGGTGGCTCCAGATAACTTTCACCATATCTATGCGCCAGTTGCTGCAAAGTTCCTTTGTCTTAGAATTGAGATTTGTGACCGGTGATTCAGCATAGGATAGATCATCCTTTTTCTCTAGAGGCTCATGATTCAGAATGTGATTGGGGTCATTGACATAGGGCTTCAGATTGGATACGTGAAAGACATTGTGCATGGAACTATATTGAGGTGGCAAAGCAAGATTATAAGGACATTCACCAACCCTTTCTAGGATCTCAAAGGGTCCCACATAGTGAGGATTGAGCTTCCCCTTATTCTTAGACAAAGCTCAGATAGGTCTAATCTTTAGAAAGACATGGTCACCCTCCTTGAATTGACTTTCCTCTCGGTGAGCATCTGCATAAGATTTCTACCTATCATGTGCCCACTTCATCCTTTGCCTAACCACTATAATTATGTTTGTATACAACTGAATCTCCTCATATTTCATCAAGGTTTTCTCCCTAATGTCATCCCAATGTAGCAGAGATCTGTAGGGTCGGCCATAAAGATCTTCACAGGGAGCCATCCCAATACTTTCCTGGTAGATATTATTATATGCAAACTCAGCTAAAGGAAAATAGTGGTCCCACAAGCCTTCCCAGTTGAGAACACAAGCTCATAGAAGATCCTCCATAATCTATATTGTGCGTTCTGACTGCCCGTCTGTATGTGGATGGAATGTTGTACTGAAGTTCAACTTGGTACCCGATTCTTCTTGAACCTGTTTCCACATCTTTGAAGTGAACTTTGGGTCCCTATCTGAGAAAATGGATGCTGGAACTCCATGAAGATGTACTATCTCCAATATATAGATGTCGTCTATCTCAGATACTTTAGCAGTAGTCTTCACAGGGAGAAAGTGAACTGACTTAGTGAGACAATCCATGATAACTCATGCAACATCGTATCCCCTTCCGGTCCTGGGTAGTCCCACCATGAAATCCATGGTGATGTGTTCCCATTTCCATTCCTGGATTTCAAGGGGTTGTAGTGGACCACCTAGCCTCTGGTGCTCTACCTTGATTCTCTTGCATGTCAGGCATATGGACACAAATTCAGCAATATCACGCTTCATGCCCCTCCACCAGAACTCCCCTCCACCAGAATGACTTTGTAGGTCTGTGTACATCTTAGTTATGTTAGGATGAATTGTGTACTTTGACCCATGTGCCTCACTGAGAATCTTTGTCTTTACAAATGACTTCTCAGGAACCCACATACAATTCTTATAGCAAAGACCACCATCAAGACCCACACAAAGATGTGTTTGTGGCTTTAATAGGAGAGAGGAGAGCTCTATAAGATTCAGACTAGCTTTCTGTGTCTCAAGAAGTTCAGAATGAAGACTAGCCATAATAGAGATGTTGTTGACCTGGAGACCATCATATAGAAGTTGTGGCTTCCATCCCACTAAATCCTCCATGTTCCTCCACCCGGGAACATATAAAGATGACATACTGCCCTTTGTCTGCTAAGAGCATCCGCGACTACATTAGCCTTACCCAATGGTACCCAATAGTGAAATCATAGTCTTTGAGATACTCAATCTATCGATGTTTTCGAAGGTTCAGGTCCTTCCGAGTCAGGATGTATTTTAGGTTTTTGTGGCCGGTAAAGATATTGAATGTCACCCCATACAAGTAGTGCCTCCAAATTCTAAAGAGCATGAATAATTGCAGCTAATTCCAAATCATGTGTGGGACAATAAAGTTCATTGGGTTTTAGCTGTTTGGATGCAAAGGCCACCACCTTTTTGTGTTGTTCTAGGACACATACTAACCCATTCCTTGAAGCATAAGTGAAGGTCACAAATCCTTTGTTGACAAAATGAAGAACTAGAACAGGGGCTGATGTCAACTTCTGCTTTAACTCCTGGAAACTAGACTCACAAGCGGATGACCAGATGAAGTGCCCATCCTTCCAAGTAAGCTTAGACAAAGGAAGTGCAACTTTGGAGAAATTGGGAATGAAGCGATGATAATATCTGACCAAGCCCAAGAAGCTCTAGATTTTATAAGGATTTCGAGGAGGTTGCCAATCAAGAACAACAGATACTTTGGCGGGATCAATAGATATATTACCCCTAGAAATGACATGTCTAAGAAACATGACTTTATCAATCCAGAATTCATATTTAGAGAGCTTGCCACAAAACTTATGAGCTCGAAGGATTTCCAGAAATGCCTTCAAGTGTCATGATGTTTCTCCATAGAGTTAGAATAGATTAGAATATCATTAATGAAGATGACCCCAAATTCATCTAGATAAGGTTGAAAGACTTTGTTCATCAGATTCATAAATACACCAGTGCGTTAGTCAACCCGAATGGTATCACTAGAAATTCGTAATACTCATAAGGAGTTCGGAAAGTAGTTTTAGAAATATCACAATCTTTGACTTTAAGTTGATGGTAGCCAGAATGAAGATCAATTTTTGAGAAAACTTTGGCAGTGCGAAGCTGATCAATGAGGTCATCATTGTTAGGAAGGGGATACTTATTTTTAATGATGTCCTAGTTCAACATGCTATGGTCAATACACATACGCATAGAACCATCTTTCTTTTTGACAAAAAGAACATGCTCACCCCAATGGGAAACACTAGGACGGACAAAACCTTTGTTGAGACGTTGTTGTAGCTATTTATTCAACTCCATAAGCTCACCAGGAGACATCCTATACAGTTCCCTAGAAATCAGAGTGGTTCGAGGAAGAAGATCTATGGAGAACTCAATGTCTCTATTTGGAGACAGCCTAGGAAGCTCCCCCAAAAATATGTCAAGGAAATCACGTACCACCTCCAATCTTTCTACATGCCCTCTATTGGGACCAGTCTCTGAGACTAATGCGAGGAAGACTTTACATCCTTTATAAATGAGCTTTTTAGCTTTAAGAGAGGAAATTATAATATTATTATAGAATCCTCTTCCCCTAGGGATCACCATAGGTCAAGAATGAGCTTGAGAGAGGACTACCATCTTATTTCTACAGTCAATCTGGGCATGATACTTGTATAGCCAATCCATACCAAGTATAATATCGAAGTCTTCCATAGTTAAGAGGATGAATTCAAAAGGGATATCATGATTTTCGAATTTTAGAGGTAGGACATCCATTTTCTATAATGTAGTAACTATTTTTCCACTAGGATTCGACACATCAAGAATATATCCCAAGTCCCTTATATGCATATGTAACATAGATGCCAGATTTTGAGAAATAAATGTGTTTGTCATTCTTGAATCAAATAAAGCTTTAACAGGATGATCATTTAAGAATACAATTCCTACACATGATAATTATGTTATGAATAATTTGAAGGCATTGAATAAGATATTAGATATATGAAAAAAATTTAGGTTACCTTCAACAAGTTGGTTGGGATTTGCCTTGGCTTCCTCTGTAGTCACTGTGAATACTCTGGTGTTGCGGTGTCCCTGAGGGGGTGGAGCACCTTCTATAGGATTGTCAAAGATGGATGGAGTCGGGCACTTGGTGATGAAATGTCCCTCCATACAGTTGTAGGAGACCAGCTTGGGATGACGACATACCCCACCATGGAATCGCCTATAAGTTTTCCACTTGGGATGAGTTGTCCTCTACTGCATCTGGTGGTTTTTGTGTCCTCCTTTACCTAAACCTCCTCCTTTTCGTGATCTTGATCCCTTGTTATTATGTCCAGGGTGGAACTTCCTAGACTTATCCTCCTCAGTGGTGGTTAACCCTAGGTATCCCATGTTGGAAGGCTTCTGCAAACCCTGCTCCCTTTCCTACTTGAGGGCCATATCTAGGGATTCATCTATGCTCCTAGGATAGGAGGAGATGACTATGGTTTTTAGATGGGTGGCTAGGCAGTCAACATAGTGCTCCACGAGGTGATCTTCAGTCTTAATAGGTGCATAACGCTCCAGAAGCCTAAACTTTAGGGTGTAGTCAACCACTGAGAGTCCGCCTTACTTCATCTCTATATACATCCTCTCCTTCCTCTTCCTCTTAGCTATAGGCATAAAATGGCCAGTGAAGAGGGTTTTTAAGGCTTTCCATTCCATCCTATCCACTTCTTCTCCCCTATTCCCACCATAGTTTTTCCACCAAATTTTAGCCCCTCCCTTAAGCAGATGTGTGGAAAATCTGACCTTCTTTTCATTGGGTACTTCTAGGGTAAGGAAGGCATTTTCCACTGATAGGGTCTAGCTTCAACCTTATCCATCACCTTAGACTAGTCTTCCCCCCAAAATGTGTTAGGGCTCAGTTTGACGAAGTCTAATATGGTTGCTTCCTTCTTCCTAGATGAGCTGGGTCCAGGGGTTCCTTTTAGGGCAATGGTCTCCATGAAGTCTAGTAGGACTTTCTTTTATTCTTCCCACCTATCCCTGGCCATTTTTTTGGGAATTAGGTTCTTTAGGAGTTTTAGGTTCTTTCCTCTTCTTAGAGGATGATTCTTCAGAGGCATTTGAGTTATGGGTCTTTAGAGGCATCTTGAAATTAGATGAAATACATTAGATATATCATTTTTTGTCATATTGTATTTCATTATTCTTCTTTATTAGTTATTTATGATCTTAATGTTATGATTTGTGGAGGATACCCTAAAATACATATCAGTCAGTCCTCAGGACTTCTAAATAGAGTGACTCTTATCCTAACCTTATATCATAGATATGAGAGGGAAATATTTATAAAATAAAGATGAGTGGGAAATGTTTCTATAGAAGAGGTGAGAGGGAATATCTATAGATGAGAAGGGTCCTTAATTAAGGTATTCCCAACACTACAAAAAAGTGTGATTTGGCTACAATTATTCTAACTACATTTATCATAATTGTAGTTAAAAACAACTTTTATTTACAAATACATAAAGTGTAAGCAAAGTAAATATAGTTATTTGTAATAGCTACAAATTGACTACATATAATAATTGACCATGAAATGAGAATACTCTTTCCCCACTCTCCCTCCCAATTCAAAATTGTATTAAAATTTCAACTTTGCCCCACCCACTCCCTTTCCTCCCTATTAGCACAGACCTTCTCCTCCCCAAAAAGTGTGTGACACTCCATAGAGAATTGACTCATCATCCCTCATCCACTCCGCTAGCTCCTCCCTATCCCACCACAGCCAGACACTCTTCCTCATATCCCTATTCCCCTCTTCCCACAGCTGGGCCCCTGAATTCAATCATACTCCCAGAGTCTTCTCTACACCCACCCCGTCTCCTTCCCTCTAGTAGCACTCGACGTCCAGACCACTGGAGGGAGGCACTGGAAGGACAACATGTGAGGAAACTTAGAAGAGTAGAGGGCTCGGGTGAATCAGACACATCGTTTAAAAGGGAGCTTTCCATTCGAAGGCGTGGCTGACTAGGTTAAAATTGAGAATGAAATAACCTTGAAGGAAATGTGACTCTGATTAAGGTGAGAAAGATATCAAATCCTTAAGGCTCCAATGTTTTGTATGCAGACTCGATCCCTTTTGGAATTTATATTATGAATTCGGTAATGTAGTGCAATAGTTATTTCTTCTTCGTGTGCAATTTTGTTTAGAAAATATTAAGAAGCCTTTTTTTCTACAGTCATTCATACTTGTAGGTAAAGCAGGGGCCAATAATCTCAACCTCGTTTAGGCATGTTTGGCTGAGAGCTTCTTTACAATTATTACTGCTAGTGTGGTTGAAAGGTATTCCCATTTTCTCATCTAGATATAGAATATCATTTAAATATCCAGTAGTTTCTAAAGAATTATATCAATTGGCATGATTTGCATTCTTTTCCTTGTTGCATAGGTTGGTCCTCTAAAGAACTATAGTAGGCATCATAACGAGTCTGAAATCCATGCTCCTAAATTGGGATCAATTGTATTCAAACCTACACAAGTTTTTTACATCTCAAAGTCAGTAAATCACAACCTCCACCACATGCCAAACAAAAGGGTAATTGAGTAATGTTTAAATGTAAATGCATCAGACACATTATATAACATACGACTCTTGAGTCATTAATGTTGTGCTCTTATCTAACTGCTAGACAAAGTATGTGCATGGTCCAACTTCAATAGTGATTTCATGGTGTTGATACATACCTACATGCATTACACCTACGTTATCCATGTTCTAGTCAATCCTAATTTCCTCAAATAATCTAATAGAATCTATGTTAGGGATGTTGTCCATGTGCTACCTTTGTTGAATTACACACATAAAAATGTACTACAGTTGAACTGAAACTCCAATTGATGTTCCATTGGTTCTCAGTTCATAGGTTCAATTAGTTTCTTCATAGGAGGAATATGAAAAGACATAAAGAGAATAGGAAGAATGAGAATAAAGAGTTCTTAAATGGTTCTACCTCCATTCCATTCACATAATAAAGAGAAACTAAGAGTAGGACAGAAGAGAGGACAATGAAGAGAATGAGGGGATTGATAAGTAGGATGTGGTCAAGTAGGATAAGGAGGACAAGGAAAGATGTTCCAAATAATAAGCTATTTACATCATTTTACTAACTAACTAGGTGGAATTTTTTATATTGTATTACCCAATGCAATAACCCCAAGACAACGCCCAAGTCTCATCAATTATACTTTTAATGCACATTACATCTTGTTTGACTTGAGGTTTAAGTCTCATATGCCATGTGGCTTACTTTACTGCCTCAACTCACTAAGATAAAACACAACATACACCTTACACACTCTAAACCTATGTTCACACAGAGGTGAACTATGATGTAAATTTGCAGCACATGTAGTTTTAGCTTCTCTATTTAATTTCCCTTTCAAATGTCTGGTGAATTTTTTCTATTCTAGATAGCTTATTGCATCTGCAATATCTGTAAAATAGAAATTTAGTAGTATAAAATGATTAAATAGAAAGAAACAACAACAAATATGTTTATCTTTGTTTATGTGGGGTTGATGGGAACAGGAACATAGAGATTTCAGTAGGAGGAGTAGTGAGGAAAACATTATTGCTTTTGAAATATGGTGACTGGTCAACCTTTATACCACTCCCTAAGAAAACACTAAAGATTTTCATTACTGACTCTCATGCTGACAAACTTGTCTACCAATGTGGTCGGTGGACATTTGACTGGAAAGGACTTGGTGGAGATGACATCACAAGATTTAAGCATTCTTATAAACAATTTTTTCAAATCTAATTCAATCATGCCATTGTGATAGGGCTTTGTTTGAAATTTTCAATATGCACATGCACGAAATTTTTCAATGGATGAACTAAGATGTTTGTACTTGAACCAGGAGAAAAATTCGATAGGTGATATAGTTAGTTTGACCGTTGAATTGTGCTACAATGCAAATGATCCACAATTTGTCTTGGTCAACTACTCTAGTATTTTTAAACTTTATATTCATATCTTGATAAAAATGAATGGAGTGATTGACTTAACTTGAATTACTGCTATAGGGTGATCATCATTCAGGCCCATTTTGGATCACATTGTGAGTCTTTATTTGTGCATCTCAGTACCACCTTTGTGCTTCCTGTGTGCTTATTTATCCTAATGATCGAACATCATTAGCTGGATACAAAAGTTGAGCTACATGTGCTTGTTGCCTGATCTCACCAAGGAAAGTTAGGATCTCTTTATCTATTGAAAAATCCTCAACTTGTGAATGAATGGATAATATCTGAATCATTTTAGAGGGACCTTGGTTGAAGGTCAATTCTTATGTGCTTATAAGAGTCTTGCATTTGAGATAATATATATTGATTTTACATTAGTAACTTTTTTTGTAGGCCCCTAGTTTGATGCATAAGCGTAATGTGGATGGTTGGAATAAACATTCCATTGATCTACATATAATCAACAAAGACAATGAATAGAGATGACATGGGACATAATGATCATGTTCAAATTCCTTTCATATCCTCCATGTATATACACAAAAATCTTATATATATTTATTTCTATGCCCCCAAATGATGCATTCTCCCACTCTCTAACTTACCACACACCCTATTCCTCAAATTGGTTTGAGGTCAAGCCATACATTACATTGATGTAGCCATGGACAATGATGGTGATTGCAAACTAAATATTGTGACCAAGGTCGCCAGTAGCTGTTCACGAGGAAAATAGTCCCTCAGGTACATGTATATGGGAATTTGCTATGTTTTGCATAAATTTCTCATATGCCATTCATTGTCTCTTGTCAGTCTCATTATCATATAAAATAGGTCATTTAATACTATTTGGAATCTTTGCAGAAGGAAATTTTTCTCTCTATTCTTTAGGACTTGATGATTGCATGCCTACAAAGATATTTATTTGGTGATTATATTTATTATAAATTACAAATATATAGAATAGATATTCTATCATTAACATATCTGATAGAAGTAGATTTAAAATATTTAACTTTGTATGTTTTAGGCTCATAGTAGATCTCTCATTGATTTCTTACTTTGCTCTGAATTTGTCTACCTTGTGTGGACTCTACATTATTGTTTGTTTATTCTTCTACATTTGTTAGATGTGATAGTTTCTTGTATGAGTTCCTCACTTGGGAACATACTTGCTATAGCCTACAGTTTCTATGGAAACACTACAAACTGACACCTGATATAAAAAACACTCCAAGCAAGTTTGTATTTTCACCATTTATAGGGAGTGATTCTTTGTGGAGTAATTCACCATTTATGGAGGCATGATAGTTTTATTTATTCAGATATTTGAATTTCATCATGTAATCGATATTGTTGATAGCTTCACAAAAATCAAGAAATATTCACAGGGGACATTTGTTGCCAAACCACCATTACCAAAAAGTTTACTACATAACCCTGGGAAGAAAAGTCCACACCACCATTACCAGGAAGATAGACATGCAAATCAAAGGTACAAGATGCTGAGCTGTAAGTTCAAAGTAAAGGAGACACTTCGTTATCACAAATGGAGGGAAGACATGCATAGGAGCTGGCTTTTTGAGTGATGATCAGAGGATCAAGGTAGATATTGTAAGGTCACAGATCAAGTTCAGAATGTTGACCAAACTTTTGGGAATGGATACATCCAAGAGTATACTGTAAGAGGTGCCTATTTTGTGAAATTATTTGCATTTTAGTAGGAATAACAAAATGTTGGTGCAATCTCTAAACAGACATACAACATTTTACCCAACATGAAATGGCGTACAAAAAATTATATAGGCTAATGATGTTTTTTATTATGTCTATACATGTGTGTAATTTTTTGGAAAATCGAAGATCTGTGAAATTTAGGTCAGATTGGGTGACTGTATTAGATGGAGCACAAGAAGACTCCTTTCAGTGGGTATGTTTCTTATCCTTCTAAGAATGTATGTTATATTTTGCATAAGGAAAATATGGCAACATAGTTATTTTCAACTTTCCAGGTTGTGTCAGGTTTTCTACTTTTGGCTTTTTTGTTTCAAGCTATGTTTTGCTTTTACTCTATCTATTATACCATTTCATATTTTTCTGATACATGAGTTGACCTAGAGTGCATAGGTACCATACATTAATTGTTGGGGAATCTAGGGAAAAGATACTATGATACTCTTGGAGTTGTTGACCTTGGGGTTGATCTATTCAAATGGCATATACTTATGAAGGCTTCAATATCCCACACCAACCCACTGGTTCCTGCTGTATGACTTCTAGAAGCTTAGAGACAATATATGTGGCCTGGATAGGGAGGTAGTGGTATAGGGCCCTACAGATGAGAGAGAAGCCTCCAACAATTTAGTTGGTGGGTCTTAGGCATCTTTAGAAGCTTGTGTCTTAATCTCAATGTCCATTTTCCTTTCTTCCAACATCTATGAAATAATGGAGCCTACTTCTTTGTGGGTGTTGTGTAATGGCGTGAAAGGTGAATTTCTTTCATTGTCTCACCAATACAGTTGCTGAAATGACATGTCCTTCTCTCCTTCCCTAGACTCTATGATATTGGCACCAAAAAAGAAATTTGGGCTTCTTTCTCCCATCCCTGGCGTGTGGATAAATGTGATGAAAAATGTATGGGTTGTCGATGTCTACTTCATATTTCTATCAACCTCATTCTCCACAGTGCCATGAACTGACTTGCCAATGTGTGGGGTTTCTATACTTCTCTAGTGTATTGTTTGCGGCAGTTTGGTGATGGGAACTAGAATTCTAAACAAGGAGGGAGAGTAGAGATATGAAAATACTCAATATTTTCACTTCCTTCCCTACTACACTACCAATTACATCATCAACTTTGAACTCCAAGCCTCTTAGTCTCACATGAGCAAGATCTTATTGTTGAGTCCTATTACATAAACCATCCATATATTAAAAAAGGATCTGTTAAAATTCACCCACATTAGACTAGGTCAATGCTGCTTGTAATCCAACATTACTATTTTTGCAAGCACCATCAAGCATTCTTGTATGTAATTAAATGATTTACTTTCCAGTTTTTGCAAGATCATTTTCTCAGAGACATTTAGTCTTCTAGTTTTCTGATTGAATCCAATATTAGTATTAGTTTCTTTCAGTCCTAAATTTGGTTGGCTTCATTATAAGTTAGTTGGTCTTGATAACCTCTCGAACCCTTGTGCTATGTTGGTTTGAGGCTAGATGGTGCCTTCTAATATGTGTATCTAACGATGTTTTTTTTTGTAAGTTTATCTAACCATGTTAATATTCAGTGTGATAAATCTATCCAGGAGAAGGCCATTAAAGGTTTTCCTATTCTGTTTTTACTTTAACAAAGTTTTCTTGTTAAAGTGGTTCTATAAGTCTGATCATCCTAGAGAAATTCCTAAGGATCTAGATAGCTTTTCAAAATCCTAGTTCCTAATTTTGGAGTTATTTTCTTATATGGAATTTTGTTTAGCTGGGGTTTTGGTTAAACTGAAGTTCTGTCTTTTTATTTTGTGCAGGTTTTTTGGATTTTAGTGAAAGAAGGAAAAACCTATGTCTAGACAAACATATCAAAACAAAACATAAATTTGAGGAGGTACGAGCTTATGAATATCTAACTTTTGTCTGTATTTTGTTTCCCACAGCCTTCTCGCCATCTTGTAAAGATGCTTACTTGAACTAAATTTGAAGGTTCTTATTACTGGTCTTCCATCTAATATAACCTTTTGAAACTTTCTTGTTGTAAGCAGGCTCATTGTTTAGAATTGGTCTGACTACAATTGATGTGACAAATGGTGGACAAAAATGCCAATTTTTTTGCTCTTTTTTTCATCTTCTAACCAACCATTTGTTTGTTTCAGTTTTGCCAAAGACCAGGAAACTTCTCAATGGACTTAATGTCTCTCACCTCCTTTTAACCATAATGGGAGTTTCCCCTACAAGATTCTAGCATCCCCACCATTATTTATTGACCAGGTAACTCTTGTTCATTCTACAGGCCAATCATATCGACATGCTTCCTTGTTGGCTAACATTTCTAGAATGAACCTCTACAACATAGTGGCGATTCCATCTTGGAAGATCTCAAAAGTTATTTGAGAAGTTCACATTCAATGGTTTTATCCATGGAGTCCAGCTAAACCAACACATTATTTAAATGGTTTTTATTGCAATGATTAATGATTCAGTAGTTTCTACTATCTATTGCTCATAAATTAGTTCATATATTTTATGTACTCCAGGATTTTAACACTTATGATGAAGGGTACACCAAAATGATAGTGTTGGGTAGTGGGGTTGAGAGAGGATGAGAGTTTCATTCCTTTCATACTCCATAAATGCACACTAAAATATAATTGTGATACAACAAAGGATTGTATGCAACCTGAACCCATTCTCCAGTCATTAGTTTGCTTCCATGGCATAACTTACATTAATTAGCAAGGTACAACCATTGAAAAATGTGAACGGATGCTTAATGTTAGTTGACTAATCTTCATACGTTTTTTGGTTGCTTCTGACCTGGTATGGATAAGGCATTTCAACAAATGCCTTGTAACTTATAAGAACAAGCTTCCCTCCTATTGTTCTTGCTATTATGTTGATATCACAAGCATCATATCACAACTGGCAAGGTGTAGTAACTAGGGAAGCCTACATGTGAGTGATTCCTTACATATTTATCTAAGATTCTTTCCCCTAGACCATGCCTAAAGGTAGCACTATAATGTACACCTACGCATGCACTTTTTATGTGGTCACTTGCCTGGTTCTAGGCGCAAACAATGAACTCTGAAGATGGCCCAACTGTAGAAGAATCTCTTCTAGTTGTCTACTGATTTAATGTATTTTTAGGTCTGGTTCTAGGTGCTGACAATGAACCATACTTATGAAGAGAAACTTACCATCATGTTCATGCTAATTAATCAAACTCTCTTAGTAAGTTCTGTGACATGATTGAATTCTTCCACTGTTAACTAGATCTAATATCAGGAACTTTATCTTTTCTGCAATCCTGCTCGATTGGTCATATGAAAACTTACTTCTATGGTAGGTGTTGGCCATGGACTTATTTGCATATGACTTGAAAGGAATTGATGTGTTCATGTTTTGTACTTGTAAGTAAATATCATTGTGAATACTTGCACTTGATTTTTATCTGAGAACACCATAGTGCCTGAACATCTATTGTTCTTTCTATACTTATAATTCTATAAACTTAACAAATGTCCACTCTATCTCCATCTTTGTGAATACTTGCACATGATTTAGTCCCCTTAATTTTGTGGTTCTGAAGTTTGTCTCCATATTATGTTTTAGATGTGGATATGTAAGGCATAATACAAATTAATATTTTTTGTACTTGTAACTATACTTAAGTTCATCAATATATACCTTCAACTATATTTTTGATAATGTGGACTTGAATGCATATCTGAATTGAACGTGTAGTATACAAATTAATATTTATTTGCATGTTTTCTCTTTAGGTGTAGGGATACTAGGTTGTCCAATCCTGTTCATGCCCAGTAGTTACCTAAGTGTTGTTATGCACTTATGGTTGTGCATCCTTTGATGGTTGCTGGCACATCTGACTGAAACTTACAACCTCCTGATGGTATAGGATTCTTCAATAGGGTGACACTACGACTTCAGAATCAACAGATGCCCATCTTAGAAAATCTCTGAGTAGTTGTATTGCCCTCTCTCAAGGTATAAGAAAGGTCACAGAAGAGTTGTAGAATGGTGATCTCTAAGATATAATTGACCTCTTAACATCTCCTCTAATATCAACTCAATGCCATACTTCCTAACTTTTTGACATTGCTTATATCAAAGTTTATTTTTTATTTATTGTTTGTAAGTTTGTAATGCTATAGTTAATTCTCTTACCAACTTCTCTAGTTTGAACTCAATTCCATAATTCCTAACATGTCCTCTGATGGATTGTTCGTGACAGAGCTTTCCTTTTGGCAAAATGGAAATGCTCCAACTCACGAGGGAATGCTGACATCATAGCTTCTGACTTTGCTCCACATGTAGAGTCCTCTTAAGCGCCACATGTTTTACAGAGTAGGATCTTACTAGACCACAACATTATTTATCAAGATGTATGATTTATTTCCATAGACTGGTACACTATCTGTTGTTTGATACTAATCAATGTTGGGTATTCCATTGATGTTAAGATCTGGGATTTCAAGAAATGGGAACTGCAATTTGGACTGAAAGTAGACCACCATGTTACCAAGGTTACCCTATCACTGTGAAAATGATCTCCTTGCAACTCTGGATAATGATATGACTATTCTTATGTTTGATATCATTGCCCTAAGAATGGTTATGAAGTTTTAAGGGCATCATAATCATGTGACTGATTTATGTTTCAGTGAGGATGGAAAATGGCTTCTATCATCCAGTATAGGTAGGACTCTTCAGATATGGGATGTCATATTGGCTAGAAGAATTGATGTGATGCATCTTTCTATGTCCAACTTCATTATCTCCATCCTCTAACATGGATATCCTTGCTATTTTCTTTCTAATGGCAACTAGTCTTACAATGTATGCTACCTACCAACAACTACAACTTCAGACCCAGGTTCATGCCAAAACTCTATAGGTTCAATTGGTACAAATGTTGTAGACTTGTAGTAGTAAACTTGAGTTTTATTTGGATGTATTTGTTGACATGCTTCTTGTTACTGTGACACAATCTGGCCTTTGGAGAAATGAAATTGGAGGCCACAAATGGGTCGTATTTGAACCAAGAGAAGGAGATGAGGCTTCCTGGAGATCTTACTAGAGCCAGGGATGTTGTTATCTCAACAATTAAGGGTTGTTATGAAGATCGTGCATGGAAGACTTTGAATTAACAGATTGTTCTTTTGTCAAAGCAAAGGAGTCAATATAAACAGGCTTTTTCTGCATAAACAATTATCTGATTTTGTTTTTCTTATACAGAACAGTTGTGATGGAATTAGGTATCATATATCGACTTTTACAGACTCTATGTATGGTCAATAACCCGAACTAAGTTTTTTAAATAGTAATTTTGATTATATGTTTTTACATAATTAATTATACTTGAATATAATTAAAAAACTTAAAATTTGTAACTGATGATAGGGTCGGTTTTAATATTTAAACTAAGGTGTTCTTAAATGGTAACCTAAACTTGGATTCAGTTTATATAATAGTTTGATTTGTATACCCACTAACTTATATACTAATATTGGGTTGAGTACTCATATAGTTCTATTATCTAAACTAATCATATCATCTAGTAATTTAGTGATTGTGATGTGCAACCTATTGAATTTCAGAATGAATACTTTTAAATCTGAAGTAGTCATCACAATATAAATTGATTAGGGAAAGCCATGGTGAGATATAGAACCTTATAGGTCACTTATTTCCAACTTTTTTATGTAATTTGTGCATGCTTTTAATCTCTATTTGTTTTCTCACTTATCTTCCTTTTGTTGTTAGTAACTTGAACATCTTAGTGCTGGATTTGGCTATGAGCTACAGCTAACATTTGCCTCCTTAACATTACCATTGAAGGTGATTCTACTTCAGTTTAATTCCTAATGCATTGCATTAGCCTTTGATTACCTACACCACGCTTGACAGGCCTTCGTAACATTACCAGGTCATACTGGGGGTAGGATGCTCTTATTCCTTTAGGATTCCATAAACAGACAAGTATCTATTTGGTAAGATTAGCCCAATCTAGTGTGGGTAATACTAGATCATAAAGACAATATAGAAAGTGGCTTGAATGAAAAATATGGAGAATCTTAGACAGGAAAAAAGTGTCATAATCATTGCCTAGATCTTACTGCAGCTTTCCTTGCTTCCTTAGGGTGAACGGATAATTTCCATATATGATTCAAACTCCACTATGCTTCATCTGTACCCTTGCCATCATGTCTGTAAGCAATATGCACATTCTCCTCACTAGGGTCTAATTCTTTAGACTCTTATGATTTCACTTTTCATGACTGTTATAACCCCAATTTTTGGGTTCAATTGGTGAGAAATGTAATTTCTCATATTAAAGATATTTGAACAAATAATGATATAATTTGCTTCAAATAAATGGATTTCGTTTATAATAGCCTTGATGTTTGTGTTGGGGGCTTTATTGGCTATTGGGCCCAAATAATAATGAAATTCAATTAATAAATGGATAATTGAATTTTTAAGAAAAGAAATATGTAGAAACCTCTAGAAGGCAAATCCAAAGAGGATTTCGTGCCTCTTGGGTTCCTTGGATACCAAGGAGTCCAAAATTGCATAAAGAGAGCAATAAGAAAAGAAAATATCAATTAAGTATTTCTTTATTAAGAAAGAAATTGAAAATATTGATGAAATGTGGAAAATAAGTAAAAAGAGGTACAATTAGGTGATCCTTGGTGGAATTTCGTATCCCAAGGATTGCATATGATAAAAGGGATACCAATGAGGAAAATAAAAGGGAAATAAAGAGAAATACTCAAAAAGAACTATTTTAATGAGAAATAAACAAGATAATGTGAAATAATGCATATAGATGCATTTAGAAGGATAATAAGTATCCTTAAAAAGTAATTTCGAAATAATGGAGTATCTTCGGATCCAAGGAGTCCCAATAAAGAGGAAAGAAAGAGAAAATACTAAAAAGCCAAAATAAGAGGATAATGTGTTGCATTATTAATGAATTATGAGGTATTGTTAAAAAGAAAGTAATTTTGATTAAAAGAAATAGAATTTCATGTCAAAGGATTAAAAAGCAAGGAAAGAGAGAATACGTAAGAAGAAATTCGAATTCCTAATTATAAAAGAAATATGATATACTAAAGGAATATGAGAGAGAGAGAGAACTAGTTTCTTTTTGAAGGAATTAGTTTCCTACTTGGAAAGGGACTCCTTATTCGTGTATAGCCGACCTAAGTCTCCTTTCCTCACCCTATATAAAGGATAGACCCTCTGGTCCGGGTCCAGGAGGGATCCCCACACATCCCAAGCTTTTTTCTTCTTGTTCATGGCATACAAACCCTAAGGTAGAAGTGTAGCAAATCGGGGGAGCAACAGGGACTTCTGGGTCCATCTCGATCGATGAGAGAGGTCCCATGATGCCAAAGGGATGCTCTGCCATCATCTCCATGCTCGAGATCACGCCGGGTAGCAGCAGCATGGCTGCAAGGTCTGCTGTCGGTCGCAGACGCACGCAGCTCCAACCGGAGGTCCTAGCCGCGGGCCGAGGGCATTTGGAGGCACGAGGAGATGCGGCGGGGCTAGGGGAGCCAACTCCGGTGGCCCGGCGAAGCCAGGGAGGGCGGAGCAGCCCTGCAAAGAGCCGTCTGCGGCTGGACAAAGGTTGAAGACGACCTAAGGGTCTGTTGGACGATTCTACCCCTCCGAGGTATAAAACAACAACAATTTAAGTGAGGGGCAAAATCGTAATCTGGTTATATTTCCTGATCGCTATGTACATGGAAATAGAGGTGACGTGGCGCATCCTGATTGGCCGGGTGAGTGAAATTTTGTTAAATTCGTAATTAAAGATTCGTAACTCCGATTATGACAAGTAATATATGCATTTTGATCAGAAACATGCAAGGAATCGATTAAAAATAGTTTTATAGCCTGAATATGATCATACTTCGAAAAGTAGTGTAAATCATTATCTTTAATGAATTAAAGATTAAGAAACCCTATTTTGATATGATTAATGTGTTTGATAGGGTTTAATGGATCTTTAGAGTTGATATTAATTTTTTAAATGTAAAAAGGAACATTGAGTTAAAAAAGGAAGAACTTTGCACGTGATTAGTCTAATTTAGGGTTTATGTGCTTAAATATGCATGAAATTGGAAAAGTACATAAAGTTATCATCTTTAATGATTTAATAAAGGAAAAACCCTTAGATTTGATGATAGATGGATAATTCAAGCTGATATTAACCTGTTGTTAATAAAAGAGAAAATAGGATTTAAAAAGATAATCTTTTTATATATTTGGTTTAATTTAGGGTTTCGTGTATGATTATGCACTAATGAGCTTGAAAATCCTAATTTAGGAGAATATGTCTTTTAATGGTTTTAATTGTGTAAATCCACGAATAAAATAGAGATGTGATGATCCTAAGCCAATTTGAGCAAAAAAGATCCTTAATGTGGATAATTTGAGTAATTAGGGTTTTTATGAGTGGAAAAGTTGTTTTGGGGTTTGTTGACCTAAAAAGGATAAAGTTTGAGAAATTGATCTAAGAAACCCTAATGCATCCTAATGAGACTTAGAAACCTTAGAAAGGTGTCCCAAGTCAATAAGGAGTTGTTTGGGATATGCTTGTGACAATTAGACATTATACATGTTTTCAGGATCAATGTTTGCTAGATTGATTGATTGGCTTGCTTGATTGGACATCTAGTTGGATTTGGATAAATTGTTGCTTGAGATCTCCAAGACAGGTATGTGGTTACTTATGAATAACCGCTTAGTTTTCCGATGGTTTCTCAGACGTTTAATCGCATTGAATGCAACTAAACTGCTTGGATGTTCATATTGTGATTATAAAGTGACTATGACTATCACTTAATGTATTTGCCTATAAACTCAGATCCTGGTTCTCTCTGTGGCATAATAGCTAACCTAGTACATGGCTTCCTATGGGTAGGTCCATCAGGTTAGAGAAAGGCCTAGTACATGGCTACCTATTGGGTAGGTCCATCAGGTCTATAGATGACCTAGTACATGGCTACCTATTGGGTAGGTCCATCAGGTTTATGGATGACCTAGTACATGGCTACCTATTGGGTAGGTCCATCAGGTCTATGGATGACTTAGTACATGGCTACCATGGAGGTAGGACCATCAAGTCACAATGAGTTAGATATTGGGCTACCTTCGGGTAGTGCCATGCGACTCTATTACCTAAAAGAGAGGTGAAATCTATGTCCACTGCAGGGACAACCCAGAGTTTGAGAATATGTATGGATTGAGTTGTGTGGCTTAAAATGTAATCTTGATTGTTAAATGATTAATTGAATGATTATATTGTTAACATAGTAGAACATTATCTATTTCCTCCACATACCAGCTTCGGCTGAACGACGTTTTGTTTTTCGGCGTTTTAGGTACAATGAAAAGAACAAACAGTAAAATGACACCTTGTGAATTCAAGAATTAAAGAACAAGGAGGAACTAGTTAGAATAGTTCAACTGAGGTTAGAAGTTTAGTTTGTTCCAATCTCTTCAAAGGTATGCAAAGAAAAATTTAATTACCATTTTCAGTATAGTCTGTTAGAATTTAATAATTGTTTATGGTTATATGTCGAACCTTTGATCTGGGATTAATGGGTGCGACTTCAACCTCTTGGTCTCCCTTAATTGGGGGTTATCAGGAGGTGGGGTCGTAACAATGACAGAGTAGGGAAGAACATTAAGCTTCATGACCTCAGTATAATCCATTTTCTCTTTGATTTAGATGTACATTTGGATCTTGGTGGAGAGGAAGTGCGACGGTTGTTATCAAGGTATGTCCCTCCACTATCCACTTCAGTTGCAACTACATTGTGGTATCATGCTTTTTGCATCTATGTTTTGTCTTCAAATGACTGATTTTGTTGGCAACGATGAGTACTCATCCTTTGCTTGGGTGTCTTGGTGGCAATATTTTTTTGGATCTGACTTTTGATAGTCTAGTAATTAGCTTTATTGACAATGACCATGTTATAGAGAATTTGCTTCTTTGATTTTCTATACCACGTTTTTAACCTCAGTGGCTTGCTGGAGTATATTCATAGGTACTTTTTTTGGTTCTAGCTCAACTGATTTGCTGACCTGTATAGGCTATTTTTACTCTACGAAGTGCCTAGAAGAATAAGATCAGATGAGGAAGATTCTAGTATGTTGCACACAATGCAGCTGGTGTTTCTAATCCCAATGATTACTGCCAGCAAGAAACTCAAAGCAGAAGTGTCCATCAAGTAGCATACTATGGTGGATTTTAATGTAGATCTCATGGTTGTCATCTTGACGATACAATTCTTCTTTAGTCTAGTAAGAACCACAAACATTCCTTGCTGGAAATTACCACAGAGCTTGGCAAATAATCCTGCATCACTAAAAATCTTCATATCCCAACCTACCCATTCTTCATTAGTATGCTCCCTGAACATAAATTAAAGTGAATTCCATGTTGTTTTTGCATACTCTTGAGTTGGCATCTGGTCCTTGGGCTATATAGGCACTTCTAATCTTGGGATTTATTAATATATTGGATGCTAAGAGATATCGTATTGAACTAGGAATCGTGTGTTTATGTACCACTTTTCCTGGCATGTAGGTTAGCTCAGTTGTTTTTCCTTGCACTTGCATTGTTATGTTGGAGACCAGGTTTGGTTACTACCATCAACTCTTATGAAGGATGACCCTTCGAGCAGAGGTTTGCTAACTTTCTCACAATTTCGACCATTTGTGGGACATCTGATTTGTCTAAATAGTCATGTGAACCTGAAAGCAAGTTTTAAGCCGAGAAATAAATAAGCATCGTCTTCATCTAACTGAAAATAGAAGTGCATTAGATGACATTTTCTGTAGATCATGTGAATAGATTTTTAAGAAAATAGTTATTGTATAAAGAAAAGATGGTACATCACATAAATTACTTCATAACTCCTTGTTATGTAAATCAGTATAGATCAGCCTAATTCATTCTCTTCAAGAATACCCTTTTATCATATATACAATCTTATTGCAATAAAAAAATAGTATAAACAAGTCCCTAATTCTTTTAGGCCAGTTTTAGAAGACGTGGTTCCTAATTTAATGGTTTCTTATGTGATATACACTATGCTTCATATTTTCATCACTAAGATTTTCATATCTACTCTGGAACAGGTAGGACACACGCGATTTTCCACTTACATGGAAAACACAAATGCACTGACCACATGCAAGCAGACAGACACATGCATTACATGTGACAGCTCGTTTATTCATATTTGGAATATCCATTTTATATGTATATACCATGATAGACATACATCAAGATGCAGTAATAATGTGTTAACCATGAGTGTGTCAACGAAACTATATTATTACATAAGCAAGTTCATATCAGTTAGGATGCCAATATGATTATATAGCATGATATACATACATTTAGTATATAATAACACAACTGAATAATGGGAAACAAGAGCATGAACAACACATGGTATTCATTTTGATATTATTAAAATCATACATCTTTTATAAAGTACAAATACAGAATGGAGAAGAAATGAAAAGCTAAGACTCACACCAGTTGTTAATCATAATTGAGAACTGTGTTGATGCCAACAAAATTAAGAAGGAAAATCAGCATTTAAGGCTCATATTGTGAAAAAATGAGAATGAATTTGTGTAAAAGAAACTTTAATGAAGAAGCATCATGATTATAACGAAAATCCTTATATCAACCAGACTGTGAATACAAAATATGGAAAACGTTGAACTAGATTATCTAGCATATAAAAAATGGAATTCAACGCTCAGAAAAAACTTTTGTTGGATCTAAAATATTTTGTTTCTGCAATTACCATGTCAACACTTCTATGAAAATCCATGCAAGCAACTAAGATCTAACATGAGAAACATTTTATCAGTTGTAAAGATCTTATCGAAGATAGGATGCAAAAACAACTCAAACAACATGTAGAGGCTGAACTAACATAACTAACTCATTCAATGAACTAAGCTCACTAGAAGATGCAGTAATACATGTCATACATGGCACTTAAGAAATTGATACTATGATTGGATCAAGGTGAAACAAAATGTAGAGGAAGGACAATTCAAAAACACTTCATTCATGAATCACACGATACCTTAAATGTGAGTTTGCATGAATACACATATGACAAATACTTGTATACAACATATAAATATTCTTAACTCACTGAAGTTAGCATCCTTTCTAGATTTTCTTTATTATTACAGAACACATATACACATGAGTTATCAACATATAAAATTACAATTACAAAGATGTGTATACATTATATTATGTAATGTAGATATACATCCCATAACTTGATTGAAACATCTGATTTTTGTTCTGTTTTCCTTGTAGGTATGGATATACAAATTTGTGGAGGACCTTTATAGATCTTTTGACTATATGCATCTCATAATTTTATGCATACTTTATAAATTATAGTTTCTCACATATTATTGGTTATATCAATGTAGATCAATATGTTGGATTATTCTAATCTCATCACATGTAGTTGTCACAATAAGCAGAAAACATATCCTATCCGGATGAGGCTGTTGGCTCCCCAAGGACGATGGGTCTTGCTAAATGTGTTGTGCTAAAGGTTGATCATTTTCAGCCTAGACTAGAACTGTAATTTTCATGTATCATGATAGCTGCTTTTCTTTTCATAGTCTTGATAATAGATTTATTGAAATATGCCTCGAGTAAAGAGACAATAGAGCATATAAAATATTTTGATCAGAGAAAACCAAAGAATTTGGAACTTATCTACTCAATGCCTTAGAGAAAGCCTTATGATGGATGTAATTTAGGTTTCATGTCCAGTTCATTCCTTTCAGCGTGTTTAGTTCTTCTCGCCATGTTATAAAAGTTTGAGGTTTATACTTTTTAATGAACATTGAGAGGTAACAAAAACAACTTGAGATTTGCAATTTTCAATTCACTTAATTGTTAATGAATAGTGAGAGGTAATGAAAATAGCTTGAGCTTGAGATTGTGCAATGACCCTGTAGATTTATGCTTTTGCCTTGTAGTAGGAAAACCAAGATGGATCATGCTATGAATTCTTTGAGAAATATCTGAAACCAAGTTGAAGAGATCATTGATAGGAGAATGTAGATTTATGCTTTTACATTGGCAGAGGGTAATCATCATAGCTGAAGAGGTAATAAAAATTCAGTGTTTCGGTGACTTTTCCTTCTTATCTATTTTTAGTACAAGATTATATTTCATTGCTCTTGTTTGCATTTTATCATAGTATTTATGAGGATCAAGACATCTTTCATGTGGTTGATGGAGAGGTATGCGTCATTCAGGATCATGCTAAAGAGAAAATGCAATTTAATAAATTTTGGAGTTTAATAGAGAACATGTAGACCACTAGTACTTATGCTACTTCCACATAATTTCATGCAAAAATTTTCTCCCATGCAGATCAAGTTATTGTAACCTTACAAAAGCACTTACACATTGAGTAAATAAAAATTCTTTCTATTATTAGGTTGCATTTCACTCCCCAAAAACAAAGGTAACTTCTATAAAAATCATGTTTGTGATGCCACCCAATTTGTTAGAACTTTTTTCATTTTAGTTGATAGAATATTTAATTCCTGGTAATATGACGTCCTTTATTTAGAACATTTATTTGGAAGCTTTATCTTCTTATTCAGCACTTGTCACACTTTTGTCTAGGTGGGCATGCAAGGGTCTTTCATAGGATATTTGCAAAACTGGAATCTTCATTTACAAATCTTACAGGTATGGGGTAATTCCCTCATAGAATGATCTTGCAAATGGTGAATATGGTTTTTTGTATTGCTCATGCCTTGTCACTTCAGTTCTTTTGGTGCAACTAGTTCTCAACAGGATCTTGCAATGCAAAAAGATATTTTGAAGCTGCCTATAAAATACACCAATTCTTCTGCATTTTCAGAAGATGAGAATGGTCTAAACCTCATGCACATGGCCTTTATCACTCATCAAGTCTACTAATTTGGGAAATCTTGAAAAATATTTGATCAACACATGCATCCTCACAATGTCAGTCCTTTTATAGATTTTATTTTCAATTGTATTGGTCTTCCTTTAGATAGATGCCATTGATTCTTCTCTTAATGTAAGTGTTTGCTAAGTTCTAGAGGGTCATCCAGCCCATTCGAGATTTACACTGTTGACACTTAACCTCTTATTTTTTTTCCATTTTTTTGTGGCTCGTTCCTTTTGAAAGTCTCATCGATATCATCTTTCTGATGCCTCTTGTTGAATATCACCACATCCCTTAGCACTAATGTTATGCGCCACTAATTCTCCTTTTCATCATTAAGTTGTTTGTCTTGTTCTAGTTTCATTGCATTAGAAAACTCACACCTCCACAGTAAGTGATTTGTTTTAATAGCACATTGACATAAGCCACATCTTGATGCCAGTTGGAAGCAAAGTTATTGCAACAGGTCTTTTGTTATCAACATCAGGTGGAATGCCTTCCAATAGTAAATGTAGATGCATCGAGGTAGATTATTATGCCACAAATACCTTGCAAGGTTAGACTTGGTTTAGCCAGGCAGTTGAACTCCCAAGAATGCCCAAGAGTAAAATCTATCAGTCTAGTTAGATGACAACAATATCCCTTTGTGATTTTGATTACCCCACACACATAAATCTATATTTTGTCTTTTGCTTTTTCAATGATATTAGCTGGCAGTAGCTGAAATTACCTTATTTCCTCTCATAACAGTTGGTAGGTCTTCATTTTAACATTGAACATTCAACTCATTATCAAAGTTGTGATGCACAAATGACTCAGTCAGTTCAGTAGGTGAGCTGGGAGGGAAAGCAGAAAGCCAATTAAGTTATCTAAACACCATCACTCATCAAAAAGTTGGATCCAATAATTTAACTATAAGAGTAGTAGAGTACCCACCATTAAAAATGTAATAATTTGCAGTTTAAATGTTACTGAGACCTCCATTGGGTAGAAAGGCACACATAAGACCTTCCATGTTAGTCAAATATGGCTTCCGACTCGGTAATATATAGAAAGGGAAATTTTATTCTTTAATATTCTTAATACTATTCATCATAATTTTATTCTTTTAGTCATTGCCTACTTTGTTTTTAGATAGTCGTAGTTTTCATTAAGTGGTATCAGAGCCTAACCCTAAAAGCATTAGGGTTAGGTCCTGCCTAGCCATCACCTTCCATCCTCCAGTAGTCATCCTCCAACCATCATCCTCCACCTTCACCAAACCCACTGCCACTGCCACTGCTACCAAACCCTGTCCACTACCTTCTCTGCTTGTTGCTACTGCCCCCCACTGTCGTCGTCCCTTTCTGTCTATTGCTTCCGTCAGTTGCTGCTACGGCTGTCGACTTCTACCGCAGTTGCCATCGCTGCTGTCTGCTATTACTACAGCCGCCACCCCCTACTACTGCCGTCGCCACCATCCACTGCTTCTGGCCCCTTCCGTTGTTGCCGCCACTGTCCTCTCCCACCGCCACTGTCTTCCACTGCTGTTGCCGCCATCCCCTGCTGCTGCTATCGCTAGCCGCTAGTAAGAAACCCCTTAATTTTTTTTCAGGGGCTCCCACCCCAAACCTCTGAGCAAGGGGCAGCTGCCCCCTGCAACTCACCGTCAAGTTGGATTGGCGTAGGGTCAGGGCATACCGGATCATCCTTCCTTCTGAGGCACTTCCTTCTACACCAACTTTAAGGAACCTTTCTTCAACATCTTCTACAAAATGTAAAGGGTATTCGATATCTACAATTCAGGTAAGGTCTTTCCATTGTTATTGTACCTTGTTCTTCTTATGCATTTCTAGTACATTCGCAAAAGGGTCCATAGGGAGTTTTGATTCCCCCACCACAAAAATGCCAAGTCCTATTTTTGTGAGAGGTTTTTCTTTATTTGGCGAATTGTTTACTTCATATATCTGTCTGTGTTTTTTTTTCTTGAAGTTTTTCACGTTGTTCATCTCAGAAACTAAGTGTCCCTTTGGAACAATAATTTTTTGGTTGTTTCACTACAATTCATTATGTCAGATCATAGGTCTAATAGCCCCGTGTTGGAACCCACTCTGGAAGAAGCCTGTGCATCTTCCCAAAACCCCTTTAACTTGGATACTCTTGGTCAAACACTCAATTCCATAATGGCTGAGCTTTGCACAATCTTCCAAACACATACTCTCCAGGTCGGTCAAAATTTCGCACCTTATTTGAGATATGGCATGCTACCAAATATTGGGAATGCACCTCGATCCCCATTAGCTCTTACTCCCTTGCAAATCTGTTCACCACAACCTCAAGAGATTCCCAACTACCAAAACTTAGGGGCCACTGACCCTTTTGCTGAACATGACCCTTAATCCCTACAGGCCTATGAGGAAAACCCCCACTACTAACCACCGTATTATCAGTCTCCCAATTATACGCCTCAACCCACTGCTCCACACACAAACCTTACACGGCGATACCCTCCATAATGCAATGCCCCTGACCCCCAATTCGTTCCTGCAACTCATTATCCACATCCTCAACTACCAATGGCTTTGTCATATCATCCCATCCAACCTCCTACACCACGTCCTCATCCCCCTGGACATGATGCTTTTCACACACCCCCATGTGACCTAGGATTTCACCAAAATCCTTACGGTCAATACCACCCAGGACACCCACATCAGGATTATATCACCCAATGAGTTAAGGTAGATGCCCTTACTTTTGATGGAAAACTTGACCCTAAGGCTTTTCTCGATTGGATTTCCAGTTTGGAAGATTATTTTGACTGGTATAACATGAAAAATGACCAACAGATTAGGTTTGTGAAAATGAAACTCAAAGGGTCTACTAAGAGGTATTGGTAAGGTGTCCAACGTGACATGGAGCGTAGTGGTCAACCTCCTATTCTGTTTTGGGATGAGATGAAAATCAAGCTATGTGAATGCTATATACCCTCCCAATACTAAAGACAACTTCTTTCTGACTAGATGGCCCTTAGCCAAGGGTCATCTTCTATTTAGGAGTACATGGAATAGTTTGAAGAGGATAAAAACTATTGTTCTCACAATGACTCAGATTGGAAATTAGCCACTTGCTTTGTGCACTGTATAGACCCCAATATTAAGCGAGACATGCAATTACAACAATATGACTCCTTAGATGATACTTTTCATCGTGCCTAAAAGGTCGAGAGTTACCTACAACCTACAATGTACTAGATCAACTAGTAATCCTGTCACCACCTCATCTCGTTTGGCCTATCCTCTGCCTCAACCATCTCCTCACGATACTTCCAAGAGTCCAAATTTTTTGGTCAAGACGAGGCAAGTATGTCTTCTTGCTATCCAACCCCTCTCACAAATAACTTCATAAACTGAGTTGTCAAACCGGTAGCTCACTCCAAGGAATTTGAAGCACGTCTTTAACCTATTTGCTTGTAATGGTTTTTCTCATAAATAATTGGCTTAATAAAATAGCATAATATAACAATTTAATAACTTGTTTGAACTATCGAAGCCACCTACCGATGGTTTATCAAAATTAAGTTGTGTGCCTACCAAACCAAAGGACTGGTGTAGCTGCCATTTTCAGATATCATAATGTACAAACATTTATAACTACAATCACAATAGTTAGTGGCCAGTAACACTTCCATGGAATAAAGTTTTGCATTTCTATTCAGAATATAGGTGGCTAATTAACTCAATTTGATTAAGGTTGCTACAGAGATGGATGATGATGCATCATGTGGCTTATTTGATATGATTTTTTTTCATTTATTAAGTCATTAACCATAGTAATCCCTTTTTATATTCATATAACTCCATCGAAAGCTGGATTTTATTCATATGAGCCCAACTAGTTACATAAGAACTAAAATTAACAACTAGTTAAATACTATATGAATAAATTGGCTAGTTGATCTTCAAATCTGACTAATGATTACTAATTCATCCTATCTTGAATCTATATATAAGGAAATGGTAGTGGGTCTCTATGTTTTTATCCACTCTTTAAAAATAGGATTTGAGCAATGTGGACAGCAGCTTGGTAGTTACGTTTTAACTCCATGGGGTCATCGTATGCAAAATCAAACTATTCTAGGCTCTAGAAAATACTTGAGCCATAACACGTCTAGGTTGGAAAACAGTGACTATAAGAGGTAATAAAACATATTACTACACAATCACATGATAGTAAGAGGAAGTAGTGCTTGGGTATTGGGGAACCATGCTGATTAGAGTAAAAGAGTTTCTAAAAATTGACTTATATTTGTATCTCCTGTCATAAGCTACGTCTGATTTGTTTATATCCATGTGAAGTTGAAATAGTTTGAGTTGAAAAGTAGTCCAAGTATGATACTAGGGATGGTGAGTCTCTCTAATGGTGCTCAACTTTTATAGATGAGTAAAGGATTTAATCTGGGTTCCTGAAATCAGGCGTAAGCAACTTGTTCTCAAACTTTTATAGCTGAGTAAAGGATTTAATCTGGGTTCCTGAAATAAGGCTGAGTCAAATCCAGAATCATCAGGATCTAAAGATGAGCAACAATTTTCTTTATCAAACTTTCTTGAATAACAAGTTATAAGAGTACTTTCCTTAGTTTACATCCTTTTCTTGATGTCCTGTCTAAGCTTTCTTGTTTCTAGACTTGTTTACAACATTGTCTATTAGAATTTGCTGATGGTCTATTGGATATTAGAAAAGATTTTCAGTTGCTATTTCTGGTCCAACTACTGTTGGGTAATCTTTTCAGAATCATAAGTTAATGTTTATATGATTTCTTTGCTTCATGGCTCGTTCTTTTATGGTGGTAGTCCAAGTCAAATCTTGTGGTGTGAACATCGATGTTTTTGTAGCTTGGATCATTCTTTTCTAATTTGAGGCTGCTCTATGAATTCAGATTTGTTTGGTTGCCTCCCCTTCTCATTTGCAGATTCAATATTTTGTCAAGTTGTTTGTGCACCTAGTAAAAAGGCCTATCTATATAATATCCATCTTCTCTTAATATCTTGGTTAGAAATGTGGAAAGTATGATATATTTTTGTCTTGTTTAGGTAATCACAGTCAAAGAGTTGAGATGTGAGGTATTTGATGATGCTAAAATGTTACATTTCATAAATTTTCTAAGAACTTGGTATTCTGAACTGCAGTTGATCTTCAGTTGCTTGAAGTATTTGAGAAATTCCATTCAATTGTATGGATTTCATTAACCCCTATATGGATTTGTTCTTCTTGACTCTCTTCCTACCTTGATCATATTAGTTTTGATGTCTTATATGGTGTGATATTGTCACCCCAATCACCACCACTATTTCTCTTTCTCTTTCTATAGCTACTAGCTAATAGTTCTTTAGTGGAGGAGTGGTCATAATTTACACTTAATTTCTTTTTATTCCAAAATGGAACAATGGCAGAGATTGGTGGATGATTGAATGAAGCTCTTAGGATCCAAACAAATTACACCAAGGCACTCCTTCGAAGAGCTGCTTCATATGGAAAGGTAAATTTCCATACCCGAGTGTGTCACTTACTAATGTAGTGCTAATTCATGCTCATTGCAGTTATTTTTGCTTCTTATGACAACTAATTCTTTAAGCTGATCTTCTTTCCTGCCACCTTTTCATCAGTAATTCTATGCTCTATATGTGTCTAGATGCAAAACTTGATTCTAGCTAAATTTAATTTGGAATAGCTTGAAAGGTGGGCTGAGTCTGTTTGTGACTATGAGATCTTAAGGAAGGAACTTCCAGAAGACACTGAGATAGCTGAATCTCTTTTTCATGCCCAAGTAGCATGGAAGGCTTCTCGAGGAGAAGAAGTTTCTAATATGAAGTTTGGGGGAGAGGTTGAGAAAGTGATGGGTATTGAGCAGTTCAATGCAGAAATATCTTTTCTAGGTGAGTTTTGTCATGAGTTTGGAACCTCTTAGTTTTTATGTATATGACCTTTGTTTGCTTTAGGAATTGATAGGTGATGACCTCAATGGTGTCTATGGGATGAGTTGTTATTCTTCCAATTATACATTGAATTTGACGTAGCAGTACTGGTTGTTGTACTCGCACCATTAGAAAACATAGATAAAATGTATTCTATTATGTTTTGCAAACCACATATTTATGTTTTCAAAATTGTGGCACATTTCAATGTCTCATATTTCAAATAATCTACTATGAATTATCACTTATTCTCTTATTAACATGAAATTGTGGGATATATTTGTAGAATTTGAGGCCTTTCATTCCGATCTGTTAACAAATAAGCAACTCAAATTTTCTTTTGGATGTGTACAACCACTGTACAAACATAGCGACCAACTTTGTAGGGACGATATTCCTTCTATCTCTGCTTAGAAGGTTCTTTACAGATTTTTATCTCGGGTGCTTTTGGACGATGCTGGCCGAACAACAACAACTCGAACAAAAGAAGAAGACAATAAGGATGTTAAAACTGGTCGAGAAAGACAACTCTTTCACAAAGATGTTAGTAGACCACTGAATCATTGATAAATGTATATACTTTTCTTTGTAAACATTATGTAATAGGGGCAAGGTATATGTCCTCCCCATGTACATTCGACGTTTCATTATAAATGAAAGTAAGATTGTTGGCATAATGAGCATAACTTGTTCTAAATACTACAATTTTGTTATTAAAATAGCTTGTGTGTGTATATATATATATATATATATATATATATATATATATATATATATATATATATATATATATATAGTCGAGCTAAGAATATATATGTATGTGTACTAAATGGCACTACATATGTAGCTAGATGCATAATCAACTACATATATATGTATATAGTAACTGCTACCTTTCCCTACACACTAAATACATATAAAATGTATTAACTTCATGTTTTTGCTACATACTGACTATGTATACAATTGTAGTCATACATTTAGCTATAATTATTCTTATATTAAATATGTAAGGACAATATCTAGCTACGCTTCTGGATACATATGAATTTGTAACGAATGGATTATCTATCTACATTTTTTAAAAATATAGTTAAAGGCTTTAGCTATACGAGCATATACTACAACTTTTATGTGTAAAGAAATATGTAGTTAAAGCCTTTAGCTACAAAATATGGGGTTTTCGCTACACTTTTTCTTTTATAGTTAAAGACCCTTTTTTGTAATGCAAGAAGTAGGGGACACTTAGGGTATCGTACATGTAGACTTATACTGCCATATAGGTAGCCTCATGTTTGCCAAGCTAAGTGGCTCGAGGACTTTATCCAGACCCATGATAGATGCTATCCTAGTCACCTCCACCCTTCATATCCCTAAATCAAGGACTACCCTAGACTCACAATAGGGTGAATGATATTTTATGTGAATATGATGTGTGAACATTGGCTCTATGTACACTTTCCAAGTTGACATTCCCTAGATATGCGTACACTCATACATATAAGATGTCAAGAGGGAAAATATAAGGGATTGTAATTGTCATCTAAAGTTACACGGAAGCTAGATTATTGTTCATAACATCACATATATAGCCACACAAATCATCATTCATAAAGGTAAAAAATCATAATTCATTATTCAAGAAGAGAAACACTAGTTCTATGGAATGAATGGTACATAGGATACAAAGAATCCTATACATCATCCAGAAGAAAGAAACAACTATCTTAATAAAAATAAAGATGAGAAATGGCCATCTAGCTAGCTATTCTCCAATAGCTTTATTTAACATCTTCAAGTACTTTGAAATGCTTTACTTTTTCCTAGAACCTAGAAAATATGAGAAACAAACGATCAACATAATGTTGGTATGTGTTTGAAAAATACTTTAATATGTTGGCATATTTAAAATACTTGAAAATTAGGTAAACTCAAGTTATTAATCACATTTCAATGGACATGTATTACTATGGTGGAATTAGCACATTCAACACTTATATTATTGATCCCTATCCCCGTGTACCATGTACCAGTAGGGATCTCCCCGCGTACCTTGTACCATTAGGGAGGTTCTAGTCAACATTAATACTTCCCCTCTCTAATAGGAAGATTAATGAACCATCAACAACTACATTCCATTTTCTTTCCTTGGTATTTTTAGTGTACAGGGAAGAAAAGTGACAATATGTATAGATATACATCCAACAAGATTATTCAATTACATGCAAAAGAATACTCACAATTATAGGGCTGCAAATGGGTACGGGTAGACCTGCGGACCCACAAATCCAGACCCTTAAAAAACCCGTCACGGGTCTAATTTTTTATACCCGCATATCCTTGGACCCGTATACCCTTGGACCCACATATAAGCGGGTCCAATAATGGGTATGCTTGGACCCAGACCCGCTAGACCTGTATACCCGCTATACATAAGTAACTACTAAAATAATGTTATATATATCATACTTTACTAGTCTAACTAATATAATTATTGAGATTATATCCTACTCTAACCATAATAAGGTTCAGACTAGTCATATAATTAAGAATTAACTATTCTAGTTACAATAATGAACATCATATGTAAACTTAAATTCAAAATGTCTACTAATTTACATTACTTTCTGCATAAATTAAACATTTATCATACTACAAATATGTAAAAAATTACTCAATTAATGTTATTGTATAGAATACAACATTGTCTAATATAACTATTACATGTTAATATACTATATGATAACAATATCTTGTTGTGTTAAATATATACAACGTAGTCAGTTCTCTTACATAAACAATATGATGTTTTATAGCACCGCTTACCCGCATACCCGCTATTATTGCAGGTACGAGTATGGTGCGGGTCCAGGTTTTGTATTATGCGGGTCTAGAACAAAAACTAGACCCGCTAAATTAGATGGGTATGGGTATGGGTATGGTCAGACCCGCACCGTTCCCGCACCGTTTACACCCCTACATAATTATATCATCTAACAAAAACTAGTCTTATACTTACATCCACGTACCTTGAATCTCAGATCTGGATTTCCACAAGTCTAGATTAAAAAAGTAGATCACCTTGAAAGAGAAACAAGGACCAAATGTCATTATGGGTTCTGTAACATCCCAGGATTTGAGTCCTTGGATAAGTTGATCTTAAAAAGGAATGATTGGACTACCCATATCACCAAGGTGCACCTCCTTTTCCGGGAGCCCATCACTAAAGAACTCCATAGTTAAGCGTGCTCAACTTGGAGTAGTATTGGGATGGGTGACCAGTCGGGAAGTTGACCCCGGCTTGCACATGCATGAGGATAAAGCACACAGTTAAGGCTAGTGGTGGTCTGTGGGGCCAGTCGTCATTCCTGAAACTCTACTAGAGCCTTGGGCAGTGGTCCCGGGCATTACAAATGGTATCAGAGCCATAACACCTCCAGTAGGTGGGGCCCACATGGGCATGTGGCATGCCAGTCTTGAGCCGTGCGGTCCAGGCAAGTTGGAAAGGGCTATCCGTAGAGACGAGATGGAGCCGCCCTTGCACTGGTAGCCGTGGACGGGAGCTGGGTGTCCATGGGCCATTGTGGGCCTGCACTGAAATGGGGTCAGATTATGAGGCCATATAGTTGAGCCTTAATGAGGACGTCAAGAGTCTAAGTGGGGGAGATTGTAACATCCCAGGATTTGAGTCCTTGGATAAGTTGATCTTAAAAAGGAATGATTGGACTACCCATATCACCAAGGTGCACCTCCTTTTCCGGGAGCCCATCACTAAAGAACTCCATAGTTAAGCGTGCTCAACTTGGAGTAGTATTGGGATGGGTGACCAGTCGGGAAGTTGACCCCGGCTTGCACATGCATGAGGATAAAGCACACAGTTAAAGCTAGTGGTGGTCTGTGGGGCCAGTCGTCATTCCTGAAACTCTACTAGAGCCTTGGGCAGTGGTCCCGGGCATTACAGGTTCTCATCATCTCATATTAGTGTTTGATCTCTATTTGGAGTGACTTTCACCTTCCCGTGATTAGATCAGCAATTATCCATTACTTTTATCTTGTTTTGGAGTTACAAGATCAGATGTTCATATTAAGGTTTCATGTATGTGATGATAGCTATTTCTATCCAAAAAGGGAATTTCCCTACCTAGGGTTTCTATTATGGGTTAGATCATTTATAAGGACCCTGACCTATGTTATGAGGTAACCCTGGATGTTTTGACTAAGTGAGATGATTATAACCTTGTCTTAAATTTTTGAAAAGTAATTTAGACTTAAAGAGAGCTCAAGTTTCAAGTTTGAGCATGTTTGAAGACTATTTGTGCTATATATGATAGTTTTGGTGTAACTTTCAATTTACCTAATATATGAGGTTGATGTGCAATTTATTACCTCTAGAGTGTTTTTACTCTCTTTTTGTATCATCTAGAGGAAAGAGTGAGAGGAGGGGTGCCTTGTTTGAGTTTTGGTTGAGTGATAACACTCCTGGTGACATAAGAATCATAGAATGTTGAGTATCTTGAACTCTAGGTGAGGTTGTGTCGAGTTGTGAAGGGTATATGGGGTTTCCTATTAGTTTAGAAACCATGGAGGAAGTCCCCTATCATTTAAGAAACTTTTTTGAAGCATTCATGTCGGGTTAAGCACCTCAAATAGGTGAAGCCTATCGGTTTAAGACTTCCTTGCAAAAGTTGTATCAGTTTGTACACAAATTGATATTGGGTTATGATATCTTGTTAAGAAAGATACCCAATGGCCGATATATCACCCTTGGAGTATCCACAAGAGTTTTGCATGTTAAGATAAACTTGGTTGCATGGTGTCACCATGAATGGACACACACCCATGTACATATAGAGATGACACCTTGCACATACTCTCTTTCATGAGCCTCAACTATATATACCCCTCTTTTCACCTCCTAGTAAACCTTTTGACTCCTTTACTATCTCTTGATTGGTGGACGACCCTAGGAGCTCAAGGAGCAAGGGGAGGGCTGAGAAACTTGCCCAAGGTAAATCCATGATCATCTTCAACCTTAGAAAGATTATGGCTTTCGGATCATGATTCTTTCCTTTCCTTCCTTCTTCACCAAGTTCCTTACAATGATATCTCCTTTCATATAGAGCTGTTACGATTAAGACTTGGACTTTTGAATAAGTCATCTTCAACTTTGGGAACGTTGAAGCTTTATTGGTGATCTTAAGGTGGGTTATATAACTTGAACTCAACTCTATTATTATTCACCCTCTATCATGCAATACTTGATGATTCCTTTTCTACTTCAACTTTTTTTATTTGAATGATGGTTCTATGAGTTCTAAGGGATATATGGGGATGTTTTCCATGAACTAGAGTAGTTATGGATGAAGGGTTGGAGCTTGAAGATGATGGAAAACTCTATGCACAAACCGAAATTGGTTTGTGGAAACCCTAACCCGATACAAGGGTGTATGAATGTAGACTGATACACATAGATTCCTAACCTCCTATTTGTTTGTTACATCTGTAGGACTACTGTCCTAGCAGTTGTCTAGCTTGTCACCCAAGGTTAAAGAAAAAGATAGGTTGATATCTTGAATATAGTTAAGTTAACACACACTTACAATATAAAATGGATGGTCGTTATGACTTGTAATGCCTAAAATGATATGTTGCTGATTAGTCATGACCTATAGGAGCTAGGACGATATGCTAGACACTATAAAATGATATGCTTCCATGACACTAGCTCATCATGACCAAGAGAATGTCTTGAAATATGAAGTATCAAAACCATGATGCTTTAGTTGAGTGTGGAGGCTGACATGGCTAACCCTAACCCTAATCTGATTCACTCACAATATGATATCCCTCTTAGCCCGACACACCATGTAAAGGTGTGGGAAACACATCCCTTGAGGACTTGTCCGATACACCAAGTAATGGTGAGGCTAATAGATGAAAGAATAAAAGGTATTGGTGAGGACTAACCCGAGAAAACTCAAACCCTAAAGGACGATATCCCAATATGATGGTGTGGCTGATAGACTAGACGATGACACACTAGATGATTGAGTGACTGATACAAAATATGATAGTGTGGCCGACACACAAGAATACTCTATGGCCGATATACCTCAAGCACCTTACAACTGATACTACCCCAAACACCTATAAATTGATACCTCTTGATGAGCCTTGGATGACACAAATGCATGTATCTAGGCCGACACAAAGTTTAGTATGAAGGCCGATACACCTTGATGAGCGTAGGGCAATACACCTTGAATATAATCAATGGATACACTATGAAGTAATGAGATGGATACACTTCGATAAGTGTAGTCCAGTATACCCTAAAGAGGGTCAAGTCAATACAACAAGTTAAAGTTGAATCTCGTATCCCAATGAGGAATATAGAGAAACTTATATCACTCATGTTGATAATCAATTAATGATAATTGATGAGAGTAATCAAGTATGATCGAATACTTATGGCAATGAAATAATCTCCTATATGTGAGGAGTTATGAATTAGGGTTCGGTTGTTGAATAAAATCCTAAAGACCCTAATCAATTACAATAGAAGTCCTAACCCTAATTATGAAAGGGTTGTGACTTAATTGAGTGATTATCTGTGATACAATTGAATGTAAATTTAATAATATAAGCTCCTAGAGGTGATGATTTATGGTCTATGTAAAGAAGTGAAACCACCTCTCTACCAAAAATTTGAATAATAGAACCTCCAGTACAAACACACTCATAAAGGTATGATGGAGTGGGTGTAAAATTTTCAAATCTTTATTAATGGTATTCAAAACAACCAAAGTATAGCAGAGGATTAAAAACATGACTATATTCAATTATAAAACAAGGGGACACATTAACTTGTATCATAAGGATCCATGTAGAGAGAAATATAAACCACCTCAAAATTGTCTCCAAGCGTTAACTTCTCAAACTAAGTCTAGGTCAACATGCTTTGTAATCCAAATCCTCCACCTAGGGTTGGAAGCATACCCCAACAAAAGAAGAGAAAAATAGAATACATCAACAAAAGATGGTATGTGAATACTAAAAAGCAAATTGAGAAATTTATAAAGAACAAGGGACATCAAAATAAAATGCTTCCCATGTAAGAGATAAGGACTACCCAAAGAGGGCATAAAAGATAAGAATCATCATAACATGATAAAAGAGGATATTTGCCATAAATAAAACAATAAAGATTGAGCAATACTGGCACATAAAGATAGTACGGAACACACCCCACAATCAACCTCAATAACTTGCATGCATGTGAGATAATCATAGCCCTAGAACAATATAAACACAAAGGCAGTCAAGTATAAACTTGAAATGTGATAGAGAAAGGAATACTGCCAATCTCCCAATATATATAAAGTTGAGTATGGATTACTGCCACACTCGAGTATAGAGAATGGTATACTACCACCCTCCTCAATAATCAATAGGCGATTACTGTCCCAAAACCAAAGTAATTTACACTACTCTAGTGCTACTGAATCACATAGCATGTAAAATGTAGAGGCAAGTATAAAGTATGGTCTGATTATACAAACTAGTCACCACATAAGTGACCAACATATACATCCACCTCATAAGTAGGAAAAAGACATCACACGTACACAAATAAACATCCAACTCATAGTGGGCACATATCATCAAAAGTCCAACTTGCACCAAGGCATAATATAAGAGTCAAGAGAATATCTAAGATTATCTCAAACAAGATAGTTCACAAGAACGATGATATCAGAAGATAAGAGCAATGTGTATAGGCTATTGTTCATAAGACCAAAAGAAAGAAGAAATATAGGTTAATTGCTCAAAATAATAATCGGGGATGGAAACATACCTCAACTTTAGAGTTGAACGATCCAAAGTCACTTCTAGGTCCAAGCCTAGGCATCCAAAGAACCTATGATGCATATATGTGGAATTCGAGTTAAGGTTCCATGAATTATTCAAAACCCTAAAAACCACCTTTTTATGATTATGTGAATTAGGTTATGAAAACGATGCCACATTATAGATTAGGTTATTGGAATTCCAAAACATATTTTATTATATTTTTTGACTTATAGATAATTATTTATGATTTTAACAAGTTAATTCATCATTAATTAGATCCATTAAAATCACTTATTATGAAACACTGGTTTTAGGTGACAAAACCAAGTCCATTGATGGGAAATCATTTTTTGAATCCAATGGCTATTTATTTTTATTTTTTGATCACTAATAATTAGTTACGATTTTTGCAAAATCGACCAATTAGAAGCCAAGGAAAGCCACGTCAGATATATGCTGGCGAGAAAGGAAAAGAGAGAGAAGGGGGCCACACATGACCTGACCCAATTAGAGGAGGGCATGTGGTAGGTTAGCGGCCAGGTTGGATCATCTCAAAATAAAGTAAAACACTGTGAAAATACCATTATGCCCTTGGTTTGAAAACAAAGAAAACAAGAACAGACGAGGGTAGATTAGGGTTCCGAGACATGGCTCATCCCTTCTGTTGCACCGCGACCATGACCGTGAAGAGCAGTTCAGCAAACAATGGTAGATAAGAGGGAAATGTCCATATCAGTACCTTCAAGGCTGAATTAACAGAGGAAGAGGCTTCACAGGTCAAAATGAAACTCCCAAAACTGCGACTCCGCTTGCGATGGACGGTGATGCTGTGGTGAACCTAGATTCACTGGCGGCTGAAGGTGGGTTCAAGGATGGTTAGCTTCGAGGCGGACAGGGCCAAAGTATCACCAAGGAATGAATCCCTATGCTGCTGCAAAGGTATGGTTGGGTTTTCCTGGAGGTCCGAAGGCCTCAGGCGACGAGGAGAGGGAAGAGAAGGGAGAGGTAGGGGAGGAACAGAGCTCCCAAGTGGCGCCCGACCACAACGGGAAAGGGGAAACTGAAGCCCTTCTTTTATAGGGTCCTCACATTCAGTAAGGATCAAGGAAGGTGTGGGAGAGGATATTAGAGGAAAAGGAGGAGAGGAGAGGGAGAACTCAGAGAAGGAAAGACCACAAGGATTGGGTCCCTGAGTGTGATAAATGAAAGAGGAAACAAAGAAGTGAGAGGTAGGAGAAAGAATCAGAGCCGTTCAAAATTGATCCAACAATCACCAATAAAACTGGGTTACCAACAAAACTGCGTGACAGATTAAATGAAGTCCAATTCAAAATAGAATAAAGTGAGTTCAAATTAATTTCTCATTTTTCTCTTTCTTCTTTTGGAGGCTCAAAAGAACCCCAAATTAGGTGAAATTTTTCCTAGAGGCTAATTAAAGCATGTAGATTCAGAATATGAAATTAGATTTGACTTTTGAGAACTTTTAATGCATTTAGTATCCAAAACTTAGTTTCTCTTTCTTCATGCATTAATGACATTAGGATTATCCAAATTAGGTGAAACTTCATCCCACAAGTCATATTTAATTTGTTGGATACGAATTTGCCATCAATTTTACATGTTGGAGTTGTTTGGGCATTTATTTAAGAATTAAACTTTTGACGCTCGTGTGTCTCACGCGTGGATGAGACCAACCCCAAACCAGCTCCCAAACTACCTCCACGTGGCAGATTGCGATTGGATGGTTTTTTAGGATTATGCAACAGGCAAATAAATTTTTTTCCTAATAACTTTTGAACCCTAATGAATCTTTTAATGAAACAAAAACTATTGGATTCGTTATGAAAAATGCAATCCAACAAGACTAATAGTGACATATTTTTGAGAAAAAATAAAAAAATGATATATATATATATATAGGTTAATTGACACCCAAAGATGCCATTTTTCGATGCTATGATGCCCATAAATGGCTATCGACACCCAAAAATAGTTAATTGACACCCAAAATTGTTCATTGACACCTAGAAGTATAAAGATGGTGCCCAAACAAGGTATTAACAATCAAAATAACATAACGACACCCAAATAGGTCTGTTTTACACCTAAGAACTACTTAATGGCACCCAAAATAGTTCATTGACACCCAGAAGTATAATGATGCCCATAAATGGCTATTAACACCCAAAAATAGTTAATTGACACCCAAAAGAGTTCGTTGACACCCAAAATAGGTCTGTTTGACACCTAAGAACCACTTAATGGCGTACAAAATGGTTCATTGACACCCAGAAGTATAACGACACCCATAAATGGCCATTGACACCCAAATATAGTTAATTGATGCCCAAAAGAGTTCATTGACACCCAAAAGTACAAAAATAGTACCCAAATTGGTCTGTTTGACACCTAAGAACAACTTAATGGCACACAAATATGGTTGTACGCATTAAATAGGGTATTAGGGTACTTCACGCCCAATAATAACTTATTAGTACCCATAAATGGCTAATGACACCCAAAGATGGTTAATTGACGCCCAAAATGGTTCATTGGCATCCAGAATCACATATTCATATTATTTTCATATATATATTTTAAAAATATATCAATATTAGTCTTGTTGGAATGCATTTTTCATAACGAATCTAATGTTTTTGTTCTGTCAAAAAATTCATCATGGTTCAAAAGTTATAAGTAAAACAAATTTATTTATCAATTACACAACCTCCACCTGCCCATCCAATTAAAACCTGCCACGTCACCCCCACCCCAAAAAATCACCCACCCACCTAGTTGGCCATGCGTAGCACCTGTGTGTGAAGGTATTGTGTGTGACCAGATCATTTTTGTTTATTTAATATTTTGAAGGTTCTACACCCTTTCTCTCTCCTAGTCTCACCTTATAAGAAAACTTTCTCAAAATTGGATGAAAATTCACCCAAAGGATATATTTACTATGTAGTTTATGAATCTAAGATTATTTTCCTCTTTTGGAGTCATTTAATATTTTATTTTATTATTTAGGAAAAATGCACATCTTCTTTTCTAATTTGAATTAAATGAATTATCATTATGTGAATAATGTGATACTTGACTCCCATGGAAATTGGGACCCAAGGAACACAATTTTAAACTTAGATTTTACTCTTGGGACTTCTTTTTATGAGATATTCCATATGGCCCATTACTTCATTATTTATCCAATTAAGTTCTTTAATTTCTTATTATAATCCAAATGAGTCATTATTAAGAACAAATTATTATTATGTATTCCCTTATATACCTGAGGTGTCACATTTTATGTTCCATTATTGGCTGAATTACATGTATTGGCTTATCCCTATTTGGCTAAGGCCAAAAAGATCAAACTTCTAGGGTAGGGTTCAAGATTTGGTATGTTACAACACTCCACCCCTTAAAAGGATTTCATCCTCAAAATCTATCGATCAAACATCAACAACCAACTACTCTCCACCCCTTAAAAAGGTTCAACCTAACAAGTCAAAAAAACTTTTAGGGTTACCCACATATGTTTTAGTTGTGAATATTTTAGAGATTTATTTTTCTCATGTATCCAACTATTAAATCACCATCTAGGGTTGACTTTTAGGTCCTTATGTCTCTAACCTATCAACCCTACATGAACATCCAAAAGTAATAGGATAGGTCAACTACACATTTATATCAATCCTAGGTGCACAAATACTAGGGTTTGATTCTAATCAACTAATCTGGGGTTTCTCTTCATTGTGACTTAGTTCAAGAAAACATTTATAAATCAAAGAAAACTTTTATACATAGAGTAGTATAATTGAAAATGATTTTTGGCGATGAAAACTTTTTGAGATGAAACAAAATGTGGATCCAAAATTAATTGCAGAAACCAAGTCACAATATTTCCATATGAATACTTCATCATAACCTAATCTCATCCTCAAATCAAACCTCATTGCATAAGAAGATCATCATTTATCAAATCTAGGGTAACATCTCACCTAGAGGCAACTATATAAGTCAAAGGTCTAACTAGGGAGACAAAATTGAAATAGTCAAATTCCGACTACCATGTGCTCTGATACCATGTTGTAAAGAAGTGAAACCACCTCTCTACCAAAAATTTGAATAATAGAACCTTCAGTCCAAACACACTCATAAAGGTATGATGGAGTGGATGTAAAATTTTCAAATCTTTATTAATGGTATTCAAAACAACCAAAGTATAGCAGTGGAATAGAAACATGACTATATTCAATTATAAAACAAAGGGACATCTTAACTTAGATTATAAGGATCAATGTAGAGGGAAATCTAAACCACCTCAAGATTGTCTCTAAGATTTAAATTCTCAAACTAAGTCCAGGTCAACATGCTTTGTCATCCAAATCCTCCACCTAGGGTTGAAATCATACCCCAACAAAAGAAGAGAAAAATAGAAGACATTAGTAAAAGTTGGTATGTCGGTACTAAAAAGCAAATTGAGACATTTATAAATAATAAGGGACATCAAAATAAAAGGCTTCCCATGCAAGAGATAAGGACTACCCAAAGAGGGCATAAAAGATAAGAATCATCATAATATGATAAAAGAGGATACTTGCCATAAACAAAACAATAAAGATTGTGCAATATTGGCACATAAAGATAGTAGGGCACACACCCCACAATCAACCTCAATAACCTACATGCATGTGAGATAAGAAAAATCCCAGAATAATTCAAACATAAAGGCAACCAAGTATAAACTTGAAACCTAATAAAGAAATGAATACTGCCAATCTCCCAATATATATAAAGTTGAGTATGGATTACTACCACACTCGAGTATAGAGAATGGTATACTGCCACCCTCCTCAATAATCGATAGGGGAGTACTGTCCCAAAATCAAGTAATTTACACTACTCTAGTGCTACTGAATCACACAACATGTAAAATGTAGAGGCAAGTAGAAAGTATGGTCCGATTATACAAACTAGTCACCACATAAGTGACCAACATATACATCCACCTCATAAGTAGGAAAAAGACATCACATGTACACAAATAAACATCCACCTCATAGTCAACACATATCATCAAAAGTCCAACATGCACCAAGGCACAAGATAAGAGTCAAGAGAATATCCAAGATTACCTCAAATAAGATAGTTCACAAGAACCATGATATCAAGAAATAAGAGCAATGTGTATATGCTATTGTCCATAGGACCAAAAGAAAGAAGAAATATAGGTTAATTCCTCAAAAGAATAATCGAGGATGCAAACATATGTCGACTTTAGAGTCAAATGATCCAAAGTCACTTCTAGGTCCATGCCTAGGCATCCAAAGAACATATGATGCATATATATGGAATTAGGGTTAGGGTTCCATGAATTATTCAAAACCCTAAAAACCACCTTTTTATGATTATGTGAATTAGGTTATGAAAACTATGCCAAATTATATATTAGGTTATTATAATTCTAAAACATATTTTATTATATTTTTTCTGACTTATATATAATTAGTTATAATTTTTACAAGTTAATTCATCATTAATTAGATCCATTAAAATCACTTATTATGAAACATTGGTTTTAGGTAAAAAAACCAAGTCCATTAGATAGGAAATCATTTTTTGAATCCAACAACTATTTATTTGTATTTTTCTGATCACTAAATAATTAGTTACTATTTTTGCAAAACTGACCAATCAGAAACCAAGGAAAAGCCACGTCAAATATATGTTGGTGAGAAAGCAAAAGAGAGAGAAGGGGGCTGCACATGACCTGGCCTAATTAGAGGAGGGCATGTTGCAGGTCAGCGGCTAGGTTGGCTCATCTCAAAATAAAGTAAAACACTGTGAAAAGATTGTTATGCCCTTGGTTTGGAAACAAAGAAAATAGGAACGGATGAGGGCAGATTAGGGAAGTGAGATAGGGTTCATCCCTTCCGCTGCACCACAACCATGACCACAAAGAGCATTTCAGCAAATAAGGGCAGATAAGAGAGAAAGGTCCAGATCAATACCTTCGAGGCTGAATTAACAGAGGAAGAGGCTTCATAGGTCAAAATGAAACTCCCGAAACCGCGACTCTACTTGCGATGGCCGATGATGCTGTGGTGAACCTAGATTCATCAGTAGTTGAAGGTGGGTTCAGGGATGGTTAGCTTCGAGCCAGACGGGGCCAAAGTATCACCAGGGAATGAATCCCTATGCTGTCGCGAAGGTCCAGTTGGGTTTTCCTGGAGGTCTGAAGGCCTTAGGTGATAGGGAGAGGGAAGAGAAGGGAGAGGTAGGGGAGGAACAGAGCCTGAATAGTGCTCCCAAGAAACACCTGACCACATCAGAAAAGGGGCAACCGATGCCCTTCTTTTATACGCCCCCCGTTCAGTAAGGATCAAGGAAGGTGTGGGAGAGGATATTGGAGGAAAAGGAGGAGACGAGAGGGAGAACTCGGAGAAGGAAAGACCACAAAGATCAGGTCCTTGAGCGTGAGAAACAAAAGAGGAAACAAAGAAGTGAAAGGTAGGAGAAAGAATCAGAGCCATCCAAAACTGATCTGATAATCACCAATAAAATGGGGTTACCAGCAGAACCGTGTGACAAATTAATAAACACTCTAGACTAGCATTTTTGAAAAATTAAATGGATTAAAGTTATGATATCATTTTTACCAGATTCCTCATATTTTTCTTATAAAAATTATATACAGGTTTGTTAGTTTCTAATATTCCTAGCATTTTCTACAATTTTTCTAAGGTCAAAGGCTTTTAAATAAAAAAGAAAGAAAATGCCTTATGTGGTAGCTCACGATTGAATCTCGTAGGTGCATTTTCCCTTCTCTGATATGCACTGGATCGTGGCTTCCCTTACTAATGTGGAATCCTCTGATAAGTCCACGAGGATCCGAGTGGTGAGGACCTCTTTTCCTTGTCTCGCTGACTCATGATGAGTTGGCGTCCTCAGATTGGTCTGCCCCGAGCTGCGTTGTTGCCCCCCTTAATCTTATTCTATACTCGTAGGCTTATTCACCGTAGTGGAAGGACTCATCACTGTGGGGAGGAGTTTGGAGGAGCAGGCCCCAAGTACGAAGATGAGGGTGTTGTCCAGACCTGTCGAACGTTAAGGAGTCGCGTGGTGGGGTTCATTGAGGGAAAGGAGAAGTGAGGGTGAAACGCCCATGTCTGGGTGTGTAGCGGCGCTGCAATAGATCGTGAGGAGCAATTAGGGCTTGTAGAGGCACAAGCAGGCTCATGATCTTGGGGTTAAGGTAAAGAGGGTGGCAGCAATCTTTTGGGGGTATTAAATAGAGGTTTTGGTTGGTTTAGGGCTAGGTTGGGTCTAGGGTTCGTTGGCCACTGCCAGAGTGAGAGAAGGACATGCTCAGGTTGATGGGATGGCACAATTGTGCACAGAGTCAGGTGAACATTGGGCTCGTTGGGTGGAGAATCTCGTGGGTAAGATTTGTATGTGAATAAAATGTCAAGATAAGGTCTGAGGTGGTAGCTTGACTTGATCAAGTCTGATCCTTCCTTCCCGCCCTTTGCGGGAGGTTAGGGATGACCCAACCACCATTGGATCCCCATCTGATCCACAGTTCCTAGATCAGACGACCGATCTCATTAGGTCAATCAAATGACCCACGCCCAAGGTAAGGAAAGCATGAGTGACACATAAATGTCACACATTCAATTCATTTAAAACACAACTTATGCTCTAGGGTTCAAGTAAATGATATAATATACATTATTTCAAAGGCTTATATCTCCTAAACGTCTTACCCAAATGGAATGAAATTTTAAGGGAAGCTTCATGATGTCAATATGTAACTATGGCATAAAATTGAGGTTTAAATTCGAATGTTGATCATGGTTTTTGGCTAAGTACATTAATACCTATAATTCACCTTCATATGAAACTAGGGTTTGCATTATTATGAAATTGGTGATTCCTTTCTAATCAAATAGTGAGGGAGATGGTTAAGGGTATTATTGGAAAAAAAAATGTAAGAGAGAGAAAAAATAATGTAAAAACTCACTATGTCACACTCATAGTGAATGTGGTGATTGTGGTTCATAGACTTGAAGTCACTACACTCATCACATGTCGTTGAGTATACTTTGACATTATCAAACATAATCTTGAAATATGGGTTGCTATAAAAGTGATGATTGGATAGATTTAATACATGGGGACTGACTGTGAGTGATGTAGATGGGATTTGTCCCTAATACTGGAGTTTGATATCCCAACCACTTGATAAGAGAGATTGAGAAACACATGTGCATGCACATATGAATCAATATATGATATTGAGGTCACATTATCTTGGATAGTTTGCTCTTGGTTCAAGGAACATGGATTAAACATTGAGATGATAATGATTCCATGCCCCGACTTCATTCTGGATATCAGAGATAAAGGGATTATACAATTACTACAACACCTTACATAGATTGTAGGTCGAAGTTGTTCTCCAACTTTCATTCACTTGGATAGCACTAATGTTCGACTAGGCATTGCTCTCCGTTTCTAATGTCATAAGTTAATTATGAACATTCATTGTTAACGTGATATGAGATCTATAGGGTCATACACAAAGGAACTCATCTAGAAGAGGAGTCTAATCTTGAATGATATTTGGATTGATTACTAAAGTGTTTACGTATTCAATTCAAGAAACATATTAGCTGGATGCACTGCCAACCGATCGACTCATATGGTGAGACAGCCGTTTGGAGTGCCAAACGATTGGCTCAATTTTTGAGACGACCATTTGGAGTGTAAGTCTGATTGGAACTGAATTGACTGATGTTATACATGAATTAAGCACTAAATGTTCGGCTCACTAGGTGAACCGATTGACTCGGGTGAGCGAGACAACCAGTTCACTTGGTGAACTGATCGGCTCGGTTGGGTCGAACGAAGGTTCTAGAAACTTTCCCAAATTTGTGAGAAAGATTTCTCGTTTCACTAGTTCAATTTGATTGGAATAAGGAATTGATATTTGCATTAATTAGAAATAATTTTTTCAAATTTGTGGGAGATTGGAAGACATACGAAACAACCAATTTGGACCGCGGACTGATCGGCTCGCATGTGTTACTTAGGATCATTGATTGATAAACTCCCCCCTATATCAAGAAAATAGGCTAGCCTGACCTTGTTATTCATTATCACTCCCTCCTAATAAGGCAAACAAAAATGACTCATTGCCCCAAAATTGAAAGTTGAATTCCAATGGGATTCTCTTCTAACTCTAGCATACCTTTCATCTATGAAACCAATTTTATATTTTGCCTACTTCCTTTCCAACAACCTAAGGTTGAATTTCAGCTGGTAGAGTTTGAATATGAAAATTTTAGAGTCATTATCAACTATTATTTTATCCAATTCTAGCAAAAATAGAGTTCAACAAGTATAATTGTAGATCATTAGAAATATATTTTCTATAACATATAAATATATAATTATTTACAATATAAATTTAGTATTGTGGTCACATTGCAAAGAAACGATACATTTATAAAAAAAATATCAATTCTGATTTAGATGAATTAATTGTCTCAATTGCTATATTATCTTACGAGGTCAGATTAAAATGTGACATAATAATATGTATTTGTTGGATAAAAGTTGGTAAGAATATTCCTGGCGGTATCCTATTTGAATTCCAATCATTTACATGCCAACTAAATTGATTGCATTGCAGACGCTTTCCTCCACCAAGAAATGATATGCATATGCAATCGACTTTTCTATTTTGATTAATAAAAGTTTAGATAGATGGGTGAAAATCGTAAGAGTTATCCATGATAAGATTAATTACAACCCAAAAACTATGATAACAAATAAATAGCTAATGAGCACAGAGAAAGGAAGAAATAACGATCGACAACGTTTAATTAAAAACTACAAAACAAAAACATCCATGGACGGGTGAGAGAGAATTGGTTTACTAATTCAATAATAAAAATTAAATGCTCGCAGCAGTTGGCACATTAAGTGGAGGCTGGTTTCGGTGGGCGGGTAGACATAATTGAGGCAGATTTTAATATTATATTAATCCAATTAAATGTGCAAGGGTAGAAGAGGTGCAAGAGTCATTAATCTTTGAATTCTAGCTTTAGCCATCCATAGCACTGTCAACAATGGGGAGGGTATGAGGAGGGTAAAAGGTTATCCTTATCCTTATTCTACTAGATGTCGTGGGTAAGGGTAAGGATAATTACCCTTCTTATAATTTTTTTTATCCTTCCCTTACCCTCTTACCCACATGATAAATGAGGAAGATATAGGTAACACGAGTAATTATTATTTATACAATAGTCTACCTTTATGTATATAACTTCTCATTAGTCTTAGTTATACCTTAACAAAAGTCTTTTATACGTGAGTTATAGTCGTCCATACAATAAATAGAAGTTCCAACATTACAAGTAAAGAATTTCTACATGGTATAGATTGTTGTTTACACATTATACACATATCCCAAATAGTCTCAATTTGGTAGCTATTCACCCAACATCCGTCGTTTGATATATTTAACTTTCGACAAAAAAATTCAAAGCTTTGTATGCACACAAACTGCTGGTTCATTAATAACATATTACTTCGACACAATATAAATTGTGTTATGTGACAACTGACAACGTAAAATATATTGTTCAATCTCACAACAACAATAGTGTTGTTAGTTAAACAAATAAAAACTACTGTTTGCAAAAGGTTTATAACTACTCGAGAATCTGAAATTATCCTACGATAATATTTATAAATATATGTAAAAACCAATATGTAATTATAAATGGACGTTCAATAGAATATTAACGCAAAAAATATGTTTGATCAACAAGTGCATATGGTACTTTATCACCGAGCTGATGGTAATGATATACATCACGATACACAAGAAATATGTCTCTAGTGTAAAGACCATGCTGTCTAAGGCATGCACGTTATTGTTTAAACTTTTGTACTTCAACCTTATATAGTATACATTTATTAAAATATGTGTATAGCAGTGAGTATAAGGATAAACAAGTATGAGTAACTCTTATCCCTTACCCTACAAAGGAGCGGGTGAGAGGGTAGAGGATAAATGGATATATAACGGGTAGAAAAATTTCTTATCCTTGTTCTACATGATATGAATAAACGGTAAACGGATAGTACTCACTCGATTGACAACACTAGTCACCCACCCACCCGGTGGCATACCCGGAACACGGGAAAAATTGAGATTTAATGTATTCAATTGCTCTTGCAGCCGTTATTGCTCATGTAAAGTGTATGCAAAGTGCAGGTATTGCATCTATAGTTCAAAAAAGTGGTATTCGGTGTACGGGCGGAGAGGGTACCGCATAGAGTATATATGTGGTATGCATGAGTATATAAGGAGTATATGCGGTTTTTAAATCTTTTAACAAATTAATTATATATAGTAATTAAATGATATGAATAAATTGTATAGATTCATAGATCACTCACTCACATATATGCATATAAACAAATTAATATGCTTGTATGATATGGTATACATGTATATATGTCTATATATGGAATGTGTTTGTAATATATATATAAATATTAAAATATTTGTATATAAATGTACTAATATGTGTAATACGAGTCTATAAATGTGAATAAATCAAAATATATGCATATGTGTAAAAATATATGTTTTTATATATATATTTTTGGATCTGGGAATATCCAATGTATATTTTTTTGTAATATGAGTCTATATATGTTTGTATATTTAGTTATAAATTATATGAATGCATAAATATGAATATGTTAAAAAACATTCATATAAATGTACAAATGTAAGTGAAAATAGTTATATATATATTACAACGTATACATACATATTATTGATTATATATTTACACTTTTAAATATAATGAAGTATGCATGTATATGTAGCATGTATGTATGTACGCATATAATTAGTGGTAGGCTTTTCAAAAAGTATAGTTTAATTGGTTGTTTATTCGGCCAAACGGGAGTATATGCAGCCCATGACCGCTTACTGAAGTGATTAGCAATATGCGGTACAGTAGGATGACTGAATAGTCATAAGTGGCTGCATATACGACCGTGCGGACTGATTTTCCGAATAATTGCATCATTCCCCAATAAATTGCACCTATGACATCTCAATTTCATCACAGATTATGAAAATATTTAGAATTAAATTTTTATTCGTTTCTAATTTCTTCCAACTCACGTACTGTAAATGCATGTATCGTACAAATATTTGTTGACATTTTTTATTGTAACTTATTTCACATGTAGCGTCTAATATCTTTATATATACAATAATATAATTTTTAAATTTATCATATGCAATATTTTGTACAACATTACACTGTAATATTTGCTCATACATAATCATTATCATTTTTAACTCAATTTTTACGTATAGTACAAGATGTACAGTACAAGTCGTACAATACTAACAATCGTATATTACATGTATCTTTGAAATCTTGTTACCACTTCCCCATCAGATATTATATCTTTAATATGTACAAACAAGACGTATAGTACGAGACGTACAATACTAACTATCATTTGACAGTATATTTAGACGTATAATATGAGACATACAATACAAGACGTACAGTATGAGACGTATAATATGAGGAGACTACTTTTTTGCATACATTTAGAATGTAGCGTTTGTCAAAATTTCACTCAAGAAATATAATATTAACAACCACATTGTATAAGAAATACAATACTAACAATCACATTCTTTATACATTCAAAATGCAGTGTTTGACAAAATTGTATACAAAAAGTACAGTACTTTCAATCACACGATGTAAATGCACGTAGTGTACTAGTGCGGGAACGTTGGTGGGGTAGAATGGAGCTGGAGAGTCGAGTTGCAAAAGAGAAAATGAATTTTTGAAAATTGGGACTCGAGAGAGGAGTGGAGAGAGAACTTTAGGACTCTTCAGCTTCTGCATGGAGTTAATAGTTGTAGAGTTAATTCACATGAGAAAAAATGGATGGGACCCGTCTTTTATAGGCTCCCAAGAATCGGGTATGTGAACTGGTGTATAGATGACCGTGAGTAGCGAACTCTTAATCTATTGACCTAACTGTGGTAGTTCCATCTCACAATATGTCTTTTCAAGTACACAGAGCGTACAACACATAAATGAGCGGCGGAGAATGATTCCTCGCAGGCTCGCATGGTATACTACCTCATATAGGATCACTATATATATACATTATATATATATATATATATATATATATAGATATATATATATATAGAGAGAGAGAGAGAGACTAGAATACACTTGAGTATACAGATCACATGAATACACTCAAGTGTGTTTGTATATTAAAACTATTTTTTGTAAAATATAAATCATTGATCTTCATTGTCATACTATAACTAGGATACATACAAATTTTGAGCCCATTTGGATGAGTGTAAGTCACTCATCTGAGGGCAACAAAATCGACGTGCGAAACTAATTTGAAATGCATAATTTTTGCAGTCGTTATAACATGACCTATAAATATCCAAATGTGCTCAAATTTTGTATATGAGCTATTCACAAGATGTTAAAGAAGATCAACGGATTAGAATTTTGAAAAAAATATTGCATCATAAAAAACTACTTGAGTGTATTATGCTCTGAATACACTCGAGTGTATTCTAGCCTAACTCTCTCTCTCTCTCTCTCTCTCTCTCTATATATATATATATATATATATATATATATATATAGAGAGAGAGAGAGAGAGAGAGAGAGTCAGGTTCAAATACACTCTAAATGTACAGATTACACGCTACACTCAAGTGGTGATTACATATATAGATCATTTTTTTAGAAATCCAAACCATTGATATTTATTGTTTAACAAATACATGCTACATGAAAATTTTGAGGTCATTTGGATTCTTCTAAGTCACTCTTTTATGACCTGTACAATCGATGCACAAAACTAATTTTAATTGTATTATTTTTTCACCTTTAGATGCATGACATATAAGTGTCTAGATGAGCATAAATATTGTATTTAGTGTGTTCATAAGATACTTAAGAAGATCAATGGTTTAGATTTTTAAAATAAATGTTACATGATGAAAAATGACTTGAGTGTATTCGGTCTCCGCTACACTCAATTGTATTCTAACCTGACTATATATATATATATATACATATATATATATATATATATATATATATATATATATATATACATATATATATACATATATATATATATATCTGTGTATGTGTAGAGTATATATTTACTGTCCTTGTGGGTAATTAACTTATGTTACCTATGGATCTCGTGTGCAATAGGAAGGCACTTAATTGTAGTGAAACAACACAAATTATAATAGAAAAAATAGTTTTGTAAATACATCGTGAAAATTTTATTCTCCCTCTAATAAGTAAAAATGATATTTATGGTAGCAGTTTATGTAGTATTATAAAATGAGTCTTTGTATTATAATTTTAGTCATGTCATTATAATGTTAGCTTTCTCATTACAAATATGTGCCTTCCTATCACAAAACATATACACGGTTAACTAACTTTAATTACCCCCCCACACACACACAGAGATATATATATATATATATATATATATATATATATATATATATATATATATATATATATATATATATATATATATATATTGCATTTGCTATATGGTGATGTTTTCTAGTCAGATTCTTAATATCTGCGAGGTCAAAAGGTCGGATCATTGTGTGGATTTTTTTAGTCTTCTGTCATTTGTATAAATTATTTGAGCATCTAGACGATTGTTCTTGTAGATCCTTTAGTTTGGTGGTTATGCCGGCAAGTAACTGAATCTAATGATTACGTTTCTGTAGTCTGGACGTCGCTATGAATTGCAAGCATGGTATATGGCCTATCTTGCAGAACATATGCGACAGATGTTGCTTTGTCAACGCTGCTATCACCGCAATTATCCTGCTTAGCAGTTTTGTTGTTTAAGTTTTCTGTCAGCATGTTGACCTTCTTGGTTTACTGTACTGTGTTGATATTTGGGCGTCCAAACATATGTTTTTAGAAGATTCTTCATAGTCAGCTGAATGGATGTCACTGTGAATACGACAAACGTAGTTCCAGGTCTCCTGTTGGAATATGGAGAATTTGTGAGCATTTGATTCAACATTTCCAAACAATCTCACAGGATTTGGAATATCGTTAACAAGGATTGTTCTCCACATTTCTCCTTTCTGTTGCTTTGGATATAAAAATGTGCCTGGCTTCTGTAGGATTAGTTAATTTATCTGTTGGAACAATTGCTGTATTATAGCTGTGACCTTGTAAGCAGTCTGCTTCGTAGTTGGTAATGCTTTATAACAAAGTTAATTGGTGAATTTATCCTGGTCTTCTTACAGGTCTAATGACCCTTTCCCAATATTCTGCGATGTTTTAGTTGTGCTTTCCGTAGGTGTTCATTAATTTACAGAACTCATGTACTATCTCAGAGAGCCTTTCGTTCGTTGTTTCTTCAGGTCCGTGGCATTTATGACTCTTCATGATCTAGCATTGCTCCGAAGATCTATGGTGTATTCTTCTAAATAAGGCATGCTTGGACAAATCATGCCAACCGCCCAGGACTTGCCTTCTATAAGTCCTTTTGTTCTGTGCTTCCTGGTAACATGTTTTTCGGGTCGGAGATTGTGCTCAAGTAGATTACCTTTCCAGATGGGTTGCCCGGGACTCGAACCCGGAACTAGTTGGATGGAGTAGATAACTTTTCCTTATTGCAAAAGAAGAACCCCCCTCCTCCCGCGCACCCAAAACCGTGCTTACATTTTTCATTGCATACGGCTTTCCCTATGTATATATATAAAACTTGGATTCCTAATAAGAATGTTGATTACTTAATGAATTCAACTACTACTGCATGAACATTTCAGTATTATATATATATATATATATATATATATATATATATATATATACTTATACATATGCATACATATACATAAATATATTCATACTTGTTGTATATATGTACATACACATAGAAACAAACACACACACTCATATAATATATATATAGAGTCAGGCTAGAATACACTCGAGTGTATTCGGAGCAGAATACACTCAAGTAATCACATCCAAGGAAATTTAGATACCCATGTTGCATGTAATTCTTCTAGTTAAATTATTTTAGCGATAATAATTATCCATAATCTATTAGTTATTTGGATATTAATGTAGAAGGTGATGAAGATAATGTTGGTGATTTCCACATCAATGAAACTTTAGATGAGGATTACTCACACGTCCATAGAATTTCAGATTTCCATGTTCCAAGTAATTTACATAGATTACATTATTCTAACTGCTACAATAATTTTACGTAACCCACTAATCATTTGTAGATAATACTGTAGAAGATGATGGCAATAATGTTGATGACTTCCATGACAATGGAACTTTAGATGGTTATCTATCAGGTAATACACTTAAAAGTTCACACAGATCACCCTTACTGGGTACTAGGCTCTAACAACAAATCCTATTTCTATCTTATGATAGAAAATGGTGATCGTCTCGAAGATGAGTTGCACCTAGAAGACCAAACGAGAGTAAATGAAGAAATTGAAGATGGCCCAATATGAAAAAAAGATATTATATGTCATACATATTTTAGTACAAATTTTCATGATTGATATTTAGCAGTTATAATTTCTTATAAAGCTAAAAAGAATACAAGAGGATGCACCACTTACAAAGCAGTTGCTCCAAAAGATGGAAAAAATGGGTTTGCATTGTAGATAAAGAATTAGGAGTACCTGCTTGTAATGAACGTCAGATCCTATCAGGATGATTGGGGTTGTATGCTAGAAGTGTAGAGCATTTTCCTATAGATAAAATTTGGGGACCAAAACATCAAAGGAGTTTTGAGAAGGTGATGCAGAAATTAAAGGTATGCAACACTATAGTTAAATTTAAGTACATGTGCATGTAAATGAATGTTATAAGTATTGATGACATGGAAATTTTGTTATTTAAAATTTTAGAAGGATGATTTTGAATTTGTAATGGAAGATGGAGAGACTCATGCACCCCTAGATGGTGTTGTAACTACTTGTAAAAGAATTATGCAACAAAAACTGAGAACCTCGAGATACAGCCTGAAGAGAAAATATTATGATGAAAAGAAGACTATAGAGGAACAAGCATCAGCTTGCAGAGACAAAAGAATTGATGCTGAGTAATGGAAAGAATTGTTGCAATACTGGGATGAAGAAAAAAATAAGGTGATAGTACCTTGTAATATACTATATATCATTAAATCTGACATGACATAACTATAATATTTATTCCAACAATTGTCGGCTAAAAATAAGAGCATCAGAAGCATAGTAAGACCTACCTATACACATGGACCTATCTCGTTTGCAAGACATCTCTTTAAACAAGTAAGAATTATGTTACTAGTTTTTGTAAAGTGATGTTTCTATCTTACAAGCTATCCAGACAATATTGTGTATTATCTGATCTTGTACAAAACATTTAGAAAAAAGAGCATCCAACATTGGAGGTCTATGTCTTAGGCCATCTAGATAAGAAGCAAAAATTTCCCAACAATGACACTAAAGACATTCTAGTAAGAAGTGATAAATACTATCTTATTCTTAATGCTTAAAATTTTTTGAATTACACTAACTTTTTAAATTTACTAATGATCATTAGCAAAAAGTTATTGATGAATGCATAATACATGGGCTAGACAAGACACGAGTCCATTAGAGTTTTTATTATTTTTGGATGAAGTGACTGGAAAACATCGTGGAGGGTTTGAAAGGGGTTTCAGTGCCACCGTATCTCGTCGAGATATGGAAAACTGAAAAGCAAAAGAAGTGATACATGGAATTATTATAGAACTTCAACAACAGATAAAAGATACCAAAAAGGAGATAGAGGATAGTAAAAGAGAACTCTCAAGAATAGTTGTACTGGTATGGTACTTACACCTCATATACTTATTTTTCATTCGCCGCAAATTGTAACATTTATTTTTCTATGTACTACTAGGAGAGAACAAATGGAAAAAGGAATTTTATTGAAAGAAGGCATGCTCTCCATCAAGAAGTTCTTTTAAATGCAGTAAATTGATTATTCTACCTATTTTACTTAATTTATAATTAAGACTAAACATGTACAATAAGGAACAGACACTTCTAGCTTATTTTCTTCTTCTTCTTTTTTTAGGGTCGGTCTACACACATGTTGTAATCACCCACTCCACCAGAAAACACGGATCACCTTAGTGATTAGAAATTTAATGATCTACTTCCTATTAGATTTAAAGATTTAGGAATTAGTTTCTTAGGAAGACTTTTTCATATCTAGACTTTTCTTTGTATTTTGTTTACACAAAGTACTTTATTTCCTATTCATTTAGTAAATGTATAGATAGATTTTAGCAATTTGTTCTTGGCACCATTTAATTTATTTATAACATTACCAGAATTTCCATGTGTAGATTCTATCAAATAAAAATATCTATATTCTTTTTGGATGTGTCATATATCTAGAATAAAAGTTGTTCATGTTATATGTATTTTTTTGTTTTATTTTGAATGTGTATGTGGTTGGGAGACCCAAAGTCATGGTGAAAGGATTTGATGGAGAATCATATGATTGATTTGGGTGCACTTGACTTGCATCCGTCTACAAGTGGAGCAAGTACGGCAGTGAAGGTATTTCTAAGCAATCTAGTTTTCTAAAGCAATGTTAATACTTACAAAAGTCAACTTTATATACTCACAACCTCATATATGTTATATAAGCATAACACTCATTTTGTTTCATATAAATTTCAATACTATACATTTAAGTAGTGTCCCTCTTTTTGTCCCTTTGAGTTCATCCTCTTATGTATTTCACTATAGATTAGAATAGGTGGCTAGATGGATCATAGACAACAATTTAGTTGTATCATAACTCGTTATTGACAATTGAACTACTATACTTATTGCTCTTATTTCAGTTGGACAGTTCTAGACAATAGGGACCAACAGATCAGGAAACACATGTTGGTATATGACGTGGAGGCTGGCACCGGAAACACCACCACCACGGCCTCGCCGCATCCGAAGCTCAGTATATACGGGCTGACATGCATGTTAGGGTCGTCGAATGACATAGTGGTCTGCAAGCTCCTTCAAGCCAACCTTCACGATCATGTTAAGTAAGACATATATCTCTCTATATCAGACCACCATGAACTAGATAGATTATTGTGATTCAAAATTCCCTATTAAACCATTTTTTCCATTCTTATCAAACCTTCAGGTGTTTATCAAATACAGCAATAGTCTGCAAGTCTATGCACTCTTATAGAATGTGCACCCAAGCACTAATCCAGGCATCCTGTAGACACGGTGACACTTCATTACCTGCATAAATTGCTATTATTTTAGTATTTATTACTTTAAGCTAAATGAGCATGTTTATGTGTATCAAGCCTGCAAAGAATTTGTTGTGTTCTATTTTCCTAAGTATGAAGTGTTATTCATTAATTACAAATATAAAATGACATGTTTATATAAGATTCATTCATCTTATTAGAGATACAAACTCACATCTTTTTTCTATATTTAACTTCCACGAGTAGTTAGATTTTACTATATGTATAATCTAGTATAATCTGACTTGACTTTCTCAATTTGAAAGATGTTTTAAAGTTCATTGATGAAAATTGTTAGCTAACACAAAACAAATTTTCTTATTTCCAGAGAAACCTTTGTAGATGCGTTGGAGGGTGACCAGGAAGAGGTTGTCAGATTTTGTGGATATGTTGGGGTTGCCGTTTGAGTTTGTAGCTGTGGCGGAAAAGGTCAGGTTGTTGGATCTGGAGAGTCTTGGTGTTCGTAAATAGGAAGTTGTTGCTGTGCATTAGTTGTATCACACGTTGTATGATGTAAGTGGGTTGGATACAAACACGATGTGGCTGCTACAGAGGTAGTTTTTCTTATTAATTTTTCTTCCCTTCTCCTTCTCGGTTGCAAATTTGATTTTGTATTGGGGTTTTAGATGAGTGTTTGTTTTGCTAGTTGTGGTGCATGACATCCAAAACCAAACCAAACACAGTTTTGAAATGAACATCAGTTGGGTAGGTTGCTTTCTCCTACTTGGTCGATCGAGTTGCTATTTTCAGTTTTATTGGATTAGCATTTACAGATGGATACGTGATTTCATCCTTGTTTTGGTTTGGCGTTAACAACATCCACACTGTGTACTCCTCACTCGTGCATTCCAGAGGTCCTGAATCACAATTAACCAACCAAATGAATTCAATCAGTGTTTAGATGTGTGGGGCAACCAACAAGATGACCTCTCTCGATCATCTAAATGGGTGAGTCTTCCCTACCATGCCGATCAACTTCTAGATGCTAATATTCATTACTATTATTTTGACTATTGTCCCTTTCATTTCCTTGCCCAACTCCAGGTGCCCAGCTGCCAGCGACGTCAGGGAAAGTGGGCAGCTTACCTGGGCTATTCTTGATTGTTTGTGCAGGCGCTCTTCTGAAATATTCTAATGTCTTAACAAGTTAGATAAGAGAAATGACCCCAACAAGTCAAACTAGGATCTTCTTAACAAGTCACTAGATCAAGGCATCAATAAACACCTCAAGAAGAGTGTAAGGTCATATGGTGTATTAACACATTTTTTCGCAGCTTATCAGTTTTCTGTTTTGATTTGATTTCTTGGCACTACTTGGCCCATTCATTGCTTGCACCAATATATCTGTATTTGACTTCAACGCGACACCCAAGCTACACAATTTTGACATTGCCCTTTTCCACTTCCAACTGTCATAGAGGAGTTGAACCGTGTGCGTTCCTACATGTAAGCGTGAACTTGTTCCTTGATTCTGACATTATGAAATTCATAGGGACAAGTTCCTGGACCCATCGTGTATGTCACACCTTCTATATATGCATCCCTCCGTAATAATTGCATTGTGTTTTGAATTTCTTCTATACAAAGATTTCTAAGTTTCTGGACACCTTTTTTGTTTGTGTGAGAAACAAAATACATTTGAAATATATTGGTTGTGTATGTTGGGGCTCTTTCAAGATATTCTCGTGTCTTAAAAAAGTCTAGAAGAGCAATGACCTCAATGATGGGCCAGAGTTTGTTGACAAGATCAAGACATCAATGAACACCTCGAGAAGAATGTAAGCTCATTTTGTTCACGATGAGGGATTAGTATTTCTAAAATCATATATTGATTTACTTTTGACCCTAGTTTAAGGTATCACATTATACTTTTAAGTTTTTTATCCCAACTAGTAGAAACATATATATATCGATATTTGTACAAAATCCTTACATTCAATCTCTATTTTGTTGTCTTTAGTGTTTCTGAAGTCCAATTAGTTTTGGTTTCCATGTTTAAGGCTTTCTACCTGAAATAGGAATACAACAATTGAATATTGAAGGAAGGTTGCTTCTTACTTGTTCTCAGACAAGGTTCTTTGACATTTGCATTACAATCACAAAAGATTCCAACTACTCAAAGAACCACCACAACATGTGCTATTCTGCCAACCGTAAGTGTCAACTCACTTAACTGCACTGTAGCAGCAACCTCCATCTCCAAAGGCGAACCAACAATAGCACAACAAGCTCCGAAGCAACCAGTAAGCCCATTCAAGACTTAGGCCGGTGATCCTTTTGAAGGAACCAATAACTGTAGCTGTAAGTCAAGAAAAGTCCCAACAGTCTTAAGGAACATCCCCCAAAAGACGCAGATGTCGGTGCATCTATAGTAGCATCCCCACAATATCAAGAACATTATCCGCTCAAGCTAGTTCTTCCAAGGCAGTATTCTTAAGGATTAGCCCCCAAAAGATGCAGATGTCAGTGTGTCTATAGTAGCATCTCCAACAGCATCAAGAACATTATCCGCTCAAGCTAGTTCTTCCAAGGCAGTATTTTTCATTTCTGATTATTGAGTTGTTCTGGCATCTTCTTAGTTGTAGCAACTCCCATCAGAATATTTGGTAATTTATTCGTTGAAGGGCTAGAGAACTAGCTCTTAGCACTAAGTGCTCATACAAAGTTGTTTACAGGGTGCAAACAAAACCGAAATGAGCCTGTGGGCCTATAGTAACCCCTCAAGCATATTGTGGCTTGGCCGACCTAGGGTCATACAAATCAGCCGGTATGTTTGGAGGTTATCGTACAGAGTACATAAACTGTTGTGGGTAAGCCTCCAAGATAAGGGACGGGCCACAACCGGCCGCCATGTACAAGAAAGAAACAACACAATGCCATAAAGGTACACCCACTCACACAGGTTCAGCTGTCAGCTACCAAGGAGCTCGCAGGAGGACGGAATCGTGTGTCCAGGCCATATCATGTCTCACACGTGAGCAGAGGAATGTCATGAAGCGATGTCTGGACGCTATGACCTTATTGGACATCCCAAGCAATTGTCAGGCCGCTAGGTAGGCCTTCCCGTCATTCTGTATGTGCAAAGAGAACGTTCCTGATGGACTTTCTGATAAGCGTTGTGAGCATCACGGTGGTCTGTCCCCGTTCCCCCAGTGTCCTCTTGTTCCTTTCTTCCCAAAGGAAGTACGTAGAGGCTGCTAGGGCTAACAAGTACAACTTCCTGACATGGTCATTCGACACTCCCTCCAAGTTGTCTTGGAGCATCCAAGGGTTCCACGCTGCGGCAAGAGGATGGTCTTTTGTGACGCCTCTCCACACATCTCTCGCAACTGTACAAGAGAAGAATAGATGTCGGGCCGATTCGTCATTGTTATTGCAAAACGAGCAGGTTGTAGGGGTCTCCGACACCCATGTGGCCACTCTATCCCCAGTGAGCAGCGCCCCCAACCTCGCCTTGTATACCGTCACAACCCATCTCGGAATACATCGCGGAAGTCATAGGTTTCCGAGGAAGTTGCATTTTGGTTTCCGCGGACGAACATCCTCCCAGGAATCAGGGAACTCCTCCGAGCGTGCGTGGACACCCCTGTCATTTACCACATATGCTCCCTGACAGTCCTCATATTCCTTAACCATATTTCTCCAAGTGCAAGAAAATATGTGCCTCATAGAATGATGGAAGTCCAACGATCTTCCATACCTCCATCTCATCCACCTTGTCCAGGCAGATTTGGAATCGATGAGGAACTTGTCCACCTTCTTCCTTGTGGCCCATCTAGCTAAGTCTTTGAACTGCTTGATACCCAAACCTCCTTCCTCCATCGGATAGGATAGCTTCTCCCACTGAAAGGGTATGGGCCTTCCCCCCCCCCCCCACAGAAAATGGCTCGCTATGGATTGGAGCTGTTCCAGCACAACCTGTGGGATATGACCTTGCATCACCCAAAAGGTAATAAGGCCTAGAATGTTGGCGCGTATCAGCAAAGCTCTCCCAGCGAACAAGATCCGCTTGATAGGCCATTTGTCAATCATTGACCGTAAATGATCCGTGCAGGCCCCATAGTGTCTTGCATATACCGTGTCGGTAGTAAACGGGAAACTGAGGTACGTGCAAGTCAGTTGGTGGATGGGCATGTTAATCGTTGTGGATAGCAATCCTCTACAATGTTGTGCTGCCTTGGAGACAAATAGCATGGTCTTCGATGGATTAACATGGAGTCTCGTGATGGATGCAAATCTGTCACGTCCCTCCCTAGTCGCCCACAAGTTTCCCACCGAACCTTGGAGGAACAGTAGGACGTCATCCGCAAACGTGAGATGTGAAAGCACAGGTGTGCCCCTCACCAATAACGTCTTAAGCCTCCCTTTGGCCTCCTTATCATCAAATATCAGTGTGAGTTGCTCCATGATGAGGGTGAATAAAAGAGTTTGTGTGTGTATACAATTATTTTTAAAGATGGATGATAAGAGTTTGTGGGAAACAGTTGTGTTGTATTACTGCAGAGTCTGTATACATCATTTATTATTGATAACTTGAAAGAGAAAAATAACTTCAACATACCGTGTTTGCAGAAGATTTTATGTACTATTTGGTAAAAGATTGTTCTAAACATCAAGTTACATTCTGTAATCCAGCTTATTCTCCATCAATGTAGTCAAATATTGTGGAAACGAAAGAGGTTATAATTTATTGAAGTCTCTTTGTTCTGAAATCTTATGCCTGTGTCAGCAGATGCAATTACCTTCATGGAAAAAGGTATATGTCTGTAGTATTTTGTTTAAATGGTAACTAATCCCATCTTTTGTTCTCGAGAATACATGACGTAGAAATTTGTTGCATTTTGTCTGTTATATCGTTGTACCTGATGACACATTTTTTTAATTCAATTGACATAGCTATGTGTAATCTTTGATTTAGATTATGTACTGTGTTGTCATCTATTCCCATTTCTGAGTTACTCAGAAACCGAGCATAGGTGACGGCAGTTTGCAAGGCCTACATAGTGTATTGATTACGTTGGAAAGATGACGTTGATTAGATATTTTATGTTTAAGTACGTAATCTTTAAGTTAGAACGTGACATGGTTAGTCGTCACCTATGACCAGTATTTTGCAAGTGAATTCACTCTGCAAGCAATGCATGCACTGCTCTTGCCCATCACTGCTTAACTCTAGCATTCAGTGAATCTCCACTGGAGATACTGGAGCTACATGATTCCGCTCAAAGTAAATTTTGCTACAGTTATACATAGGGACCCTCGAGCTAGACAAAATGCGCTCGTAAGCAAAAATGGAAAAAAAGTTACACGTGTAAACTTATTCGTTCTGCCTTGTAATGCAAAGGATGTGTTTGGAATTTATTGCACCAGTCATCCTAGACGGCCTGTATTATATAATATAAAAGTTACCCATATAACCTTGTTCATCCTGCCTTGGAATACAAAGAATGTGTTTGTAATTTATGATGACATGTTTGTGATGGCTAGGTGATGGGAAAATCCTAACTTGCTTAATGAATGTAATAATTTATTTTAAATAGCATAATAATGGTTCCATCTATCAATTATAAAAATGTTTCCATCTATCAATTATAAAAATGTCTTGACAGAAGCACGAACAACAAATTGTGTTGTCAGTCTTTTCTGAGTGGAGAAACTTATGGATCTAAAACTAAAATTATTGGACGTAGATGGAGAAACTATAAGATTCCTATTTATTATATTTTGAAGGCGCCGAAGAAGGGAAATTGCATCATCAGCAATCACCCCAAAATTATCAAAAGAGAAAGGCAAAAAAATGATGATGATTTGCTTCACATGTTGCACCATGCTTGTGGACTTTTTGCATCGCAGCGTTAGAAGTTGTCTAACTTGCTTTAAAATTGTTTGAAAGGATGCCTTTCAAGGGAGAAACTCCAGTGAGATCCACACATGTGTGTTTGCCATCTGTCCAATCAAATAATAAGATATCAGTAGGATGTTGTGCATGAAAACCAACAGTACGTGATCCGAGGAAGGCCACATGAGCTTCCTTTGATGATTTTAACCCAACTCGAGAGACAAGGTCAAAAAGAACATCATGCACAACATCATGACAAAATTTATATCCTGGTCCTCAGCGACAATGGACGGCATGATCACCAAAGGAATCAAGGTATGCAGTGTTGCAAAGTGAGCAGCGTTCATCACCACTATATAAGGGGATCATGAGTCGGTACTGAAGGATAGATCGATACTCAGCAGGAGACATGGACAAGCCAAAGCCTTCAATGGGAATGGTAAGTAGGAAATCTTGTGCATGGCCGCCCTGTAGAGAAGAGAGAATAGCATGTTTTCATGAGGATAGACTTGCAAAAAATTGTTGGATGATTGTCTTGTAGTAAGCGTCTGTCAAAATAGACTGGGTCTTTGGGGTGGCAGAATATGTACGTGACAATTTGGACCAACAAAAGATGGCAGAGTATTACATATGGAAGTATGTGCAAAGGCAAAGGAGATTTATGTAGGCACAAAGTCGACCTCTTGCAAAATATGATCTTGGAGCTCTTGAGTGTGGATCTGAGAAGCAACATAAGCAAAGTTGCACACATCATGAGATGAATAGATGCCTGATTCCCCAAGATGCATTTGCGGTGTGGCCAAGTGTCATTGCAGATTACCAAATCCTGGGCCATCACCAACCACAATTCGTTCCAGAGAGCGGCAAAGGCCATGATCAAAATCATCCAAAACAGATGTGATAGAAGTTGGCGGTGTTGTTCTGAGATCAAACATCATCTTGGGTATCCAAACACAAGATCATAGAAGAAGAAGCTCATATTAAGGGTCTTAAAGTAAGGCCAAGCGATCCATAATAGAAATAGTTTTTGTCACACGTTTCTTGAGAAGCTCCATGCAAAAATATGAGTTTGTGGAAACAAGACCACCGAGAATCTTCACTCCACGCTCTGCCGAGAAATGTCAGTAGGAAATAACCCTGAATTGGGCTCTCATCTAGGGTCAATTGAAGGCCAAAATATTCCAATCTTCTTAGTATTGAGATGAAGACTAAAAATTGGGCCTCACTCGTGGATGTGACGAAGAGCTCTAGAAACTTCCACAATATCTCCAATAAGAGTTCCATCATCAAGATTGAAAGAAAGAAGCTCAAGGTTGAAAAACTACTAGAGGGGGGGTGAATACAGTTTTATGGAGATTTTAATAATAATTCAACCAAAGCAAGCAACCACAAAAAGATTGGACACGGGGACAAGGATTTAGATTGGTTCCAACCTTAGTAAATACTAAGGCAGTCAATCCACTACTCGGTTGCTTACCTAACCGGGATTTTGAAAGTACTTAAATTTTATTACCTCGCAAGGATGTTACATAAAATTACAAATACTTTCACCAAACCCTTCGGACACGAAATTAGAGCAATGGAAATGGGTAGCAAATGTTGGAGTTGCTCAATTGCTCGTAAGAATGGATTCTTAATTGCAAGTGTGAATGCTCAAGTATTGCACAAGTGTCTTTTTGGGGTGTCCTGAGGCTTTTCATATTTATAGGAATGGCCTATGAATGCTTAAGTATGTTCTAGATACTTTCTAGGGGGTTCTAAGTGCTCAACTAGCCGTTAGTATCCATTAGTTGCTTTAACAATGACTAGTTAATTAATACTGAAAAGTGCAGATAGAGACATTCTCGGTCGAGGAATTGTCGACCGAGATCCCAATCGCTTGAGGTCTTTGTCGACCAAGGGACTGTCTGGAGTAAGTTTATATAACGTTCTGATCCAACTCCCAACTACCTTGTTTGCTGTGTCTAACGGATACCTGGGTCATTCTCGGTCGAAGAGTTTGTCGACCGAGAGTGTCTCGGTCAAGAAGTTTGTCGACCGAGAATGACTCTGTTTCAATGTTTTAAACTAAGTACTAAGTGTTTGTATGAGTGTGTAGTTGTGACACTATTGTAGGGGATGACCTATCTAAGTGTTGTGATTGGCTAGCGAAGATCTAAACACTTGATTTACATGATATCTAAGTACTTGTATATTATAAACTTGTACAAGTTTTTACATTTGATTACAATCATAAATTAAAGCAATTTGAGCATATAGATCTTCCAAGTTGTTTGTCATCCACCTAATTCCTGCAACTCTCAAGTAGCACGTTAGATCCACAAGAATGAAATATTTGTCATCATCGAAACAAAGGGATTATAATAATATCCGATTTAGCCAACAATCTCCCCCTTTTTGAAGATGACAAACATTTCCTAAATATAAAATAAGGAAATATAAATCATATGATTTTCATACCTAAAGTTTACCTTTTGTAGCCATTCTCTTATTTTGCAAGTGTGTACTGGCACGAGATTTATGAAACTCATTTTACTTCATGTTTTTGATTTAAATTATTTCTCCCCATTTGTCAATTCAAAAAGATATCAAGGAAAATCATTTTGTATGACTTTTATTTCTCCCTCTTAATTTTATGCTATGCTCCCCCTAACTAAGATATTCAGTTTTAAAAATAGGGATTAATATAAATGTAAACCATTTATTGTTGAATTTAGCCACAATTTGCTTCTCAATCATTTGCAAAGGATGTTAAGCCTTGAAATGATATGAGATCCTTTTAGATCTATGGCATATGTGTTTTGATTTCTCATCCATTTTACAAGGGATGTTAAGCCCTAAAAATGATATGAGAATCCTTTAAGCTTATAGTAGAGTACATGAATATATCTCTAACCAATTACATGGGATGTTAAGCCCTAATTTGTTTAGAGAATTCCATTATATTCATACATATTGTAGGCTCCAAAATTACTTTAAAGATATTAAGGTCAGAACTAGCCAAAAATTTTATTTATGATATTTACAAAATTTTTTAAGCTCCTTCTTAATCTTATAGTCAAGATAGTTTTTTTGAGCTCCCCCTTAATCTTATAATCAAGATAGTTTAAGGATTTTAAGGTCACAATAAGTTAACCTTTTATGTGAGTTATGCACTAAAATCTTATTTTCAATATATTAAGATTAAGTGCAAGTAAATGATTTTCAAATAAGCATTTTGTCAAGCTTATTTTAGGTCGACCTTGACTTCGACCATAGCACCCATTGGTCAAACTTAATTTCAACCAAGAGGCAATTTCTGCAGATTTTCAATTTAAAATGCATTTGTGCCATGGAATTTTACTTGTTTATGCAAAATGGCATCCTCATATGAGCTGAATTACAGTGATAAAAAACAATATCCATTCATGATTTGTATATATAGATCAAATATTATTTTAGACAAACCAATGAAACACAATGATCATGGCACAATAAGTATGATAGAACAGTAGAAGCATATCCACAATATAATGATGAAGATAGAAGCATATAATTTCATGAAATACAATGATTATGATCATTTAAACTAAGTTTCAATACACATGGTTCCTTTATAAATATACCAAGGAATACTTAGGATAAGCCATGTGGATTGTGATAAAATAGTATTTTTCCTTGATTAAACCAATCATGATTCATATTTTTACTTTTAAGTCAAATAATGTAGGAGATTATAGCAATGATCTTTTGCAAATTATGTTTAAAGAAATTTCTCCAAGATTCATTTTTGATTTGCATATTAAATCAATCAATAATAACAAATTGATAGCAAACTAGATTAATGAAAAATAGGTTCAGTAGAACTTGACTCGGTCGAACTTTTTGTCGACCGAATTTATCTCGGTCGATGTTTTTCTCGACCGAGAATGCTATTGTTTGTATAGGTTTTATCAGATTTGTTGCAAACTTTAAAACAGTAACCTACTTGATCGACTAATTATTGACCGACGGTGTTCTCGGTCGAACAATTTCTCGACCGAGAATGTTTCTGTACTATTTTTCAGAAATTATTTCCAATCAAGATACAAGAATATGAAAGTTAAATCTCAATTTTGTTGAGATATGACAAAGTAACATTTTAGGTCAAATCTCAACTAATCAAATTCAACCTTCTAAGTTTTAGGAATCCAAACTAAATCATCATTCCTTTTCTTGTATGGGCATGAAAAAGAGTAATGTCCAAGACGTAAGCAATAATGACAACGAAAAGAGTCAATCTCATTTTTTTTCTAGGAGTTGAGTTGTTCTTGGGTACATACATGGATTGATTTTCTACTTGTGTCCTTCTCCAACTAGGTTTTTTGATAAGATTTGCCTTTAGGCTTATAACCTAGTCCTCTCCTTCCAATTTGACAATAAGAATCATTTAAGATTTTATCAAGAATATCATTGTTACTCAAGCTACTAACTTTTTGTTGCAACTTAATAATCTCATCTGTTTTCTTCTTGATATATAACTTTGCTTGATCTAGATTAGATAATAAAGAATCTCTTTCTTTCACAATAATATCATAATCTAGACGTGTGCACAAAACAGGTTATTTTTGAAGATCATTTACATGAGTTTGCAAGTTTATCTTTTCTAGGGAAAGAAGATTGCAATTTGCTTCTACAGATTTCAGCTTAATATCATGATCTTCAATAGTCTTTTTGAGATCTTCATTTTTGGATGTGAGAGCAAGAAGTTTTGCATGTAACTCATCATTTACTTTATTTGATTTCTTAAATTTCTTCTTACACTAAATATATTTCTCATGTGTATCTTGAAGATTAGCAATTAGATCTTCTTTTGGTAGATCAAAAAGACTCACCTCTTCTTCTTCTTCATTTGTTGTAGAAATAAGACATTCTACTTCTTATTTTCCATCATCACTATCATCACTTGAATCATCCCATGCATCTTTATATGTTTTTTCTTTCTTTTTGTGAGATGATTTCTTCCCTTTCTTGAATTTTGGACAATCACCTTTCATGTGTCCCTTTTTACCACATTCAAAGCACCTGGAGGAAGAAACACTAGAAGTTTTGTTAGTTTCAAAACGTTTATACTGCTTACCGTTTACAATGAGAGTTTCTTCTTCACTATCATCTTCACTTGTGTCATGAATAATATTGGTTGATGCTTTGAATGCAATGTCCTTCTTTCACCCTTGTTGAAGTTCACATTCTCGTCTTTCTTCCTCTTCTAAAGTTGCCTCATGTGCTTCTAGGTTACCAATAAGTTGTTCCATCCTTAGCCGGATGAGATCATTTGCTTCTTCAATAGAAGTCACCTTGATCTTGTATTTGGGAGGCAGAGACCTAAGGATTTTTGATACTTGATCTTCTTCGTTGATTACTTTACCTAAAGCATTTAAACCATTCACAATAGAAGAAAATTTTGCATACATTTCATTAATAGACTCATTTTGATCCATACGAAACTGTTCAAATTTTTGCTTAAGCATTTCGATTTTAGAATTCTTGCCTTGAACAGTTCCTTCATATGTTATAGAGAGTCTATTCCATATCTCATATGTCGTTTCACAATTTGATATTCTATTGAATTCACTAATGGAAATTGAACAATAGAGTATACTTACAACTTTTGCATTCATTTGGGCTAATCTTACCGTATTAACATCCCAATTTGCATACTCTATTTGAGGAAATTCATATGGATTTGATACCATCCTCCATAAATCCCAGCTGATTCCTTGGAAGTAGAACTGTATCCTCCTCTTCTAGTAAGTTTAGTTAGTGCCATCAAAAGGTGGAGTTTTTTCCACAAGTGTTCCTTCCAAGTTGAGGTTGTTGAGTACCCTGTCACCCATTCATCAAGACTTTGTTAAAGTTCCTTGAAGCCCAGCTCTGATACCAATTGAAAAACCACTAGAGGGGGGTGAATAGGGTTTTATGCAGATTTTAATAGTAATTCAACCAAAGTAAGCAACCACAAAAAGATTGGACAAGGGGACAAGGATTTAGAGTGGTTCCAACCTTAGCAAATACTAAGGCAGTCAATCCACTACCTGGTTGCTTACCCAACCGGGATTTTGAAAGTACTTAAATTTTATTACCTCACAAGGATGTTATAGAAAATTACAAATACTTTCACCAAACCCTTCAGACAGCCTTCACCTAGAAGTAGTCTCACCAACCTCGAAGCAGCCTTCCTTGAAGTAACCTCAAGCTCCCCCTTGAAGTAGCCTTCCTCTTGAAGTAGCTTCCCATTGAGACAGCCTTCTTGAAGTAGTCCAAAGTCCACCTTCTCCACCAAGAAGACCCTTCTCCACCTGAGAAGTCAAACCCTCTCCAATCCGCAGCCTCCAACCCTAGGAGTAGAAAGGAGATTACAAAAGATATAAAGGAACAAGTAGGAAAAATAGAAATTACAATACCATTGTACCACAAGGCTTGATTTCCTATATCAAGTGTTTTGATCTCCTAACCAATGTATATGAAAGTGTAATTGTTGTGGGTATGAGATGCTAGCTTATAGGACATGAAATTAGAGCAATGGAAATGGGTAGCAAATGTTGGAGTTTCTCAATTGCTCCTAAGAATGGATTCTCAATTGCAAGTGTGAATGCTCAAGTATCGCACAAGTGTCTTTTTGGGGTGTACTAAGGCTTGTCCTATTTATAGGAATGGTCTATGAATGCTTAAGGATGTTCTAGACACTTTCTAGGGGGTTCTAAGTGTTCAACTAGTCATTAGGTATCCATTAGTTGCTTTAACAAAGTCTAGTTAATTAATACTGAAAAGTACAGACAGAGACATTCTCGGTCAAGGAATTGTCGACCGACATCCCAGTCGGTCGAGGTCTTTTTTGATCGAGGGACTGTCTAGAGTAAGTGTATATAACGTTCTGATCCAACTCCCAACTACCTTGTCTGTTGTGTCTAACAGCTACCTGGGTCATTCTCGGTCAAAGAGTTTTTCGACCGAGAATGACTCTGTTTCAATGTTTTAAATGAAGTACTAAGTGTGTGTATGAGTGTGCAGTTGTGACACTATTATAGGGAATGACCTATCTAAGTGTTGTGATTGGCTAGGGAAGATCTAAATGCTTGATTTACATGATATCTAAGTACTTATACATTATAAACTTGTACAAGTTTTTACATTTGATTACAATCATGAATTAAAGCAATTTGAGCATATAGATCTTCCAAGTTGTTTGTCATCCACCTAATTCCTACAACACTCAAGTAGCATGTTAGATCCACAAGAATGAAATGTTTGTCGTCATCGAAACAAAGAGATTATAATAATGTCCGGTTTAGCCAACAAAGTTGACATTCCTCCTTCATCTCTAAATAAGAGAATGTAGTGTCAGAGAAGAAAGAAGGGGTCTGAATGGATCACCTTGTTGGACACTAGTTGTAGAAAAAAGAGGCTCCTTTTGATCTATGTAGAGGGGAGCTAGAGAACTATAGCAAAACTCAACCCATCATGCAATAGAAGGACAATGAAGACAAACCTCTCAAAATATAGTAGATTTTTCAACCATATTGAAGGCATTGTTGAAGTCAAAAAGAGCCATTGTGACATTGTTCTAATGTTGTTGGTCATTAACTAGACAAGTGACAGCATGTAGAAGGGCCTCAACACCACCAGAAATGCCAATATCAAACTGATGATCCCTAAGGTAAGAGACTACATCTGGTAAGACACATTTTGAAGCAATTTTGGAGACAAGACGACGCCAAATCGTGCCCACCGCAATAGGTCAAATACCGTTGTCTGGCTTGAGTATAGGTGTCATAGGAGCACTGGCAACATAGGGTTCTAGAGAGGCAGGATAATGACCAACAAGCCAAAGATTGATTACAGTCGAAATTCATTTAGTAACTCATCTTTCACTGCAGTAGTTGCCCCACACATGACGTCAATAAGATGTTGTGCACAAAGGCTATCATGGGCACAAGCAGTCCCTTTAAAAGAGTTTGAAATTTATAAAAATGTTGGAAATTTGCATCAATAATCATAGACGGTATGTATTATATGATATAAAAGTTACACATATACCTCCATTCCTGCCTTGTAGTACAAATGATGTGTTTGTAATCGAAACTCTTTTAAATTAATTACAGTTATGCTAGTGACTCGTCAAATCACAGTATTTTTAAAATGTTTTACTCTCCTTAACTCTCTCCATTCTCTCTTTTTTGAGGATTTCTTTACTTTTTTTATTGTTGTTTCCAACTTGATCTCATGCTCGCACGTATCTTCAGCTTCTTGGCCCCACTTTCTCCACCTATAGCCTCACATAAGAACGATGTTGTTGCTAGCTCTCTCCCACACTCTTTGATGGTTTCTCTCTTCCTCACTTTTCATCTTCAACAACTTTCCCACCTTCATTTCTCTTTCTCCCAAATAGTTTCAGACTTTACAACCCACGTTCGTTTCTCACTTCCTTCTCTCCATGTTCCTCTTATATCCCCATAATTTTAGCTAACAAAACATTCAAATTGTTTCCATGATTATCGTCCAACTGTTACATTGTCTTGCCTTTTTAAAGTTCACAAAGTTCAAGCTTTTTTGTAAAATATCTATTCATATATAGAGAGAGATCAAGAAAATCAAGAAAGATCTATCTATACTATTGTAAGAATAAAGAGTTTGATTCATAATTTTTGATGTTTCCTTTTTTATAATTTTATAATTTTATGATCGTCTCTATAATTATCATCCAACTGTAAAGTTGCTAAAGTTCACAAAATCAATCTTTTATTACAAATTTATGTATTAAATGGTTGAATATATATGTTTGGAATCACAAAATTCATTTACAAATGCAGTCCCCTAGTAATCTAAAGAAATGCCTTCATAGAGGCATGAACTACAAATTGGTTTGTCAATCCTTTTTGGATGGAAAATATCAAAGGTCGAGAGATAAAATATGAAGACGTTGATGATGGAAACATTACATTACTATTTATTATATTTTGGATACGTCATCATAAGAGAGAAACTGAATCATTAGATAGCACCCCAAAAGTATCAAAGCAAACGGCAGAAAATGGTACTTGTTTGCTTCACATGCAATACAATGCTTACAAACTTTTTGTAGTTGCATCACAAGATGCTTGTCTTGTTTTGTCTTGAAGTTAGTAGGAATATTTCCAACTAATGAAGAAACCCTAGTAAGATCAACATAAGTGTCATTTTTTTTGTTCTAATAATATAACAAGATGCCAGCATGTTTCTAAGCGTAGAAACCATCGAATCGTGGCCCAAGAAAGGTGATCAGAGCATCTTTCGAAGCTTTTATCCCAGCAAGAGAAAGAATGTCAAAAAGGGTGTCTCGAACAACATCATGGTGGAACTTGAATCTAGGTCAGATTCTACAGTGTATAGCATGGTCACCAAAGGAATCGAGCTCTGTAAAATGACAAAGTGGGCAATGCTCATTGTGAGGATATAGAGGGATTAAGAGATGGTAATTTAGAATAGATCGTTATTCAACTAATGTCATGGATAGTCCAAGACAATCAATAGGAGCAGTGAGAAGAAAATCGTGTGCATGGTCAGCCTGTAGAGAAGCAAGAACTACATGTCGTCGTGGAGTCAGCTCAGAATCCTTGAAGCTATGGAAGACCATTTTGTAGTAGATGTTTGCCAATAGAGACTGTGTCTTTAGACAGATTAATAGAAATTAAGAAAATTTTATCCATACTAATATAAAAATAACGAGTTCGATTCATAATTTTATAATGTTTTCATTTTCATTTTCTTAAAAGAAAAAGATTAGCCAATCATAGTGTACCACTTTGGTATCCTACATCCTCTTTTGCTCTCTGTTCTCAGAAGTTTTTTATTTTCACTCAATTTTCTCTTACCTCGATAGACCACTTTCTAAAAAAATTACATACACAATCCTTATCCCTAAGAACCTCTTTATGGTATGCCCTCATCAAGTTCTTTCCTCCCATGGTTTGTTGTATTGATTTTCTCTTCTTATTTTCTTTCATATGTTTTTCTCTGTGTTGTAAGTTGTAACCACACATCATTTTTCCTTATAATCATACGATCCCACTATCTTCTCTTAACAAGCAAAATATTTACAACCTCCTCTCTTTCTTTTTGTTCTTTTCATTAAAAACAATACCCACTAAAAACTCCTCTCTAGATTGTCTATTCATTTCCAACAAACTTTCAATTCTCTCCAATATCTCTTTCCCCATTCTCAACTATAGTTAAATAAATCTTAGCAGAACTCATCGTCTATTCCTTTCTATCCTTCCATCCTTGCCTCGATTTTATCCTCCCTATACTACCTATATTTTTGTTTTCCTCTGACTTACTCCATGTGTTCTCCATCCCTTTCTTTAGCAGCACTTGTTATCTCAATAGCCTATTAACTCCTTCGCATACCCCTTATCACAACCTTCTTCCATCTCCCTTCCATGTTGATCTATCACTACCTTGTATAATTGGTCGTTTCACTAAAGTTCAAATTAGAGCAAGGCATGTCTGTCATCTCCTCCCCAGACTGCTATTTCAGGTCTATCACTATGTCCTTCAGAAGCACCTAGGATACTATTTTCTTCATGAATCAACTTATTTCGTTCCCCCATTTGGATACCACGTCTCCACACATCAACTTCAATAGTTCCTCCCTCAATTCAAGTAAAGATGCCTCCAAACAAAATCTAACATTGATATTCGTTATATGGGCACCTAGGAAAAGGTACATGTAATCCCTACCTCTCTAGAAACCTTTGGAGAATAGGAAAATGCTCTAGAGCCGTCCAGACTCCAGAAATTGCTGGGGAGCAGATAGACCACCTCTTTTCCCCCTCTTCTAGATTCTTCATCCTACTTCCTCAATATCCCTTTCCCTCCTACACTGATGCCTATAAAAGGCAAGGTTTCCCCACTCATTCTCCTCACTCAAAAACAACCAGTGTCCTCCCAATGCTAAGCCACTTTGTCCCTCTCCCTCCACCCTACCTACCTATTTCCACCATCTCATTCCCCATATTGTATTACAAGCCATGACATCGATCCTTCACACTATAGTATTGGGTGAAGACAATAGTGGCATAAGAGATGAGTTGGTGTAGGAAAATAATGAGACAGGGCCAAGCTTAGGAGTGTTTGTAGTGTAGGCTACATGGAGGTTGCGTTTTAGGAGATGTGCTTGAAATCCTTCCCCAGACCAGATCCCGCTTTTAGAAGGAATGATGGAGACTGCCATTTACCTTGGTATCACCTTACACCATACATAGTGAAAGTAAAATGATTATTGCATGGTACTCTATCATTCTTGATAATTTACATTGTTAATGAACTATTGAATCAGGAACATATTAAAGGCACATCATGTCCTTAGTAAAATTTAAGATATTGACACTACATTGTTCAATGATTTATTGGATTTAATTATCATTTGTTCATGCTTTCTATAAGCTACTCCTATCACTTAGACTCCATGTATGGATCATCTGGTTTCTATCTTAATGAACATAGTTAAAATTATCTTACTAGGATAATAACGATGTAGTCTTCATGCTACTAGTTATGTTGGTAGTATTGGTTAATATTGCATAAAATTTTTAAATGACAATTAGGTTTGAAACCTCAACATTATATGTTGCCTATGGTTACCTTAAGGCTCACCTCTACTGCATGATTGTTCATCCCAAAGGGGTATTGATTGATTGATTGATTGGTGCTTCTTTGCGGGGAAGCATGCCTTATGGAAAGAGGACCACTCAGACTCGATTGATGTCTATTGATTGATTGACAGGAAAGGATGGGAACTCCACCAATAAATAAAAAATTAATAGACTTATCGTTAACTCTAGTGGGAGAAATGGTGGGGTTAGCCTGTCTAGACTGAAGGACTGCATGTGCTGACAGTCGAGATTGATTGGGCTTAGAAAGTGATTGTTTAATGGTTTGAAAATGTCTAATTGGTCATCTAAGAATTCATATAATCATTATGGACTAAAATGATTGTTGAGAGATTGATTGAAAGTATAAAACTGATTCATTGGAATCACTTATCATTTAGATTGACTATATAAATTATTCATTTCAAATCATAAATATTAATCGCATTTGAAGCATGAATAAACTATTTATATTTATAGTTATTTTTATCACCTTGTCTACATACACTAACGGGAATGTTTTACCCTATGATTGGGATCCTGCAAGTACCAACGCATGAGAGGTTCGAACTATCTGCAATGATAAATGTACATGAGGGGGGAAGATTGCAATGATGGTGTTTTGTTGACCGTTAGTTTTATCTTCTCTTTATTTTGTACTTCTATTAGTGTGATGATATTTTTTGACCGACTCAATGTCGAACTTTACTTGTACAGATGTTTATATAATTACAAAATATGATCTTTTCAACCAATAATTGCAATTGTATCTTTTTTGTCGCACTCTGATTATTTTCCTGTTTTAATTTCCATTTGGGGTGTTACAACTAATGGTATTAGAGTAGATCCTCTCATGCACCCTTTGTTTTCTAGGTGGTAAGAACATTTTTTAACATTTTGATCTAAGTATTAATAATTAAATTAGGTATACTGACCCACTTAGTTTAATTACTTCGGCCAAGTAATTAAGCATCTAAATGCCTCTACTCTTTGTAATTGGGTACTCTAGACAAATGCCCAATTATGAGAACCTTAACAATAAAAATAAAAATAGAAAATGGAGATAGTGCAATACTTTTTAGTTTTAGGATTAATTAAGTGAATAAATATAAGAGTATTGACAAAATTATGTTAATTCAATGTAGATGGCTCCTGAAATAATTGGAAGGAATAACCTTGTGGTGGCAGTGACATTAGTGGAAACGTGGCCTTGCAACCAGAGTTATTATCAAACATGATGTAATTCTTCCAAGATTTCAATACACTTGCTGCCCAACAAATGCAAGGACAAGGCGGTGAGGTGGGACTGAAGGTTACCATTAATAAATTCCTCAAGATTAACCCATTGACTTTCTCTGGTGAAGCCAATCCAAAGAAAGTTGAGGCCTAGATGGAATGCATTAAAGAGCCTTTTGAATCCCTCATGTGTCCAGAGGATTGCAAAGTCTCCTTTGCAATAAATCATCTCATTGATAGGGAAAATATGTGGTAGCCATCTATTAAATCAGAGAAGTTCTTTGGTAGAAATGACATATCTTGGTAGGAGTTTTCTTATGCTTTTGAATATGAATACTTCCATCCTCACATCAAGGAACGTCTTCAGGGTGAGTTCTTACACCTACAACAAGATAAGCTGACTCTACTAGAATGTGACACCCTTCGCCACACAAAGTGAGTTTGCTTAAAACAAAGTGTGGAATTATTACTAATCAAAATATTACCACAAAACAAGGTAAATTAAAACAATTTGCAAATAAGTATCTCAAGCGGAAGTATTACATAAATGAGCCTTCATCTCAGGCCAACTGTATTCATTATATGCCATAAGATTATACATATTTATGTTAAGAGACAATCAAGCCACAATTGTTACATTTCACAGCCTATTTATATGTACATGCCATTTATACAAAAACATGGCATAAAGCCAAAATCTACGTGTTGATATACAATACAAAAAAATCTCCCCAAAGACCTGAGAGTACAGGAACGACATTAATTAGGACTATACTACAAGACTCTAACTGGAAGCATGTACAACCTCTGTTAGCTACTGTTCACTCTATTGTTATGCACCTGCACTACGACCTCGACCTCCTCGTCCATGAACACCTAAAAAGTTGTGGAACCCACAGAGTGAGACCAAATGTCCCAGTGAGAGATATAAGTCTTAGCCAATGTCTATTTTAAGCATAGTACTATAAAGAGTATAAACAATGCATGTAATACTTATTTGAGTGGTTTAAGTAGTTACAACTGAGTAGTAGAAAATTTTATAATCTTGAAAGGAATATGAAGAACGTGTATAACTATTATAAACTAAACAGTGCAAGAAATAAGGCATGGGGTTTTCCAATGTGATTCGTACTTGACCCTAAACAATTGTACTATACGGTTGATTAACCATTTTTATGCCTTGAGGAGTTGAAGTGTACCACTCAAATCCAACCAACCATTGCTAAGTCAAAATTAGTACCATACAAGATTCATGGAAGAGTCAGACTCCATGATCATCACCAGCACTACTCAGTCAATTCGAGTCTACAATGCAGTGAATAACAATCAAACTGCAAAGATAGAAACTTGTAGTCAAAGCTACAGTTTTGTAGAGATAATAACTCATAGTCAAGGCTATGGTCATGTAAAATAACTAGTTTGCCTTGGTACATGGCACAACAATAGAGAATTGTCTCATGTATGGTCATTCAATAATAAATAATATAACACCATTTCAACAATTTAAGGATACATGGAGTTATCTCCATTGCTACCCCCACTGTTATAACCTTAATTTCTTGAATATGTAAAGGAAGATGTAATTCTCTTTTGATGAATAAATGAATTTTTTTTCTTTGATTTGCAATGGATTCCGTATGAAAAGGCCTTGATTGATTGATGGTGGGCTTTGTTGGCCATTAAGCCCAATTGAAAAGAAAAGAGAATTAATAAGGAAAAGAAATTGATTAATAAAAGGGAAATGTGAGTAATTGACAATTAAAAGAAGATAAAGGTAAACTAATATTCCCCAATATGGGAATCCGTGCCTTTAGGATTTCTTGAGGTCCAAGGGACCCAAAATCACAAGATAATCACAAAGGAAAAAGGAATATAAATTAATTTGGAGTAATTAATGAGAAAACTTGGGAGAGAAGGAAGCCTTCTCATCCATTGCTTTTTGTTTCCCAAATAGGCAATAATAAAAGGAACGTTCCCTTAAAATTTGAGCTAAATAGGAGTTGTGGTTTGGGAGAAATTGTTTTTGCAAGTTATTTGCAAATTGGGAATTAATTCTGAATTAAAGAAAATAGATATTTCCTTTGTATGATCGCGAGCAGCGAGGACAGTTAGATCTTAATCCAACGGCCGACGGTCATCGCCTAAGTCCCATGAGGACTTGGACTCCGCCAAGTGGTAGTGGAATTTTCCTCTTCGATTTTCTTGAGATCCAGGGCAGATGGAAGCCAGCTTTTATTCCCACCATATTTGGGAAAGCAAAGTGAAGGGAAACATCCTGTTTTGGTGGAGTTTCATCGCCAATACGAGAAACTCCCAACTGGGCAGGTCTTTTCCCGACCCTATATATAGGGGAGGGTTATGGAGGGAACCAACATCCCTAATAGCTAGCCCAATCTCTACGGAAGGAAGCAAGGAGTGCTTCAGTACGATCAATTGCCCTGTTCGTGTTGGTCTGCACCCTCGGCATCTCAGAGATCATCGCCGGAGTTCAGCGAGTGGGGGACGATCTTGGTGTGTCCTCAACGAGCGATTGAAGGTGTCTTTGAGTTTGAAGAGGGGAGGCGGAGCTCCCTGAACCGTCGGCGCAAGCAAAGAAGCACTACAGCCCAAAGTCAACCTCGTGGTTGACCATCGTTGCTACAACAATGAAGACGGGAGGTAGAAGAAGAGAAGAACCGCCGATTGACCAATTTTCCCTTCGCCTCCTTCAGTAGTGACAAGGATTTCTATGCATCTTGCTTGATTGGATTTTCCCTCTACTTAATTCTATCTCCAAATCTACAGTACAGGTATGTGGTTACGCTTATGACTACCCAAAATAGTTTTCTGGGATTTTGTCGATGTTTTCATCACGACTTGAATTAAACTGTTGTATGTTTTAATTCATGCAAATTCTAAAGTGAATATGACTATCACATAAGAGATATGCCTACTATCTCAGATCTTAGTCCCCTCTGTAGCCTAATGGGTTGACCTAGTACATGGCTACCAATGGGGTAGGCCCATCAGGTCATTGGATGACTTAGTATATGGCTACCAATGGGGTAGGTCCATCAAGTCACTTTGAGTCAGGAATTGGACTACCTAGGGTAGGGCCATATGACTCAACCCTAGATAATGGTCTACCTATTAGGTAGGATCATGCAGGGTTTAATGAGGATCTACCATGTGAGAGAGGTAGTATCCATGTCCACTGCAGGGACAGTACAAAGGAAGGAGATAGGCAAGGATTGAGTAATATTACTTAAAACATAATTTGAATGTTAAATGATGATTGGTTGTTTATATTGTTAATATAGTTGCACGACTTTTGTAATCCCCCACATACCAGCTTTACGTTGACCTCATATTTGTTTGTCGGCGTTTTAGGTACAACCCTAAAAGAACAAACAGTAAATTGTCACATTGTGAAAATGAGAAGTAAAGTGCAAGGAGGATTAGATAGAGTAAATTCAAGCTCTGGATAGATAGATTTCCAACATTTCTTTCAAAGGTAATTAAAGTTTTAATTTTTTACCCAATTCCAGTTTAGTTAGTAGAATTTCATAATTATTGTTGATTATATGTTGAACCTTTGATCCTGTTATTTAATTAATGGCTCTGACCTTCGGGTCTCCCTTAGTTGGGGGTTACCGGGAGGCAGGGTCATTACAATTGGTATTAGAGCGTATGTTCTCCATCTAATCATTAATAATTATTGAATTTTACAAATTCCATAGAACCGAGGGAGTTATTAGAGGATTTTTTGAAACACTGAGGTGACTAGAAAAGGATCACATCCGGGGGCTGGCAAAATTTCCCTCTACACCGCTAGTCGGAATACGAGGACTCTCGGATCGTGTGACTGTCTGGACGATGTCTTAGGATAAGACTCGGAGTAAGATACCTTTAGGACTCTCTCATCTTGTTCATCCCTTCTCAACTCAAATTCTTTTAAGGATTTTAAGGATTAGGGTTTTTCTCTTTCTTCCTCACCCTAATGTGGTATGGGTTAAGGTTGATAAGGTCTAAGGGATCCTCCATCAAATTAATAAAAGATATGTAATTAATATGTCATCGACATAAGTATAGTTAGTTTAAAGATAAACTAAAAGTCTGTTTGTGTGCAGATGGCTCGTACCATAGTTGTGGCTATCCCTTTCTCCACCAGTGGTGGTGGACCACCTCGTAAGGAGAATGGGTCTTCCCAGAAGAGGAAGTGGAACCATGGTGGAGAAACCTCTAAGAAGAGAAAAAGGCCTGAAGAAGCTGTGCACGAGGCCCCAAACCCTGAACCAATTCCCGGCACCAACTGAGAGAAAGGAGAAGGACCAGAATATGAGGAACACCAGGTGTATGAAGAGGAGGCCCGAATGGAGGATGACCAGTTTGGTGGTTCGGAACCAACCGTGGTAGTTCACACTACAGAATGATGGAACAGCAAAAACGACTGACTGAGGCTATCCATGCCCTAGCTCTGAGAGACATAGCTCAAGATGAGAATGGTGAGCCACTTCCTATTCGTCCTCGATTGGGAGCCACCGTCCTGGACTTTGTCAAGCTAAACATCGAGAAGTTCTGGGGAGAAGACAAGACTGAAGTGGTCGACAAGGCCGAAGCTTGGCTGCTCGCAGTCAAGAACGGGTTCTGCATGATTGAGGTGCAGCCCAATAAGAAGGTTTTGTTTGCTACTCAACTTTTGGAAGGTGCAGCCAAGATATGGTGGGAGAACCATATCATGGGAAGGGACCTAAGTGAGGATCCAATGGCATGGACCGACTTCAAGACCATCTTCACCGCCAGATTCATCCCCATCTCAGCCAAGAAGGAGAAGGAGCGAGAGTTCACCAACATGACATAAGGAAGCTCGTCAGTCGCAGACTTTGGTCGCAAGTTCGGCATCTTGGAACGTTTCAGATATCGGATGGATGAAGAGAGGAGGGTGGATCACTTCATATAGCGTCTACACCCCTCCATCAAGCTCCATGTGATGGCCAGTAATCCAAAGACCTTTGCTGAAGCTTACAACACCACCTTAGACATGGAAAGGACGGTGATCCCTGCACAGAATCAATCCAAGGGATACCTGGGTTTCACTGAAGGAGCTCAAGGTCATAAGAACAACCACAAGAAAAGTCATGGACGTCACCAGACCAAAGGAAGACATGGAGGGAAAGGGAAACCCCATCAAGAGAACAACCGACCTCGATGTCGCACCTGCGGGAGATGGCATACTGGTGAGTGTCGTTACAAGAAGAGGGTCCGCTACTGGTGTCAGCAAGAAGGACACCTCATCACCAATTGCCCTCATCCTGACCCAAGGGGACCTTTATGGTCTCAGCCGGTGGCAACAAAACCAGTAGTTGTAGCACCCCCAGCCAGAGCACCTCCAGCTGGAGAAAGGAGACAAGCTAGAGTCTTTGCCATCAACAATGAAGAAGCTCAGGCGAATGCTAATAATTTGATTGAGGGTAATAACCCAAAGAGTTTTTCCTTTTAGTTCAGTAGACCATGTAATAGCTTTCTGATATAGAATAACTATGTAGGCTTGCTGGAAGTCATGGGACAAAATGTAAAAGCACTCTTTGATTCTGGTTCTACTAATACTTTTATTTCGAGAAATCTGGCAACTATGCTTGGGTTGGATATCAAGGATTTGGGTTATGTTTTGGATGTCACAACCCCAAGTGGTCGTATTTATACCTCCCTTTTGAAAACCCCTATGTTTCCAGTTAAGTATCTAAACCATGAGCTTCCCACTGACTTCATCCTTATCGATATGAATGATTTTGATGTGATCATCAATATGGATTGGCTTTCCACCTACAGATCCCAGATTGACTGTAGAGAGAAGAAGATTCTCATTAGGAGAACCGACTATCCATACTTCACCATTCTAGGAAGGAAAGATGCGACAACCAGTCTTTACATATCCGCTTTTAAAGCTGAATGGATGCTATCCAAGGGTTGTCGAGCCTACCTAGCCATAGTTACTATACTCGAGGTTAAGGGACAATCCTTAGAGGATATAGAGGTGTTTCGGGAGTACGCAGATGTGTTTCCAGATGATCTACCAGGGATTCCCCCTGAGAGGGAGGTAGACTTCTCGATTGAGTTAGCACCTGGGACTAACCCTATATCTAAGGCACCCTATAGAATGGCCCCTACTGAGTTGCTTGAGTTGAAAACCCAGTTGCAAGAGTTGTTGGATAAGGGGTTCATCCGACCCAGTACATCGCCATGGGGAGCTCCAGTTCTCTTTATGAAAAAGAAGGACGAGTCGCTTCGGATGTGTATTGATTATCGGATGATCAATCAGGAAACCATTAAGAATAAGTATTCTTTGCCTAGAATAGATGACATGTTTGACCAACTCAAATCAGCTCGAGTCCTTTCCAAAATTGATTTGAGATCAGGATACCATTAGGTGAGAGTGAGAAGTGAGGACATACCCAAAATGGCTTTCAAAACCCATTATGGCCACTATGAGTTTGTGGTCATGCCGTTTGGATTATCCAATGCACCTAGTGTCTTTATGAACCTCATGAACAGTGTATTCCAACCTTTCCTTGACTCTTTTGAGATAGTGTTCATAGATGACATTTTGGTGTACTCAGATGACCTAGCCCAACATCGTTACCACCTGGGTAGAGTCCTTGATATCCTGAGAAAGCATAAGTTTTTCAGAAAGTTCTCAAAATGTGAGTTTTGGTTGGATCAAGTCATGTTTCTTGGACACATCATCTCAGGAGGAACGATCGTCGCAGATCCAGCCAAAGTATCAGTAGTTTGAGACTGGCTGGCACCAAAGAACCCCTCCGAGATTCACAGCTTCTTGGGGTTGTCCGGATACTACCGTCACTTCATCAAGTATTTCTCCAAGACTGCTCTACCGCTAACCATGTTGACCCGAAAGGATGTGAAGTTCGTGTGGTCTGACGTATGTGAAGCTTGCTTCTAAGAATTGAAAGAGAAGCTTACCACCGCTCCTGTGTTGACTCTACCTTCTGCCAATGAGGGTTTCATGATATTCACTGATGCTTCCAATATGGGACTTGGTTGTGTGTTGGAACAAGATCGGCATGTGGTTGCATATGCTTCCCGACAGCTCAAGCCGAATGAAGTGAATTACCCGACACATGACCTAGAGTTAGTTGTTATCATCCATGCCTTGAAGATATGGTGGCACTACCTGTACGGTGCTACCTTCGAGATCTTCACTGACCATAAAAGCTTGAAGTACCTACTGACACAGAGAGACCTAAACCTATGACAATAACGATGGATGGAGTACATGAAGGATTACGACTTCACCATCGCCTACCATCCCGGTAAGGCAAATGTCGTATTTGATGCTCTAAGTCGGAAGCAACTTAAGTGTGCTATTGTTTTATCCAGTCAGTGGAAGAGTTTAGAGGAGCTTGTAGAACGGACTCCACAACTACTCAAGGACCGAGTTCAGTTGGCTAATATCCAGATTCAATCTGAATTGTTGAGTGAAATCATATCGGCACAGTTGACCAGTGAAGAGCTTGACAAGATGAAAGGTTTGATGACAAAGCCCCAGACTCATCTATCCATAGGAGTAGACTGAGGAATCAGGTTTGACAATCGCATATGGGTTCCTGTGGATTCACCAATAAAGGAACGTATTCTGTAAGAAGCCCATGGATCCAAATATACTGTACACCCAGGGACTACTAAGATGTACAAGGACCTACAGCGGTTTTTCTGGTGGCCATGAATGAAGAAAGACATTGCTTCATGGGTGGCCAGTTGTCTTACGTGCCAGATGGTGAAGGATGAACACCAACGACCCAGCGGGCTTTTACAGTCGATAGAGATTCCAGAATGGAAATGGGAGCAGATCACCATGGATTTTTTGGTGGGTCTACCCCGTACCAAGAGAGGTCATGATGCGATATGGGTCGTGGTGGATCGTCTTACCAAGTCAGTACACTTACTCACCCTAAAGACCACTGCTAAGGTGACAGACCTAGCTGAGTTGTACATCAGAGAGATAGTACGTTTGCATGGTGTACCATGATCGATTATCTCTGACAGAGACCCAAAGTTTACTTCCAAGTTGTGGAAGCAAGTTCAAGAGGAACTTGGTACAAGGTTAAAGTTTAGTACCGCTTATCACCCCCAGACTGATGGTCAGTCAGAAAGGACGATCCAGACATTAGAAGATCTGTTGAGAGCATGTGTGCTCGATTGGGGTGGCTCATGGGAGCAATACCTACCGTTAGAAGAGTTTTCCTACAATAACATCTACCAAGCCAGTATCGGGATGCCTCCGTATGAAGCTTTGTACGGAAGACCGTGTCAGTCCCCACTTCACTGAATGATGTGGATGAAAGGACCTTGTTGAGGTCAGATGAGCTCCAAGTGTATGCTGATAAAGTGGCTTTGATCAAGCAAAGGCTGAAGAGAGCCTAGGATCGACAGAAGTCGTATGCTGATGCAAAGCGGACTGATGTGCATTTCACTGTGGGAGAGCATGTGTTTTTTAAAATCCGACCGCTCCGAGCTATAGCTAAGAACAAAGAGAAGCTAAGTCCCCGATATGTGGGTCTGTTTGAGGTATTAGAATGGATTGGTGAAGCTACATACCGTTTGGCGTTACCCCCTCAGTATAGCATGATGCATGATGTGTTTCATGTGTCTAACGTGAAGCGATATGTGCAAGATCTGAGCCATGTGTTGAGCATTGAACCTATTGAGCTTCAAGGGAAGTTGACTTATCCTGAGTCACCTTTGCAGATTCTAGATACCAAGGTGAAAGAGCTCAGATGCAATAATATAGAGATGGTAAAGGTTCTTTGAAAGCACCATGGAGAGGATGAGGCCACATGGGAGCTAAAGGCAGACATGGAGAAAACATACCCTGAATTGTTTGTTTGATTGTTTGAATTTTGAGGGAAAAATTCCTATAAGGAGGGGAAGATGTTTTAACCTTAATTTCTTGAATATGTAAAGGAAGATGTAATTCTCTTTTGATGAATAAATGAAATCTTTTTCTTTGATTTGCAATGTATTCCGTATGAAAAGGCCTTGATTGATTGATGGTGGGCATTGTTGGCCATTGAGCCCAATTGAAAAGAAAAGATAATTAATAAGGAAAAGAAATTGATTAATAAAAGGGAAATGTGAGTAATTGACAATTAAAAGAAGATAAAGGCAAACTAATATTCCCCAATATGGGAATTCGTGCCTTTAGGATTTCTTGAGGTCCAAGGGACCCAAAATCACAAGATAATCACAAAGGAAAAAGGAATATAAATTAATTTGGAGTAATTAATGAGAAAACTTGGGAGAGAAGGAAGCCTTCTCATCCATTGCTTTTTGTTTCCCAAATAGGCAATAATAAAAGGAACGTTCCCTTAAAATTTGAGCTAAATAGGAGTTGTGGTTTGGAAGAAATCATTTTTGCAAGTTATTTGCAAATTGGGAATTAATTCTGAATTAAAGAAAATAGATATTTCCTTTGTATGATCGCGAGCAGCGAGGACTGTTGGATCTTAATCCAATGGCCGACGGTCATCTCCTAAGTCCCAAGCGGACTTGGACTCTGCCAAGTTGCAGAGGAATTTTCCTCTTCGATTTTCTTGAGATCCAGGGCAGATGGAAGCCAGCTTTTATTCCCATCATATTCGGGAAAGCAAAACGAAGGGAAACATCCTATATTTGGTGGATTTTCGTCGCCAATACGAGAAACACCCAATTGGGCAGGTCTTTTCCTGACCCTATATATAGGGGAGGGTTATGGAGGGAACCAACATCCCTAATAGCTAGCCCAAGCTCTGTGGAAGGAAGCAAGGAGTGCTTCAGTACGATCAATTGCCTTGTTCGTGTTGATCTGCACCCTCGGCATCTCAGAGATCATCGCCAGAGTTCGGTGAGTGGGGGACGATCTTGGTGTGTCCTCGGCGAGCGATTGAAGGTGTCTTCGAGTTCAAAGAGGGGAGGCAGAGCTCCATGGACCGTCGACACAAGCAAAGAAGCATTACAGCCCAAAGTCAACCTCGCGGTTGACCATCGTGGCTACAGCAACGAAGACGGGAGGTAGAAGAAGAGAAGAACCGTCGATTGACTGATTTGCCCTTCACCTCCTTCAGTAATGACAAGGATTTCTGTGCATCTTGGTTGATTGGATTTTCCCTCTACTTAATTCTGTCTCCAAATCTGCAGTACAGGTATGTGGTTACGCTTATGACTACCCGAAATAGTTTTTTGGGATTTTGTCGATGTTTTCATCACGACTTGAATTAAACTGTTGGATGTTTTAATTCATGCAAATTCTAAAGTGAATATGACTATCACATAATATATATGCCTACTAGCTCAGATCCTAGTCCCCTCTGTAGCCTAATGGGTTGACCTAGTACATGGCTACCAATGGGGTAGGCCCATCAGGTCATTGGATGACTTAGTATATGGCTACCAATGGGGTAGGTCCATCAAGTCACTTTGAGTCAGGAATTGGACTACCTAGGGTAGGGACATACGACTCAACCCTAGATAATGGTCTACCTATTAGGTAGGATCATGTGGGGTTTAATGAGGATCTACCATGCGAGAGAGGTAGTATACATGTCCACTGTATGGATAGTACAGAGGAAGGAGATAGGAAAGGATTGATTAGTATTGCTTAAAACATAATTTGAATGTTAAATGATGATTGGTAGTTTATATTGTTAATATAGTTGCACGACTTTTGCAATCCCCCACATACCATCTTTATGCTGATCGCGTATTTGTTTGTCGGCGTTTTAGATACAAACCCTAAAAGAACAAACAGTAAATTGTCACATTGTGAAAATGAGAATTAAAGTGCAAGGAGGATTAGATAGAGTAAATTCAAGCTCTAGATAGATAGATTTCCAACATTTCTTTCAAAGGTAATTAAAGTTTTAATTTTGTACCCAATTCCAGTTTAGTTAGTAGAATTTCATAATTATTGTTGATTATATGTTGAACCTTTGACCCTATTATTTGATTAACGGCTCTGACCTTCGGGTCTCCCTTAGTTGGGGGTTACCGGGATGCGGGGTTGTTACACCCACATATTCAACAATATGTGCTTCGAGTTTCTCGTAGGAGTAACTCGTTTCACCATCCAGCTAAATATTAATGTTGAAGATGGATCTATGGTACATGGAAACTACATGATTAGGGTTTCACTTGATTAGATACACCAATTGGGTATCTTTTAATGCATCAATCAAGTTACAACATATTAACCCTAAACAAACTCTACAGAATTATGGTAGGATGAAAATCCAGAAGATATAGAACATATTAAGTGAGAACTTATTTCATCATCATATGGCACTAGCTTGTAATATGATCATTCACAAGATTATTAACAATTTCACATCGCTATGGGATATCAATCCCTTAATTTATGCACAAGGAACTTTCTAGGTCATTTGACCAATTCATATACTCCTGCACATTCCATATCACAAAAATCCTCAACATTACTCATAATCACCACTATGTATTATATAGGGATCACCATAGAATTCACTTAGCTATGCCATTCATCTCACCTGCAAGTTAGTTTACACCATTAGGGGAAATAAAACACTATCATAGAATAACAATATTCACACAAAGTGAACAAACTTATCATTCCATCATCAAATTAGGGTTGGGGTCAATATGTACCCGATTAGGGTTTCATAGCATCGTACCATCTCTAAACCCTAATTCAATCACTTCCCATATTGTTGAAGAATTGAGCAGTATTATTGATGACTAGTCATTCATAACCACAACACTTTTAGGTAGACTAAAACCCTATGCAATGACCATGTTCATACTTATATTTATATGTTTTAACCACCTTCAACACATGAGTGTTGATCACCCCGTGACACATAAGTGTCGACCTAGTCAGCAATGAGGTGTCACAATCGAGACACAACACATGTGCCTAGAACTAGACACATCTCATGGTTACAACCAACCATGCACCTAGTCTTGATTGTCACCATACATGGGTGTTACGACCTCCATCCTACTGGTTATGACCGTAACACATCAACCCCTATTATGACCAAGGCACTACACCAAATGGGGTCACAATTAGCACTATAACATGGCATCTTGACCCCTTAGAAACATGACATCGTGACTGCGACACCAGGTTCATGCAACGCAATGTCATGACCGCTACACAAAGTGTGTAGCGACTGCTACTAAAAAGCAATGTTGCAACTGTGTCACAAGCATATAGCCATCAAGGTGTCACAACCAACCATGCAACATGGTGTCACAACATTACATACCCCGAGTTTCAACCCAACCACAAAACATGTCTCGACTGCTACCAAGACCTACACAAAGCTTACAACCCTCACACTTAGCCGTCACAGCTGCAATGTTAATCAACTTAATCAAGAGTGCAACAATGTTGCACCACAACCAAGATGATAACTAACGACCAGTCTAAGAGTTTAGGGAGTGTCATGAGCGAAACCACACACCAAGGATTGTCGACCATAAAAGAAGACCAAGAGTTTGTATCAACTACCTACTCCACCCATAGAAGATCTGAACCAAGTTTGAAACAGGCGATCAACCCTAGAATACCATGCGTCAATAGGGTATATAACACCCCAGCTCATAGTGTTCATTAAACCCTAAATGTGATGATTAAGGATCATCAAAAGAGGTATACTTAAAAAGAGGAAACCAAGATTCTTGTGCATATTATAGATCAAAAACCCTTTATTGTTCAAGTATAATGAACCTTGTAGAGTGTAGGATGAAGTTTAAGGATGCACGTAATAGAGTTAGGAAAACTCATACAACCCGCATGATCTGAAGAGAAATGATCTCCCAAGATCTCAAGCTCTAAGAGCTTCAACCAAGCTTCAGCACCTCATCTAAAAGATCATCTCTAAGACCAAGAAAGAGGCCATGGTCATAACAAAACTCAAGAAGGAAGAAAAATAGACCTAGCCAATTAAAAGGAAAAAGAATAAAGAGATGGAATCATCCTCTCAAATGGCCACCATGGATGGTCCACAACCTCATAACTGAGAAGGAGGAAGAAGATGAAGCAGGTTCAAAAAATAAATGTAACGACCCACACTTTTGTGTGTCTAAAAGACCTTAAAGTCACAGATCATTACTCATAAATTCCAGGATCAGATTCAAGAAATAATACATAATAGTAAACAATTTCCATTAATGAAAAAATAGTTACATGTTTGCATAAAAAGATCCTCTTAGGAGTTACATAAATTTTATAAAGTATTAATTTATACAGATGTGAAGATGTACCATTATGACTAAACCTTCAAGAATAACATTAGTATCTTCAACATCCTTAATCTATAACCTCATGTCTACAAATCAAGTATCACAGGTACCTAAAACGCCGACAAACAAATACACAATCAGTATATTTCTATACTGGTACATGGGTTCAAACAATAATCACAAGTACACACATAAGCAAACATATTTATCTTGAATATAAGAACATAAACTTGTTTTCATATTCTAACCCATATCTAGTGTACTACCTCAGGTGTAATCTCTACCGCTCTGAGGCTCGTGTGCATTACCCTTAAGATCAGTTTAACCTCGGGTTCAGAATATTATTATTTACTTTACATGATACTCATAGGAACTTTATAGTTTGCATGAAGTAAATAAATAAGCAAGCAATTTATCTTTCATTCAATCTCATCAATAAACCTTGGCAAACTCATAATTTGATATATGTATTCATAAGGGTAACCACGTACCTTATACCATCACAAAACCATGCGGATTATATCACATATACTTTAAGAGTGTATCTAAACATCCAAGAAACAATGTATTCAATCTGAAATATACATACTACATATGTGTCACCATGTATTCTCATTACATTAATCAGATCTATATGCACTCCTAAACTAGGGTTTAGGGCTATCTCATGTTTGGACTAGGGATTAGGGTTACAAACCCTAATTCTACCATATCATGGTTTCTAAGATTACCAAACCTAGTTATGCATATTAGGTGAAACCCTAATCATCATTCCAAGCATATTAGGTTATTTGTGATACCTAGATCATATTACTAGCATTAAGATCATAGTAAGGTATTCACATCAATTTCAAAACCCTAAATAAGCATGTACATGATTATTAATCTAGGAACGTTAATTATTCATCATTATCAAGGATTTCCTCATTATACATGTCTAGATCAGGTATTGACACAACATAAACGAATCTACCCAATTAAGTATCATATTAAAGCAAATATATATCTTCCTTTCTTTTAATCATATTACAACACATATTGCATATATTTTTGGAATATGAAGCATAATTAGACTTTGAAACTAATTTATTTGGATTCCTCTCATTCTCCTGATCAATTTTTATATATTATATTTCCCCATCAGAGTTACTAATAATTTTTTGTAAATTTAACAAGAATACATTTACTCTGGCCAATCATAGCCTGACAAGTCAGCAATTAATTATCCCATCCTGTTCATGCCACGTGGGCCAATCTTTCCCAATGGCCTGTGGCCATCTCGGCCTCGCTCCAGTGAGGTGTGTGACTTAAAATTAGAATGAAAAGACTATTTATTGTACCCGTGTTCCTTACATTAACAGGCTGGGGCATCTTGGTCAAATAACCTGGGGTCGCCCCCTACCTCGCGATCGCGGTTGAGAGACGTCGTAGGAGGACCAACCCCGTGGTTGGCTTCTTGGCCCAGTGGCTCAAGAAACCAGAGAAGGTCAAAGTTGCTTCCCAGGCCTCCACCAAATTCAGGCCAACCTTAGGGGAGCATAAGGATGGTCTGGGGTCTAAGGTTGGGGAAACACTACAGTTCGAGTTCTAGGGTTACGATCACTGCTAACCATGCACATGATTGGGAATAAAGGTTACCTTACAATGTCTAAAATAGATGGAGAAGAATTGGCTTGGCATGGATAGACTCACGTTCTCCTTCCCTCTACTTGGAGACTCGGCGAGGAGCTTTCTCCCAGGCCTGGCTTACCGCGAAGCAGAGAACCCGACTCCTGGTTCATCTTCGGTGCTTCATTCCATCTAGCCAGTTTCGACCTAATGCTCTACCCTGGATGGAGACCCTTCAACCCTATACATATGTTGGAGATACGGGGAGATGGGTTGGAAGATGAGGACTGCAATCAACTAGACAAACGCAACCAAATATGATCAACCTGCCCCCACGATCAGGGACAAGGGTTTAGGAGGTTGCGCCTATATATAGTGGTGCCACCGATAGAGTTCGGTGTGCTAGGGACATACAGAGAGGGGGGGTCAGACTCCTGCTCCTGTAGGGATTCTAGCTTTCATATATGAAGGGAACACTCTATCCTCATCCTAAGAAGTCTTTCTTTAATAAAACTCCTTCTAAAAGAAATAATGGTAACCTCCACATATAAGCCCCTTTTAATCCTAATTTCTCGCACAAACCTCCTTTGGTTATTATCTTCTCATGATCTGGATATCCATTCTAAAAGGGTTTGATAATTAACTCAGACTTGTCTTACAAGAAATAATTAGATAATTACTTAATTGATTACCCAGGTTATTAGATAACTTGGTATATCCTAGATTTTTGTGTACATTCTTACATTTGTATTATCTAACAACCAAAACTATCTTGGCTATTTGTATTATCTAACAATCAAAACTATCTTGGATATTTATCATAATCATGAATCTCCTCAATACCCAAATTCATGTTCTAGGGACCCATATGTAAACCCTAATTAACCAATTGGTCTTTTAAGTGACTCTAAGGCCCATGGATCATATCTTGGGCCTTCCAAAGACCCCATGAGCTTAGTCGCATTCCTGATCACCAAACTTGAGGCTTTGATAACCATTGCATCTTATATTAGCCTCATATGATCACATATTCTCAAAAGCACCTTATTACAATAAATTAATCATTTAATATAACTCTAGGGTTTGGAATCATCAACCAAGATCCCTCAAATCACCTCATTGTTATATGTTCCCTAATTCATTTAGGCTTGAAATCTAAAAATTTCAAGGATGTAACATTCACCCCTCCTTAAAATGAATTTTGTTCTCAAAATTTATGCCTACCAAGCCTAGGTAAATGGTGACTTATCTTATTTTCAAAACTTAGGGTTAGCAACATGAATAACAACTTTTCCTTAGTATATCAATTTTTCATTTTATTACTAAGATTGGCACTTGAATTGAAATTCAAGTATATCCACATCTATAGTATACACATCTTATCATCACTTGATGATTTCATTCTTATTGGCGATTTTGTTATTATTTGGTGATTTCTCTTTTCACCTAGGTTTACAACCTAGGTCAGGTATTGACACAACATACACGAATCTACCCAATTAAGTATCATATTAAAGAAAATATATATCTTCCTTTCTTTTAATCATATTACAACACGTATTGCATATATTTTTGGAATATGAAGCATAATTAGACTTTGAAACTAATTTATTTGGATTCCTCTCATTCTCTTGATCAACTTTCATATATTATATGTCCCCATCAGAGTTACCAATATTTTTTGTAAATTTAACAATAATACATTTACTCTGGCCAATCGTAGCCTGACAAGTCATCAATTAATTATCCCATCATGTTCATGCCACGTGGGCCAACTTTGCCCAATGGCCTGTAGCCATCTCGGCCTCGCTCCAGTGAGGCGTGTGACTTAAAATTATAATGAAAAGGCTATTGTACCCGTGTTCCTTACGTTAACATGCTAGGGCATCTTGGTCAAATAACCCGGGGTCACCCCCTACCTCGCGATTGCGGTTGAGTGATGTCGTAGGAGGACCAACCCCGTCGTTGGCTTCTTGGCCTAGTGGCTCGAGAACCCATAGCAGGTCAAAGTTGCTTCCTAGGCCTCCACCAAATTCAGGCCAACCTTAGGGGAGCATAAGGATGGTCTGGGGTCTAAGGGTGGGGAAACTCTACAGTTTGAGTTCTAGGGTTACGATCACTGCTAACCATGCACATGATTGGGAATAAAGGTTACCTTCGAATGTCTAAAATAGATGGAGAAACATTGGCTTGGCATGGATAGACTCACGTTCTCCTTCCCGTTTACTTTAGACTCGGCGAGGAGCTTTCTCCCAGGCCTGGCTCACCGTGAAGCAGAGAACCCAGCTCCTGGTTCATCTTCAGTTATGCATTCCATATATCCAGCTTCGTCCTGATGCTCTACCCTGGCCAGATACCCTTTGACCCTATACATATGCTGGAGATACTGGGATTAGGGTTGGAATATGAGGACTGCAATCAACCGTACAAATACAACCTAATATGATCAACCCGCCCCCACGATCAGGGCCAAGGGTTTAGGAGGTTGCGTCTATATATAGTGGTGCCACCAATAGAGTTCAGTGTGCTAGGGACATACAGAGAGGGGGGGTCAGTCTCCTGCTCCTGTAGGGAGTCTAGATTTCATAGATGAAGGGGACACTATGTCCTCATCCTAAGAAGTCTTTCTTTGATAAAACTCCTTCTAAAAGAAATAATGGTAACCTCCACATATAAGCCCCTTTTAATCCTAATTTCTTGCACAAACCTCCTTTGGTTATTATCTTTTCATGATCTAGATATCCAATCTAAAAGGGTTCGATAATTAACTCAAACTTGTCTTACAAGAAATCATTAGGTAATTACTTAATTGATTACCTAGGTTACTAGATAACTTGGTATATCCTGGATTTTTGTGTACACTCTTACATTTGTATTATCTAACAACCAAAACTATCTTGGATATTTATCATAATCATGAATCTCCTCAATACCCAAATTCATGTTCCAAGGACCCATATGTAAACCCTAATTAACCAATTGGGCTTTTAAGTGACTCTAAGGTTCATGGATCATATCTTGGGCCTTCCAAAGACCCCATGAGCTTAGTCTCATTCCAGATCACCTAACTTGAGGCTTTAATAATCATTGCATCTTATATTAGCCTCATATGATCACATATGCTCAAAAGCACCTTATTACATTAAACTAATCATTTAATCTAACTCTAGGGTTTAGAATCATCAACCAAGATCCCTCAAGTCACCTCATTGTTATATGTTCCCTAATTCATTTCAGCTTGAAATCTAAAAATTTCAAGGATGTAACATTCACCCCTCCTTAAAAGGAATTTTGTTCTCAAAACTTAGGCCTACCAAGCCTAGGTAAATGGTGACTTATCTTATTTTCAAAACTTAGGGTTAGCAACATGATTAACAACTTTTCCTTAGTATATCAATTTTTCATTTTATTACTAAGATTGCACTTGAATTGAAATTCAAGTATATCCACATCTATAGTATACACATATTATCATCACTTGATGATTTCATTCTTATTGGTGATTTCGTTATTATTTGGTGATTTCTCTTTTCACCTAGGTTTACAACCTATGATTTATTATTTTCACACAAGGGTGAGGTGACACCTCTAACCCTAGATCATGTCATTACACATTCAATGTAGGATATTCATCCTCAGTATCTCAATTTTAGGCATAATGTGTGTCTATCCAATCTTCCTCCCTCATAATGAGATGAAATAAGCACTTGACTACAGCCCAAACACAAAGTTCATTCCATTCTAAGAGCGGAGATGATACATTCTCACACTACCTTTAAATTTCACATATTAAGTTGAATCATACTCGATATGACTCTAAACTTACTAGTTCTTAATTTCATAGTATTCTTATATTCCATGAAGTCAAGTGTCCCTTTTCTTACTCTTAAGTTTGGGCACCACTTCTCTCAAGTTTTCATAATTTCATTATATCTTTTACACCTCATGTATCATTATGAGCCTTAGCCAAAACCTTGAGTTCTGTAGGGTTGTAGGTATCTTTGGAGTTATCTCATCCTTATGCATCAAGAGAGTGCCTTTCACATTCACCCATTAGGCTACATGATCCTCATAGAGGTAGTTAATCTCCTGAGTCATGTACTTTGGATAAACCTAGTTGTTACCTCCCAACCACATGGTCATGTGCATTCAAGGCATATCAACTCCCAACCCATCAGTCCTATGTACCTATAATACACCCTACTTGACCCTAGGATTGCATTAGGACTCTACCCTCCCGAAGGGTTTCTTTTGATATGTCACATATTTTAAGCACATTATTCTCTCTTATAATTCTTAGCCTGGATTGCCTTCTTCTCTCTCTTTTGAGTGCACATTATGCAGTGTAGTCCCAACATTGGGCTCAGGCCACCTTCCCTCCAGAGCTTAGAGCCATTTCGGTCTTCCCGCCTGGGCTTGACCTTCAGTGATCTTCCCCTCCAGGGGCTTGATCCTAAACATCTACATTGTGGACTTAGGCCACCTTCCCTCCTGGGCTTGGTGCCTTACTGGTCTTCCATCCTGGGCTTGACCATTTCATGACCTTCCCTCTTGGGCTTGGTCGTCCACTTAGGCCACCTTCCCTCCTGGGCTTGGTGCCTTTCTAGTCTTCCCTCCTGGGGTTGACAAGTTGTGTCACTCAGAGATGGCATCCTTGGGTTCAAAGAATATAAATGCTTTCATTTTTATATCTTTAACTCTTCACTCTTCTAGGTGAGGATTAAGGTTATCTCAATAATTAAATACATTTATTCACTTACCTTTTAAGGGAAAGACCTAGCCTAGGGTTCCTTCTTGGCTCATAGAAGGGGGATAGTCTCTCTAGCCACAACCTGATCCCAAAATCTAAGGTGTTGCCTCCATCCTAGGTCATCTTCCCACTCTTGGGTTGACCCACCCGAGGTTGGTATAGTAACCCTAAAGGTTTCATAGATATTTTTTTATTAGGCATAACTTTTTATCATTATAAAATATCAGCCCATGTTTGCTCAATTCTTAGAATACTAACTGGTCTAAATTGCACGTAAAAAAGGGATGGATTAAAGTAGTCAGACTTTTAAAGAGATAACCTGACTCTCAGGCCCCCGCAACGATAAACAGGGTCTGATGTAGCGATCGGCGTCGAACACAGGGATAAGTTTGGTCGTATTAAGAACACGAAATCAAACACTCTTATACTCCAAACAAAAAAGGGGAGAAAGAGATGTTCCCTAAGGAACGGTAGAACATAAACAAGAATAGTAAAACAAAAAGAAGCAAAAGAAACAAACTGTAAACAAGTATATAGGGAAAACCCAGGTTGAGGTTCACCAATTAAAGCACCTCACCAACATGTAATACTATCTCTCTCTCTTGCATACTCATATCAAGATTACAAGCAACCATTCAAATGTCTATTCCACTCTCTCTCGAGATGAGGATAGATCGAAATCTGAAAGAAGCCTCTCTCTCGAGATGACAACTCAAAGACCTCACAACAAAACAAATGGTTAAAGCTTTAGAATTCCAACACTCTCGTGCATTCATACCACTCCATGACATGAGATAAAAGTGATATTACTCTCTCGGGATATCAACAATCAAACATCACAAGATGGTAGCTAAGCATACAAGTGAAGCATTAAAATAGGTGCATGGAGATAATCTTGATAATAATATGTATATTCAAAAGAAAGAGACAATATACATGTTGGGAGAGCCTTAGTGGCTACTCCAACCCAAGTTAAGGTTTTTAGCTACTCATGCTTGCGGAAAACATGACGGCGTTACAGAAAGATAGACCTATGAGATACCACGAAGGGGGAAAAGGGGTACAACAAGATGAAATGATAGATCTGGAAGAGAAGAAACATGATACTACACACTACTTCTTCATATCTGGATCTACCACCTGGACGGTCTTCTCCTCTCAAAGAAGGGGTGGGCATCCATCTTCTCTCTCCTCAGCTTCCACCCCTGGAGATCCAAGATTGATGTATGGATTGTCAGAGATGAGTCTGGAATGCAGCAACACTATGTAGCCTTGGGATCTGATCTCTGATATGATGTCTTGACAAGACCGATGGGTGCGCTATTTATAGGTGGATTCCATCGACTTAGAACCGCAGTCACAGTTTTTCTATTAGGTGAGGGAAAGACCGTGATCATGATTTTTGCCCTATTCCTCTCTTGTCACGGTCCAGCTTGGTTGTGGTGCTCCTATAACTGCAGTCACGATTCTTGTCATAGCTACGGTCGCGGTCTTTGGATAACCGCGGTCGCGGTCTTCTCTTATTGCCTGATGATCGAGGTCTCTGGAATACTCTGGAACCGCGGACGTGGTTGAGAGATAAGTGGACCGCAGTCATGGTCCCCAAAACCACGACCTGAGATGTGTATGTTCCTGAAAACATGTAAGTGAGGCTTTAGTCAAAAAGATAGAAAAACAATGTGACAAACTGACAAAATTTATACAAAAAGAGGTGTAAAATATATACAGAAAGTACGTAAAGTACAATGTTATCAACTCCCCCAAACTTAGAATCAAGCTTGTCCTTAGGCTAAGTGCAGGTTTGAGAACTTAGAGAGAGAAAGAATGAACAAGCTTAAAAGACAACAGAATAGCATGACTGATATATCTTATCCTTGCATCAAGACTGTTGTTGTATGTATTCAATCTCTTAGGTCTCAATCTCACCCTTTCAACCGGAGTTGCATAACTTCAATTCTCTGTCATAACCTTCAATTGTAAAAGGCTTCTCCTTCTCAACTTATCACCCCCTCCCATAGGTAATGACTGTACTAATGCCAGATCTTATTTGAAGGGTAGCTTTCACACCAATTCTTTATTTTACAGCTGGCCCTATGCTAATCTGTTCGGGTAGGCTTAAGGATTTTAGGTGTTTTCCTCTTCCTCCTGAACTCCTCACCCACAACTATCATAATAACAGTGTCACCCTTTTTGGGCTTCTGACTTTAAGTCAGGTGGCTTTGTGAGATTCCATTCAGGGTTGGAGGTGAGGAAGCTTGGCTTCAAGATTCCACTTACGGGCATGATATATCTACATTCATTAGTACAGCAATACACCGACTGTGTGGAAACATTTGGCATCTTTTCGGGCACAACTCTCATATATATATATATATATATATATATATATATATATATATATATATATATATATATATATATATATTCTTTATTTATTTTTGGCTTTTTACTTCTCCTTTAGGCTTGGGTTTGGGGAGTTTTACTTAGTCTTGTGGGAGGCCAAGCCTCTTTTAAATATTCTTTGAAGAGGGTAGTTTTTTCCCTTTCTACGGAGATAAGGATTTTCTGGTCAAAAGCGGCAGATGAGGGTGGTTGGTCAGGAGTATGACTAGGTGAAGTTCTCTAGTCTCTAAGGGTTTCATGAGTTAAGGTTATTACATTTACAATGTCTTATTGCAAGAATGGGATATAGCAGTATTGCTATGATTTTTGTTTTACTCATGCATTCTTATGTATGTTTCTCATATTCTTCTCTCTCAGAGGGCTGGAACACTACATTTAGAAAATTTAGCGAGAGAAAGCAAACTTTTAAAAGGTTAGTTGTAACAAAATTTCAAATTTTCAAAATGTTTGGACGGTGTAAAAGGAGTAAAAGGGAAAGTGAATAAAAAGGAAGTAAATGAAAAAGGAAGGTAACCTCTGTGGCCCGTTTATGACTCCTCCCCCAAACTTATCCTGCACCCCATCCTGGGATGTCAAAATTTGAGTAATATGTATAAATGGGCCTTCTTTATTTGCTTATTTGTTGGGAAATGCCCACTTGGACTCGAGGAGCATGCTTGCGTAGATACCCCTTAGTGCATGATATTGCTCGTATTGCATATTCTCCACCTTGAAACTGATAGTGGCAATGGCTACCATCCACGACAGGTAGAAGAACCCGCAGTCATTGGATAGGGTTACCTGCTAAGGGCTTCTGTGGTAGTATTGAGTTTTCTTGAAGTCCTTTCCTTTTGTCATATCATACCTTTTGCAGTGTTGCCTTATCATCTCGATGATTGCTTCGACGTAGGTATTTGCCTTTTCTTCTGTAGGAGACTTTGTTGTTGTCATGTTGGTCTTTTTGTTGAGTGCAAAGGCTGTGTCGGAGCTGTTATATAGAATTGTAGTCCTTTTCAGAAGGCTGACATGCAGCAAAGTCCAATGGTTGTCATGAAGAATTGGCAAGAAGATGTGCTCTGGTGTGGCCGCTTCAAGTCATCGTTGCAGCCATTCCATTTCTCCTGTCTTCTTATCTTTTAGGATTTCGTCTACCAGTAGGAAATATGCCATGTGTGAGTTTGGCATTGTGTCTCCTAATAACGCCTGGTAGGCCGACATCGTGTTCACAGAAAGATACCCTCCAGTTTCCAATGTTTTGTGGAGGTCATCTTTTAATACACAAATGTCATCTCATTGAAAGATGACATCTCCCTGTGAGTCGTCTTCTTTTAGAGAACTCATAATTATCGTCAGTTCTTCCATTGACATGTTGAAGCAGCTACATCTATCAAAGTTCTCGAAAGAAGGTGTGATTTCTCCCGACGGCCCATCTGGTCCATCATTCCCCAGCTCTTCTTCTTCAGCTTCTGCTTCTGCGAGTTGTTCTTCTGTAGGTTGAACTTCAGGAGTTGCTGCCACTGAAGACTGATTTTGTTCTTTGACAGTTTGCTTCACAACTTCTTCAGCCTCTACACTCTAGCCTGCCTTCCAAGCTATAGCTCTGGCTAGTTCAGACGGATCGACCCACATGGTTTTGAGTTGTTCCCTCCAAGCTACCTTTTTGGGAAGAGGAATGTCCATGTTAAGTCTATAGGGTATGGTGTCTACGAGCATCACCGAATCATAGAAGAACTGGCGATCGTAGATGACTTCCATGACACACACACCCCACAGTACATGCAGGTCTTCCACGTTCAGATCTTCCAGGGGGGGTGCCCTTATTGTTTGCTTTTATCATGCGCATAACAATGAAGGTGTAATCCCTCGAACCAGTTGCTTCCTGGGGAACCCTTTTATTGATGGAGAACAGTTTCCAAGACCCTTGAAATTTTGTGCCCACCTCTTTGATAGCTCATTATAGGCGTATCGGAATCTTCAAGGCATCCCTGGAATCCTTCCTTTTGTATACGAGAAAAGTGCTATCCATCTCATCTATGCAGTAATTGAGCATTGTCATCTTATGTTCATGTAAATTGATGACAAGTATTGCCCAATGCTTTGCATTCTTGATGGGTAGAACAACTGTTCTGGTTTCTTTCCTCAGGACAACCACGTTTAGCTCTGATACTTTTTTTGCCATGTATTCTTCTTTATATAGCATGTTGCCCAGATGCGTGGTCCCGTTGAAGACCGGTTGCGGCTTGTCCAGGTGCAAGAACTCTTCCAGGAGGGTAGCGCAAAGTACCTTGAACGTTCTTTTGTGTACTTGCACCTTGTTCAGGAAAACCCTCCAGAAGTCATCTCTGGACAGACGTCTACCCTTGTTGTTATACAAAATGTCTAATCCGGGTAGATTGTCATTGAGGACATCTTCCAGGACATGGACATCTCTACAGGAGATGTGTGACACAGCTGTCATGTCCATGTCCTTCATCTTGTAGGGCAGAGGGGGAGCTACTACAGGTAACTCTATCCTGGCTTCAACTTGTCTCTCCCTAGCAGGCTCATCTGTGGAGAAGGTTGCTAGCCCACCATCCTCATCCTCAGACATTGCCTCATGTGCTATAGGTGTTGAGGCTTCTTGTATTGTTGGCATAGCCTTTGCCACATGTTCAGCAACTTTGTTCATCGGTTGTACTGTGGCCGTTAGCCCAGCTTCCTCTGAGGAGGCTTCAGCAATGGCGTTGTCCTTGAAGTGACTCTCCTTAGAGGCCTATCCCAACTTGGCTTTTGCCATCATTTTCAGAGTAGCCTCCATCTTCCCATCATAGATGTAGTCGTGGTGCTCTTAAAGAGGTTGGAAGAGGAGGAAATCATTACTTTCTTCGAACCCAACCCCTAGTTTAGATATCATCATGTCTAGCTATTCTGCTCTGGTTGAGCTGCGCTATGTGACCACCTCCTCCCGATGAGCAGTTGCAATCTACTCCCTTAGAGTTGGAGAGTGTGCTGGAGGGGAGCAGTGATGTTCCGCCTAATGCTTATCTTCGTTGGAAGCTTCATCCATCACTTCCTCTGGGTCGTAGTTGAGGTTGAACCTCCTTGATTGTGTTGTGTGCTTCTAATTCTGGGGGCTTGACCTTTCTGTTGGTTGGGTCCCCTTTGGATCAGCAGCGGGAGATGCCTTCCTGTTTGTGCTCCTGGCTTTGGTTGTGTCAGCTCTCGCCCCCCCCCCCCACATTGTCGTCGTGGCTGGAGGGGTTGGCTAAAGAGCATGTCGGGATGGATGGACACTTTGTTCTCTTTTTCTCCCACCGGGCTTCGAGTTCTTCATGCTCCTAGTTGAGCATCCGGTGGTCTTCTTGTATGCCCTGGTGCTTTTCTTCGAGGGCAGCCATCACCTCTTTGTAATCCCAGCGCATTTCTTCGTTGTCAGTGCGGATGGCCTACCCCTCCTTCCGCATAATTGCCATCTCCTCCTGCATCTTTTTCAGCATCCCCATCATCCTCCACTGATTGCTTAAGACTTCTTAAATAATGTCCGGGAATGCTTCTGTCCTGCCATCCAATGCTTGTACCTGCGTTGTTAGGGATGACAAAGATGTAGAAATTTTTTCATTTATAGTATTGGTTTGATGCATGTGTTCCCACATTGCGTTAAACCTTGTACCCAGGGCACCCCCAAAAGAGGGTGCTTGTCATTGTTGTTGGTGCAGTTGTTGCCCCGTGCGTGCTGTCGATGAGCTCGGCACGGCTGGTTGCTTAGGTGACAACAGTGGGGGCATCTCTCTAGATTGGCCCTTCTTTATGTCTGCCTCCTGTATGGCCTGAGAGCCTTGTCTTTCTGGCACTGCCTCTGGCATGTTGGTGGACTGTGGGGCTTCTTCTATAGCCTTGTCCTTCCCCACCTCTTCCTCCACAGCTATAGTTTCCTCTTATGGCTTGGGAAAGGCGGGGTTTACAGCCTTTTCTCCTAGAGGTTGTTCTACGTCCATCTCTTTTTTAGTCTATTTTTTCTCCACCGCCAGTTTCTTTCTCATCTCCTGGTTCTTCTTCTTTGTTTTTAGGGTTGGGGAACTGCTCTCCCCTATTGTGGGTGTTGGATCTCCTGGCGTGCTGGCGTGCAGTGCCCTAGAGCTCATCTTCTCAATGTCGTCCAGAGTTGGTTGTAGCTTATGGGCGTCATAGAACGCCATCTCAGGAAGGGGGAGTAGTTTCTTTGATCCTCTGTGCTTGAAATATGCCTTCTCCCCCTTCATATCTAGGATTCCCATGCTGGCGAGGGACTTGATGTCGATGCTTTTTTGTCCCTCCATTTCTTTATATTTTTTAATTTCTCCTTCTTCCAGCAAATAATCGGCGATCATTGTAACATGACCGCCCATACAGAAAGTAGAATTTCTTTTCCCGTCACTGCCTACTGCCTACGACAGTCTTTTGATCAGAATTCTACTGATATTCACTGGTCATTTTTTGATCATGGACCATATGAGGAAAAGATCCCCCTTGCTGACTGTCCCGGTCTCCGACCTGGCTTCTATGGTAAAGGTGGTGATCTTCTGCATTATTCTGATGAAGTAGGAGGTGATTTGGGAGGCTTTGAAGTTCTTAGGGTTGTGCTTCTCCTCCCCAGTCAACTCGCTCCACATGGTATTGTTGTCATATGTAGAAACTTCTCTTTCCCCTAGAGCTATTGAACAGGCTTTGGCTTCTTCTTCTATTGATGTGAATATCCTGTTCAGGTCTACCTCCGTCACCATGTAGGTTTCGCCCCCTAGCCGTACTTGGAGCATGTAGTCTCCACCTCCTACTACTCGTGTCTCTCTACTGGAGGCGACCTTCATCAGTGAAGACAAGAATTCCAGAGTTAGCCTCCTGTAGGACTTTCCTTCAGGCGTGCAGATAGTGTGGAGTTTTACGCTCTCTAGGAACTTCATCGTCCTGTCATAGATCCACATCTTCTTGAAGTCCTCCATGTTGAAGTAACATTTCGAGCTGCATTCTTTGTTCTGGGATATCGATTCATAGGAAGACTAGTGTACTAGGTCTCGTGGCACAAATGATGGCTCCCGTTTCTGTGTAGAGGTTTCTCCCACTGCTTTTTCTGCCCTTGCTTTCTTGCTAGGCTTGGGTTCCTTCGGTGCAGCCTTTCGCTTCTTCCCATGCACCAGACTCCCCGACTCTTCTAGTCGGTATTCGAAGGTCTCTGTCTCCTCCATTTGTTCTATTTCTTCTGGGGACTCCTCTTGCGGTAGCTCCCCCAGTATCTTTTGATATTGCTCTAGTCTTAGCTACATCTCCACTCTTTTCGGTACTGGCAGAGCGGTGTTCCTTTTCAGAGCTTCTGACAAGCTCTTGACGATCTTCTCCACTTCCTTCAAGGATGTGGCTTTCTCATATATCAGGTCTCTTGTGGTAGGAGAAGACATTCTACAAATTTAAAACATTAAAGGAGATTAGGTCTTGATAAGGTATATTAAAGATTATCTTCATTGTTTTGGGCACATATATCATCAACTGATAGGTTATCTTCATTAACAGGATAGTTAGGTTTCAATTTTTACAAAGTAGACAATTAGAACCGCGGTCGCGGTGTTAATCGCGATCACGGTTATTGTTACTTCAGAGCATTACCACGGTCGTGGTCTTTAAAAGAGATCGTGGTCGCGTTCCTTAAAAGATATTGCGGTCTCTGATCATAAGGGAGAATCGCAGTTGCGATTATCTTGGCGAGAACAATCGTGGTCGCTGGTCTTTCCTAAAGAAAGATCGCAGTCGCGGTTATTACCACAGTCGCAATTTTTCTTCAAGCAAGGTTAAACTCAATCTTTTTGGGTTTTAGGCGAACACCGCAATCGTAGTTTTGAGGGGTTTGACATCCAGTGGTCACAGTTAGGATGACCACGTGGTTCGTCTTACTCTGACCCTTCAGCTTCTCAGACCAAACGTTCGTTCTTCATTCATACCAACATCCATTTTTTCATTTTTAGGTTTTTAGGGGTTTTTCTCTTTAGGGGAAATAAAAAAATCACCGTCGAGAATCAGGGCTTCAACATCCATTCTTCGTTCTTCTCAGATCGACTGCCGAGAATCAAGGCAGAAGGGCTTTTGAAGAGAAAGAGAAAGTTTACCTCGGTGATGTGATTGCGGCTCTAAAGGCCGAAGAGAAGCCTCAGCAGGGTGATCACCGGATACTCTATGAGAGCAGGTCATCGGTCAATGATAGAAGCATAGACTAAGTGACAATAAACTAGGGTTTAAGAGATAGCTCGACGATGAAAAGCACGAAGAAAACAAGGAGTCACCTTATCGACGGGTGCGGTTGCGATAGCGGCAACGATCGTGGGTGGTAAACGGCAGACTCGTGGTGGCAGGTTGTGGGTCTCCATTCGGCACGGAGGTATAGGGTTTAAAATGATAGCGATGAGAGCATAAAGAATCAAACATTTGGGTTTTAAAGGTATTTATAGGCATCAAGACCGCAACCAAACTAACCGAGGGAAAAGACCGCGGTCGTGATTATGATCGCAGTCATGATTATGATCGCGGTCATGATTTTGCTTAAGTAAAACCGCGACCAGATCAAACAAGAGTCAGTTTTAGGTGAACTTGAAGTACTTGAGAGAAAACAAATATGTACATCAAAAAGAAGAAAACTTGAACAAAGTGAAAAAAAGCAAGAGAAAACAATGATAAGAGAAGGAAGAAAGAGGTGAAAACTTGGGTTGCCTCCCATGAAGCGCTTGCTTTAAAGTCTCTTAGCTAGACATTATAAAACTTCATTCCTTGGGCACCATAGTAGGGTATGGAAACTCTTCATTGCTTCTCTCCTCTTGTTGGCTTGGTTCCTCCAAATCAATCTCAGATCTTCTCACAAAGGCCTGATCTTCATAAAACCTTTTTACCATGTGTCCATTAACCTTGAAGACTCCAGTTTTCTCTCCCTGGATCTCCATTACTCTGGATGGGTAGATTTTTATCAAAGTGAAGGGACCAGACCACCTAGTTCTTAGCTTTCCAGGCAACATCCGAATGCAAGAGTTGAAGAGGAGTACTTTGTCTCCTTCATGAACATCCTTGTTCTTCAGGTGGGTGTCGTGCCACACCTTGGTTCTTTGTTTATAGATTCTTGCATTCTCATAGGTGTGCAGTCTTAATTCTTCTAATTATTGCAATTGTAAGTAGCGTCCTTGGCCAGCCTTTTCCATATCCATATTCAGAAACTTTATTGCTGAGAGGGCTTTGTGCTCGAGTTCCAAAGGTAGATGGCAAGATTTCCCATATAAGAGTCGATAGGGTGTAGTTCGAATGGGGGTTTTGTAGGTGGTTCTATATGCCCAAAGGGAATCATCCAGCTTCATTGCCTAATCCTTTCTTATTCTTCTAATAGTCTTTTCAAGAATTTGCTTCAGTTATTTGTTTGACACTTCCACCTACCCTGAAGTTTGCGGGTGGTAGGGTGTAGCAACTTTGTGTCTGACTCTGTACTTTTTAGCAACTTTTTAAACTTCTTTTCTCTAAAGTGGGATCCTCCATCACTAATAACATTTTGTGGTACACCTAATCTTGGGAAAATTGTTTTCTCAAACAATCTTATAACAACCTTGGAGTCACATGTTTGGGTGGAAACAACTTCCACCCATTTCGAATCATAGTCGAGAGCAATGAGGATGTATTTATACCCTTGGGATGGCGGGAATGGGCCCATGTAGTCGACTCCCCATATGTCAAAAACTTCTACTTCAACCCATTCCGCCATAGGCATTTCATTTCTCTTCACAATATTCCATGTCATCTGACATTCCTTGCAAGATTTGACAAAAGCAACAACATCTTTGAATAGTGAAGGCCAGTAGAAGCCTGATTGTCGGACTTTAGTGGCGGTCTTTTCACTTCCCAGATGTCCTCCATAGGGTGAGGAATGGCATTCCCTTAGAATGGCGGGCACCTCTTCCTCGGGAATACATCTTCTATACAAATTATCTGAACATCTCTTGAAGAACATAGGATCATCCCAATAGTAATTCTTTATATCTGAAAGGAGTTTCTTTTTCTGAAGGTAAGTTATCTCTGGGGGTAACTCCCCACAAGAAAGATAATTGCAAATATCCACGAACCACAACAATTTTTGTTCTTCGGTTTCTATCATGAGCAAAGCCTCATCTGCATAGTTATCATTGACGGGTGGCTCATTCTTGTCTTCAAAGACAATCCTTGACAAGTGGTCGAAAACTATGTTTTCCGCCCCTTTCTTATCAATGATCTCGTTATCGAACTCCTGGAGTAATAAATCCCACCTTAGCAACCTAGGCTTAGTGTCCTTTTTCTACATTAGGTATCTTATTGCTCCATGGTCAGTGTAGACCTTTACTTTTGCCCCAATCAGATAAGACATGAACTTATCGAAGGCGAAAACAATAGTGAGCATCTCTTTTTCTATGGTTGTGTAATTTATCTGCGCTTCGTCAAGAGTGCGGCTAGCATAGCAAATGACATGGTGTTTCTTGTCTTTCTTCTACCCTAGGAATGCTCCTACGGCGTAGTCACTAGCATCGCACATTAGCTCAAAAGGTAGCTCCCAATTCGGAGCTTGAAGAATAGGTGGGGTTACGAGTGCTTCCTTCAAAGTCTGAAAAGCTTTCAAACAATCATTTGTAAAATCAAATTTTGCATCTTTGATTAGCAGATTTGACAACGGTTTTGAAATCTTTGAAAAGTCCTTTATGAATCTTTGATAATAACCAGCGTGACCAAGAAAACTTCACACTCCAGTCATGGACTTAGATGGAGGTAGTCTAGAGATAGCTTCGAGCTTGTTGATACTTCAATTCCTCTTTTTGAGACCTTATGGCCCAGGACTATGCCTTCTTGTACCATGAAATGGCATTTCTCCCAGTTGACAACTAAGTTCTTCTCCTCATAGTGTTGCAAGACCAACGATAGGTTCTTCGAACAACCATCAAAAATTTTTCCATAGACAGAAAAATCATCCATAAAAATCTTCACAAAATCCTCCAAAAAATCTGAGAACATCGAAATCATGCAACGCTGGAATGTTGCAGGAGCATTGCACAGTCCAAACGACATTCTTCGGAAAGCATATGTGCCATATAGACAAGTGAATTTAGTTTTCTCCTGGTCAAAGGGTAAGATAGGAACTTGGTAAAACCCAGAATGGCCATCTAAAAAGCAGAAGTATTCGTGGTGCGCCAATCTTTCTAGAACTTGATCGATAAAGGGTAGCGGGTAGTGATCTTTCTTTGTCGCCTGGCTCAATTTTTTATAATCTATGCACATTCTCCACCCGGTGACTGTCCGAGTGGCTACTTCATCTCCTTTGTATCCTTTCACAACAGTCATCCCCCTTTGTTTGGCACAACATGAATAGGGCTCACCCAATTGCTATCTCTTATTGGATAAATAATACTTGCGTCTCTTAGCTTGATGACTTCCTTCTTTACAAACTCTTTTAACATTTGATTCAGCTTCCTCTAGGGTTGAACCAGAGGTCTTGTTTATTCTTCCAAATTTATTTGGTGCATGCATAGGGCAGGATTAAGCCCCTTGATATCATTTACTGAATAGCCAATAGCTTGCCTAATATCATCCACTGAATAGCCAATAGCTTGCCTATGGAGCTTTAGCTCCTTAAGAAGTCTTTCTAATTGCTCTTCTGTCAGACTAGCATTAACTATAACAGGGTTTCAATTCCGGTCTGGGTTTAGGTGCCTTCTCTTCCTCCGGTGCCAGTTCTAGAGAAGCATACTTGACTGTCTCGATAACTTCCTCTTCCTCGCTCAGATCTTCTTCGTCTTGATTTAGGTAGTCGAGGATCTCAACAACCTCGGGGTCTTCGATTTCTAAATCATGAGTGTTTAATTCCCACATAAGAGGGTCTACTACTGTTGTATCTTCTTCTACTTCTTCACAATATCGGTTGTATCTATCCATGAAGTAAGCAGGTTCGAGCACGGCTGGTCCCTTCATGGCATCTTTTACCTTGAAATCAATGTGGTCATTTCTGACCCTCAGAGTTATGATGCCTTCAGCAACATCGATCAGTGCCCTCCCAATCACCAAGAAAGGACGTCCAAAGATGATCGAGCATTTAGGGTCTTCAATAGTGTCAATGACAACAATATCACATGGGATGAAAAATCTTCCCATGTGAATCGGAACATCTTCAACTACTCCCACTGGCCTTTTGAAGGTATGGTCTGCCAACTCGATTCTCATATTGGTCCTGACCATATCAGTCAGTCCCAATCATTGTGTGAGGCTTAAAGGTATAAGACTGATCCTAGCTCCCAAGTCAGTGAGACTCTTCCTTTCGATGTTATCCCCTACAGCAAAAGGTATAGTAAAGGCTCCTAGGTCTTTCTTCTTGGTAGGTAATTCTTCCGTTACAAAGCAGTTGACATACTAGCAAGGTGCATTGTTTCAATCCTTCCTCCTCTTCTTTTCTTTGTAATTAGGCCCTTGAAAAACTTGGCATATGTTGGCATTTCTTCTAAAGCATCCAGAAATGGCACATCTAGGTGGAGCTTTTTCACTAAATCCATAAACTTTTCATACCTCTTTTTGATATGTGCTTTTATGAGTTTGTACGGAAATGGAAATCTCAGGGAGTATTGACTCCTTTTGGCTAATATGTCCTCCACAAGTTTCATTTCTCTAACTTGAGCTTGTTGGTTTTCTCCTTCGGCTGATTTCTCTGTAATAATCTCTGGCTCTGGTTCTTCAAGTCTTGTCACCTCAGGGCGCTCTACCATCCTTCCCAATCTAAGGACTGCCATCTTGGCAGACTCAGTGTTAGATGGTATCTTCCCTGAAGGGTTCTTTACTAGCTCGGCCAACTATGTGAGCTGTTGGTCAATCTGGCATTGATGTGTTTGCATATCCGCCATTTGGACTTGCATCGTATTCAGAACTCCATAGTTGGATAGTGCACTTTGTGCTAGTTGATTGTTAATCGTATCCTGCCTCTTGATGAAATTGAATAGTTGAGTTACTAAGTCAGGTTGACTATTATCCTTTACCTGACCATGTCCTTGAGCTTGTGCTTGTCCTTGACTTGATTTGCCGCTTGGTGGTTTTGATACTTCCCTTGACCTTGATAGTGGGTTTTGTTTGTCTGGAAAATACTTGTTTTGGTGTACTGACCTTGTCCGCCTCGCTTCTCGAAACCTGGTGGTTAGTTGGGTGGATTATTCAGTTGATGTGAATTCTCCGAAGCATCTTTGTTACCATAACTGAAACCTGGGTGATCCCGTCTCTTAAAGTTAGCATAAGAGACATTTTCAGCTTCCTCCTCCTCAGACTCGCTTTCGCTTGATTCTTCGGGTCAGGTGTATATGCAGTTATCTATTCCGTGCCCACCTTTGTCGCAAGTGACACATTTCATCACTTTTTCAATGTGCTTCTTTCCTTTTCCTCCAGATTCCTTCAGCTGTCAGACATCAATGTCTATCTTTTGTATCTGAGATGTGATCGCCTCGAGAGCCTTTGATTCAATTGATGGCCCTTCATTGGTGGCCTTTTTGGCAAACCCTCTATCGGTCTTGTCATGGTCATCCCCAGATTATAACTCAACCATGTTTTCGATGATTTTCTTGGATCTACTGGGCTTTTTACTAAGAAAGTCGCTTTCAGCTACTGTATTTAGTGAGACTCTTTCGTCTAGTGTTAAACCATTGTAGAACGTCATTATTAGGAAACCCTTCTTGTAATTATGGTGAGGGCATCTCTCTGATACTCTTGGTACCTTTCCCAATCTTCATGCAGATTCTCACCTAATTTCTGCATAAAGGAAGTGATTTTCTGCCTGTTACGAACAGTCCTCACTGTGGGGTAGAACTTGTTTACAAAAGCATCAGCCAATGTGTTCCATCCATTCAAATCTTGATGTGGTAATCCAAGGTACCAGGATAGTACCTTGTCTTCTAGGGAGAAAATGAAATCTTTGTAATAAATGACTTCTTATGGAACTCCATGTATCTTGATGGTGTCGCATATATTCTTAAAAGCATCGAGGTGATGATAAGGGTTATCATTCTTTGAACTCCCTCGAAATGTTTTGTTCTGGATCATAGAGATTACAACTGGCTTCAGCTCGAAGTTCATTACGTCGAACCTCGGGATGATAACAAGGCATCTTGAGTTGTTGTCTCTTGTAGCTGCCAAATCCTGAAGAGTCTTCTCCTCCTCCTCATCGTCTTTGCTATCGTTGTTCCTGCAATTGCGATCATGGTTGTTATGGTTTCTTCTGTGCCTGCAACGATGATGACGCTTCTCGTGGTGACGATCGTCCTCTTCATGTCTCTCTTCTTGCTCTCGATACTGATGGTCATCATTGTAACGACCACCTCTATCTTCTTCCGTTGCTGATGGGGGTGGGTGTTGTTCATACCTCACATTCTGCTCATTGCCTAAAAGTGTAACATCCACGTGAGGCAGCATGGAAAAAAGGAGTAAAGTCGAACAAGCTGCTTCTTCCTGGGTACCTGAATAGATCGTATAGTCAAGTCAGGAACCCGAACCGGTCCAAATGAACTACTCTACACAAACCCAGGTTAGCAAACTTAAAGTAACTGTGTTGTCAAACTTATTGCTAAGCTTGAGGCACGGGAGTATAGTAAGTGCACTCGAGTTCTTAACAGTGTCGTTTTGCCTTGTCCCCGACAACGGCGCCAAAACGTTGACTGGCCTAAATCGCACATCCAAAAGTGTGGATTAAAGTAGTCAGATTTTTAAAGAGATAACTCGACTCTCAGTCCCCCGCAACGATAAATGGGGTCCGATGTAGCAATCGGGGTCGAACATAGGGACAAGATTGGTCGTGTTAAGAATGCGGAATCAAACACTCTTATACTCCAGATGAAAAAGGGGATAAAGAGATGTTCCCTAAGGAACGGTAGCACATAAACAAGAACAGTAAAACAAAAAGAAGCAAAAGCAACAAACTGTAAACAAGTATATAGGGAAAACACGGGTTGGGGTTCACCAATTAAAGCACCTCACCAACATGTAATACTATCTCTCTCTTATATACTCATATCAAGATTACAAGCAACCATTCAAATGTCTTTTTTACTCTCTCTCGAGATGAGGATAGATCTAAGTCTGAAAGAAGCCTCTCTCTCGAGATGACAACTCAAAGACCTCGTAGCAGAACAAATGGTTAAAGCTTTAGCATTCCAACACTCTCGTGCATTCATACCACTCCATGACATGGGATAAAAGTGATATTACTCTCTCGAGATATCAACAATCAGACATCACAAGATGGTAGCTAAGCATACAAGTGAAGCATTAAAATAGGTGCATGGAGATAATCCTGATAAGAATATGTATATTCAAAAGAAAGAGACAATATACATGTTGGGAGAGCCTTAGTGGCTACTCCCAACCCAAGTTAAGGTGTTTAGCCTCTCATGTTTGTGAACAACATGACGGCGTTACAGAAAGATAGACCCATGAGATACCACGAAGGGGGGAAAGGGGTACAGCAGGATGAAATGATAGATCTCGAAGAGAAGAAACATGATGCTACACACTACTTCAGATCTGGATCTACCGCCTGGATGGTCTTCTCCTCTCAAATAAGGGGTGGGAATCCGTCTTCTCTCTCCTTGGCTTCCACCCCTAGAGATCGAAGACTGATATATGGATGGTTGGAGATGAGTCTGGAATGCAGCAGCACTTCGTGGCCTCAGGATCTGATCTCTGATATGATGTCTTGACAAGACCAATGGGTGTGCTATTTATAGGCACATTCCACTGACTTAGAACTGCGGTCGTAGTCTTTCTGTTAAGTAAGGGCAAGACCGCGATCACGGTTTCTGCCTTATTCCTCTCTAGTCACGATCCATCTTGGTCGCGGTCCTCCTATAACCGCAGTCGCAATTCTTGTCAAAGCCACGGTCGCGGTCTCTGGATAACCGCGGCCGCGATCTTCTCTTATTGCCTGATGATTGAGGTCTCTGGGGCACTCTAGAACTGCGGTCATGGTTGAGAGATAAGTGGACCGTGTTCGTGGTCCCCAAAACTACGACCTGAGCTGTGTATGTTCCTGAAAACATGTAAGTGAGGATTTAGTCAAAAAGATAGAAAAACAATGTGACAAACTGACGAACGTTATACTAAAAGTGGTGTAAAATATATACAAAAAGTACGTAAAGTACAGTGTTATCAAATACCCCCTCAAAGTTTCTATCCATACAGTGAACTCGGGTCACCTTCCCCTCTATGGGCTTGGCCACCATCACCAAACTTCTAGAGACAACATGAGGTGTTTGAGAAAGTTATATTCAGATTTTCATATATATATATATATATATATATATATATATATATATATATATATATATATATATATATATATATATATATATATATATATATAAATATATATATACATATAACTATTTGGTTCATATATTTCTTAAGACCTCTTACATAAGTGTCACGATCCTCATGCACACATGCATGGGAGACTGGGTCACCTAAACCCATCCATTTATCTTTCTTATTCCTGATTTCAAGTTTCACATGGGTGGTGTCCCATACCACCACACCATGTTCATTATTTAAGATTAAGGTCTTAGAGTTAGGGTTAGGGACTATACTCTACCTCTTAGAGTTCCCATATCCCGTGACCCACTAGAGTTTTAATACCTCAAACCAAGTCCTTCCCCTAAGAAAGGGCTTACCCATACATGTATCTTTCTAGTGTCTACCCTCTCTAGAGGGACCTGCACAAAAGGTTACATCTTTTCACATTTTAATTCTCTAATTAAAAATTTCTTTTCAAGGCTTATTAACCAAAGAGATGAGAAGTAGACAAAAATGTGAGATGAGAAACCTAAAAGATACTTTATGCTTTACTAATTTTTCTCTTATATTTCTAAGGATGATTTGAAATTATAGACTATTAAGTATTAGTTGATGAATCTGTGCTCTGATACCAAATGTAATGACCCGCACTTTTGAGTGTTTAAAATACTTTAAAGTCGAAGATCATTACTCATAAATTCTAGGATCAGAATCAAGAAATAATACAAAATAGTAAACAATTTCCACTAATGAGCAAATAGTTACATGTTTGCATAAAAATCTCCTCTAAGGAGTTGCATAAATTTTAGAAAGGATTAACTTATACAGACGTGAAGATGTACCATTATGACTAAACCTTCAAGAATAACTTTAGTATCTTCAACATCCATAATTTGTAACCTCATGTCCACGAATCAAGTATCACAGGTACCTAAAATGCCGACAAAAAAATACACTAGCAGTATATTTCTATACTGGTATATGGGTTCAAACAATAATCATAAGTACACATATAAGCAAACATATTTATCTTTTATATAAGAACATAAACTTGTTTTCATATTCGAACCCATATCTGGTCTACTACCTCAGGTGTAATCAATGTCCCTCTGGGGCTCGTGTGCATTACCCTTAAGACAAATTTAACATGGGTTTAGAATATTATTATTTATTTACATGATACTCATAGGAACTTTATAGTTTGCATGAATTAAATAAACAAGCAAGCAGTTTATCTTTCGTTCAATCTCATTGAGAAACCTCAACAAACTCAAAATTCAATGCATGTATTCATAAGCATAACCACGTACCTTATACCATCATAGAAACCATGCAGATTATATCACATGTACTTTAAGAGTGTATCCAAACATCCAAGCAACAACGTATTCAATCTGAAATATACATACTACATATGTGTTACCATGTATTCTCATTACATTAATCAAATCTATATGCACTCCTAAACTAGGGTTTAGGGTTATCTCATGTTTGGACTAGGGTTTAGGGTTACAAACCTATCCACCATATCATGGCTTCTAAGATTACCAAACCTAGTTATGCATATTAGGTGAAACCCTAATCATCATTCCAAGCATATTAGGTTATTCGTGATACCTAGATCATATTACTAGCATTAAGATCATGGCAAGGTATTCACATCAGTTTCAAAACCCTAAAGCAGCATGCACATGATTATTAATCTATGAACGTCAATTATTCATCATTATCAAGGATTTCCTCATTATATATGTATGGATCAGGTATCGACACAACATAAATGAATCTACCCAATGAAGTATCATATTAAAGAAAATCTATATCTTCCTTTCTTCTAATCATATTACAACAAACACATATTCCATATATTTTTTGGAACAGGAAGCATAATTAGACTCTGAAACTAATTTATTTATATTCCTCTCATTCTTATGATTAATTTTCATAATTATATGTCCCCATCAGAGTTACCAATAATTTTCTGTAAATTTAACAAGAATAAATTTACTCTGGCCAATCGTAGCCTGACAAGTCAGCAATTAATTATCCCATCTTGTTTGTGCCACGCGGGCCAACCTTGCCCAATGGCCTGCAGCCATCTTGGCCCTGCTCCAGTGAGGCGTGTGACTTAAAATTAGAATGAAAAGACTATTGTACCCATGTGCCTTACGTTAACAGGACGGGGCATCTTAGTCAAATAAATCTGGGTCGCCCCCTACCTCGCGATTGTGGCTGCGTGACATCACGGAAAGACCAACCCCATGGTTGGCTTCCTGGCCCAGTGGCTCGGAAACCTGGAGCAGGTCAGAGCGGTTTCCCATGCCTCCACCAGACTCAAGCCAACCTTAGGGGAGCGTAAGGATGGTCTGGATTGTGGGGTCTAAGGGTGGGGAAACACTACAATTCGAGTTCTAGGGTTACGATCACTGCTAACCATGCACATGACTGGGAATAAAGGTTACCTTGTGATGTCTAAAATAGATGGAGAAGCATTGGCTTTCCATGGACAGACTTGTGTTCTCCTACCCTCTTCTTGGAGATTCGGCAAGGAGCTTTCTTCCTGGCCTGGCTTGCCATGAAGCAGAGAACCCAGCTCCTGGTTCATCTTCAGCGTTGTGCTCCATCTAGCCTACTTAGTCTTGATGCTCTACCCTGGCCAGAGACCCTTTGATGCTATACATATGATGGAGATATGGGGATTGGGGTGGAAGATGAGGACTCCAATCAACTGGACAAACACAACCTAATCTGATCAACCCGCCCCCCACAATAAGGGCCATGGGTTTGGGAGGTTGTGCCTATATATAGTGGTGCCACCAATAGAGTCTGGTGTGCTAGGGACATACGGAGAGGGGGTCAGACTCCTGCTCCTATAGGGAGTCTAGCTTTTGTAGATGAAGGAGACACTTTGTCCTCATCCTAAGAAGTCTTTCTTTGATAAAACCCCTTCTAAAAGAAATAATTGTAACCTCCACATAGAAGCCCCTTTTAATCCTAATTTCTTGCATAAACCTCCTTTGGTTATTATATTCTCATGGTTTGGATATCTATTCTAAAAGGGTTTGATAATTACCTCAAACTTGTCTTACAAGAAATCATTAGGTAATTACTTAATTGATTACCTAGGTTACTAGATGACCTGGTATATCATGGATTTTTGCGTACACTCTTACGTTTGTATTATCTAACAACTAAAAATATCTCGGATATTTATCATAATCATGAATCTCCTAAATACCCAAATTCATGTTCCAGGGACCCATATGTAAACCCTAATTAACTGATTGGTCTTTTAAGTGACTCTAAGGCCCATGGATCATATATTGGGCCTTCCAAAGACCCCATGAGCTTAGTTGCATTCATGATCACCAAACTTGAGGCTTTGATAACCATTGCATCTTATATTAGCCTCATATGATCACATATGCTCAAGAGCACCCTATTACATTAAATTGATCATTTAATCTAACTCTAGGGTTTGGAATCATCAACAAAGATCCCTCAAATCACCTCATTGTTATATGTTCCCTAATTCATTTAGGGTTGAAATATACAAATTTCAAGCATGTAACAATAAATGTGATCTAAAGAGGAGGATCACTTACCAAGGAAAGATTCATTAAGAGTTACCACCAAGGATTACTTCTAGCATAAGATCTTCCCCCAAATAAGGTAGATCGGTCACCCGAGGTCAAAGATCTAACCTTCCTTACTCCTCAAGCTTCCAAAGACAATCTCAAGGTAGAAGAAAGCGTTGTGGGCCAAAAAGATTACTTGCTTGTGAAGAGGATGGGTGATATACCCAAAGGAGGAGAGAAATAAATATCTTTGAGGTGTCAACATATTAGATCACCAAGGGACACATGCCCATCAAAGAGACAACCTTATTTCCATTTGCATGCAAAAATAGAAATGCCATATTTATGCATCCATAATGTCGTGACCTACTAGGTCAGTTGCCCTCATGTATCAGTCGAGACACTCTCAAGCACACCCTTGTCTTTGTCGAGACACTTCAAGGTTGAAACCCTAGCTCTCACATGTACATGGTCGAGACACTAGAAGACAAGGTGTTTCAACCCACCCTTCATAAGGTTGTCTCAGTTGCGAACATGCATCCAAAGCATGTGTTTAGGTCACAAACCTCACCTCAAATGGTATAGGGTTACAACACTCAAACCCTAATTCAATCACTTATCAACTATGCAAACCCTAGAAACCCTTATTTCACATGATGATGTCACACCATCATACATGATTCAAACAAGGAACCCCATTGCATCATATCCTCTCTCATGATGCCAAGGTACAAAGAACAATCTCTTCATGTGACACTTTGCAAGATAACTCTTTCTCATGGGTAAATTGAAAATTAGTCCAAAACATACGCATATATTGCAAGATAGCTCAAACATTAGTCAAATTGGACCAAAATGAAAATATAAGCTTGTCATATTATATTAAAATATCTTAAGAGCTTAGATTAAGGTTTAACATCTCATTATACAAAGTAAGAACAATTAAGCATTAAGATAGGTTATGAGTCTTACAACTATACACCCTTAATAGGGATTGTGCCCCTGAAATCCTACACAAAAAGGGGCAAATACTTCTTTCGCATCTTGTCTTAAAGCTCCCACGTGGCTTCCTTAAGGCCACTATGATGCCACGAAACCTTGACTAACACAGTGTCCTTTTTCTTCAACTTCTTGATCCTTCTATCTAGGATCAAAACAAGACCTTCCACATTAGATATTTCATTATCTAATTCTACTTCAATAGACTGAAGAGTCAACTCCATATCATGGTGACACTTCTGACGTGGCTTATATTATCACACTAACAAACTCACTTAGGGTTGAAATCCCTAAGTTTTTAACCAAAACAATGTGCAATAATACCACCCACAAGTGGACGGGTCTTATCGCAGTATAGTTGAGGATCGAATCCCAAGGGACAATGTTTTTAAGAATCTCTCTCTAGCTGAATCAAGACTAATATTTAGAACAAGGTTGATTGATTTGAGTTTAATTAAACGAAATGCGAGAAAAGTAAAGAGCAGGATTAAAGGTTGATTAAAGATTAATGATGGAAATCGCTGGGATGGTCCCGGGTTTCACCACCACTACACATGCAATCACATCCAAACATCAAACATCCAGGCAAGATATAACCATTCAAATAGAGATGTTGCAGAACCCCCCGTACGAGCATCAGATTCGTGTAAGCATCACCTTAGGTATTAGATGTCTCGTCACCATCCAGATCACATACTTACGGCTCCAAAGATACATAAATCCAAATAAAGTTGTGGGCCCCCTATACCGACGTCAGGCACACAGAAGCATCATTGTGGGCTAGATGGCTCATCACCACACAAATCATACACTTACGACCTCAAGGAATCCCATTCTATTTCTAGTTTGGGAGTCAACTGTGTCAATCGACATTCACAACCTACACATTGAAGTTCTCGCAACATAGGAAACGAACAAGATATATGCAAGCAGGTGATCAATCCACAAGCACACACCGACGATTAGCAATGAAATGAAAGATTATATACATGCCATGGAATGTTTAACGATAATATATGAAAGCATGGGCAGTGGGGCTAGTCCCCACACCCTAGTGAAGGTAAACTACTCGTTCATGGTGAGAGAAGCAAGAATAATAAGAGAGAGAGAAGTTTCCACCATGAGCATGGTGAAGAAGATGATCGCAGCTCTGTGGAGAAATAGTCTTCTACACAACATCGGGGTAGATCTGGAAGAAGAGAGAAGAACACCACGACAGACGGGGCAGATCTCCTCTCTCCACCTTCTTCTTCTTCTCGTCGTCCTCACTCACAATAGGAGGAGCGGCTCGTGGATGAGATGGTGATGTGTAAGTGGTGTAGATGCAACAGATCTAGATCTAGATCTGGATGAGGTGGCTTGAAGATCTGAGTCTTCACTCCAGATCTGGGTGAGAAGGCCATAAAACCACCACGGGGGCAGTTTCTTAGCTATGGAGATCGTCTCCTTAGGCCCAGGATAGTCCTGCAGCCTAACGGCATCTAGAGATGATGATTTGATGGGCTGGAGTCGTGCTCTATTTATAGGTAGATTGGGCCCCGACTTAGATTTGTGACCTTTGTAATTCTGCAGCAGGTCACGGCTTTTTGAATGATGCCACAGTCACGGCTCTTTGCACGGTTGCGATTGCTTGCATGGTCGTGGCTTTTTGCACGGTCGCGGCTTTTTACACGGTCGTGGCTTTTTGCACGATCGCGGCTTTTCTGAATGATGTCGTGGTCGCGGCTTGTTGGTTCGGTCATGCCTTAGTTGTAACTCGTGACTTTTCTAATGATGTCGTGGTCGCGGCTCTTTGCACAGTCGCGGTTGCATGCACGGTCGCGGCCTTTTTGCACGGTCACGGCCCTTTTGCATGGTCGCGACCTTTCTTGGCAGGTGGAATCGCGATCGCGGCTAGTACCTGTGATTGTGCCTCAGTCGAGGTCTCATGCACTGACCGCGGGTGCAGAGGGAGGAACTGTAGACCGTGTGCTGACATCGAGGTCGTGGTATTTGGACACCGTGGTCACAACATTTGAATGTCGCAGTCGCAGCAAAGAGGCAACAGGTCGCGGGTTCGTTGTTGCTCGCGGGAAAGGCAAAGAAATCTGCGGACAGGTGGTTAAGAAAATATCATGACTGGGCTACCTTAGCCGCGGTCGCGGTTAGGGTTGGCTAGGATCGCAGTCATCTGAAGATGAAGGACATTGTACCCGCTTAAAGAAAAAAGAGTGGTCGTTGACTTGCTTTGACCAGGCCCAAACCAATGGCTAAGATAGAGGAATGGATTATAACATGGGCCCAATGCCCAATTTGACCTGTCAAAAATGATGTAAAATCACAATTAAATTCTTGATCAATTTGATTTAACCTAGATAAGTCTCATATAAGAAGATATGACCAATAAAAGCTCAATAAAGCAGTTAAGCCAAGTCATCTCGCATATAAGAAGTTAGAGCTAGTAAAGGTGAATAATCAGGGAAAAATTGGGCCAAACGAGGCGATTAGACTCTGATGAATATGCATTCATCAAAATACCCTGAACTTAAACGTTGCTCGTCCTCAAGTAACACAAGATCTAAAACACTCTCTGGATGAATACTTTCAACTCGTGTGATCGCCTCATCTTCACATCACGATTATTTCTTTTCTGCTCGGTATGACTAAGTGTCTCAACCTCCTGAGATCACCGAACACATTTTACTATATCTTCGTTCCCGAGTTCGCTTCCCAACATCACTTCCTCTCCCCTTTTTCCAAAATCAAGCATGTCAGAGAGTTTCGTAAGAGTCCAGAGATACCCGGAGAACAACAAGTGTGCACCTGATCTGACATTGGTGTTTTTAGGATGTTGGGGAGCATAGGCAATCATTGTGCCAGTAGGTGGAAAAGGGAGTGAAGGGTGGTATGGAAGGAAGAAACAAATTTCTCCTCTATTCGACTCGAGATTTTTATTATAAGATTTGCAATTTCATTGATTGCAAAAAAAATTGTGTGAATCTCTCCTCTAATCGACTCGAGATTGCATTTCTTTTTGTGTGCACTTAGGCATCTTTTCTTGGTGATACGCCCCTATTCCATAGTGAGGGTTATGGAAGAAGAAAAAAGAGAGAGTGTGTGTGCCACCTGGAACTTAGGGTTTGGCACTATATTGGCTATTTTTGTTTGTTTTTGATGAACGGAGGGGTAAGAAGATGATCGAAGAAGTGTAGAAGAGAGTTCAGATCAGAATGCAACTTGATTTACAATTCAGTGCACCGGGTCATTCTCCTTATCATACTCTGCTCAAATAATGACTTGATGAGGATCCAGTGGAGATTCCATGCTATTGTTCCACTAGTCAGTTAGGAAGCACAACATGTTTGATCCCTCTCAGTTTGACAGATACTTACCATATCTATTGATCCTGATGTTAGGATTCATAAGCTTCACACGGTGATTTTAATCATTGGCTAGTTTCAAAAATTGTCCTCCTTGAGGCTTTGCTTCGAATAAGGAGGGTATAATGATTCAAAACTGCATGGAAAACAGGATAACTGGCTAAGTAAAGGTTTTGATTGAAACAAAAGCGTCAAAACATCATCAAGTTTCTATACAAACTGCTATGAAAACTATTGAAAATTTTGCTCAAAATTGCAACAAAATTTCAACGATGAGATCTCAAGTCTGAAACGGATAGGAGAGGGTGGAAATTAGAGTATGTACCACCCACCCTCCACCCTGAACTTAGAAATTTTCTCGTCCCGAGCAAACTCTGAATCTGAGATGGAGGGGTAAACTTGTGTCGGTTGGTCCACCAGATGTGGTTGCATTCCTTTTTGCAACGCATCCTCCATCTGAAATCTCAAAAATAGAAACTATCAGAACTTAAGACTGCATCTTGCGATGCATTGTCTACTAGGTGCAAAATTTTCTAAAAACAAAACTAAAAGTAAAAGCTAAGTTAAAGACCGGGTTGCCTCTCAACAAGCGCCTTTATTTTACGTCGATGGTTCGACGTGATTTCTTTATCTCTCTGGTAGGTATGTCAGTTTGGATAGATTCATCAATTCATCAGTGCTAGTATCAGTTGTGGTGAAATATCTCTTCAAGCATTGGCCATTTACCATAAAATATCCTAACTTCTCACTCCATAAGGTAAATGCACCATGTGGATAGATGCTTTTGACAATGTATGGCCCAGACCATCGAGAATGGAGTTTCCCAGGGAATAACTTTAGTCTTGAGTTGAACAACAGAACTTGGTCTCCCACTTGAATGTCCTTTCTCTTCAGATGACCATCGTGCCAAAGTTTGGTGTGTTCTTTGTAGATTCGTGCATTCTCATAAGCCGCCATTCGGAGTTCTTCTAGCTCTTGAAGTTGTAGAATCATGGCTTCACCTGCTTTCTTCATGTCAAAATTCAATTGTTTGATTGCCCACCATGCTTTATGTTCTAGTTCCACAGGCAGGTGACATGATTTTCCATAGATAAGTCTGAAGGGTGTTGTTCCAAGAGGTGTTTTGAACGTGGTTCGGTAGGCCCATAAGGTGTCATTGATTTTCACTGACCAATCCTTTCGGTTGCGTCCTACTATATTTTCTAGGATAGCTTTGAGTTGATGGTTCGAAACCTCTACCTGCCCACTTGTTTGTGGGTGGTAGGGGGAAGCTACCTTGTGTGTTACACCATATCTTCTCAACAATGCTTCAAAACTTCTTTCCAGAAAATGAGAACCTCCATCGGAGATCACAGTGTGTGGAAATCCAAAACAGGGAAAAATGATATCCTTGAACATTTTAATGACAGGTTTTGAATCGCTAGTGACGGTTGGTATGGCATCTACCCATTTAGAGACACAATCCACAACAACTAGGATGTAGGAAAATCCATGTGAGGATGGGAATGGACCCATGTAGTCCACTCCCCAAACATCAAAAATCTCGACTTCTTGCCATAGCTTAAGTGGCATCTCATCTCTTTTCGTAATGTTTCCCATTCTTTGACACTTGTCGCATGACAACACAAAGTTATAAGCATCTATGGATATGGTTGGCCAAAAGAAACCACATTGCAAAACCTTCAAATAAGTTTTCTTAGAACTCATATGGCCTCCGACTGGGCCTGAGTGTCATTTTTCGAAAATAAGTTGGGCTTCTCTCAGCGATACAACGTCTCTAGAGACCATCAGCACCGAGCTTGAAGAGGTACGGTTCATCCCAGTGATATTGCCTCACATCATGCATGAATTTCTTTAGAGCATTTCCAGTACACTCAGGGTGGATGACACCAGCGACAAGGTAGTTCACATAGTCCGAGTACCAAGGAGTAGCTTCTGAGACTTTCATAAGCTGGTCATCTGGAAGAGAGTCGTTAATCGGGATCTTCTCAGTTTCCAGAGTGTGTATACGACTTAAGTGGTCTGCTACAACATTTTTTGTGCCTCTTTTATCTCTAATCTCAAGATCAAATTCTTATAATACGAGAATCCATCTTATTAGCCTTGGTTTTGCATCTTTCTTTTTTAGAAGATAACGAATAGCAGCGTGATCGGTGTAGACAATCACCTTTGAACCAATGAGGTAGGATCTAAACTTATCAAAGGCATATACGACTGCTAGGAGTTCCTTCTCGGTGGTTGCATAGTTCCTCTGAGCTTCATCAAGGGTCTTCGATGCATAATATATGACATGATATTTCTTCTCTATACATTGGCCCAGAACGGCTCCCACCGCATAATCACTGGCATCACACATAATTTCAAATTGGTGTTCCCAATCTGGAGCTCAGATTATGGGTGTTGTTGTAAGGGCATGCTTTAGATTGTTGAAACTCTTGATACATTCTTCATCAAAATATAAGTCGGCATCCTTTAGCAACAAGTTTATCATGGGCTTGTTATCTTGGAGAAATCCTTGATAAACCTTCTGTAGAAGCCTGCATGACCAAGGAATGTGCGGACTTCTCTTACATTGGTAGGGATCGATAGTTTGGAGATCACTTCAATCTTTGCTTTGTCAACTTCGATTCCTCGATTATTGACTCTATGGTCGAGGACAATGCCTTGTTTTACCATAAAGTGACATTTCTCCCAATTAAGCACTAGATGTGTTTCTTCACATCATTTGAGGACAAGGGAGAGGTTCCTTAGGCATGAATCATAAGAATCTCCATATACGGAGAAATCATCCATAAAAACTTCCATAATAGTTTCAGTTAGCCTGGCAAATATGGCTGCCATGCAACGTTGGAAGGTTGCAGGAGCATTACAGAGTCTGAATGGCATCCTTTTGAAGGCATAGGTTCCGAAGGGGCAAGTAAAAGTAGTTTTCTCTTGGTCATCTGGATGTATAGGAATTTGGTAGAATCCAGAGTAACCATCAAGATAGAAAAAATATTCCTGGTGAGCCAATCGCTCTAAGACTTGATCTAGAAAAGGCATCGGGAAATGATCTTTACGTGTTGCCTTGTTTACCTTCCTGTAGTCGATGCACATCCTCTACCCGGTGACTGTTCGAGTGGGCATGAGTTCATTTTCTTCATTCCGTATCACAGTAGTGCCACCCTTCTTTGGAACTACATGCACAGCACTCACCCATGGTGAGTCAGATATCGGATAGATGATTCCGGAAGTGAGCAACTTGATAACTTCACGGCGGACTACTTCCTTCATAGTAGGATTCAACTTCCGTTGATGCTCAATAGTCAGCTTGTGGTCTTCCACCATAGGGATTTTATGCATACAAAGTGCTTGAATGACCCCGGTGAGATCGCTCATATTGTAGTCGATATCTTTCTTTCTTACCTTTAATTCTTTCAGGATTTTATCATCTTGTTCTGTCGTTAGATCAGAATTTATAATAACTGGACAAACCTTAAGATCATCCAAAAACATGTACTTAAGTCCCTCATGCGGGGGTTTCATTTCAGGGGCTTCTGGCTTCTCGCATGGCTCTTCAGATACATTCACATCTTTGAGTTCCTCGAACTTAGCTTTAGGATCTACTTCTACAGAGTCGAGGTGAAGGATACAATCCTTAACTTGTTCGTTGATGAAAATTTCAGCAGATGGGTTTGTTAGTGCCACTTCTAAAGGATCGTCTTGTTCGTATTCCTCTTGTGTGAGGAGAGACATTTGCTCAATGCAATCAATCAAATAGACTTCTTCCTGCATGCTCGGTCTTCGCATGCTTTCAAAAACTTTAAACTCGAGGGTTTCTTTCCCTAGTCTGAGCAACAAGGTCCCTGCTTCAACGTCAATCAAAGCCCTTGCAGTGGTGAGGAATGGACGGCCAAATATGAGAGGGTATCTGGCATCTTACTTTATGTCCATGATGACAAAGTCATATGGGACATAAGATTCTTTTCCAACCTTGACAGGGACATCTTCAATTATTCCTAAGGGAAGAGTCATAAAGTTATCTTCAAGTTGTATGGTCATTCCAGTCGGGAGAAGTTCTGCAAACCCTAACCTCTTACAAAGGCTGAGTGGCATGATAGGGATGCTAGCACCGAGATCGTCCAATCTCTTCTTACATGAAGAGTCACCGATATGACATGAAATCCCAAAGGATCACGGATCTTTCTGTTTCCTGGGCATCTTGCTCTGGATGATATCGGAAGTGGTTGATGCTAGCTTAATTGTCTCATATTCTTCAGTTATGTACTTCCTTGTGAGGAGAGAGTTTAAGTATTTAGTCCAGGCTGGTATCTCAGCCAGAACATCTAGAAAGGGTATATCTACATGAAGCTTCTTCATAGCTTCTTTGAACTTATTGAAACGGGTATCAAGCTTTGTCTGCTTCAAACGAGCTGGGAAAGGAGGACGAGGCTTGTATACTGGCACATCCGGCTCAGGTGTGTCTTCTGCCTTTGTAGCTAATGGTTCCTCCAATCTTGCTTTGTCTTTCTTATCAGCGGTTGGTTGTCCCTTTGGTTGCGACTCAAGTATTGTAGAGTCTTGGACATTCGCAAAGTCATCATCGTTTGTTTCCGCTATTGGTATCTTAGTAGGGGGGTCAGAATAGTCTTTTCTAGACCTGGTGGTGACAACTTTCAATTGCTCTAGGTGATTAGGATTGTTCTCTGGTTGTCCGAAAAAGGTTCTAGGAGGTGGCTTCTTGCTAGCTGCAAGTTGAGCTAGTTGAGATTCAATGGCCTTTTGATGGGCTTGCTGGTTAGCTATCATAGTTTGTTGCGACTGCAACATCTTCTCAATAGTTGACAATGTATCGTCAAGATGGATGGGACCAGCTTGTTTACCTTGTTGTTGCTGTTGATAGGGGACTTGGTTGGGATTCTGAAACTAAGAATTGTTCTGATAATTGTTGTAGTTTCTTTTCTAGTAGTTTCCTCTAAAGTTCCCTTGATTCCCAAAATTTGGTTGTTGGCTATACTGAAATCCTGGCAGGCCTCGTTGTTGAGTATTTGAACCAAGTTGTCGTGAGTTTTACGCTCCAGAAGGGTTTCCATATTGAAAACCTGGATGGTTCCAATTCATATTCGGATTATAGTACCCCTGACCAGGGATGGTGTTGACAACATTCAGATTTTCCATTTGACCATTATCTCCTTGGGCACATGTATTACTCAAAACAACATCATAGAGAATGTTACAGGCTAGAGTAGAATGATCAGTTCCCTTGCATGCTTCACATAAGAGTGAAGTTGACTTAACTTGCTCTTGTTGTCGAGGGGGTGAGCGTCTTCTTTCATAGGCTGCGAGAGACGATTCTAGATGGTCTTGCTTTGCAACTAGGAGTTTGAGAGATTCAGCGATAGACTTGTACTCGGGTGTTGCTTCGGCTATAGCTACCTTCAGTACTCCTTTGCCAATAGGTCTACCCCAGTTGGCTTGGTTTTCAGCTCCAAGGGTGACTACCTTCCATGCGCTATCATAACTCTGACGCATGAAGTTTCCTCCAGACGAGGAATCCAAAAACCTATTGATATCATCGTCCACACCTCTATAAAAGATTTCAATGAGTTGATTCTTTGGAATGCCATGATGTGGACACTTGCGTAGAAGCTCTTTGTATCTTTCCCATGCTTCAGCTAGGGATTCTCCAGGGACCTGGGTGAATTGTGTTATTCGGCCCTTGATTTCATAGGTGAGAGAAGGTTGATAAAACTTTTCCAGATAAACATCTTGAAGTTGTTCCCAAGTGGTGATGGGTTCACATTGTAAGGAGTTATACCAACTCATGGCTCTATCGGCAAGAGAGTATTTGAAGAGATAGAGTCTGATGGCATCATATGTGACTCCATTTTGCTTTGTCATGGTGCATAAGTCTATGAACCTCAGAAGTTGTTCTTGACTATCTTCTCCTTGCTTACCATAGAAAGGGCTATTTTGAAGCAACGTAACCCAATGTACCCGTATCTCAAAATTGGGGGTGTTGATGGGAGGAGGTTGCACTGGGTGATGAACGTCAACAGCTTTAGGGATTGAGAACTCCCTAAGGTCTTTTTGTAGCTCAGCTTGTTGAGTTGCTGCTTGGACTGCTTGGATTTCTTCTTGAACTACGGCTCGGGCTTCTTGCATAAGTCTATCTCTTTGTGCATTAAGGGCTTGAGCTACCCTTTGAGCAATTTCCTCCTCTTGATCCATTCTTGCTTGGTTCTCTCTGCACTGACGGTGAAAGGTTTTGTCTATCTCAAGGTCAAAGCTAGCAGATAGTCTAGGACTGTCCAAGCGGCGCATACACTAGACTTTGTGGGTACCTAGGATGGAAAGATCTTTTGCTGGTAAGATGGACGGAGTAGAACCGAATTCAAGTATATATGATCGATAATATCAAAAGTAAAAGAAAAATCTAAATTAGCCTAAAAAAGAACTAGATTTAACTAGACGATTTCGTTGTCCCCAGCAACGGTGCAAGAATTTGACGTGGCTTATATTATCGCACTAACAAGCTCACTTTGAGTTGAAATCCCTAAGTTTTTAACCAAAACAACATGCAATAATACCACCCGCAAGTGTACGGGTCTTATCGCAGTATAGTTGAGGATCGAATCCCAAGGGACAAGATTTTTAAGAATCTCTCTCTAGTCGAATCTAGTTGAATCAAGACTAATATTTAGAACAAGGTTGATTGATTTGAGTTTAATTAAACTAAATGCGAGAAAAGTAAAGAGAAGGATTAAAGGTTGATTAAAGATTAATGATGGAAATCACTGGGATAGTCCTGGGTTTCACCACCACTACACATGCAATCACATCCAAACATCGAACATCCAGGCAAGATATAACCATTCAAATAGAGCTGCTGCAGAACCCCCCCGTACAGGCGTCAGGTTCACGTAAGCATCACCTTAGGTATCAGATGTCTCATCACCATCCAGATCACATACTTACGGCTTCGAAGATAAAGAAATCCAAATGAAGTTGTGGGCCCCCTATACCGGCGTCAGGCACACAGAAGCATCACCGTGGGCTAGATGGCTCGTCACCACACGGACCATACACTTATGACCTCAAGGAATCCCATTCTATTTCTAGTTTGGGAGTCAACCGTGTTAATCGACATTCAAAACTTATGCATTGAAGTTCTCGCAACATAGGAAATGAACAAGATATATGCAAGCAGGTGATCAATCCAAAAGCACACACCAACGATTAGCAATGAAATGAAAGATTATATATATTCCATGGAATGTTTAATAATAAGATATGAAAGCATGCGCAGTGAGGCTAGTCCTCACACCCCAGCGAAGGTAAACTACTCGCTCATGGTGAGAGAAGCAAGAATAACAAGAGAGAGAGAAGTTTCCACCATGAGCATGGTGAAGAAGATGATCGCAGCTCTGTGGAGAAATGGTCTTCTACACAACGTCGGGGTAGATCTGGAAGAAGAGAGAAGAACACCACGACAGACGGGGCAGATCTCCTCTCTCCACCTTCTTCTTCTACTTGTAGTCCTCGCTCACAGTAGGAGGAGCGGCTCGTGGACGAGATGGTGATGTCAAAGTGGCATAGATGCAGCAGATCTAGATTTAGATCTGGCTGAGGTGGCTTGCAGATCCGAGTCTTCACTCCAGATCTGAGTGAGCAGGCCACAAAACCACCACGGGGGCAGGTTCTTGGCTATGGAGATCGTCTCCTTAGGCCTAGGACAGTCCTGCAGCCTAACGATGTCTGGAGATGATGATTTGATGGGCTGGAGTCGTGCTCTATATATTGGCAGATTGGGCCCCGACTTAGATTTGTGACCTTTGTAATTTTGCAGTAGGTCGTGGCTTTTTGAATGATGTCGGGGTCGCGGCTCTTTGCATGGTTGCGGCTGCTTGCACGATCGCAGCTTTTTGCATGGTCGCGGCTTGTTGGTTCGGTCATGCCTTAGCTGCAGGTCGTGACTTTTCTAATGATGTCGCGGTCGCGGCTCTTTGCACGGTCACAGCTGCTTGCACAGTCGTGGCCTTTTTGCACGGTCGCGGCCCTTTTGCATGGTCGCGGCCTTTCTTGGTAGATGGAATCGCGATCGCGGCTAGTACCTGTGATTGTGCCTCGGTCGAGGTCTCATGCACTGACCGCGGGTGCATAGGGAGGAACTGCAGATCGTGGGCTAATGTCGAGGTCGCGGTATTTGGACACCGCAGTCGCAGCATTTGAACGCCGCGGTCGCGGCAAAGAGGCAACAGGTTGTGGGTTTGTTGCTAGTCGCAAGAAAGGCAAAGCAATCCACAGACATGTGGTTAAGAAAAGATCATGATCGGGCTACCTTAGCCGCGGTCACGGTTAGGGTTGGCTGGGATCGCAGTCATCTGAAGATGAAGAACACTGTACCTTCTTAAAGAAAAAAGATTGGTCGTTGACTTGATTTGACCAGGCCCAAACCAAGGGCTAAGATACAGGAATGGATTAGAACATGGGCCCAATGCCCAATTTGACCTGTCAAAAATGATGTAAAATCACAATTAAATTCGTGATCAAGTTGATTTAACCAAGTTAAGTCTCATATAAGAAGATATGGCCAATAAAACCTCAATAAAGTAGTTAAGCCAACTCATCTCGCATATAAGAAGATAGAGATAGTAAAGGCAAATAATCAAGGCAAAACTGGGCCAAACGAGGCGATTAGACTCAGATGAATATGCATTCATCAACTTCCTCAACAAAGATATGTGAAATACAAGATGTAACTTTTGGAGCTCAGGTGGCAGGTCCAACTTGTAAGCCACCTCCCCAACACGTGCAACTACAGGATAAGGTCCCATATATCTGGGAGCTAACTTACCCTTCTTGCCAAACCTTAGAACACCCTTTCAAGGAGAGAATTTGAGATACACCATGTCCCTGACTTGGAACTCTAAAAGTCAACGATCATTATCAACATAAGATTTTCGGTTGTCCTATGTTGCTTTCAACTACTGCTAAACGACTTTGGTCTTTTCTATCATCTACTGCACTAGCTCAGGACCTAAAAGTTGATATTCCTCCATATCATACCAACACAAAGGAGATTTGCAACGTCTCCTATACAACGCTTCTTATGGTTCCATGTCGATACTCCAAGGTCTGAATTGTTCTTTCATATTCTACATCTGTATCTAGATGGAACACAGTGCTAAACCTTAACTGTGTACCCATCGTTGTATGTAGCCATTCCCAAAAATGACTAGTGAATTGTGGACCTCTATCTGACACTATAGTGAATGGGATACCATGCAGACGTACTATCTCATCGACATACACCTGTTCAAGTTTCTCAGATGTATATTTTTCTTTATAGGAAAAAAGTGTGTTGACTTAGTCAACCTGTCTACTATTACCCAGATGGAATCATGACCTTTGGCTATTCTTGGAAGTCCAACCACAAAGTCCAATGTGATATATCCCACTTCCACTATGGTATAGGCAATGGTTGCAAATTCCCTAAATGGTTATGATGTTTGGCTTTAACCATCTGACATATTGCACACTTTTCCACAAACTCTGCTACATCAAGCTTTAATACTGGCCACCAATACAGATCTTTCAGATTTTGATACATCTTAGTTCTACATGGATGCATAGAGTACATAGAAGAGCGAGCCTCTTCTATAAATAACATCCTCAAATTATCCACATCTGGTACAAATATTCTATTATGATAACATATTGTCCCATCCTCATATTCATGAAAGGACTCACACTTTTCACTGCCAAATTTTGCCCAAATCTATTGTACTGCAATATCATTCAATTGTGCATCTCTGGTCTGCTAATTCAATGTCGGCTTTACTTATTACTATGCCAACATGATTTCTAACATGGACATCTCCAATTATACATTCATCTATCGAAGAGAGACCAACATATCTCTCTTATGACATATCAAAGTACTCAATTGTGCCTGCTTAGAAGATGATGAGGAAGACTTCCTACTCAAGGCATCCACTACCACATTTTCCTTCCCTAGATGGTAACCTATAGTGCAATCATAATCCTTTATCAATTCCATCAAGCGTCGTTGTCGCATGTTCAACTCCTGCTTGGAAAATTTATATTGCAGGTTCTTTTAGTCAGTAAAGATTTGACACTTATCACCATACAAGTAGTGTCTCCATATTTTCAAAGCTATAAACCATGGCTGCTAGCTCCAAATCACGAGTCGGGTAATTCTCCTTGTGTTTCTTAAGTTTTCATGAAGCAAAAGAAATCACATTTTATCATGTATCAGCACACAATTGAAACCATTCTTAGACACATCACAAAAGACAATATAACATTTTCCTTGCTTTGGAAGCACTAACATTGGTGTAATAGTCAACCTCTCCTTCAGGATCATAAAAGATCATTGACATATGTCATCCCGAACAAACAACACATCCTTCCTTATAAGCATTGTCAAGGGTAAAGCTACGGAGTTGAAGGTCTTAATGAACCTTCTATAATATCCTGCCAAACCTAGAAAGCTGCAAATCTTGGTAGTTGTTTTTTTACTAATCCCACTCTAGTACTAACTCCACCTTCTTTGGATCTACATAAACTCCTATGGAATATATTACAAGCCCTAGTAAAGCTACTTCCTTTAACCAAAACCCACACTTGCTGAACTTTGCATACAACTAATGTTGCCTCAACAAAGTCAAAGACTGACATAAGTGTTGCTCATGTTGTTGACCATCTCTAGAGTAGATCAAGATATCATCTATAAACACAACTACAAACTGATCTAGATGGGGTCTGACCACTCTGTCCATCAAACCCATAAAGGTTTTTGGAGCGTTGGTTAGCCCAAATGGTATAACCACAAACCCATAATGACCATACCTTTTTCCTAAAAGCTGATTTAGGTATGTCATCTGCCTTAATCCTCAACTGATGACTCGACCTCTAAGTTTGGCTGTATAGAGACAATCATCCACCATGTAAGTACAGTATTCCCATAGACCCAATCATATGATGATTGACATAGCATAAAATTACCTAAAAGGATTTGATTAATAATAATGACATATATAACGGCAAGCTTCCAATTAATTTGTTTCACTCAGTTATGAGATAATGAGGATACATAGTAAATATCTAGAGAATTATATTCCTCAATGATGTACATTGTCAAGTTAATAACCTTGTAATGAGATCAATATATGTATGTATATATATGTATATATATATGGGCATTTATTTATTGCCCGCGCAGGTAGCTACCCGTGCACCCTTCCTGTCATTTTTTTTAAAAAAATTGCAATTGTAGAGGAGCATTTTATCTATCTCCCCAAAAAATTTCATCCAAAAATAATATCATTTGCCCCACCAAAATCAAAAATTGCTTCCATATATTTACTGACTGTATATTTTCTGCGCAGTTACTTTTTTGATCTTATAGTTACTTTTGTGTACCATATAGTTACTCTTTTGATATTAGAGTTACTTTTGTGTAACATATAGTTACACTTTTGGATGTGCGGGTAGCAAAAAATCAGGCTACCCTCATGGGTATTAAAGATGAACCATATATATATCCATATATATATATATGATAGATATAAAAATCCCTCAATCAAACATATTAAGTCTTAGATGCTTTCCAATAGAAATACACATGCAAAGCTTGATCGACGAAGTGTAGCTTTGCACAAATCATGGTGTGTCATCTATCTTGTGGAAGTGTGATGGTAGATATGTAGATTTACACAAAGCACGGTACGTGTCTATCGTATTGGCTATTGGGTCAGGCTTAACTTGGAGAGCCCAAGCCAAGAGGCATGCATATGATCATGGCAAAGAGTTGTGTGTATCATCTGTCCAAGAGTTTCATATGATGCAATTGGCTTGATTACCTACCTTAATGGTTGATTATGGATGCTAGTGTAGTTTGGGTAATAATCGAATCATTTTGGATCTTGGCTCATTAGAAAATTATTCGCTACAATTTTCTAAATTGATACTTGAGGGTTGTCAATTTGAACAAAATAATGAGATTGATAATTAATTAAAGACCTAATTGTTATCGCCCAAATTTTAATCAAATCAAATCAAAAGGTGGAATTTTTGACAAAATTGTAAATTCTTTTGTAGAATCAAATGACAACCAAAAACAATCACTTTCTCTATGATTCGTCCTTGAGAAGAACAAACTTGTTGGGAACAACTTCCACGACTGGTTCAGGATGCTAAGAATTTTTCTCACGTAGGAGCGCAAGCTCTATGTCCTGGAAATTCCAAAACCTAAGGAACCTACTCAAAATGCTCCAAGGGCTGACAAGGATTCTTATAAGAAGCATACAAAGGACATCGTGGATGTCAAGTGTCTGATGTTATGCTCCATGAACCATGAGTTGAAAAGGCAACATGAGAACATGGGGGTGATTGAGATGGTCACACATCTCAAGAACATGTACCAAGATCAGGCAAGACAGGAGAGATATGATTTCTCCAAGGCATTGTTCAAATGTAGCATGGAAGAAGGTGACCCAGTAGGTCCTCATGTACTCTAGATCATTGGATATGTGGAGAACCTAGATAGAGTGGGATTCCCCTTGGGTCAAGAGTTGTCCACTGACGTGATTTTGTAGTCTCTGCTAGAGTCATATAGTCAGTTTGTCATGAACTACAACATAAATGACTTTGACAAGCCATTGATAGAGTTGTTGGGCATGTTGATAACAGTTGAGATACAAATGAAGAAAGACAAGCCCAAGTTTGTGATGATGATCAGCAAGACAAAGGGGAAGTCTAAAGGCAAATGAAAAGCTAATAAGAGTTCTAAAACTAGCCAAAAGCACAATTATTCAAATCTCAAAATGAAAGGTGGAGTAAAGAAACGTAGAGGTGATTGTCACCATTGTCACCATCCTGGACATTGGAAGAGAAATTGTCCACTCTGGTTAGAGGAACTAAAGAAAAAGAAGGATGGCACTAAGGCCTCCACTTCAGGTATAACAAACATAAGATAAATTTGGTTACTTCTTCATATTTGTATATGATACCAAGTAAGAGATCTGACGTATTGATGTGCAGGATCTGACAAGAAGTAAAATCCTTCATGGAAGGACAAAGATGGACAAGGTGGATCAATTGTTGTAGAAGCCATGGGCTACATTTAAATTTATCTTAGCCCAATGGGCATGTAATAGAGTTATTAGAACTGCTATTTCATTATGCCATTAGAATGGAAACATTTTCTTTATGCATCTTGTATGGACAAGGATGATTGTCAATAAAGAATTATTAGTGCTTCTATTTCAAAGATATGATCTTGCATGGAATTATCCCTAAACATCTTGCAATATTTATACAAAATGATCCAAAGAATGCTTATACCAAATGAGTATAACTTAAGACTATCATTGGCATTAGTCATCTTGTATGAATATGAGAATTGCATGCCTAGAATACATATCAATGATTGATCTAGATTCCATTGCTTATTGAACCTAAGGAAACATGTAAGTCTTATTCACGCACCATATGGCATGACGTCCTTCACTAAACTTATTGGAAGGATAAAGCTTTCATTAGACCTTATGCATATGATGCATGAAGATCTTATCGAATGAATGCTATAGATGATTAAATTCATTTTCATTTTTTGGGTATGATGATATATATCAAATGAAGTGAAAACATTAATCTCTTGAAAACGTTCAAGGAGATTGTAAATGAATGGTGACATTGATGAAAGTATTAAGATACTTTTATATGACCAAATAATGAAATACTTTATATCAATACCTTGAGTACCTTTAAGAAAGAACTATGATAATGTATCGTAAGACAATCCATTTGAATGCGATGATGTGTCAGTATGAAGGAATTGTACCATGATGAGTCATGATCAATTAATCTAGTGTTCTTACATCCTCATAAATATATACCTATCACTAAATAATGTACCACATGAATGGTTTATAAGACATCATATATGATTCTTAAGGATTGAAACCCATCTTGAGAAAGTAGTTTCTTGAGAAATTTTATCCAATGCCATGACTGTTGAATATTACTATCAGTCTCAATCGAATAACAAAATCATTTTGTTAATAGGATAACTGAATTGCTTAAGAATTAGTGGGAGTAAAAGTATAACTCAAGGTGTTTGAGGTCAAGACTAAGTGTACAATGAGAATAATGAGAATCACAAGTTGTTGTGGAATCTCAGGTTCATCATATAACACAAAATAAAATATTTCTAGAAGAACACACCTGATATTGGATGATTGTAAATCCAACAATTCATATGGGTTGGTCATATAGGATGAGCCAACTAGTCAAGTAGAAGATTTTTTTGAGCTTTACAGAATCCATGTAAGTTAATAAGGTAGGACCTTGATAGACACCTAAAGGGGTAATACCCAGAAGGTGCAATTGGGTCTTGTGTCTAAGACCTACATGGGTATCATAAAATGACATATTGGTTGAATAAATCAAGTTCAAGTTGTTGGACATGATAGAAATTCCTTTACCAATTGTCATGCTTGTTAATGTAGTTAGTATGGACTATGATATTTTGCATGTGAAGATGGAAAGTGGGTTCCTTGAAGGAATATACTATAGGATGTGTACGTGACACAACCTAAAGGGTTTCATAACTTCATGAATGTAAATTAAGTCTATAAACTACAAAGTTGAATCTGGGATTGAAACAAGCACCTCACAGATGGGATCTTATGACTAGATAAGATATCCAGAGAGTCTGACTTGAATCAAGACAAAATATGAAATATGTGTTTACAAAAGATTTAGTGGGAGCATATATGAATATTCCACACATGATGAGGAATAACATCTCAATAATGTGAACAATGAGAATTGGCATGAAAAATCATTCTGCAATGAAGGATTAAGTGAAACGTCTTATGAGATAAGGACCATGACCTAAAAAAATAGTTCTCAAATGTTTCACAATGGAAGGTTGAGCATAAACAATACCAAAGTTTTGAAGGAGTTCAATGTGGGAAATATTCAATGAGAGAGAATCCATATTAGTCTCTCAGTAACCTTATATTCCTATTCTTGTGAATATCATGAATAAGATTCCATGGGCCAACCCAACAGTGAATCTATCATGAGTGCAATAAATGTGTTTATCCCATACAATCGTGTATCAATGGACATGATAAGATGTTACTAAAGCTTCAGTAAGGGTTATTGAAGAGTCATTAAAAGATATCTATTCTTACTTATGAAGTGACTAAGGATAGATTGCTAGTCAATGCGGATAGAAATAAAAGTAAGAGTTGGATGTAAAGGGTTACATCGATGCAAGCTTTCATAATGACAAAAGTGATCACAAATTAAACTATGTTTTGATTTTCAAACAGAAAAGGATGTTATTAGTTGGAAGGTTTCTGAACTAACAACATTAATTCTATTCTATAATAGAAGTTGAGTATACTTGTGTTGTGAACACAGAGTGATACTATATGGATCTAAAGGTTCATATGATGAACTTATAGATGTTCCAACCATTGATGACTCAGTAGAGATGTTGTAACAACAATGGAGATAATTGTTAGGCAAGGAATATCAGATACCATATTATAGCGGTTTCATCTCATAGCAAAGAGATAAGAAACATGCAATATACCGACTATGAGAAAAGTTTTGTTAACCCGTTGAAAAGGCACTAACACAGTAGAAGCATGTTGGACATGTTTAGATCCCTAAGGATGAGATCCATTAGATATTGGATCTAAGTGCACGTGGGAGTCTTTTGGTAAGTTATGCCCATAGAGGCAATCATATGATGATTGACATGGCATAAAATACCTAAAGGGATTTGATTAATAATAATGACATATATAAGGGCAAGCTTCCAATTCAGTTGTTTCACTGAGTTATGAGATAATGAGGATACATAATGAATGTCTAGAGAATTATATTACTCAATGATGTATGTTGTCAAGTTACTCACCTTGTAGATGAGATCATACGGATGTTAAGAGTACATAAACTGTGATAACTCAACTTTCTCCCTCTCCTCTGTCGTACTTTTTCTCTCTCATCAAGTGACGTGTTACTCACTCTAATATCAAATTCATATTTGAAGGCTAGTTATGCTCTAATTTAGTCACATTCATGACCAATTTCATAATGGGTGACAGTATTTAGCTCAATTGATCTAAGTTTCATGCTTTATGAATCCCCCTTCTGGTGACCAAATTAGATCTCTTAAATGTGATCTCCTTGTTTAGCACTATGTATCATGATGTGGAGCTTTCAATCTAGAATTCAATGGTACAAAAATTGCTTCAATCAGACATCCACAACCCAAGTTATAATCAAAGATGATGGGCTCAAATTATACTAGATTTAATCTTTTTATATGGCAATTGAGTCTTGTTGGTCCCAAGACACGCGGCCCACCTACTTGGTTTTCCCTTCTCCTCCTCCTTTCCTCTTTAGGAAAGAATACTTTGGCTGGAGGGTCATCTCCCTCCTCCAACCAGATCGGGAAACTCATTTTGAAGCCTTAGGATGAAGAAATCCACCCTAAAAAACCTAAAATCTTACATTACTTGAGTGTTTTGTGCTTCATTTATTGTTGGGACACCCATTCTAGCCGCCAACTTGTTCTCCCTCTTTTCTCCTTCTTCACCTCCATTTTTCCACCAAGACTCTAAGGCATCAGGGAAAATCTATAGAGACAGGTATCCATGTGCTAGCCTCCCTCTACTGCTAGCAACTGCTCCTCGTTCTTGATCTCCTCTTCCATCGCTTTTCCCCTGACGATGGATTTATTTTTTCCCTCTTTGCTCTGACTCTGTGGAGCCTCAAAGCTACAATAGCCGCCGAGGAGGGTAGGTTGACACCATGGCAGTGGGGCACCTCCCACAACAAGGATGCACCACTGGATGCAAGGTTAAGGTCTAGGTCACCATCGGACTTCTCCTCCCCACTTCCCCCTTCCTTGGCCGGAAGCAAGCAGAACTGAGACATCTTCTTCTGTTCGGCCCCTATTTTGGGCATAGAGATAGGGGAATCCCGTATCTGGGTCATGGAGGTCTGGTGGGCGGTGAACTATGGCTGGAGATCGTGTGTTCGTGGTGGGCGGCGAGTCTTGGCGATTGAGAGTGGTGCCATGTGACTGAAGGAGGCAAATGACTACACGATTGTGGTGGACCAGGAGCCAGGGCAGCCAGGAAACACCGGGTAAGGTGCTTGGTGTGAGACAGTGGATTAGAAATCAATGGCCACAATTATCTCGATGACAAATATAGGTAACACCTAAGATCATTTCCATATAGTTTTAATGCAAAAAAATGATAACTCCCATCTCCCTAGGCCAAACATAGTAAAATTATATACCATTTTGATCCTCTCAAAAATATCTACCACATGAGCATATTTATAGACTATGTATCATCTTCCTCTTTTCTTGTTTTTATGAAAATACAATCTTGACAATGGTTGACCATATCTGAAGCATGATCATATTGTAAGTTGGGATCTTTGATGTTTAATCTACCCTATAATGCTATATCAGTAACTTGGTTCCTATTTTGAGACTAATGATGACCCTAAGGACCCTTCTTGCTCTATGGTTAACTCTAATGCATGATTGTGGCTTATTAATGATTTTAATGATGTACCTTGCCATATTATTCTACGCTTGCTTATTAATATGTACTAATGATATACCAACCTTGAAATTTGTGTCCTATATCCCTATAGGTTACAATATCATTCCCTTATACTGCTTTTGTTGAGTTTGATTCATATTTAACCTAATGCATGTTTTTGCCCCTTTCATGAGAATACATGTTACACCTGGACCAAATGATGTGTTTGACCTATATCGCACATCAAATTCCTTTACATTCTTGAAATCAATAACTCTATAATGTGTAGAGGCCCTAATGCCCAAGATTCACGCTATATCTTGATATGATCGTGTATATGATCCTAAGTCCACTAGTAATGACCTACAGTGATACCATTGGCATTTTGGTCTAATTTGTGTGCCAAATGTGATATGGCTCTTGATATAATGTCTCTCTCTCCCAAATCAAGAAGTATCCTCTCCTATTTTTGTCTTTATGTGTATTTCCTATATAATATATATGTTGGACCCTAATGATACAAGTCTTGTTTGTTAGATCTTGAATGTATGTTGATGTCTTGATACCGACGTAGACCTTGATGCCTTGACCCTAAGGGACATCCAATTATCTTAGAATGTGTTTCTTATGACCTTATTCTTATGATATAAATCATATATGATGTTTGGTTCTAGTGTCTTTATGATCATGACCTTTTTTCCCTATTATGAGTCTTTGAACCTTATGATGTACATAAGTGACATGAATCTTGCATATACATATGAAACCTCGAGATAATATGGAACTTGAACCACACCTTTGTAATGGACCCCAAATCAATAAGAGATCATCAAATGCACTCATAAGAAACCTTGAATCCTAACTTGGCCAAAAACCCTAAAATAAATCTAGTTAGGGTTAATGATGAGAATCTAATGCGTGTACACAATCATGTGCTTAATCAGGTGTTGCTTATGGCTAGATGGTCAAGGATAAATAAGTTATGAATCTTTGAATCAGAAACGGGCTTTAATAATTATATGACTATGGGTTTCTTTCTTGAAATGTGATACATATGTATGCTTTTTTACTTGCTCAAATATTGCCATGTAGTACTCTAGTATTGTACTCGATGTTTGTCTCGTACCACTTTTTATAACTTACAAACATAATATATGAACTCCATTATACAAAACTCATGAACCTTTCTGAAGTTTTGGGGTAAGGACATGAGGATGGGCATCCTACTTGAGTTATCAAGATAGGGTTGATCATTGATAAAAGGGTTAGCTAATCTTGAGCATCCTCATAGACTCTTCCAGTGAGAAGTTGTCCATAAAAGGCATTATAAATACATGATATTGATGAATGCACAAAATGATGGTATAATTGGAGTGAAATGACATAAAACATGAGCTCTTGTTTTTCTAAATACTTAACTCATTTATCTCTTGTTTGTTACTTCTACAAATCTTTTCAAATTATGCAAATTGTATGTATATGTATCTTTTAGCCCTATACTTCGAACCTTGTGTGCTTGAACCGCCTTGTTTCACGTATTTTATAGGTTCATAGATGGCTAGAAGTGATGGGTTTGGTGAGCTATGTTAGGTGGATGTGTTGTAGGATCCCTAGTATGCATGAAAAGTCTTGTAAAACTATACTCTCGAATGTGTAATGGAAAGCTTGTAATAAGACAATATTGTTTAATATATCTTGTTGGATGTTGAGACTATTTTGGTACCTTTCTCTTGTTATTTGTTCATGTATGCTAAGCATTTCACACTTCCACATGTTGTCTTTGGTATTCGTTTGATTCATGGGACTGGAATTCTAGTTCTGTGACATGTACATATTCTCATTATGCCCCTGATTGATTGCTATTACGGAAGGTTGATAGATAACAATAACACATAAGGTCAGAGTATGAGTTGGTTGATGACTAAATCTCATTAGTCATGATATGGCAATATCAAACCAAGCACACATATACATGTTAGGGAACAATGTATTAGATAGACCCTCATTGAGAGTGACACATGGTTTTGTGGTCATAGTCATCTCTCATAGTGAAGGTGGTGATTGTGATTCTTAGACCTGAAATCACTGCACTTGTCACATGTCATTAGGTACACATTGACATCATGAAACACATTCCTAAAACATGGGTTGTTATAAAGGTGATGATTGGGTGACTTTGACACATGAGGATAGACTATGAGTGATAATTTTGGGATTTGTCCCTCCTATTGGAGTATGATATCATGGCCACTTGATAAGCGAGACTAAGAAATGTGTGTGCATGCACATGTGAATCAATATATGATATTGAGGTCACATTATCTCAGACAGTCTACTTTTGGTTCAAGAAACATGTATTGAACATTTAGAGGATGACCAACCATGCCTCAATTTCATCCTAGATATTAGAGACAAAGAACCATACAATCACTACAAAACCTTACACAAATTGTAGGTTGAAGTTATTCTCCAACTTTCCATTTCATGTAGGTAGCACTGATGTGCAACTAGGAACCACTCTTTTGTGATGTCATAATCTAGTTATGGACATTCACTGCCAACATGACATGAGACCTATAGGGTCACACATATAGGAACTCATCTAGAAGAGGAGTTTGATCTTGAATGAAAATTGGATTGATTACTAAAGTATTTAGGTTTTCAATTCACACAACAGATTGCTTGATTGACTGACCATGTCTATCAAACAACTATCTCACTAGGTGAGATGGTCGTTTAGGAAGCCAAACAGGTGTCTCAAGTAGTTGAGACGGCCGTTTGGGGGTTAGGTTGATTGAAAATCGATTTGGCTCAGTTTTGCCCTTGAATCAACTGGTTCAATATGATTGAACCAACTTACTCATCTCAACTCACCAGACAACCATCTGGGTGAGTGAGATGGGCATCGCGCCTGGGTGAGATGGCCCGGTTGGGTCGAATGAAGGTTTGAGATTTTTCTCGAATAGTTTTGATTGTTCTTTACTTGAGGAATAAGGAAATTAATATGAGATATTAATTGGATTTGAAATAGCCAAGTTCGTTTTAGATTGGGAACTGCCAAACGGCCATTTGGTAGTGGGAGATGACCGCATTGCACACCAGATGATCATCTGGGTGTATGAAATGACCATTTCGGTTGTTGTAGGTTGTGAAAATTCAATATCTTCTGGTCCTTTCCACTCCCACACATTAATCATGTATCAAATAGCAATTGGGAACTCTGACCCTAGCCTTTACTATAAACAGAGGGGTACTAGGGGCTACCCAGAGCACAACTACAACATAGAAAACAGAAAATCAGTTCCTCTTACAATTGTTGTCCTCTCTCATTGTAGTAACTAAGAGAGCTCAGGAAACTCCTACCTGACAGGGAGGGATAGCCAAAGGGAGAGAAAAACTTATCATTGTCGTTGTGGGAGAGCAGGTTGGTGACTAGTACACCAACAGGAGGGACAACTCCTTCTTGTTCGTTCTTGGTGAACGACATTATTCTAGTTGGTCTATGTGGACTACTCTAGAGGCATGAGTCTATTGTCTGCTGCTAGGAGGACAACTGTAGCTTGCAGTTCGTGGCGAGACCACATGAGCAATGCAGAAGTTGTTCGTGTTCGATTGTGTGGTGAAGACCAGGAGCTACACAGCCGACGTCCAAGAGCAACTTATTAGTAGTTGCAAAGAAGTGAGTTTTGTTGCTGGATTTGCTCTAGGACCAAATATAACTTGCTAAAACCATCCTTCCAATTTCATAGTAGTTGATGCATTATTGTAGTTATGGGAATACAGATTGATAATTTTTTATTTTCACTGCTATACTCTATACATGTATTTCCAACACAGTAGTGACCAACACTCCCTTTCAATAGATACACATCATGCTTTACTTTATCTTCCTCAGGGATGTTAAGGATCTTAAAGCCCTTTTCCAACTTATTCATCCACATGTCTGCATCAACTGGATCAGATGTACCTACATACTCCAATGCTCCTACATGTCGAAGTCTCTCAAATGTCTTCCCATAACTTTGTGTTCCAGCACATGGGACAGTTGCCCTAGGTTGGTTCACATGCATCCTATCCATCATGCATGTCATGGTCGCCATAAACTTTCCAAACATATTCCTAAAAGCAGGATTGTCTACATCAGTTGGGTTGACTTGAGGCATCTTAGACATGACATCATCTCGTTCTTGCCTCCTTGCACCACCTCCTAGTGCAGCAACACCACTTTACGCAACATGTTCTTCATGTTCTCCAGACATCTCTTCTTCTTCTTCTGCCTAAGTAGAAGTGACCATAAGATATATTGGAGGTCATTAGAACAAACTCAAACCCTAGTCCTATGTCCTTGTAGACTCAGCAAACCTATAGCTCTGATACCAACCAAACTATGATGTCCTTCGCCACACAAATTGAGATTACTAAAAACAAAGTGTGGAAGTATTACTAATTAAAATATTACCACAAAATAGGGTAAATTAAAACCATTTTCAAATAAGTATCTCAATCAAAAGTATTTCATAAATAAGCCTTGAACTCGGTCCAACTGTATTCATCAAAAGATGATACATATTTATGTTCAGAAGCTATAAAGCCACAGTTGTTACATTTCATAACATGTTTATATGTACATGCCATTCATACACAAACATGGAATAAGCCAAAATATATGCATCAATATACAATACAAAAAATCTCCCCAAAGACATGAGAGTACAGGGGAGACAGATAGGACTCTACTACAAGACTCTAACTGGTAGCATGCCCAACCTCTATTAGCTATTGTTCACTCTGTTGTTCTACACCTACACCACGACCTAGACCTCCTCATCCACGGCCTAGATGTCCTCATCCATGACCTCGACCTCCTCATACACGACCACCTAAATTTTTTTGGAACCCACAGAGTGAGACTAAATGTCCCAATGAGAGATATAACTCTTCGTTAATGTTTATTATAAGCATAGTACTATAATGAGCAGTATATAATGTAGGTAATACTTATTTGAGCTATTTAAGTAGTTAAAAATGAGCAGTAGAACATTTTATGCTAATGAAAGGAATGTGAAGAACATGTATAACTATTATAAGGTAAAATATATAAGAAATAAGGCATGAGGTCATCCAATGTGATTCATATTTGACCCTAAACAATTATACACCTGAGGATTTTAGGCATACCACTCAAATCCAATTGACCACTGCTAAGTCAAAATTAGTACCATACAAGATACATGGAAGAGCCAGACTTCATGATCATCACCAACACTACTCGGTCAGTTTGAGTATGCAACTCAGTGGCATAACAGTCAAATGGCAAAGATAACAACTTGTATTCAAAGCTACAGTCATGTAGAGACAGCAACTCACAGTCAAGGCTATGGTCTTGTAAACAACTAGTTTGCCTTGGTCCATGGCACAACACTAGAGAATTGGCTCATGCATGGCCATTCAATAATAAAAAATATACCACTATTTCAACAATTGAAGGATACATGGATTTATCTCCACTAGTACCCAACATATTCAACAATATGCGCTCCACATTTCTCGTAGGAGTTATTCGTTTCACCATCCTGCTAAATCTGATGATGAAGATGGATCTATGGTATAGGGCAACTACATGATTAGGATTTCACTTGATTAGATATGCTAATTGGGTATCTTTTAATCAATCAAGTTACAACGTATTAACCCTAAACAAACTCTATAAAATTTAACGTAGGATGCAACATCAAAAGATATCAAACATATTAAGTGAGAACTTGTCTCATCATCATATGGCACCTGTAATACTTCCATTCACAAGATTATTAATAATGTTACATCGCTATGGGATATCAATCCCTCAATTTATGCACAAGGCACTTTATAGGTCATTAGACCAATTCATATACTAATGCACATTCAATATCACAAAAACCCTCAACATTACTCATAAACACCACTCTGTATTGTATAGGGCTAACCATAACATTCACTTAGCTATGACATTCATCTCACCTGCAAGTTAGTTTACACCACTAGGAGAAAAAAAACACTATCATAGAATAACAATCCTCAAATGAAGTGAACACACTTATCATGTCATAATCAAATTAGGGTTAGGGTATATATGTATTTGCTTAGGGTTTCATAGAGTCATACCACCTCTAAACCCTAATTCCATCACTTCCCGTATTGTTGGAGAGTTAAGAATTATTATTGATGACAAGCCATTCATAACCACAACACTTTTAGGTAGACCAAAACCCTATGCAATGACCATGTTCATACTTACATTTATATGTTTTAACCACCTTCAACACATGAGTGTCGATCACCCCTTGACACATGAGTGTCGACTTGTTCAGTAATGAGGTGTCACGATCTAGACACAACACATGTGTCTCGACCGAGACACATCTCATGGTTACAACCAACCATGCACCTAGTCTCGACCATCACCATACATGGGTGTTACGAACTCCATCAAACTAGTTATGACCGTAATACATCAACCCCTATTACGACCAAAGCACTGCATCAAATGGGGTCACAATTAGCTATAATAGGGCATCTTGACCCGTAGCAACATGACATCACAAGAAAGACACCAGGATCATGCAAAGCAATGTCATGACCGCTACCCAAAGTGCGTCGTGAGTGCTACTCATAAGCAACGTTGTGACTACATCACAAGAAGATAGCCATTAGGGCGTCGCAACCAAGCATGCAACACGGTGTCACACCATTACATATCGCAAATTTTAACCCAACCACAAAACACGTCTCGACCGCTACCAAGATCTAAACAAAGGTTATGACCTTCACACTTAGGCGCCATAGCTGCAACATTAATCAACTTAATCAACCGTACAACAACACTGTGTTGCAACCAAGATGATAGCTAGTGACCAGTCTAAGAGTTTAGGGAGTGTCACAACAGAATCCACCCACCAAGGAGTGTTGACCGTAATAGAATACCAAGAGTTTATCTGGACCACCTGCTCCACCCATAGAAGATATGAATCAAGCTTGAAATAGGCGATCAACCAAAGAATATTGGGCGTCAAAAGGGTGGATAACGCCCTAGTTCATAGTTTTCATTAAACCCTAAATGTGATTATGAAAGATCATAAAAAGAGGTAAACTTAAAAAAGTAAACTGAGATTCTTATACACATATAATACATCAAAAACCTTCTGTAGCTCAAGTATAATGAACCATGTAGGAATTAATATAAGATTAGGTTTAAGGATGCACATAATAGAGTTAGGAAAAGTTATAAAACATGCATGATTTGAAGAGAAATGATCTCCCAATATCTCAAGCTTCAAAAGTTTCAACCAAGCTTCAACACCTCAGCCAAAGGATCATCTCCAAGAAGAATAAAGAGACCATGGTCACAACAGAGATCAAGAAGGAAGAAAAATAGACCTAGTTGATCCAATGGAGAAAGAAGAAAGAAATGGAATCATCCTCTCAAACAGACACCATGGATGGTCCACAACCTCATGACCGAGAAGGAGGAAGAAGATGAAGAGGTTTCTATAAAGAAATGTGGTGTAAAGAGGAGGATCACTTACCAAGGAAAGATTCACCAAGAGTCGTCGCCAAGGATTACTTCTAGCACAAGATCTTCCCCAAATAAGGTAGATCGGCCACCCAAGCTCTAAGATATGACCTTCCTTATCCTCAAGATTCCAAGGACGATCTCAAGGTAGAAGAAAGAGTTTTGGGTCAAAAAAATTACTTGCTTGTAAAGAGGATGGGTTATATACTCAAAGGAGGAGAGAAGTAAAGATTTTTGAGGTGTCAACATATTAGATCACCATGGGACACATGTCCATCAAAGAGATAACCTTATTTCCACTTGCATGCAAAAATATAAATGTCATGTTTATCCAAACATAGTGTCATGACCTACTAGGTTGGTTGCTGATGAATGCATATTCATTTTAGTTTTAATCGCCATTTTTGGCCCAATTTTGCACTGAAATCTCACATACACCCCTTGAATATTCTCATATACACTTTTCCTTAGTTCCATATCATTATTTAGAGTTTTGATCAAATCTATTCGCCTCCATTGTAGGATTGAACATCACACTATGTGTGCCAGTGTAGGAGGTGTAGGGGACAGTGGTCCCGCTAATAGTCCCCCCCCGTGGGGGTGGGTTTGATTCATGATGACCACGACCACAATCTCAAAGAAGGACCATGACCGCGATCCCAAAGGATACATCGCGACTATAGAAGATCATGACCGACCATGAGTTAAAGTGCACTGCGATCAAGGTCCACACCTGCTCGACCGTGACCATGATGCTTGAACATGCCTACACCTCGACCTGCAAAGAAGATCGTGACCTGAAGAGGCCCGCGACCGCGATCATTGCTAGATCACAACCGCGATCTTACCCCTCCACAACCTGAATTCAACCGCGATCGATACCACACTGTGACCGTGGCACACCAATGGAACTACATAACACCACCGCGACCAAAGCCAAGCATAGAAGGACGGTGACTGCGGCCAACACCTCGACCACAAAGTTAAGTCGATGGAGTATGCCTATAAATAGGCCACCCACCTGTCTTATCAAAGAATCTCTTCCACGACGCCGGGAGGCTTCCGCTTTGTGCCCAGCCCTCAGGAAGACGATCTCCACCGCCAAGGACTACCTCTGTGGAGTTCTTACCTCTCCTCCATCTCTGCTCCATCCAGATCTATCTTCTATCCATGAGAGTGGTGGGACTTCATATCTACAGATCTACTCCACCACCAGCCACCTACCGCTTCTTCTCCTATGAGTAAGAGAATAGAAGAGAAGGAAGAAGGAGAGAGAAGATGTGCCTTGACTGCCTTGGTGTTCTCTCCCTCCTCATTCCAGATCTATCCTGACATTGTGTAGAAGACTATTTCTCCATTGAGCTTCGGCCACCTTCTTCACCATGACCATGGCAGAATCTTCCCTCTCTCTTGTTTTTCTTATTTATGTCATGAGGAGCGAGTACTCCTCTTTGCTGGGGTGCGGGGAATAGCCCCGCTGCCCATGCTTACATGTTCATCTTAAAACATTCCATGGCTTGTATATAACTCTTCATCTCGTGTTAATCATTTGATGCGTGCTTGTGGACTAATCACCTACCTTGCATGATCTATTATAACCCTTTATTGCGAGAACTTCAATACTTAGGTTTATTAATATTGTTTAACATGGTTGATGCCTTAACGAGAACTTCTGAAAGATATCTTCAGAGTAGTAAGTGTGTGATCTATAGGTGACGAGACATCTGATGCCTATAGGTGATTCTTACGCAAACCTAACTTCCGTACAGAGGGTTTGGAACTCCATTTGGATGGTTTTATCTTGCCTAGATGTGTTTTGGATGTGTTTGCATGTGTAGTGGTGGTGAAACCCAATTCCACACCAGTGATTCCCATCATTAATCTAGACTCTATTTTAATCATTCTCTTTACTTTCCTTGCATTTAGTTTCACTAAACCCAATCAACTCTTTGTTCTAAATATTAGTCTTTACTTAGACCGGATCCAACTAGCAAGATTCATTAAAATGTTTTCCTTTGGGATTTGATCCTTAACTATACTGCGATAAGACTCGTCCGCTTGCGGGTAGTATGATTGTACGAGGTTTTGGTAAAAACTCAAGGATTTCAGCACTGGGTGAATTTGTTAGTGCAGTAAAAACCACATCAGTTGCCCTCATGTCTCAGTCGAGACACTCTCAAGCACACCCCTGTCTCATTCAAGACACTTCAAGGTTGAAACCCTAGATCTCATATGTACATGGTCGAGACTCTAGAAAGACAAGGTGTTTTGACCCACCCTTCACAAGTTTGTCTCAGCCTCAATCATGCATCCAAAGCATGTGTTTCGATCATGACCCTCACCAAAAGTGATGTAGGGTAACAACACTCAAACCCTAAGTTAATCACTTACCAACTATGCAAAGCCTAGAAACCCTTATTTAACATGAAGATGTCACACTATCATCCATAATTGAAACAAGGTGCCCCATTACATCATCTCCTCTCTCATGATGCCAAGGTACAAAGAACATTATCTTCATGTGACACTTCTCAAGATAACCCTTTCTCCTGGGTAAATTGAAAATTAGTCCAAAACATACACATATATTGCAAGATAGCTCAAACATTAGTCAAATTGGACCAAAATGAAAATATAAGTTTGTCACATGATATTAAAATATCTCAAGATCTTATATTAAGGTATAAACATCTCATTATACAAAGTAAGAACAATTAAGCATTAAGCTAGGTTGGGAGTCTTACATTAAATATGTGGAAAAATTCAAGAAGCTAGAATAATATTGCCCGAATTGGTATGATACATATAGACAGAGGGCTCAGAAGTTCATTAGTAGCTTAAAACCATCTCTACATAGGTTGGTGAAGATTAGTCAACCAAGAATGCTAATAGAAGTTGTTGAATGCTCCTATGATATGGTGGAAGAAAATAAGCTCCAGATTGAAGAAACCAATCGAATGGAGAAAAAGAGGTTTTTCTTGCAATCACACAACAACGATTGACGACAAGGACCTCAAAACAAAATTAAAAAGTTTCAACTGCTCCAGAAGGGAGGAAGTGAAAAACCACTAGAGGGGGGTGAATAGGGTTTTATAATTATTTCAAAAATTATTTAACTCAAACAACCACAATTGAAATAGCAAGAAGGAGACAAGGTGTTTAGAGTGGTTCCAACCTTAGCAAATACTAAGGCAGTCAATCCACTACCTGATTTCTTACCCAACTGGGATTTTGAAAGTATTAATTTTATTACCTCTCAAGGAATTTGCATAAAATACTATACTTTATACACCCCTTTAGACAGCCTTCACCTTGAAGTAGATGCACCAACTTGAGGCAGCCTTCTTGAAGTAACTTCAAGCTCCCCCTTCAAGTAGCCTTCCTCTTTGAAGTAGCCTCCCGTTGCACCAGCCTTCTAGAAGTAGTCCAAAGTCTCCTTCTTCTCCAAGAAGATCAAGATCCTCTCCAATCCGTAGCCTCCAACCCTAAGAGTAGCAAGGAGAGTACAAGCAATAAGAGTGAATAAGAAAGGAAAAAGGAAATTACAATTTACCCTTTGAAGCACAAGGCTTGATTTGCCTATATCAAGCATATAGATCTCCTAACCAATGGATATTGAAGTGTTGGTTTGGTGGATAGGATATACAATCCTATAGGACACGAATTTAGAGCAAGGAGAAGAATAGCCAATTGCAAGTATTGCTCAATTGCTCAAAACAGATTGCTAATGCAAGTGTATGCTCAAGGATTGCTCAAGTATAGAATTGGTGAGTTTTGGTGTCCTAAGGCATGTCCTATTTATAGGAATGACCTACAAGTGCTTAAGGACATTCTAGACACTTTCTAGGGGGTTCTAAGTGCTTAACTAGCCGTTAGGTACACTTTAGTTGCTTTAGCAACGGCTAGTTAATTAATTCTGAAAGTTGTTGTCAGAACTCATCTCGGTCGAGGAATTGTCGACTGAGAGTCTTACTCGGTCGAAGGTTTGTGGACCGATAGACTGTGTGGAGAAAGTGTATGCAACGTTCATCTCCAACTGCCAACTACCTTGTCAGATGTGTCTAACGGCTACTTGGGTCTTTCTTGGTCGAGAAGTTTGTCGACCGAGAGTGTCTCGGTCAAGGATTTTGTCGACCAAGAATGACCCTGTTTCAATGTTTCAATTTAAAGTACTAAGTGTGTATGTGAGTGTGTGTTACGACCCCACCTCCCGATAACCCCCAATCAAGGGAGACCAAGAGGTCGAAGCCAAACCCATAACTTCCGGATCAAAGGTTCGGCAATTAACCAAGAATAATTATCAAATTTTAACAGACTATACTGAAAAATTGTAAGAAAATAAATTTTTGCATACCTTTTTGAAAACTTGGATTTCTAAACTTCTATCCACTTAAGGATTCTACTCTAACTAATCCTACTTGTATTTTACTTCATGTATTACACAGTATGATGATTTAATGTTTGTCCTTTTGGCTTGTACCTAAAACACCGACAAACAAAACGCCGGTCAGTCAAAGCTGGTATGTGGGGGAAACAATAAACGTGCAACTATGATAACAACATATTCATTCAATTAATCATTTAACAACTAAGATTACGCTTTAAATATAACTCCGCGATCCAAGGGTACCCTATCCTCTGTGTTGTCCCCATTAAACCCCTCATGATCCACCTATCAAGTGAACCAGTTTCTAGGGTTGAGTCACATGGAACTACTCATAGGTAGACCACTCCTTAACTCATGGTACGCTAAAGAGTCTCATGGAACTACACGTAGGTAGCCCAGTTTCTAACTCTCGGTAACCTAGACCTTGCTCTAGGATTACCCCTTTTTTAGCCTTTTCAAAGCAACAGAGGTGGACCCGGATCTAGCCAGTTATATATGCACATTTATAGTGATAATCATAGTCACTTTATAGTTGCATGAAATAAATAAACATCCAACAATTTAGTTGCATTCAATGCGATTAAACATCCAGGAATCCATCGGGAAACTAAAGCGGTTATTCATAATTAACCACATACCTAATTTGATGAGTCATGCAAATTATTCAACTTATACTTCATGTATATACAATCAAGCCAATCAACAGATCCAAGCAAGTAATTCAATCATCCCATAATTCCTGAAAAGAATATGTACTCTATTTATTACTCACTTTATCAAGAATCTACTTTATTGACTTGGATTCACTTTCTAGGGTTTCAAATCCGCATTAAGGTTTCATCAATATCCATTAGGGTTTCTTAGATCAATTCCTCAAACTTTATCCATTTTAGGTCAACAAACCCTAAAATACTCTTTTCCATTTATATGAACCTTAATTGCTCAACTATCCATTTTAATAGTCTTTTATACCCAAATTGACTTAGGATCATCACATCCCTATTTATTCATGGATTTGAACCATTAAAACAATTAAAAGACATATTCATCTTAATTAGGGTTTTCAAGCTCATTAATGCATAATCATGCACAAAACCCTAAATTAAGCCAAATATATAAAAAGATCATCTTTTTAGATCCTATTTTCACTTTTATTAACAACAGGTTAATATTAGCTTGAATTATCCAAATAACATCATTAAGTCCATCTATCATCAAATCTAATGGTTTTTCCTTAATTAAAACATTAAAGATTATGACTTTATGCACTTTTCAAATTTCAAGCACATAACTTCTAAATTAGACTAATCATGTGCAAAGTTCTTCCTTTTTTAACATAATGTACTTTTTTACATTTAACAGGTTAACATCTACTCTAATGATCCATTAAACCCTATTAAACACATTAATCATATCAAAATAGGGTTTCTTAATCTTTAATTCATTAAAGATGATGATTTACACCACTTTTCGCATAGCAAGAGGAATTAGTTTCTAAACCTATTTTTATTTAATTCCCCTCATTCTGAGAATCAATTTTCATATAAGATTTGTCTCAATCCGAGCTACGGTTCATTAGTTATTAATTTTGTAAAAATACTTACTTTTGGACCAATCAGATTGCGCCACGTAGGCCTTTCCATGCAGCGAACTCAGTTTCTCGAAAAACATAACGAAAGGACGCTCCTAGCCACACGTAAGTGGCTCATCTTCTTTAGCCTGCCAAGGGCAATTCCGTCCAAACACCGAAGGTCATCTTCAACCTTCAGAGGGCGCGATTCAGCCGCCCTAGCCGTGCTTTGCGTGGCTATCCTCTTGCTCCTCAGACCTCAATGCCTACCGGAGGTGGTGCCTACGCCTCCGCCTCCCTGTTGCACACCCATGGGTGCCCAGATTGCAGCCAACCTCGTCGACTATCCGCTCCTCTGGCCCGCGATGTGCAGCAGCCTTTGCAGACGTGCAGTTGCTGCTGCACCTTGGCTAGGGCCTAAGGATGAGCGCCGTCCTTACCTCCAGCAACGTGGGGTATGGTGCCCCCAAAGAAAATCATCATTAGCACTCAGTTGCTCCGTTTCTCCCTGTTAGGGTTTATGGACGGAAAAGAGGAAGAAGAAGAAGAGAAGAAACGTGGAATTCTTCTGGGCTCAAACTAAAGGGTCTCCCCTTTATATAGGGGTGAGTAAAGAAGCCTTAGGTCGGCTTTTTTTTTTGAAAGGGGGACGAGAAACCCTATGATTGGGGTTCCCCGTTTCTATTACTAACTAATCAAATCAAGGTTTACAAGAGACTGCAAGCTCAAAGGGAAATGACTCGACAAAGAAAACCTAGCTACATGACCCCGATGAGCCGAGTTGGCCACCTCATGGGCTACTCTATTACATATATGGTTAACATAAAGCAAACTACAGAAAGAAAATTGAGTGATCAAATCTTTGATGTCTTCAGCCAAAGATCCAACATAGTCCTGATGCGCCTTTTTTGCATGTGCATGCATGAATGACCTCCATGGAATTCGTCTCGACTTCGATGTCGTTGTATCCTTTCTCCTTTGCCCACTACATCGCATCTCTTACAGCTAGCAACTCTGATATAGCAACGCTCGTCCCTGTGCTGACCTTCTCCCCTGCGACCTCCACCAGTCTACCTGTGTCATCCCTAACGGCCCACCCAATTCCTGCTCTCCCGTCCTCCCCGACAGACCCGTCGACGTTAATCTTCCGCCTGCCTTGTGCTGGCTTCGTCCATCCACCGCTCTTGACGCCAACTCTCCCCGCGACGCCTCCCCCCTCTCTTCCCTATTGAGCACTGACCTCCTCCCCGTCACTTACCATTGCAGTTGTACCTCCACCCGGCCTCACAGTGTCGCAACTGCTGCCCTGCAGTACTGCATGGACTTCTATCTCAGACCCGCTCCCCGCTATGGCTCCTCCACGACTCAATGCAGCAACATTATTACTGCCATGCATCATTTCGTTGCCACCCACGTTATTCTTGCGCCCTGCCTCTCCGTTGCCATCACATCCAAATGTTTTTGTCCGCCCCACTCCTTCTCCTTGTGGTGTGTGGCCTGCCTCTGTCCATTGCTGCTGTCTTGTTAGTCTGTTGCCTTCCTCTCCCCCCATCCCTCTTTGACACTGTCCTCCCCTTCTCATCATCACCAACGCACCCCTTAGCATGTACCCACTCTTGACATTGCTGCTTTGGAACGTTCGCATGCATCTTGATCTCCAAATGTCGCACCCCTTAGGTCGGCTAGTCACGAACCCAAGAGTCATTTTCCAAGTAGGAAGTCAATTCCTTCTAATAGAAGTAATATCCTCTCTCTTCTTTATCCATGATTATTTTCTATTATATGGATATTAAGAATTTGAAATTCCTTCTTTCACTTTCTTTGTACTTTCCCTTTTTATTTATTGGCCACGAATTTCTATTCTCTTTTAATAGAAATTACTTCCTTTTTCCTAATGCCACCAAAATCATTAATAATGTATCATATTATCTTCTATCTTGCAAATTTTGGTATTTTCTATATCTTTCTTCTTTATTGGGACTCCTTGGATCCCAAGACACACCTTTATTTCGAAATTACTTTTTAAGGATACTTATTATCCTTCTGGATGCATCTATATGCAGTACTTCACATTATCATGTGTATTTCTTATTAAAATATTTCTTTTTGAGGATTTCTCTTTATTTCTCTTTTATTTTCCTTATTGGCATTTCCTTTTAATATTAACAACCTCATGGATACGAAATTTCACCAAGGGATCTCATTTATGCCTCTTTCCACTCATTTCCCACATTTTACCATTATTTTCAATTTCTTTCTTAATAAAGAAATACTTAATTAGTCTTTTCTTTTCTTATTGCACTCTTTATACAACTTTGGTCTCCTTGGAACCCAAGGAACCCAAGAGGCACGAAATCCATCCTTGGATTTCATCATTTTGCCTCCTAGAGGTTTCCATTTCATTCTTTTCTCAAATATTCAATTATTCAATTGCTAATTGAATTTTCTTTGTTATTTCCTTGTTATTGGGCCCATTAGCCAATAAAGCCCAAAACACAAACATCAAGGCTATTGTAAATGAAATCCATGTATTCAAAACAAATTATACCATTTTTTGTTCAATTATCTTTAGTATGAGAAATTACATTTCTCACTAGATGATCCCAAAAATTGAGGTTGTAACATCCTTCCCCTCTTATAGGAATTTTGTCCTCAAAATTCTATGAATCAAACAAACAAACAAACAATTTAGGGTAAGACTTTTCCAATTCCATCATTGGCCCCTATGTGGCTTTACCATACTCATGGCGCTTCCACAGAACCTTTATCATCACATATTCTTTTCTCTGAGTCCTTTCATCCCGGCGTCTATAAACTGCATAGGTGACTCAGGCCATTTCAGCCTCCCTTGGGGCTCACCAGGATCACTGCTCAGTACATGGTCGGGGTACCTCACATAGTGCTCTAAATTTGACACATGGAACTCATCACACATTACTTTATCCTGAGGGGTAAGGTCAAACTTAACCCTCTCCACCAAACCATATCAAAAGAACCCATGCATCAGGGACTCACCTCTCTTAGTTATAACTTAGAGGGGTCAAATTTTCATGTCACATAGTCTCCCACAGTGCATGTAAGTCTACTTTGCTTCTGCTCATGACTTTCGTCATCTCTAGGCTCCTTTTAGCCATTACATGATTAAAGAGACTTCATCTACACACACTGTGGTCCTTTTCTAACCATCATGTGGTCCCTTCACCAACATCACCTTACTGAAGTGGTGACCGACACAACCTCCCTTACATAGCTTCTTATAAAATCTGATACTGGCTATGGTGGTCATTGTCACATCTTTCATAGGACCAGAACTGTCTCTAGATATCACCCTGTACGAGCACACATGCTCTCATCAGACCCTTTAGTTTGGATTATACTAACCATTAGTTAGGGGTGATAAACTGTACTATCATCGAGTTCTTCATGTACCTACTTTCACCTTATGGAAGTGAACCTTTAAGTCATACTCGTGAACTTTTGAAATCGCCTCATGGTGTAGTTGAAACATCTCTCTCTCATATGTAGCTCAACCCGATTTGTCCCTTGACAGTACTCTTTCTTTATTTCTTATGACATCTAGGTAAGGTGATCTACCATAACCCATATTGCCTCATGACCTTTCTTGGTCAAGGGGAGACTTTCCATATCATCCATAGAGATGAACTCCCATTCCCTCTTGGGAACTCTTTATCCTTTATTTCAACTTATTGGGTTACTGGTGTTCGTCCTTCACCTTCTGGTTTGCATGGCATCATACCCCATGCAACTTTATCTTAAGCATCCAAAGTGCTATTTCCATTTTCCACGGTGTATGGTGATCTTCAATCATGATTTCCTGTATGTCATGATTCTTCAAGATTGATTCCTCTGAAACCTTAAACCACTCTAGTCGAGGTTTCATCACCTTCTTTTCCAAAGAAGTGCATCTGAGGTTCTACCACCATCCTTTCATTGCGTCAAAGACTAAACTGGCTAACCATACAACCCTTAACTTTTCAACGTATCTTGTTACATCTGAGTGTTATTCAAACACCTCTCCTTTTCAAACTTAGGGTTAGCCAAACAACCTCTTCTAGCTTCTAGTCAAACAAGTCTTTAACCAGAACATTCATTACCACCTCACATCCTTAGGTATTAGGTATCATTGAAGACATACACTTCCATGTATTTCACCTATCATCTCACCTCAAACTCTATGTCTATCTTCATTAAAAACACTCTCTGATTTCATCATCATGGTGATCAATCTCAACCTGGTATAACCGGTAAGTTCCACATAGCTCATGGTAAAAACATCCTCATCAGGTGATTACCTCATTCCTCTTAGTGTTTGCAAACCATCCATGTATCATTCACTTTACCAGGGTAGGTTATCTTCTCTATCCCCATTTCTCGTGGCAACATTCCAATCTACATCATCTCTTATCCTTGGTGTATGGCATGTGTAATGTCCTATCTCTCACTCTCATAACAAAAGGAAATAAGCATTTGGATGCAGTCCAAATACATAGTTCTTCCTGTTCCAAGAGTAGAGATGGTACATCCCACCTTGCCAGTACACCTTTAAGTCTAAGTTGCAACGTGTCACATATGTCTCTACATCACAGACATCATGATATCAAGGTTGCCTCCATGGAAAACTAGTCTTGAACCTATTGAGGTTTATATCCTTGGTCATCTCCTCTAGGTTTATAGGGTACTGACTCTTTTGGGGTCATCCCTCTTCCCTCATGCATTAAGAGAGTGCCCTACTCATCTGCCCTTTGGGTCCCATGAGTTCATGAAGGTGATCAATCTCCTAACCCATGGCCCTCAGACAATGATAGTTGTTACCTCCCGACCCTATGGTCATGTGCAACTAGGGAATTAGGCAAATCCTACTTTCATCGGTCTTATCCCTACCTGACCCTAGGATAGACTTGGGATTCACCATTATAGTACATGTTCACTTAGAACCTTACCCAAGTCTTCATCATCTCTCTTTCTGCATTCATGGGCTGGCTCCCATCCTTTCATAGGGATCATGGCAACCTGTCCACCTTGGTCAAGCCCCATACCGGTTACCTCCATGGTAACACATTCATATGCAATTAGAGATGGATATCTATGGGTCTACAGGTTCATTCTCATACCATGTACTTTTCACTTAGCTTCTCAAGATCCTGTGAGACCTCTTCAAGTTACCTTAAACCAACAAAACACCCTACCAAAGGGGTCCCTCTCCCAGGATGGGAGGAAAACTATCTCTTGACAACAAGGTCACAAAAGCTCTTAGGTCTAGGGTTTACATCCACAGGATCCTACTTAACTCTAGCAAGCTATTAAGGCACAGCAGATCACCTATTGTACCATGCTAGGTCATACTTGTCCTCTTTCCTCAATGTTGGATCAAGTCCATACCTTTCTTTATCATCAACCTAGTTGCGAGGGTTTCATCAAACACACCTCAAACTTAAGGGGCTTCCCTTTTCCTCTATATATGAGGAGTACCATGCTCTCTTCTATAGGAACTCAACTCTCATCATGAGCATCAGGTATACCACTTCCCCTCTTAGGCCTAGGAACCCTAGGTTCACTTGTAGGTGTCCAACTGCATGCTCTATCTCTTAACTACAAACTAAGCATGAAAAAGGCATGACATGCACTTCTTGTCATCCTTCAACTTGAGCAACCCTTAGGGTTGGGTCCTCGTTAAGGACAACCAACAAGGTACAAGGCCTCAAAACCCGTTACTAACCCTTACTAGGTCTAAGGAACTCTTCTTCCTACCTCAGAAGGTAAACACCCATACCGTAGGCACATAGGCACCAGATGCTTCCTCTTCACTCTCTAGGTTTTGCTCCCTCTAAAGGCAACCAAGATATCAATAGCCTTAACGGATCATGCATGAGGGAACCTCTATCATCCACTTAGGTCGCATCATCCTCAACTTTTCATTGTTCCTCATTTTTGGGGTCAAGGTTTACGACTTTCTTGGAGGGGTTTCCTGCTCTCCCTCTCTAGAACTAACCCTACAACCAACCTCACCATTATAGGTCCTCTCTTCATGAAGGATCAACCTCATAAGAATGCCCCCACCTGGATGAAGCTTATGGTCAACCTATAACCCCTTACACTTATCTCATAAGCTATCCATCAAACTCCCTCGGCCAAGGCTTCAACATATTTCTCGCACTACTGATACATGCATGGTGCCTATCAGCTTATGGGGTACCATAGGTTCTTCTCTAACCTCAACAATGAAGGAGCTATCCTTCACTCTAACATGCACGACCCTTCCCAGGGTTGGGTTGCCAAAGGTGCTAGGTCACCCATGGATCATATGGCATCCCAAAGGCATGTCCCTTCAAACACCTGGTCCAACCCATCTCTCTCTAACCATCACTTAGGGTTAGGGTTAGCATCATCCTCAGAGGATGTGCCAGGTCTCTACTTGCAATGGAGATCTCTATCTCCAAGACTAACTTATCCTCCTGACAAGAAGGTCTATCCTCAGTTCTCTTCTGAGGACAAATTATGTCATACGACCTAAGCATGTATCTATTCTTTAATTTGCGCTTAATCTATTAAGCTTATGTCCGTGACATCTTATTTACATGCCTTTCATTAATTTGGTGGAGGATTCCTTAAACCTTATTAACCTTACCCATACCTCAAGAGGGTGTGGAGAAGAAAGAAAACCCTAATCCTTTAGGTCCTTGTCATAATTTTGTGGTGAGAAGGGATGAATAAGATGAGAAGTCCTAAAGGTATCTTATTTCGATTCATACCCTAAGACATTGGCTAGGCCGTCACACGGATCTGAGAGTCCTCTTATTCTGACTAGCGGTGTGGAGGAAAATATTGCCAGCCCCCGGTCGTGATCCTTTTCTAGACACCTCCATCTTTTAGATAATCCTCTAATAACTGCCTTGGGCTCTATGGAGTTTGTAAATTTTAATAATTATTAATGGTTAAATGAGGAACCTACGCTCTGATACCAAATGTTATGACCCCACCTCCCGATAACCTCCAATTAAGGGAGACCGAGATGTCGAAGCCACACCCATAACTTCCGGATCAAAGGTTCGGCAATTAACCAAGAATAATTATCAAATTTTAACAGACTATACTGAAAAGCTGTAAGAAAATAAAATTTTGCATACCTTTTTGAAAACTTGGATTTCTAAACTTCTATCCACTTAAGGATTCTACTCTAACTAATCCTCCTTGTATTTTACTTCATGTATTACACAGTATGACGATTTACTGTTTGTCCTTTTGGCTTGTACCTAAAATTGCTGACAAACAAAATGTCGGTCGGCCGAAGCTGGTATGTGGGGGAAACAATAAACGTGCAACTATGATAACAACATATTCATTCAATTAATCATTTACAACCAAGATTACACTTTAAATATAACTCCGCGATCCAAGGGTACCCTATCCTCTGTGTTGTCCCCATTAAACCCCTCATGATCCACCTATCAAGTGAACCAGTTTCTAGGGTTGAGTCACATGGAACTACTCATAGGTAGACCACTCCTTAACTCATGGTACGCTAAAGAGTCTCATGGCACTACTGTAGGTAGCCCAGTTTCTAACTCTCAGTAACCTAGACCTTACTCTAGGATTACCCCCTTTTTAGCCTTTTCAAAGCAACAGAGGTGGACCCGGATCTAGCCAGTTATATATGCACATTTATAGTGATGATCATAGTCACTTTATAGTTGCATGAAATAAATAAACATCCAACAGTTTAGTTGCATTCAATGCGATTAAACATTCGGGAATCCATCAGGAAACTAAAGCGGTTATTCATAATTAACCACATACCTAATTTGATGAGTCATGCATATTATTCAACTTATACTTCATGTATATACAATCAAGCCAATCAATAGATCCAAGCAAGTAATTCAATCATCACATAATTCCTAAAAAGAATATGTACTCTATTGATTACTCACTTTATCAAGAATCTACTTTATTGACTTGGATTCACTTTCTAGGGTTTCAAATTTGCATTAAGGTTTCATTAATATCCATTAGGGTTTCTTAGATCAATTCCTCAAACTTTATCCATTTTAGGTCAAAAAACCCTAAAATACTCTTTTCCATTTATATGAACCTTAATTGCTCAACTATCCATTTTAATAGTCTTTTATACCCAAATTGACTTAGGATCATCACATCCCTATTTATTCATGGATTTGAACCATTAAAACAATTAAAAGACATATTCATCTAAATTAGGGTTTTCAAGCTCATTAATGCATAATCATGCACAAAACCCTAAATTAAGCCAAATATATAAAAAGATCATATTTTTAGATCATGTTTTCACTTTTATTAACATAAGGTTAATATTAGCTTGAATTATCCAAATAACATCATTAAGTCCATCTATCATCAAATCTAATGGTTTTTCCTTAATTAAAACATTAAAGATTATGAATTTATGCCCTTTTCAAATTTCAAGCACATAACTTCTAAATTAGACTAATCATGTGCAAAGTTCTTCCTTTTTGAACATAATGTACCTTTTTACATTCAACAGGTTAACATCAACTCTAATGGTCCATTAAACCCTATTAAACACATTAATCATATCAAAATAAGGTTTCTTAATCTTTAATTCATTAAAGATGATGATTTACACTACTTTTCGCATAGCAAGAGGAATTAGTTTCTAAACATATTTTTATTGAATTCCACTTGTTCTGAGGATCGATTTTCATATAAGATTTGTCTCAATCTGAGCTACGGTTCATTAGTTACGAATTTTGTAAAAATAATTACTTTTGGACCAATCAGTTGCGCCACGTAGGCCTTTCTATGCAGCGAACTCAGTTTCTTGAAAAACATAAAGAAAGGACGCTCCTACCCCCACGTAAGTGGCTCATCTTCTTTAGCCCTCCAAGGGCAATTCCGTCCAAATGCCGAAGGTCGTCTTCAACCTTCAGAGGGCGCGATTCAGCCGCCCTGGCCGTGCTTTGCGTGGCTATCCTCTTGCTCCTCGGACCTCAATGCCCACCGGAGGTGGTGCCTACGCCTCCGCCTCCCTGTTGTGCACCCATGGGTGCCCAGATCGCAGCCAACCTCGCCGACTATCCGCTCCTCTGGCCCGCGATGTGCAACAGCCTTTGCAGACGTGCAGTCGCTGCTGCACCTTGGCTAGGGCCTAAGGACGAGCGTCGTCCTTACCTCCAGCAATGTGGGGTATGGTGCCCCCAAAGCAAACCATCATTAGCACTCAGTTGCTCCTTGGTTGTTTCATTTCTCCCTGTTAGGGTTTATGGATGGAAACGAGGAAGAAGAAGAAGAGAAGAAATGTGGAATTCTTCTGGGCTCGAACCAAAGGGTCTCCCCTTTATATAGGGGTGAGTAAAGAAGCCTTAGGTCGGCTAGTCACGAACCCAAGAGTCCTTTTCCAAGTAGGAAGTCAATTCCTTTTAATAGAAGTAATATCCTCTCTCTTATTTATCCATGATTATTTTCTATTATATGGATATTAAGAATTTGAAATTCCTTCTTTCACTTTCTTTGTATTTTCCCTTTTTATTTATTGGTCATGAATTTCTATTCTCTTTTAATAGAAATTACTTCCTTTTTTCCTAATGCCACCAAAATCATTAATAATGTATCATATTATCTTCTATCTTGCAAATTTTGGTGTTTTCTATATCTTTCTTCTTTATTGGGACTCCTTGGATCCCAAGACACACCTTTATTTCGAAATTACTTTTTAAGGATATTATTATCCTTCTGGATGCATCTATATGCATTATTTCATATTATCATGTGTATTTCTTATTAAAATATTTCTTTTTGAGGATTTCTCTTTATTTCTCTTTTATTTTCCTCATGGCATTTCCTTTAATATTAGCAACCTCATGGATACGAAATTTCACCAAGGGATCTCATTTATGCCTCTTTCCACTCATTTCCCACATTTTACCATTATTTTCAATTTCTTTCTTAATAAAGAAATACTTAATTAATATTTTCTTTTCTTATTGCACTCTTTATGCAACTTTGGTCTCCTTGGAACCCAAGGAACCCAAGAGGCACGAAATCCATCCTTGTATTTCATCATTTTGCCTCCTAGAGGTTTCTATTTCATTCTTTTCTCAAATATTTAATTATTCAATTGCTAATTGAATTTTCTTTGTTATTTCCTTGTTATTGGGCCTAATAGCCAATAAAGCCCAAAACACAAACATCAAGGCTATTGTAAACTAAATCCATGTATTCAAAACAAATTATATCATTCTTTGTTCAATTATCTTTAATATGAGAAATTACATTTCTCACCAGATGATCCCAAAAATTGAGGTTGTAACAGTGTGCATATGTGACACTATTGAAGGGGATGACTTATCTAAGTGTGGTATTTAGCTAGGGAATATCTAACGCTTGATTTACATGATGTCTAAGTACTTGTACATTATATATTTTTACAAGTTTACAATTTATTACATTTCATGAGATTACAATAATTCAAGCATATAGATTTCCCAATTCTTTGTCATCCACCTTATTCCTGCAACACTGAAGTAGCACGTTAGATCGACAAGAATGAAATGTTTGTCATTATCAAAACAAAGGGATAACTGATGTCCATTTAGTCAACAGGAAGGACACAACTCGAAGCATGATCCCATTACCACAAGTATCATCTTGGAAGGGAGTGTTATCTTCTCACTGGAGCTTGTCTGAATTGTGGAAAGAAAGGACATTTTCTGAGAGACTTCCTAAAGGCGAAGAGGTAGACGACTCAAAAGGAGAATGGACATAGTGAGTCCACAAAGAAGATTTTTAGAAGGGTGATCACCCTCAACGTTAAGACAACAAACACATCCTATGAGGTGATCCAAGGTATGATGACTATTTCCAATCATCATGCAAAAGTTTTCTTTGACTCTGGTGCCTCCTTTTCCTTCATATCTAAGGATTTTTCTTGTATGGTTAGCACATGAGATAGAACCTTTATCCTTCATTCTTGAGGTAATGACTACTACTGGTGAAGATAACATATCCATGGATTTCTTTGAGAAGTACCTATACTCATTGAAGGAAAAGTCCTACCTGCTAATCTAATAGTCCTCAACATGAAGGACTTTGATATAATCCTTGGAATGTATTGGCTTGCACAACATGATGTTTGTGTATTGTGCAAGGACAAGAGAGTTGTATTTGGGAATCTGGAAAAGCCTTCCTTAGTCTTTAACGGAATAAAGGAGTCAAGTGAAAGACTCTTCATATCTTCTCTTAAGGCTTTGAGAATGTTGGAAAAGGGATGTAAGGCATTCATGGCAAGTGTAGTTCAGGTGGACTCCCAGTCTTATAAGTTGGAGGACTTAGATGTGGTTTCTGAATTCCCTAACATATTTCTAGATGATATTTCTAGAATAACATCTCCTAGGAAGATAGAGTTCAAAATTGATCCTATTCCAGGGACTTACCCAATATCTAAACCACCTTGTAGAATGACCCCTGATGAGCTCAAAGAGCTAAAGAAGCAACTATAACATTTAATCGATAAGGGGTTCACTCTACCTATTGTCTCACCTTGGGTAGCCACTATCCTATTTGTGAAAAATAAGTATGGATCCATGAGATTGTGTATTGATTATCTTCATCGCATGATCAACCAAGTCATGGTGAAAAACCAATACCCTCTACCTCAAATCGACGATCTTTTTGATCAACTTCACTCAGCAAATGTCTTCTCAAAAGTTTATCTCTAGTCAGGATACAATCAGCTACAAATTAAGGAGGAATATATTCCAGAATAGCCTTTGGTCTCAATATGGACACTTTGAATTCTTGGTGATGTCGTACGATCTGACAAATTCACCTACTGTGTTCATGGACCTGATGAATCGCATATTTAGGCCATTTCTTGATCAGTTTGTGATCGTATTTGTTTATGACATCCCAATTTATTCTCCTAATGGAGAAAAGCACAAGAAGCATTTGCTAACTATGCTTGAGACTCTTAGACAACATAAATTTTATGCCAAGTTCTCAAAATGTAAGTTTTGGCTTGATCATGTAATGTTTCTAGGACACATCGTATCTAAGGAAGGTATATCTATTGAACCTACAAAAGTTGAAGCATTGGCATAATGGGAAAGACCATATATACAGTTGAAATTAGAAGCTTCCTAGGTCTAATTGGGTATTATCGAAGGTTCATAGAGAATTTCTCAAAGATCACCTTACCTTTGACAAACTTGATGAAGAAAGGACTAAATTTCTTGTGGACACCATAATGTGAAGATAGTTTCTTGGAGCTCAAAAGGCATTTAACCTTTCTACGTGTATTGGCAATCCCATCAGCCAGTGGTGGCTTCTTTGTCTATACAGAAGCTTCTAGATCTGAATTGGGTTGTGTTTTAATGTGACACGAGAAGGTGGTTGCTTATGCCTCTCGACAATTGAAGAATCACGAGAGGAACTACCCCCATCCATGATCTTAAGTTGGATGTTGTAGTACATACCATGAAGATTTGGTGTCATTATCTCTATCGAGAGAAATTCACAATGTATGCTGATCCCAAAAGCATCAAATATCTTTTCTCATAGAAGGAATATGTGTCAACGATGATGGCTAGAGTTCCAAAAGGATTATGACTTCTCCATTTCCTACCATCCTGGGAAGGCAAACGTAGTTTCAAATGCCTTAAGCCAAAAATGTGAAGGGCTCATTGCCACGTTGAGAGTCAAGCTTTGGAATATGCTATACAACATGATAGAATGGCAACCTAAGCCAGATGGACAATGTATCCTATTGAAAAACCTCAATTTTCAATCTGAGATCATGAATAGGGTGATCCAAGCTCAACAGGTTGACCCTGAGTGGCAGAGGATGAAGGAGGCAACTGAGAAAGAATATTATGAGTTCCACCTTTCTCATGATGGAGGTATACATTTCAAGAATCGTGTCTGGGTGCCTAGTGATAAAGCACTGAAGGATGATCTACCAGAAGCAACCCATAGATCTAAGTACTCCATACACCCTGGAAGTTTAAAATGTACAAGGACCTACAAAGGAATTTCTGGTGGAAGAGGATGAAAAAAGACATTGTTGAGTATGTGGTGAAATGTCAAGTATGTCAGTAGGTGAAGATCGAGCATTAATGACCCACTGTGATGTCACAACCATTGGAGATTCCAAAATGGAAATGGGAGCATATAACTATGGACTTTGTTATAGGTTTACCGAAGATGAGTAAAAACCACGATTCTATATGGGTGATTGTGGACAGATTAACAAAATCTTCTCATTATGTGGCTATAAAGATTAGTCAAACTATGGACAGTCTTGCTCATCTCTACATGCATGAGATTGTTCAATTACATAGAGTTCTTGCATCTATTGTTTCTGATAGAGATCGATGATTTACATCTAGTTTTTGGCACAGTTTCTAACGAGCTTTGGGTACCTTGTTGAAATTTAGTACTTCTTTTCATCCTCAGACAGACGGACAATCAGAGCATACAATCCAAACCTTGGAAGACATGTTGGAGCATGTGAAATTGACCTTCCCGGATGCTAGGATGACCATCTACCTTTGGTGGAATTTTCCTACAACAACAACTACCATGCTAGCATAAAAATGGATCCTTAGAGGTTCTTTATGGGGTGCCCATGTAGTTCCCCAACATGCTGGAATGATGTGGGAGAGAGAAGGCTTATTGGGCCTAATATTTTACAACTTTTTGATAAAGTTGGTCTGATATGCAAAAGATTGTTAGAAGCAAAAAGTAGGCATAAGAACTATGTTGATAAGAAAATAAGGGAGAAGATATATAATGTAGGTGATAGTGTGTACCTAAATACATCACCTAACAAAGGAGTGTTGAGGTTCAACAAAAAAGGAAAAGTGACTCCAAGGTATATCAGTTCATTCAAGATTTTAGAGTGCATTGGGGACTCTACATATAAGATAGCTCTTCCACCAAGTCTTTTAAATGTACATAATGTGTTCCATGTGTCTATGTTGAATGACTATGTGCATGATCCATCCCATATCCTAGAGAATATAATCCTTGATGTGTGCTCATACTTGACATATGATGAATGACCAATCAGGATTGTAGAACGTTGTGCTCACTGGTTGAGGAGAAGGATCATCCCCATAATAAAGGTCGTGTGGCAATGTCCTTGATGTGTGCTCAGACTTGACATATGATGAATGACCAATCAGGATTGTAGAACGTTGTGCTCACTGGTTGAGGAGAAGGATCATCCCCATGATAAAGGTTGCGTGGCAATGTTGTCAAGGGGAGGAGGCAAATTGGGAGCTAGAATTCGAGATGTAAGAAAATTATTCTCACTTGTTAGGTACGTCATTTAAAATTCAAGGACAATTTTTTCTTTTTAGGGGGTAAGGGTGTAATCCCTGTCTCTCCAAAAACCTCTAGAAAATAGGAGAAGTCTCTAGAGTCATCCAATGTCTAGAAATGTCAGGGGAGTGACATGACCACCTCTTTTTCCCCTCTTCTAGATTCTTCGTCCTGCTTCCTCAACCTCCCTTTCCCCCCTCTTCTCGTTGCCTATAAAAGGAAGGGTACCCCTACTCATTCTCCTCACTTGACAACAACCAGTGTCCTTCCAGTGCTAAGCCACTCTATCCCTCTCCCTCCACCCTGCCTCCCTATTCCCACCATCTCATTCCCCATATCGTATCACAAGCCTTGACACCTCTCCTTCACACTATAGTGTCGAGTGAAGACAATAGTGGCATAAGAGTCGAGTTGATGTAGGAAAATAGTGAAATAGGACTGAGCTTAGGAATGTCATCAGTGTGAGATACACATAGATTGCATTCTAGGAGACATGCTCGAAATCCTTCCCCAGACCAGGTATGTAGACCAGATCCCTCTTTTAGAAGAAATGACGAAGAGTTTCATTTACCTTTGTTTCACCTTACACCGTACATAGATAAAGTAAAATAATTATTGTATTGTACTCTATCATTCTTGATAAATCACACGATTAAGTAACTATTGAATCATGAACATATAAAAGGCACATTATGTCCTTATGAAAATGTAAGATATTTAGACTACATTGTTCAATGAGTTAGTGGATTTAATTCCCATTCATTCATACTTTTGGTAAGCTACTCGTTTCACTCAGACTCCAAGTATGGATCATATGATTTCTATCTTCATGAAGACAATTAAAATTATCTTAATAGGATAATAATGATGTAGTCTTCATGCTACTAAGTTATATTGGTTATTGGTCAATATTGTATAAAATTGTTAAATGACTATTAGGTTCGGCATCCCCAATGGTGTGTGATGCCTATGGTTACCTTAACGCTCACCTCTACTACATGATTGTTCATCCACAAAAGGATATTAATTGATTGATTGATTGATAGGTTCTTCATCGGTGGTGGGGCACACCTTGTGGCAAGATGGCCACTCATATTCAGCCAATGTCTATTGATTAATTGACAGGAAAGGACATGAGCTCCACTAATACATCACAAATTAATAGACTTATTGTTAACTCTAATGGGTAGAAATGATGGGGCTGACCTCTCTGGATGGAAGGACTGCATGTGCTGACAGTCAAGATTGATTGGGCTTAAAAAAGGATTGTTTAATTGTTTGAAAATGTCTAACAAATCATCTAAAAATTCCTATAATTGTTATAGACTAAAATGATCATTGAGCGATTGATTGAAAGTACAAAGTTGATTTATTAGAGTCACTTATCATTGAGATTGACGGTGGCATCCAACTTAAAAAAATGAGATTTACTTAAGCGGAAGTGAATCATTTGCAGCGGATTACTAAAAATCATTAAAAATTAAAACTTTTTGCACAAAGATCCAAACATAAGAAATCTTTTACATCAAGAACCATTATAAAAAAGTATATGCATCCTGATTTAAAGGTACATGACTTGTACTATCTCTTCTCGAGGATTACAACATTAGTTGTCCTATAACATTACATACAGACAGCACAAAAACCTTGAGGCATCAAGCCAAAATCTTGAGTCGATGATGAAAGCACTATCTACAAATCCCGAGGACCTGAGAGTACAGAGACAACACGTAGGACTACTATCTATACAACTGGACAGGCAGTATCTCCACCTGAGATATTACTGTTGTCCTTGATGTTGCTACTATTCCTTCTCTGCCAAAGGTTTCCTACCTCTTTGTCTGCATCCACCTAAAAACATTGGATCCCACCGGGGTGAGACAATTGTAAATTGCCCCAGCGGGAGATATAACTCTCCGCCAAAACATTGTATTGCAATTTAAAGATATGAAACTGAGCAGCGGTTAAGCATTGTATAGCATCCTCAACTTTGTAAGCATTGCAACTATTTATGATAGAGAAATATATCATCTATTCTTTTAATAAGGAATAGGAATGACATGTATACCATTTATCCAACATATATACCATCATATCAAACTTTTCTTATAACACTCATCATCTTGTTATGTTACCCATGAAACATTCTTGTTTCATTCTGTTGGCCTTATCCAATCTGTTAAACAGATAAAGAGATATATCTACCATGTACTCATTTATCATCAATACAAGAATTGGGTTAATATCAATCCTAAATCATCATTACAGGCATTGGGTTATTACCAATCATGTGTTATCACCATAGGAATTTAGCCTCTGCCAGGTATTGGACTCCTCCAAACCTGATTACACTGCCAGGCATTGGACACTACCAAACCTGATTTCACAGCCAGGAATTAGACTCTAACCGAACCTCATTTCACAGCCACGCATTGGACTCTAACCAATCCTGATTTCACAGCTAGGCATTGGACTCTAACCAATCCTAATTTCACAGCCAGGCATTGGACTCTAACCAATGCTAATTTCATAGCCAGGCATTGGACTTTAACCAATCCTAATTACAGGCATTACACCTCTACCATGTATTGGACTTTAACCAAACCTGATTTTACAGCCAGGCATTGGACTCTAACCAATCCTGATTACATAGTTCATGGAATTTAATTCCTTTAACTCATCATTGATCATCACATACTGCTTTAGGCTCTGAACCCTGAGGTTAGCCTGCATAGCTTTACACATTCTTTATTGAATATAGTTGTTCCTCTTATTAAGTTTATTAAAACATTATCCTTTCTTATGATAAACTTTTATAATCATTTTGGTACCTCTCACTATGCCATAATTGCTCTCATGGATCATAAGGCCCATAAAGCATCTTGTCACCTCTCACTAGGCAACATAACATATTACTTCATGTAATACAATAGTAACACCTCTATTCCATCAATAGGGTTAGGGCTTACTATTCATATCATATTATGATTTCTCATGTCTCATTACCCAGTTTAGGGTTAAGGTTTCCCATCTCACATTAGGATTTCATAGTTATCAAAGTATATCAACTTTGAGATGCTAACTGTGAAGTCTTTCATATCTTGATGTATCACTTACCTCATTACTTCCAACTTTCTTAAGTTATCAGCTTATCTTGGATTAAGGTATTTCCCATCTTAATCCTTTCATCCACTAACATATCACTCTTACCATGAAGTGCATAGGTTACACATATGAATGGTCCAATTATCTTTAATGATATGAACTCATCTCAGGTTAAGGCATTGCTTACAATAAGCTTGCCTATAATCAACCATTTATGATATTTCACCCTTATAAGGTTTTACCCACTGTTTTAGTATTAGGGTTTTGGGTTGTCATCATGTTGTCCAAGATTAAGGCTTCATGTATTATAACTTCAATTAGGGTTTCACATACCTTTACCCTTTATCAGGGCTTTGGGATTTCACATGCTATCATACTTCATTAGAGTTAGGATTGCATATAGCATCACCCTTCATTAGGATTTCACATCTCATTGCCTTTACTTAATGTTTACTATTCATCCCAACTATGGATTTCTCATGGCATCATCCTCAATTAGGGTTTCTCATGGAATCAACCTCAATTAGGGATTCACATTGAATCAACCTCAATTAGGGATTCACATGGAATCAACCTCAATTAGGGATTCACATTTTATTATCTTAGTTTAGAGTCACAACATTACCATGGGTTTGGGTTACATCTGATATTGCTCTAAATTAGGGTTAGGGCTCAACAACCTTCTTGATTAGGGTTTCATGATCTCTTTATTAAGGATCATACCCTATTCATCACATGATCAATACTCATGTATGAATTCCTTTCCATCATCCTCTCAACTTGATTAGGTTACATCAACCCTTCAATCAAGTACATACAATTATGATTAACATAATGTACCAAGTCATTGTTCTAATTGCAACTAATCACTTAGGTACTATTTGGTTTTCAACATTTGTACCTTCGTTGATTATCATTACTAATCATCATTGGATCAATGGATCATTCATCATATTAATTCTCAAGAGATTCAATTACATTGGACCTCCATTACATAAGGTATCCAATTGAATTGACCAATTGAATCTTCAATTACAATAGGTGTCCAAGTGGATTAACCAATTGAGTCCTAAATTACATTATGACTACTTCAGCCCCAAACGGTCTTGGTCTTTCAAAGTTCAAACGGTTTGAAACCGTTTGGTAAAGGTGGTGCTTGAGACCGTTTGCTAAAGCAAGTACTTGAAATTGTTTGCTAAAGCACCTTTTTGAAACCGCATAAACTCAACCAGTTTGGGATCGTTTGGTCCCAAACGGTATTGAGACCGTTTGGTATGAACCTCCTCAAAACTGCATGGACTAAATATGGTCTCAACTAATCAAATTGAATTAGGGTTTCCAATGTTGATTCCTTCAATCATTGAATTCATGTAACCAATCATCAATTGGACCTATCATCATACTTCAGTAGAGTTCAATGGGTCAACCTTCAACTAATTTGACCCTCAATTGACCCTCAATTGGTCATCAATTAGGGTTTGAATCAATTGAATTAGGGTTTGGAATCGATGATCCTTCAACATTAATCAATGTAAGAATAGTTACTTTGAAACCATTGAACCATCATCCAAATTGAACATGACCTGACCCCAAATGGTCTTGAGGTCATTTGGATGACCTCCAAATGGTCTTGAGACCGTTTTCCCATGTCAACATCAAAATCCAAGTCAATCAATCAAAGTTTGGATCATTGGATTGATCACCAAATCAGCATTTGATTGCACTTCAACTAAGTACCTTTAGATCTTCAAACACCTAACCATTGTCAACCCTAGACCTCGAAACGGTCTTGGATGACCCCCAAACGGTCTTGGGATCATTTGGATGACCTCCAAATGGTCTTGAGACCGTTTTCCCATCATATCATCATCAACCATGTCATTCAATTAGGGTTTGGATCTTAGGATTGGTCACCAAATCAGCACTTAATTGTATTTCAATTTGGTATCTTTGGACCTTAAAACAATTTTAAAAACTTAACCCTAGACCTCCAAACGGTCTCGAGACAATTTGGGTGATTCCCAAATGGTTTTGAAACCGTTTGGGTCAATTAACCCAAAGTATCAACTCATTCAATTGCAAAATCAACACTTAGCCGATTAGGGTTTATACCATATGTTTGAATCTTCATATACCTAACCATAGTCAACCATAGACCTCCAAGCAGTCTTGGTTGACCTCCAAACGGTCTTGAGACCATTTGGGTGATTCCCAAATGGTTTTGAAACCGTTTGGGTCAATCAACCCAAGTTTCAAACTCAATCACTTATGAAATCAGCACTCAACCCGATTAGGGTTTAGGTGATTGATGGACCTTCAACTCATGAACCGATTGGAGTTAATCAATATTAATTGATGGGTCATTAACCTATATCATTATGAACAAGTCCCCAAATGGTCAACCCTGGTCAACATCACCAAACGGTCTGAAACCGTTTGGTCTCATGAGGTTTGGTGAAATCATTTGCTTCTTAAACGGTTTGAAACTGTTTGCTCCCAAAAGGTTTGGGAAACTGTTTGAGCAACTCAATCAAGACCGTTTGCCTTGGATATTTGGAGAGGTGTGTGATTATCATCTTCAACCTCTAAACTCATGAAACATGCTGTGGTTTCCATGGTGATTGCATCCATCAACCAAATCAATTATTGTAAATGTAGAAATGATCATTATTTGATAAGGAATTGAATGCAATAACAAAATCAAGGGTTCAAGTTATAAAACTCGCCTCCTATTGATATCCAAAGCTCCAAGCTCATGGAAACAATGGTGTATGCAACTCCTTTCACCATTCCAAGGCTCGTCCTCAAGGTTTGAGTGAAAAGGAATGGTTAGAATTGAAGAGGAGATCAAAATAGGAAGAAATCATGCATTGATTTGTGATTTCCACCATGAAATCGTGGTGAACCAAGGTCAAAAAGCTTACCAACAGGTAGGGAATCATCCTCCTGATCCTCCCAAGCTCCCTTGGTCGTTTCCCAAGCAAGGAGAAGAAGTGGGGTCGTAAAAGCCTTTCATTTGGCTTGTAAAAGGTCTTTTTATAAAAATTTCAATGAGAGAGAATATGCTTTGTAAAAATCCATTTAATCCCAAAAATATGGACGCCTCTTCCCCCTAATCTTCCTTAGGAAAGAGTCTATATTGTTTGCCTCTTATTCCTATCAATTATCCATGATTTAAATAAAAGCAAATCAAGCACCTTAAATCATATAATATTAATATCCATATGTGAGTGGATATTTCTTTTTCTTATAAATTTGTGAGTGAGTTATCCATTACCTTGGATATTTTCGTGGTCCTTGCAAGTCTCAAGGATGTCCACACACATCTGAATCCAACCATTTTAATTTTGGTTGAAGTCCCTTTAATCAATACGTTTTATTAGGGTTTCAATTAGGATTAAATCTTGATTATTTTAATATCAAGATTCTCTCTCCTCCAACTTGATTCTAATGAGGTGGCCCTCTCATTTTATATTCTCTATATGGTGACAATAAACATTAGGGACCTTATTGAAGTTGTAATTTGCATATTGAACCCTAAGTTTTGGGTAAATTGCACTTTACACCAAAACTAGGTTTTAATGCACAAACATTGCTTTATCAGCTTTTCCTTGGTACTCAAGCGACCACAAGCCATACCTATGCATCATATTCATTCTCATGATGCTTCAACATATTAGGAACATCTTATCATGCAAAATTTGCAATTTAACCCCTCAACTTGGGTAATTTGCACTTTAGTCCAAAATAAGCAAACATTGCTTCAACATTGTTCAAACAGGACCAAAATTGAAACATAAGTTTCCCATGAGCCCTAATTACTTTTCACAAGATAAGATTAAACATATAATAATCTTTCTTAATCAAAACACCTAGGGTTAAAGTGTAACCCAGGTCAGGGATGTTACAAATTATAAACCCCTAACAAGGATTTTGTCCTCGAAATCCCAGATAAAGGGAAATAGATATTATCCATGCATCATATCATCATGTGCTCACATAACACCTCATTATTATGGAGACACCATAGAGTTTTGATCAACAAAAAGTTATTTCACACAAATTTATCATGGAATGGCTCACATGGAACACATACTCCCATGTTCCTTAGTTGGTTCAATATTTCTCTTTCAAGATCACCATCATATTCTGACATCCACTTGAGACTATAAGTCTTTTCATACCCTGATTGTGTCATCTCACCTGATAACACCATACTATCTTTCCTTATTACCTGTCCAAACGGTCTTGAGGCCCAAACGGTCTTGAGGTCCAAACGATCTCCAAACCGTTTGGACTTCACTTAAGGCCTATAAATAAGACCCCAAGGGTCCTCCACCGGGTATCAAGTTTCAGACGTCCAAAGGCTGCCTCAATCACTCCAGAGCTCGTGCTACTTCCATCCTCCACCCTGGGGCTGCCGGTCTGAGACCCATACTCCATCCTGAAGCTGCTTTCTCCTTCTTCGCCAAAGAAGGTGGGAAGGGGATATCTCATCATCGTGCAACCTGTGAAGACTGGTGGATCATTGCTCTCTCTCTCCAAGGGGTTGACTTTCCTCTCTCCTTTATGGGGATGATGCTCTCTCTCTCTTCTTGCCTCCTTCTTTGTCCTAGTCATGAGCGAGTAGTCTCTTTCACTAGGGTGCGGGGAGTAGCCACGCTACCCATGTTTTCGTATCATGTAAATGTAATCCATAGTTTGTAATATAGAGTTTATCTTTTCAGTTCAACATCAAACGTTTAATGAATGCATGTTGCTTGATCTCCAACTTGTGTTATCTTTTATCTTTTAGTATGAATTGTCTACGTTTGTACTATTAGATTTGAAACTCGTTTGTATGTTGGTTCTTGGTGCATGTATCCACCATGCATCTGTTTCGGTGTCTAGAGGTGTATCTCAAGGAGTGGAGTAAACTCACTATCATTCGTTGCACTTTCATACTATGAAATGGAATCAGTTGACGTATGAAAGTGCAACCATGATAAGTCGAGGAACACACTTTGTGAAGGGAATGATGCAAAGTAGGTGACCATTTGTTCGGGAATGGCTAGCGTTGCAACATTCCCACACTTCTCGTAGCTAGTTCTCCGAAAGGAAACTAAGCCTACAAGGATACTAACTGACTAAACTCTTTTGCAGGTTATGTTTTGCTTTTCATGTGTTGATCCATGTGTAGTGGTGGTGAAAAACCGATCACACCCTAGTGGCTTTTATCATAGTTTAACTCCTTAGATTTACTTGCTTATTTGCTTTACATGCTTTTAGCTTTAAACAAAAAAAACCAACCTATCGTTTTAAGTGCCTTCTACTAAGTGACTAAGTGAAATTCTAACATTTTCCATCTTGTTGCTTGGAACAAGACCGTTGTCATGAGGATTCGACCCTTAACTATACTACGATAAGACTTCCACGTATCCTAGCATATGTGGGTGTAGTTCTCTATCTAGTATATGCAAGGCTAAACCGAAAGACTTACTATCTTTAGGATTTTTAGTTGGTGCACGCAATTCCACGTAAGTGGAAGCTCCATCAAAATTGGCGATGTTGCCGGGGACAACGGAACGTTTTAATTTCATTTAGTACCTTCCTAGTTGGTTAGGATTTTACACTTTCTTTTTAATCATAAGTCTATATCTTTTTGAAACCATTATATCTCTATCATTATCTTAAGGTGTTTTCTTTTCTCTACTCAGGTAGAAAACGTGCATGCGATCATCACATAACCGCGGATTCTCCCCTGATCCGGAGTACGACTCTGAGGTAGACAAAAGTTTCCATCACCGAATTTGACTCAATTGCCAACGAGCTAGGCTAATGGCTGACGATCAACGCCAGGCTGCGTTGGTGATGGAGCGGGTCAATGCCGCCATCACCGCTCAACGGGCACAACTCATCGCCGACACTCGTGCCCAAATCCAAGCGGAGATTCGTGCGGAGGAACATGCCCGCATAAGAGCTAAGACTGAAGCAGCAACCCAAGCTGCTCAACTGGAGTTAAGGAACAAGCAGCTGAGAGACTACATTGTCCCAAAGAACTATGAGGATAACCACCCGGTCCGACCTCCGATTATCAATATTCCCAACTTTGAGATTCAGACCCAGTGGATCCAGATCATGCAAGGCATCTCATTCTCCGGAGGTTCTGGAGATGATTACATGGATCATCTGAAAAGGTTTAAGGCATTGTGTCGCCTGGTTCTGCAAGCCGGAGTCGCTTTTGATGCTATAATGCTTCACTTGTTTCATTTCACTCTGTCTGGAAGAGCCTTGAGTTGGTATAACTCTCTTGACCGAGAACCTATAATAACCACCTGGGCTCCTCTTGAGGAGAAGTTCTTAGAGAAGTTCTTTCCCCCTTCACTGACTTATGATATCAGGGGGCAGATCAATCATTTCTCTCAACTACCTGGAGAATCCCTTGATGAAGCATGGGAAAGGTTTAAAGAACTTTTGCACAAGTGCCCGCATCATGGAATCTCCCAGAACTAATTGATAGAAACCTTCTATCGGGGAGTAAGTGATGATATCAAACAGTTTTTGGATTCCTCATCTGGAGGAAACTTTATGCGAAAGAATTATGAGGACGCTTGGAAAATTGTTACACTCGGAGCTGAAAATCAGTCCAACTGGGGACGATCAGCCGGAAAAGGTGTCCTCAAGGTCTACAAAGCTGAAGAATCCATAGAGATGAAGGCGATAGCTGAAGCCTTGAAAACCATAGTTCACAAACAACAAGCTCTCAAGACTTCTCTGGGAGAGATTGATAAGAAGAAAACTCCTCTAGTTCAACAAGTCAAGGCCGTCACAAGATCATGTGAGGCTTTTCATGCTTCTGACCATCCGACCCTTTCATGTGGTATGCTTTATAATGTGATGATGGATCTGCACCCACCACCACAACAATATGAACCTATCATTGATCAATCTGAAGATCAGCTTCTAGAGCAAGTCAACTCCATCCACTCTATCCCTGGACAAGTCTACTACAATCACAATCAACCGAGGAATCACCCTGGATTCCAATATGGGAACCCTGCTGGAACTGCAAATCCACAGCATCAGACGCAGGGGGGGATCTGCTAGTAGGTTACCACTTGGATTCCCAAACAATTTTAACCAAAATCAAGGGAACTCCAGGAATAACTTCCCTAGGGCTAACTACCCCAGGAATCAATCTGCTTACTATCAGTATACGCATCCTCCGCTCCACCCACAGCTGCACACTCAGCAACCTCAACTAACGCTGCCTGCGTAGCAACCTCAGCAAGGACAACAACTAATTCCTCTGAAAAACGCTCCTGCCCAACCGGAAGATGAAATATCCTTGATAAGGCAGATGTTACAATCGCATCAAACTATGCTTGCTAACCAACAGGCTCAGCAGAAAGCAGTTGAGGCTCAACTTGCTCAGATCGCTGCACAATTAAAGCCCCCAGTAGGTACGTTTGCTGGGCAGCCTGAATCAAATCCTAAGCATGGACAGAACAGGCATGAACAGTTGAATGTTGTCACCACCAGATCTGGACGCATTCTTCATGATACTACCAAGATCAATCTTGATAATGACGACACACCGGTTTTTATGACGAGTGAGAGCCCGCAACAAGGAATGGAAAACCCCACAGAAGGCACAAAGGGCAAGAACAAAGAACAAGTGTCCGCAGAACCTGAAGTCTCGCAATTTAAACCAAGGATTCCATATCTGGGTAGACTGCGAGAAACAAAGATGGACACCAGGTTTCAAAAGTTCAAGGAGGCAATGAAGAAATTGTACATTGATATCCCGCTCCTTGACGCTCTTTCCGAAGTGCCAGCATGGGCAAAATATCTCAAAACCTTGCTGTCAAGAAAGTATATCACCGAGGAGCAAGAAACTGTCAAGCTTGCTCAGACCACTTCTGACATCATCCTAAACAAAATGCCAAAAAAGAAGAAGGACCCAGGTTCCTTCGGAATCCAATGTTGCATTGGAAATGCATCTACAAAGAAAGGATTAGCTGACCTTGGGGCCAGCATATCCATTATGCCTTACTCAATGTGCAAACGTCTAGGTTTCACCGAATTGCTGCCTACAGCAATGACTATTCAACTAGCTGATTCCACCATAACCGCACCTATGGGGATCATTGAAGATATCCCAGTAAGAATAGGCAAGGATGCCTATGTTCCGTGCGACTTCGTAATCATGGATATTAAAGAAGACCTGAGGTACCCTATTATTTTTGGCAGACCTTTCCTCGCTACTGCCAGGGTGCTCATCGAAGTTGAAGCCGGCATTATCATTCTTAGGCTCGGAAAAGAAGCAATTCAATTCCCAGTCCTAAATAGCATGAAAGGTCCCAGTATCCAAGAAGAAGTCTTTCTTTTGGACGCAATTCAACAAATGTCGCAATTAGAAATATCCGAACCAGTTGACGAACTTGAGAACTCTCTAATCAATCTGGATCTCGAGTTCTCTGTGAATGAACTAGTTCAACAGTGTCTTCAACATCTAGAAAAGGCCGAAGAAGCACCTATGGCCCCTTTTGAAGAACTAAAAGCCATTACTATTATAGAAGCAACCGAGCCACCCAAGGCTCCCGAAATGAAGACTTTACCCGCAGGTCTTAAACATGCCTTCTTAGATGAAGAAAAATTATGCCCTGTCATCATCAACTCTACCCTTATAGAAGATCAGGAAGAAAGGCTTCTGGAAGAGCTGAAGAAGTATAAAAAGGTCATTGGATATAAGATAACTGACCTAACAGGCATAAATCCAGCCCTTTGTATGCACAGACTTCCAATGGTTGAAGAATTCAAGCCATCTCGCGAACACCAAAGAAAGTTGAATCCTAATCTCAAAGAGGTGGTTCGCCTGGAGGTCCTTAAACTTCTTAAAGCTGGCATTATCTACCCTATCTCTGACTCCTAGTGGGTCAGCCCTGTCCAGGTCGTTCCTAAAAAAGGAGGCACTACTGTTGTGCTTAATGATAAGAATGAGTTAGTACCCACTAGGACTGTAACAGGGTGGAGGATGTGTATTGATTATAGGAAGTTGAACAAAGCCACAAGGAAAGATCACTACCCTCTACCCTTCCTCGATGAAGTCCTGGAACGTCTTGCTCATCAGAAGTATTTTTGCTATCTCGATGGTTATTCTGGATTCTATCAAATACCCATACATCCAGAAGACCAGGAAAAAACTACCTTCACTTGCCCCTTTGGGACATATGCTTTTAGAAGAATGTCGTTCGGGTTATGTAACACACCTGCCACTTTCTAACGATGTATGTCTGTCATCTTTGCTGGTTTAACTGAATCGATCATGGAAGTGTTTATGGATGATTTCTCAATTTACAGAGATTCCTTCAATAACTGTTTAATCAATCTTGGTCAAGTTCTACGACGCTGTGAGGAAACGAACCTTATCTTGAATTGGGAGAAATGCCATTTCATGGTAACAGAAGGTGTCGTCCTCGTACACAGGGTAAGTGATAGAGGAATCGAGGTTGATAAAGCAAAGATCGATGTTATCTCAAAGCTGTCACCTCCAAAGGACGTAAGAGGAGTTCGAGCTTTTCTGGGTCATGCAGGATTCTACAGAAGATTCATCAAAGATTTCTCGAAGATAGCTAAACCCATGACCCAACTCCTGACTAAAGATGCTGAGTTCATATTCAATCAAGAATGTATGCAAAGATTCTCTACCCTCAAGAATGATTTAATTTCCGCACCTATTCTGAGAGCTCCAGATTGGTCGCAACCCTTCGAAATCATGTGTGACGCAAGTGATTATGCCATAGGGGCTGTTTTAGGACAGCGGATTGACATGAAACCCTATGTTATGTACTACGCATCCAAAATGCTAGACGAAGCACAGAAAAACTACACTACCACAGAGAAAGAGTTTCTGGCTATCATCTACGCGTTTGAAAAATTTCGCTCTTATCTGATTGGTTCTAAAGTCATCGTTTATACAGACCATTCCGCCATTCGATACCTGATTCAGAAGCAGGATGCCAAACTCAGGCTTACCCGCTGGGTACTAATGCTTCAGGAATTCGACTTGGAGATCAAAGATAAAAGTGGAGAGGAGAACGTAGTGGCTAATCACCTCAGCCAGATCGAGGTTGAAGAAGAAGATAAAATCCCTATCCGGGATTCTCTTCCTGATGATCAACTTATGAAGGCCACTCATGGTTTCCCTTGGTATGCCGATATCGCAATTATCTAGCCACAGGGATTATCCACCCCTCTGCTTCCTGCCAGGACAAAAGGAAGTTCCTTCAGGACATAAAACATTATTACTGGGATGAACCCTACTTGTTCCACCTTTGTGCCGACGGACTTTTCCGTCGTTGCCTGCCGGAAGAAGAAATCACCCCTGTCCTTGAGCATTGCCATTCAGGACCTACAGGGGGACACATGAGTGCTAAGAAAACTGCTTTAAAAGTCTTACAATCTGGTTTCTTCTGACCCACTATATCAAAAGATTCCTACGACTTTGTGAAAGCATGCAACAAATGCCAATTTACTGGTAACATATCAAAAAGAGACGAGATGCCCCTCACAATGTGGTAAGAAATTGAACTTTTCGATGTGTGGGGGGTAGACTATATGGGCCCTTTCCCTTCCTCCTATGGTTTCTCTTACATCTTGGTCGCAGTGGATTCGTCTCAAAGTGGGTCGAAGTTGTACCCACTGTGTCCAGTGATTCAAAGCCAGTTATTAAGTTGTTCAAAGATATCATTTTCCCAAGATTTGGAGTCCCCAGAACAGTTATATCAGATGGTGGGACCCATTTCCTGGAGCGAAGTTTTGAAGCCTTATTAAAAAAGTACGGAGTCAATCACAAAGTAGCAACGTCTTACCATCCACAGACAAGTGGGCAGGTTCAAGTATCCAATAGACAACTAAAGGCGATTTTAGAAAACACGGTAAACAAAAACCGCACTGATTGGTCCACCAAACTTCCTGATGCCCTTTGGGCATATCGAACAGCCGACAAAACACCAATCGGGACAACCCCATTCCGCTTGGTGTACGGGAAGTCTTGTCATCTTCCAGTAGAGATGGAACATAAAGCCTGGTGGGCCATCAAACAATTAAACTTCGATCTTAAAAGTGCAGGAGAGAATAGACAACTCCAGTTATAGGAGTTAGAAGAACTCTGAATTACTGCCTATCACAGTGCTAGAATCTATAAGGAGCAAACAAAAATGTGGCACGATGGTCATCTCAAGAGAAAAGATATCGCCGTTGGCGACAAAGTGCTCCTTTTCAACTCCAAGCTCAAGTTGTTTCTCGGAAAACTTCAAACAAAATGGTCTGGGCCCTTCACTATAAAGCATATTTACCCAACTGGAGCTGCCATTATTATCGACAACAATGGAGGAGAAAGGACGTTCAACGGTCACCGTTCAAAAAGATACTACACTCCAGAAGAAAAAATGCCAAGACAAACCATCGAAATCAAAGATGCTATGCCAACAGCATAACAACATTACAGCTTCGTCGAGCCAACAATGTTAAACCAAGGCGCTACTTGGGAGGCAACCCAAGATTTCAACTTTTTCCTTTATTTCCCGTTCTTTTATTTACCCTAGTTTTATCTTATGAAAATATTAAAAAAATTCACATAACCAAAACAAACAAAAATATATATAAAATCAAATAACATAAAAATATATAAATAAAAAAAAACATAAAAATATAAAAATCCTTTCGACCTTTACCCTTCCAAATGGTCCTGAAACCGTTTGGAACCAAACGGTCTTCAAACCGTTTGGAGCCAAACGGTCTTGAAACCGTTTGGGACCAAACGGTCTTCAAACCGTTTGGAACCAAACGGTCTTCAAACCGTTTGGAGCCAAACGGTCTTGAAACCGTTTGGGGCCAAACAGTCTTGAAACCGTTTGGAGCCAAACGGTCTTCAAACCGTTTGGAGCCAAACGGTCTTCAAACCGTTTGGAGCCAAACGGTCTTCAAACCGTTTGGAGCCAAACGGTCTTCAAACCGTTTGGAGCCAAACAGTCTTCAAACCGTTTGGGACCAAACGGTCTTCAAACCGTTTGACCTAGGGTTTTTTTCGAAGTCAACCTCTGTTTCCTATAAATATAAACCCTACCCCCTCCTTCTCCTCCCTTCGACTTTTGAGTTTTCAAGCTTTCACGTGAGAACTATTCCATTGCTTATGCACTCTGCTTCCGCTCTCTGCCTCCAACAACCTGGTTCCCGTGCTTCTACACGGCAACCACCCTTCACTTCCTTGCCGCCGATGTTACCACCACCTGCAAGGTAGTCCATCAACCGTGGCAGTACGGCCGACCTTTTTCTCTTCCGCAACCTTCCTCACCGCCACCATCGTCTTCGGCGCCGCCGCGGCGCTTCCGCTTCTCCGACGACGAAGCCGCCTCATCGTCTTCACCGTCATTTTCAATGGAATATTCCTTTTCTTTGTCTGTCCTGCCGCCGGCTTCTCCCGCCGTTACCGTCACTTTTATCACCGATGTTCACCGCCACTTTCGTCGTTGTCACTGACGCATCCGCCATCTCTGCGTCGTTTCGCCTTCGTCTTCACCTTCGCCGATGGCTACATGATGCTTCGTTTTCCAAACGGTCCTGAAACTGTTTGGGACCAAACAGTCCTGAAACCATTTGGGACCAAACGGTCTTCAAACCGTTTGGCCTTCCACATTCATTTAATTTCCATAAACCTACAAAAACACATACATACAAATAAAATCCATTTTTTTCTAATCTTATTCTAACTCTTGATTTCTCATTTTGCAGCTATGGCGTCACCAGCAAAGGAGGTCATCGCACTCGAAGACACTGCAATCTGGACAACGGAGCAACTAATGGAAGATCGAGCTAAGCTCCAAAAGATCAGATATGACTTCAACAGGACCGGGAAGGCACCAGCGAATGTCAAGATGACGCAAGTCCTGTGCGAACTTGATCGCCTGAACAGGTGCTTGGCTGAGGCACCTGAAGAAGAAGTTGAAATTTCTTCTTATGATGATGAAGGATCGGACTACAAGCCAAATTCTGAGGAGGATTCCCCAGCCGAAGAACAAAAGGGGAAACGCAAGATCCAGGAGACTGCAACTGGGCAGCCTTCCAAGAAAATGGCCAGAAAGCAAGTCAGGCCTGCTACTACAAGGGAACAAATCCTAGCAGGAAACAACCCACCAACCACCACCTCCACTGCCACTCCCGCAATCACCACTGCCCCCACCTTCCCTCCCGTCACCACCACAACTCCACCACCAGAGAACCTCTTCATCCATAACACCCCCTCCACTGAAAAAATACTAAAACCCACTAAGTATGTTTGCTCCAGCATACTACTTAAGATGGGGATCCATGACCACATCTTCAACGTGCTCGACAAAGCCAACCTCGCCAGGCTGTGTCTAGTACCCGAATTATCCTACTCTGAACCCACTACAGAGTTTTTCACTTTCCTGACCAAAGAACCTGTTGACATCATGGATAGATCACGGGATGGAGGTGACAGAAGGCTGGTCACCCAAATCTTCGGCAACAAGGTTGTCCTAACGGAAAATATGTTGAATGTAGTTTTCATTAACAACCAGGAACAGCTGCAAAAAGCCATGGCGGTGGGAACCGAGCATCCCGAGTTCAATAGACACAAATTCTGGAAATCTCTAACCGGGATCCCCACCTATGATGCTAAGACGTGCAAAGCATCAAACATACACTCTGGATTTGTGTGCACCCTGCACAAAATTCTTGCTGGCGCACTCTTCCCCAGAACAAAAGGGGGGAATGTTATAATTTTCGATATTTTCATCCTATGGTCTATTCTCAATGAAAAGCCAGTCAATATTGGACCACCACCACCCCACCCTCCACCCTTCCAACATCCACCACTCTTCCTTTCTCCACCACATCCACACAGCCTTTCACATCCTCCTTTCCACCCCTCTTTCCTTCGGGCTCTCCCTTCTCCACCCATATGCCCGACTTTACCACCTTCCCTTTCACCTCCACAGTTTCCACCCCATCACTATCATTACCACCATTTTCACCTGAGATACCACCACCTTTCACATCCACCACCACCCCGACACCGTTGGTGACTCCTTCCATAGTCACCACGCAGCTCGGGGCTTCATCAGTGTCTCTTCCGTAAGACACTACCACCACTCCACACAGACCCCAGCCACCCCACCCTTCCGCTCTTGGGGTCCCCTTTACAAATATCGGTGAGAAATTTGGCCGTCAATTCGACACCGTCCGAAACATCCTCACCGATCCTTCTAACATCTTACATTCTATTTTTTCTTGTGTGCAGGGTTTATCACGACAGGTGGCCACGATCGACAAACAACACCGAGCCTTGCCCACCATCCTCCAAGGCTTCCAGCAACGACAAGATGAGGTGGCTAAGCAAGTTGAGCACATCAACAGCCACTACAACAACTTGCCGGACCTGGTCCTTGGAGCGAAGCGCCAGCAAGAAGCAACGGCAAAGCAAGTCGATGAGATCTCTACGCAGACTCAACCTCTGCCAGAGACTCTCCGCGAGCTCCAGCAACAACAAGCAGTTCTGAGAATGCGCTTGGACACCATCAACAGCACACTCACACAGCTACAACATCGCCAAGAGGAGTCAACTAACGACGAAATCTAGCAGTTACGTGCTCAAGTTACAAATCTTACAACACGTCTCCTCTTAGCCGAGGGTAGATATACCGACCTCAAAGAATCCCATGATCAACTGCTCAAAACACACGAGCATCTGCAAGTGGCTTTCGATGAGCTACAAGCCACCCATCGACGGTGCAAAAGAACCGCAAGTAAAAAGCCAGCAGACAAGGCAGCGGCGGAAAAAGATGGCGATAGTGATGAAGACGAAGATTCCGAATCATCTACGAATTCGAACAATGATACCACCTCTTCTGGTGACAAATCAGATGACGGAGAGGACCCAGGCAATGCAGCCGAACCTTCTCAAAAAGGTTCCGACAAGGGTCAGCATGATGATGAACATCACCCCAAGTCCCCACACAATGACAATGTTAACATGTCATATGGGGATCAATTCATTGATTGTTCCACTCAGGGGTCAATCGGGGAGTCCGCTAAAGACGCAACTTTCCCTGAGTTCCAACAATGTCTATTAGGAACCAGCGTCAGCCTACCCACATCATCCGCCCCAACTCTATCCGCACCTAGCACATCTGTTCCCTCCCCCCATGACCAGGACGAGGCAGAGTGAGTAAGTTTAGATACTGATGAAGAACTCGACTCTGCCTCTGATTCAGATGACGATCTGTAGAACTATACAGAAGTCCTGGATCAACCTTCTTCCCCCACTCCGCAGGAACTTCCCCCGCCACCACCTCTACCACATAAAATGCATGACCTGGACATGGAGGCCATCTCCACACTAGATGCTCAGGACATTTTTATATTGAACTCTATTGTGGATGATGCGAAGGCAGGGGAAGACATCATCTATAATAACACTAAAACTAGATGCAAGATGACACGAGAAGATTTTCGTACCATCCTACGACCTCAGTCCATGATGCCTATGGCGATCTTCTGTGTCCTTCTTGCCAATAGCATAGAAATGTATAGAAGTCATAAGAGGCAGCGACCAGTTTTCAATGCCTCGCCTGATCTATTTGTTGGCCTTTTATACAAAGACATAAGAGCAAAATCGATCGAGCGGCTGTGTGCTGGTTTAGCCCTTCCAAGTTTCAGACCACTGGCTTTTTATGATCGTGGATACCGAGGCTCGAGATTCCAAGGTGTATAATTTCTACAGCGTCGAGCTACCAGCCGGCATAATAAACTTCGTTGGCGAAGCAGCAGGAGAAGCAAGGTGTATACCCTTCTGGCTGCTTAAGTTAATTTGGGCTGCACAACCATCTCTTCGCCAAGATTGGAGCTAGCCTTGGTTCAAAATCATAAATCCTCAAGTTCAAGCCGTGGAGGGATCTGGGGATTGCGCTTTTTGCACCATATGTCACATCCAAGCGCTGAACCAGGAAATCCCATTTACTGATCTGGTTGTTGACGATTTTCATTCCTTGCACGGGCGTTATGCCATGGAGCTCATCTGTGATAGACGGTTCTTCAAGGACCTGACTATGGCACCTGATGACGTCCCTCGCTACCTCTTCTGAGCTATGTAGCGACCATAGTGGCGACCCTTCCGACAAACTCTGAAGGAGTCAGAGCGAACTAAAGTGCTAGTCGGCGATACCGAGCAAAATAAAAGCAATATTGATCCTCTGTCTGCCATTGAACCAACCTTTCCTGATTTTGATCACAATGCTTGCAAAGGTCTCTCCAACATCGAACTGCGTCTCATTATGGCGCAACTCTCAGCCGAGAACGATGGGCTCGTATTCATGTCTCGGGACATCCTTGTAATGGCAGACACGCTATGAGAGACTTTACAATTCAAAGGATTGCTCCCTGTAAGTTTAATGGCCGCCTATCAGTTTCTACTCGGCCAAAATAACCCAACAACATACATGGCGTCCCCATATATGAAGGATGATCTTCTAAAGCTCAAGAACTTCGGCACAACTGACGCGTTGATCTCCTATCTACAGCACACAACGCCGATGTTCATCATGTTACCCTTCCTCTATCATGAGCACTGGATGCTCCTGGCCACAAATCTCCCAGAAGGAACAACTTCAATATATAACAGTTCCGATAGCCAGTATAATCCACGACAGAAGAACTATGTCGTGACACCAAGGACACCAACAGAGGTAGTGGAAAAGGAGTGCGCCGACAAGTTAATCTCTTTTCTGAGTCAGCATACAAGGGCGTACGACAAAGAGCATTTTCACCACCCTTCCTTCTGCCACAAATGCCCCCAGCAAATCCGAGAATCAAATGACTGCGGCTTCCACGTCCTCTACTGGATGTACACCATCATCGTTCTCCAAAGACTAATAGAAGAGATGACAGACATGGATTACCACGCTCTACGAGGATAGTTTGCATCAAATCTACTTCATTCACTGGGGGCAAATGAAGAATTAACTTAGCCCGCAGCCCTTGTCCTAATTACTTCTCAACCTATCACTTTGACACTCTGGGGATAGAGTGAGTGATAAGTTAGGGGGGGGGTACATTAGACAAGGGTGAGGTATCATTTTCTACATCTCTCTTTCTCCATCTTCCCCTTTATCTGTATGTACATATTCTTTTTTTTCTTTCTTTCTTTAACTTTCTTTTAATTAACCCTTTTTTAATAGAATCACCCTCAATTAACTTTAGAATCATGTTAGTCCCCAAAAGTAAATAGCACTTAGACATTTAATGGCGATTTAATAATATCCCTCCACTTTTGATTTTCATGCTTTTACTTCACTTCTTCATCTGACTCTCCACAGGTCAATATCAAGACAGAAATAAGCTAGGCTCTCAAAGATGAGAGGGGCATCAAGCAACTTCCAAATCAAGAAGTTCTGCAAGTGGACCACAACCCAAATAAGTGCATGTTGAAAAACTCTAAGAACAGCTTTCCTCTCTTCAAAATAAAAGAGGCTTGGCCGCCCAAAATAATTCCCCAAAATCCCAAAACCCAAGCCTACGAGTCATCGAATAAAAGCCAGAGAGTCGAATAAAATTATGAGAGTTGTGCCATAAATAAGGATCTATATAAAGAATCGATGAAGGTCTCACCCGGCCGGCACATTCAGCTGCCCTCACAAAGGCAGATGTGTCATGTTTGGTAGTGAAACCCTAAGGTATCTAAATATATGAAAGGCTTATAAAGGACTCACCCGGTCGGTACATTCAGCTTCCCTCAAGAAGGCAGATGTGTCGTGCCCGGTAGTGAGATCCTAAAAGCATAGACAACCCCTCCCCCACTTAAAGGGGGAGTTACACTTCAATCCTTTAGCCAACCCTCATACCCTCTCTAGCTTCTAGTAGGTCCTTCAGAGAGGTATAAAGTTGATTAGAGTCAACAACATACACAGAATAAAGTGGTCCCAACGCAAGCTACGAGATACGGAAAGAACCTGAGACCCAAGCAACTCTCAAAATCTGAAAGAGTCAAGGCAGACAATAAAACTTGATATGACGTTAGGAGAACTCAGGTCAAGAATTGAAGCAAGAGTATGGAAATCCTAACTAAATAAAATTGCCTCGCCATTACATGCCTCAGCTCTATCTAACTTGAGGACAAGCTAGACTCTAAGTTAGGGGGGGTGATAACCTCCAATTTTGTATGCTTATCTTAGTCTTTTCCTTTAGTTTTCCATACTCTTTCTAAATTAAAGTTATACATAACCCCTATTTTTCCCTCTTATTATAAATATATCATCAGACTAACTTTTCCCTTTTATACATGCAGAAAAACACAAAAAAATCATAAAAGACTAACTCAGCCTCAAGACCGCATGGACTCAAACGGTCCCAAGACCGCATGAAGCCAACCGGTCCTGAGACCGCATGGAGTCAAACGGTCCCAAGACCGCGTGAAGCCAATCGGTCCCGAGACCGCATGGAGTCAAACGGTCCCAAGACCGCATGAAGCAAATCGGTCCCGAGACCGCATGGAGTCAATCGGTCTCAAGACCGCATGGAGTCAAACGGTCCCAAGACCGCATGAAGCCAATCGATCCTGAGACCACATGGAGTCATACGGTCCCAAGACCGCTCGAAGCCAATCGGTCCAGAGACCACATGGAGTCACACGGTCTCAAGACCGCATGAAGTCACAGGGTCTCAAGACCGCATGAAGCCAACCGGTCCCGAGACCGCATGGAGTCAAACGGTCCCAAGACCGCATGAAGCCAACCGGTCCCGAGACCGCATGGAGTCACACGGTCTCGAGACCGCATGAATCCAAACAGTCTTGAGGTCCAAATGGTCTCAAGGTCCAAACGGTCTTGAGGTCCAAACGATCTCAAGGTCCAAACGGTCTTGAGGTCCAAACGGTCTTGAGGCCCAAACGGTCTTGAGGTCCAAACGGTCTCCAAACTGTTTGGACTTCACTTAAGGCCTATAAATAAGATCCCAAGGGTCCTCCACCGGGTATCAAGTTTCAGACATCCAAAGGCTGCCTCAATCACTCCAGAGCTCTTGCTACTTCCATCCTCCCCCCTGGGGCTGCCGGTCTGAGACCCATACTCCATCCTGAAGCTGCTTTCTCCTTCTTCTCCAAAGAAGGTGGGAAGGGGAGATCTCATCATCGTGCAACCTGTGAAGATTGGTGGATCGTTGCTCTCTCTCTCCAAGGAGTTGACTTTCCTCTCTCCTTTATGGGGATGATGCTCTCTCTCTTCTTGCCTCCTTCTTTGTCCTAGTCATGAGCGAGTAGTCTCTTTCACTAGGGTGCGGGGAGTAGCCCCGCTACCCATGTTTTCATATCATGTAAATGTAATCCATAGTTTGTAATATAGAGTTTATCTTTTCAGTTCAACATCAAATGTTTAATGAATGCATGTTGCTTGATCTCCAACTTGTGTTATCTTTTATCTTTTAGTATGAATTGTCTATGTTTGTACTATTAGATTCGAAACTTGTTTGTATGTTGGTTCTTGGTGCATGTATCCACCATGCATCTGTTTTGGTATCTAGAGGTGTATCTCAAGGAGTGCAGTAAACTCACTATCATTCGTTGCACTTTCATACTATGAAATGGAATCAATTGACGTATGAAAGTGCAACCATGATAAGTCGAGGAACACACTTTGCAAAGGGAATGATGCAAAGTAGGTGACCATTTGTTCGGGAATGGCTAGCGTTGCAACATTCCCCCACTTCTCGTAGCTAGTTCTCCAAAAGGAAACTAAGCCTACAAGGATACTAACTGACTAAACTCTTTTGCAGGTTATGTTTTGCTTTTCATGTGTTGATCCATGTGTAGTGGTGGTGAAAAAACGATCACACCCTAGTGACTTTTATCATAGTTTAACTCCTTAGATTTACTTGCTTATTTACTTTACATGCTTTTAGCTTTAAACAACAAAAACCAACCTATCGTTTTAAGTGCCTTCTACTAAGTGACTAAGTGAAATTCTAACATTTTCCATCTTGTTGCTTGCAACAAGACCGTTGTCTTGAGGATTCGACCCTTAACTATACTACGATAAGACTTCCACGTATCCTAGCATACGTGGGTGGAGTTCTCTATCTAGTATATGCAAGGCTAAACCTAAAGACTTACTATCTTTAGGATTTTTAGTTGGTGCACGCAATTCCACGTAAGTGGAAGCTCCATCATGTATCTTCATCTTGGAGACAAAGTCCAAGATAAACTGATACCTTTCTAAGTATCCATCACATAAACATATTTATATTATGCACATCAAGTGTCCTATGACCCACTTGATTGCCATGTCCCTGAGAGAAAAGAAAACAAGGAATCATATTCCTCATTCTAATCTTATGAGGATTATGCTTTTAATTCCTCATACAAACATGCTCATCTGAGGTTATGTCAGATTTCTCTTTGTTATGCTTAGAACATGACACATTTATTCATTCCATGCTTCTTATTTCATGATACTCATTAGATTGTATCAGAATGACTGCTTGATCAGGGCAATCAAAAAGATTACAATCTAAGAGTTTCAATACTCATTTTATCATCAATACTTATATACCTGGACAAGGTATATAAATACTGAGATTAAGTAGTATTCACTTTTTATGCTATTATATTCCTTCTTTTTCGTATCATCACAAATATAAGATTTAACATCACTGGATTTTATCCAGGAATCTCTTCAATACCTCATCTTCTTCTCATAGAGGTAAGAACAACATGAAACATCTATAATGTTTATTATGCAAAATGTAAGTCCTCACAGGATTAATCAAAGAAAGTTCAATCAATTACCTTCCCAATTAACTCCGAAAACCATAAAAGACATTTTAGAATGACATTATTTTGTCTAACCTGTCATGATTCGTGGATTATTCACTACCTCAGGCTGATTCTGCCTCAGAGGTTGATTCACCATAACATTTCTGGATGAGCAATCTCTTGCCAGATGTCCAACCTATCTACACATGTAGCAAATTCTGGGTGCCAGGTATGGTCTAGAGGGTTCTTTACCCTTTCTAGATGACCATTGCCTTGGTGCACTAGGTCCTGGTTGTACTGGTGGTACCAAAATCTTTCCCTTTTTGGAACTATTAGGCCTCTGTCCCTGGATTTGGATAGGCCTTTTCTCAATTCTCTCTTCCTTGTTCTTTGTTGGAAAATTCTTTACAATATGTCTATGCTTTCTACACCTATAGCAAATTTTGCTTTTGGGTTGAAACCTATTATTTCCTTCACTATTTATTGATTCAACAGGCTGAGGTTGAGCACAAACTTGTTCTTAGTCCAGAATTTCATCAATTCCCATTGCTTCAACCTCCTGATGTGGATTACATATCCAGTTGATGTCCAAAACATCATCATTAGGGGCTGGTAATCTAGGTTGCACTGCTAGTGCTCGATCCACTAAATACATCATGGTTGCCATAAATTCCCCAACAGTGATTCCTAAGGAAGGACTTCTTATCACAATTGGATTAGCAAGGGGGTTCTCAGGCAATTGTCCCTCTCTTGCCTGCCTCCCTACACCTCTTCTTGGTGTAGCATTGTTGCTTTCTGTAGCAAACTCCTCATGTGACCCAGTCATCTTCAAGTTCTTCTTCTCCTATATGAGTAGAAGACACTATCAGATACACTGGATGACACTAGAACAGACTCTACTACCTTAGTCATATGTCTCTATAGACTCGGTGAACCTAGAGCTCTGATACCACTAAATTGTGGCATCCAACTTTAAAAAATGAGATTTACTTAAGCGGAAGTGAATCATTTGCAGCGGATTACTAAAAATCACTAAAAATTAAAACTTTTTGCAAAGAGATCCAAACATAAGAAATCTCTTACATCAAGAACCATTGTATAACATTATATGCATCCTGATTTAAAGGTACATGACTTGTACTATCTCTTCTCAAGGATTACAACATTAGCTTTCCTATAACATTATATACAGACAGCACAAAAACCTTGAGGCATCAAGCCAAAATCTCAAGTCGATGATGAAAGCACTATCTACAAATCTCGAGGACCTGAGAGTACAGAGACGACACATAGGACTACTATCTATACAACTGGACAGGCAGTATCTCCACCTGAGATATTACTGTTGTCCTCGATGTTGTTGTTGTTCCTTCTCTGCCAAAGGTTTCCTACCTCTTTGTCCGCGTCCACCTAAAAACATTGGATCCCACGGGGGTGAGACAATTGTAAATTGCCCCAACGGGAGATATAATTCTCCACCAAAACATTGTATTGCAATTTAAAGATATGAAACTGAGTAGAGGTTAAGCAGTTTAAAGCATCCTCAACTTTGTAAGCATTGCAACTATTTATGATAGAGAAATATATCATATATTCTTTTAATAAGGAATAGGAATGATATGTATATCATTTATCCAACATATATACCATCATATCAAACTTTTCTTGTAACACTCATCATCTTATTATGTTACCCATGAAACATTCTAGTTTCATTTTGTTGGCCTTATCCAACCTGTTAAACAGATAAAGAGATATATCTACCATGTACTCATTTATCATCAATATAGGAATTGGGTTAATATCAATCCTAAATCATCATTATAGGCATTGGGTTATTACCAATCATATGTTATCACTACAGGCATTTAGCCTCTGCCAAGTATTGGACTCTTCCAAACCTAATTACACCGCCAGGCATTGGACACTACCAATCCTGATTTCACAGCCAAGCATTGGACTTTAGCCAACCCTGATTACAGGCATTACACCTCTGCCAGGTTTTGGACTTTAACCAAACCTGATTACACATCCAGGCATTGGACTTTAACCAATCCTGATTTCACAGCCAGGCTTTGGACTCTAACCAAACCTGATTTTAGAGCCAGGCATTTGACTCTAACCAATCCTGATTTCACAATCAGGCATTGGACTCTAACCAATCTTGATTTCACAGCCAGGCATTGGACTCTAACCAATCCTGATTTCATAGCCAGGCATTGGACTTTAACCAATCCTGATTACAGGCATTACACCTATGCCAGGTATTGGACTTTAACCAAACCTGATTTCACAGCCAGGCATTGGACTCTAACCAATCCTGATTACATAGTTCATGGAATTTAATTCCTTTAACTCATCATTGATCATCACATACTGCTTTAGGCTCTGAACCCTGAGGTTATCATGCATAGCTTTATGCATTCTTTATTGAATACAGTTATTCCTCTTATTAAGTTTATTAAAACATTATCCTTTCTTATAATAAACTTTTATAATCATTTTGGTACCTCTCACTATGACATAATTGCTCTCATGGCTCATAAGGCCCATAAAGCATATTGTCACCTCTCACTAGGCAACATAACATATTACTTCATGTAATACAATACTAACACCTCTATTCCCTCAATAGGGTTAGGGCTTACTATTCATATCATATTATGATTTCTCATGTCTCATTACCCAATTTAGGGTTAAGGTTTCCCATCTCACATTAGGATTTCATAGTTATCAAAGTATATCAACTTTGAGATGCTAACTGTGAAGTCTTTCATATCTTGATGTATCACTTACCTCATTACTTCCAACTTTCTTAAGTTATCAGCTTATCTTGGATTAAGGTATTTCCCATATTAATCCTTTCATCCACTAACCTATCACTCTTAACATGAAGTGCATAGGTTACACATATGAATGGTACAATTATCTTTAATGATATGAACTCATCTCAGGTTAAGGCATTGCTTACAATAAGCTTACCTATAATCAACCATTTATGATATTTCACCCTTATAAGGTTTTACCCATTGTTTTATTAGGTTTCTGGGTTGTCATCATGTTGTCCAAGATTAAGGCTTCATGTATTATAACTTCAATTAGGGTTTCACATACCTTTACCCTTTATTAGGGCTTTGGGATTTCACATGCTATCATACTTCATTAGAGTTAGGATTGCATATAGCATCACCCTTCATTAGGCTTTCACATCTCATTGCCTTTACTTAATGTTTACTATTCATCCCAACTAGGGATTTCTCATGGCATCATCCTCAATTAGGGTTTCTCATGTAATCAACCTCAATTAGGGATTCACATTGAATCTACCTCAATTAGGGATTCACATGGAATCAACCTCAATTAGGGATTCACATTTTATTATCTTGGTTTAGAGTCACAACATTACCCTGGGTTTGGGTTACGTCTGATATTGCTCTAAATTAGGGTTAGGGCTCAACAGCCTTCTTGATTAGGGTTTCATGATCTATTTATTAAGGATCATACCCTATTCATCACATGATCAATACTCATGTATGAATTCCTTTCCATCATCCTCTCAACTTGATTAGGTTACATCAACCCTTCAATCAAGTACATACAATTATGATTAACATAATGTACCAAGTCATTGTTCTTATAGGTAATTAGGGTTTATCCCTTAATTGGCACTAATCACTTAGGTACTATTAGGTTTTCAACCTTTGTACCTTCATTTATTATCATTACTAATCATCATTGGATCAATGGATCATTCATCATCTTAATTCTCAAGAGATTCAATTACATTGGACCTCCATTACATAAGGTATCCAATTGAATTGACCAATTGAATCTTCAATTACAATAGGTGTCCAAGTGGATTAACCAATTGAGCCCTAAATTACATTATGACTACTTGAGCCCCAAATGGTCTTGGTCTTTCAAAGTTCAAACGGTTTGAAACCGTTTGGTAAAGGTGGTTCTTGAGACCGTTTGCTAAAGCAAGTACTTGAAACTGTTTGCTAAAGCACCTTTTTGAAACTGCATAAACTCAACCAATTTGGGATTGTTTGGTCCCAAACGGTCTTGAGACCATTTGGACTCAAACGGTCTTGAGACTGTTTGGTCCAAACCTCCTCAAAACTGCATGGACCAAATATGGTCTCAACTAATCAAATTGAATTAGGGTTTCCAATGTTGATTCCTTCAATCATTGAATTCATGTAACCAATCATCAATTGGACCTATCATCATACTTCAATTGAGTTCAATGGGTCAACCTTCAACTAATTTGACCCTCAATTGACCCTCAATTGGTCATCAATTAGGGTTTGAATTAATTGAATTAGGGTTTGGAATTGATGATCCTTCAACATTAATCAATGTAAGATTAGTTACTTTGAAACCATTGAACCATCATCCAAATTGAACATGACCTAACCCCAAACGGTCTTAAGGTCGTTTGGATGACCTCCAAACGTTCTTGAGACCGTTTGCCCATGTCAACATCAAAATCCAAGTCAATCAATCAAAGTTTGGATCATTGGATTGATCACCAAATCAACATTTGATTGCACTTCAACTTAGTACCTTTAGATCTTCAAACACCTAACCATAGTAAACCCTAGACCTCCAAACGGTCTTGGGTGATCCCCAAACGGTCTTGAGACTGTTTGCCCATCATATCATCATCAACCATGCCATTCAATTAGGGTTTGGATCCTAGGATTGGTCACCAAATCATCACTTAATTGCATTTCAATTTGGTATCTTTGGACCTTCAAACACTTGACCAAACTTAACCCTAGACCTCCAAACGGTCTTGGGTGATTCCCAAATGGTTTTGAAACTATTTGGGTCAATCAATCCAAAGCATCAACTCATTCAATTGCAAAATCAGCACTTAGCCGATTAGGGTTTATACCATATGTTTGAATCTTCAAATACCTAACCATACTCAACCATAGACCTCCAAACGTTCTTGGTTTACCTAAAAATGGTCTTGAGACCATTTGGGTGATTCCCAAATAGTTTTGAAACCGTTTGGGTCAATCAACCCAAGTTTCAAACTCAATCACTTATGAAATCAGCACTCAACCTGATTAGGGTTTAGGTGATTGATGGACCTTCAACTCATGAACCGATTGGAGTTAATCAATAATAATTGATGGGTCATTAACCTAGATAATTATGAACAAGTCCCCAAATGGTCAACCCTGTTAAACATCACCAAACGGTCTGAAACCGTTTGGTCTCATGCGGTTTGGTGAAATTGTTTGCTTCTTAAACGGTTTGAAATTGTTTGCTCCCAAACAGTTTGGGAAACCGTTTGAGCAACTCAATCAAGACCGTTTGCCTTGGATATTTGGAGAGGTGTGTGCTTATCATCTTCAACCTCTAAACTCACGAAACCTGGTGTGGTTTCCATGGTGATTGCATCCATCAACCAAATCAATTGTTGTAAATGTAGAAATGATCATTATTAATTTGATAAGGAATTGAATGCAATAACAAAATCAAGGGTTCAAGTTATAAAACCCACCTCCTATTGAGATCCAAAGCTCCAAGCTGATGGAAACAATGGTGTATGCAACTCCTTTCACCATTCCAAGGCTCGTCCTCAAGGTTTGAGTGAAAAGGAATGGTTAGAATTGAAGAGGAGATCGAAATAGGAAGAAATCATGCATTGATTTGTGATTTCCACCATGAAATCGTGGTGAACCAAGGTCAAGAAGCTTACCAACAGGTAGGGAGTCGTCATCCTGATCCTCCCAAGATTCCTTGGTCGTTTCCCAAGCAAGGAGAATAAGGGGGGTCGTAAAAGCCTTTCATTTGGCTTGTAAAAGGTCTTTTTATAAAAATTTCAATGAGAGAGAATATGCTTTGTAAAAATCCATTTAATCCAAAAAATATAGCCACCTCTTCCCCATCATCTTCCTTAGGAACGAGGCTATCTTTTTTTCCTCTTATTACTCTCAATTATCCATGATTTAAAGAAAAGCAAATCAAGCACCTTAAATCATATAATATTAATATCCATGTGTGAGTGGATATTTCTTTTTCTTATAAAATTGTGAGTGAGTTATCCATTCCCTTGGATATTTTCGTGGTCCTTGCAAGGATCAAGGATGTCCACGCACATATGAATCCAATCATTTTAATTTTGGTTGAAGGCCCTTTAATTAATACATTTATTTTTTCCCTAAATTGAATTAGGGTTTCAATTAGGATTAAATCTTGATTATTTTAATATCAAGATTCTCTCTCCTCCAACTTAATTCAAATGAGGCACCCCTCTCATTTTATTTGCTCTATATGGTGCCAAGAAACATTAGGGACCTTATTGAAGTGGTAATTTTCATATTGAACCCTAAGTTTTGGGTAAATTGCACTTTACACCAAAACTAGGTTTTCATGCACTAACATTGCTTTATTAGCTTTTCCTTGGTACTCAGGCTACCACAAGCCATACCTCTGCATCATCTTCATTCTCATGATGATTCAACATATGAGGAACATCTTATCATGCAAAATTTACAATTTAACCCCTCAACTTGGGTAATTTGCACTTTAGTCTAAAATAAGCAAACATTGCTTCAACATTGTTCAAACAGGACCAAAATTGAAACATAAGTTTCTCATGAGCCCTAATTAGTTTTCACAAGATAAGATTAAACATATAATAATCTTTCTTAATCAAAACACCTAGGGTTAAAGTGTAACCCAGGCCAGGGATGTTACATTGACTGTATAAATTGTTCATTTCAAATAATAACCATTGATCACATTTGAAGCATGAATACACTATTTATATTTATCATTATATTGATTATCTTGGCTACATACACTAACATGAATGTTTTCCCTTGCGATTGAGATCATACAGGTACCGACGCATGAGAGTTCAAGCTATCTAGAAACAAAAGATGTGCATGAGGGAGAAGATTGCAATGATGGTGTTTTGTTGACATGTGATTTGATGTCCTTATGATTTTGTGCTTCTATTAGTGTGATAAGAATTTTTGACTGACTCAATATCTAATTACTTGCACATATGTTTAGTATAAACAGAAAATATGATCTTTTCAACCCATAATGACAATTTTATTGTTGTTGTCACACTCCAATTATTTTCTTATTTTAATCTCCATGCTTCGTATTTTAGTTTGCATTCAGAGTGTTGCAGTACACATGGATTGGCTTGTTCTCTCACGACCGATCATGAAGTGGAGGAAGCCGGTAGCGGCGGACTTATGACATGCATGCCTTCCATAACTGCATCTGATAACTTTGAGTAATGAATAAATATATATATTACATTTCTCCATTATATGTGAATATTATTGTTAGAAGGAATTTACCAGAGGACTACTGTGCAACATATAAACTGCCTGGACTTCTATAGCTATCTACCATCTCTTCGACAACAAGTACAATCATACAACAATACACATACAATATGTTTGGATGGTCTAGCCTACACTGATGCCACTGATTTATCTTGCCTTCATTTCAATTTCCTGAACACAATCATTGTATCTAAAGTCACACTCCTTCCCCAGGTGAGTACCACATCACATGTATCCCCTTCCTCATTGATGTTTCTTTCTGTCTTCATAATTTCTCCTATACTGTGGATCTCAAAAATCATGTGTCCTTGCTCTACTTAGAGATGGATCACCTCAAACCAGATGTTGGCCTGATGCTACGTATAATGTTATGGAATCAACAATACTTGATATTCATTCTCGGCACCAATAAAGCTCATAATTGGATGAGATGGTAAATAAATAAATAGAATAGTAAATCATATACATTGTAGATATGGGCTTAATATATTTGGAAGTCAATTCCAGACATCATTAACGGTGCCATCATTATCACATAAAAGGTGATGGATGTATTGACACCTATTTTACAATATTTTTGATCTACATATGTATACCACTTAGTTTACATGCTTCTATGTGATTCACAATAGTTTATGCTTCAGCACGCCTCAAGTGGGTATTCACGTCAAAATGGTTGGTATATAGTTGTAAGTAGTGGCTGCGGGAGGGGGCATGCAGGGGCAAGTGCCCCCCTCCAATTTTAAAAATTTTAACATATATATGTTGTGTATATTTAACATGGTATCCAACCTATTTTTAAATTATGTAAACTTCTTTATAAATAAAATTATTACCAATTCGATTTTAAGTAAGAATTAAAAATAAAAATACATTAAAATGGTGTAACTTTTATAAAAATAAATGAAGTTTCTTTATATTTATAAATATATCTCATTGTTATATAATTAACAAGTTGTGTTTTCTCAATAAACATATTAACAACTATACTAAAAATACATACATTAATGTCAATTAGCTAACTATTAGTTTTACCAATTTTATAATGATTAAATAAAAAATTGATATCTATAATTAATAATACACTTTATGATTATAATTAACAATATACTTTATGACATATCAAATATTTTTATATCATGTATAAATGAATAATTAAATGTATAACAAATATAATGAGCATATAGTTCTATGATTGATGAGAAAAAACAAACTAGTATCTATAATTATTTATATACTTTATATAATATCAAATACTTTATGTAATATATGAATAATTAAGTGTATAACAAATATAGCAAGTAAATAGGTAATGAGAAATCAAAACACCAATATCTATAATTAATAGTATACTATATAGTCTATCAAATAGTGTTATATTATGTATAAATAACTAAATCTATAATAGATATAGAAACAACATAGTCTATAGGTGTATAAGTTACGTGTGTGGATGTATGTTGATTCTCTTCTATTATGAGTGTAATGTATGCTAGGAAAGATAACGTCAAATGAAATATGATATTCTTAGTAGTACATGGTGTCATGATAAACGTTTTAATAATATTTTTAAAATATGTGTACTATTTAGAACTTTTATAAATCAATAAATATTTATTACAATTTATGTAATATCATGTATCTTTTGAAATTAATTCTTAAAATTATACTTCTAATCGCAAGTTGTACAAATATTGTTCCTCTAAATTATATATATTATTTCATCATGATGTCAAAGATGATAGAATTCTTATATTTACCTAATTTCCAATACAACATAGAAATAACAATCCTAATAATTCAGTGAATAATATATTGTCACAATATTTATTGATTTATTAGGTAAAATTTAAATTCATAAATAGGTTTAACACCATCATAAGGATGTTTATTTAATAGTAAATAGCAATGGTGTTTTCTTCTTGATTTTTAAATAATAACAGTAATTGCCATGTGCTACTACTTACATATTAAATTTTCTTAGCTTTATGTTACTTTTTAATTACTTGAGTTGTCAAGCTCATCAAGTAGGAAATACTTGTTTGATCTTAAAATATATAATAATCCACATAGTCAATATTAAACACTAAATTTATGCAATTTTTTTAAATGACATATATTTATGGATAGTTAATTTAATGGGGTAGTTGATCTTACAAAAAAAAGATTACATCTTTTCAATATCAGAATTAGCCATTTTAAACTAATATTAAATGTAAAAAAATCATAAACATATGTATAATGTTATAATATACATATACAATAATAAATATACACATATCTAAAATTTAAGTACTCCACCAAGTGATAAATTATGTTTTCAATTTCTTTTTTTAATTATGTAAGATTCATCTATTTTCCTCTCTAGATCCAAGTAAATAGGTCAATTGAGACATGTTGACACTCAATATGAATTCCACATGTATACTTAACATCATTTTTATATGTGCCCCCCCATAAGGGGGTTGGCTCCTCCACTAGAGGTAAGCACTCATGAACTGTCAAACTAATGTACCTTCCATTGGTGGAGGGAGAGGGAATCACAAAGGGGTAAGTGCCCCTCCCTCAACTTTTGAAAATTGTCTAAATAGTAGTAGTAAATTCTTCTTAATTTTACAAATTTTTAAAAGTAGTATAAAATTCTCCTCTCGAATAGGGATTTTTTTTCAAGAGTACTATTAAATGTCCCACCAACACATAGTAGAAAATGTCTTCTTAAATATGGAATTTTTTTAAAATAGTAATACTTAATGTCCCATCAACTCCAATAGTAAATTTGACCAGCAATAATCTAAACAATTGACTCAGAAACTGTAACTTCAAAACTACTCTATTATTAAGTTTACACAAAATGGACATGAGAAAGTGCATTACATGCATATTTTTTTCTATGATAGTCTTCAAATAATTAACTCAAACAAGGTAATCCAAAAATTACTATTTCAGTATAAAATCCATAAAATTAAATTGTGTTGACTTGACTACATGTGGCTATTTAATTTTAACAAAATATGTATGAGAAAGTTCATGAGAAGCACATTATCTTATAAAAACGTGCACAATACAGAATAGTTTGAAACTTAGTATGCTCGATTAGGAAAAAAAATAGTGTGCTTTTTGATAGATAGAGTGGATTTCGAATATGATTATGATCTAAATAAGAAAATAATTAAATATTATATTTAAATTTTAGATATATAGTTAAACATATTGCTAAAGCAATCATTATTTTGTGGTTGTATCAACAATTGTCATACAAATAATTGTCTTTTCAATGAAAATATAAAGTTTAGAGTTTATTTTTTCCCAGAATATATGTATATCCACTTCAGTTTTGTGAGTCCTTTCTGGGATAGAAAAACAATAACTTTTTTCTGGAAATATGGTCATCCAAAAATTCTTATGTTCACGATTCTTCATCCACCAATGCAAAAAATGTGACACTTTTCCATTTTCATATTATAATCTATATGTCCTTGCAGTCTTATGCAGCGTTTGGCAACATGATTACATTCATCATCGGTAGTCCATCAGAAATGACTCATCACAACAATTTGTCATAGTGAGAAATGAGCGACTGGTAGAGTTTGTCAATCACTCCAGACAGAAAAACAATGTAAAATGAGAGTGGCGGACAACTGTATGTCAGACAACATGATTGGTAGTGATTGACCCATTGTCCATGATTGTCCATCACTACCCGAGAAATCACCACCTCTTTGTCAAACAAAACATTAATCCAGATGCACTATCAAGATTTTAATCAACTCACAGAGCAATGGGTACATTATTGTATATTCTTTTTAGTTGATTCAATTTTTATTATTGGCATCATCATGATATAATTAATGTAACAATTGTCATAAGTTAAATATATTGATGAAGTATGTATTGAATGTTCCACTATCTATTTATTTATTCTTGTTAAATTCTGAGATATTGGTAATTATAAAATCTCATCATATTTCATACAAATTGTGTGTCATTTTGTTATTTACTTTATTTGATTAGATCAACAAAATCTTAAGACTATAAGATTTGAAGAGATATTTGTATACAACTGAGTAGCAATGAATATGTATGTTAGCTTACCAAAAAAAGGAATAGAATAGAAAATTGTGTGGCGGAGATTGAAAGGGATTCAAGATTACAACATAAATTATATGACTATCCTATAAACAAAAGAGATGAAATCTGAATGTATTATCCACAAAGGCCATTTCAGCTATATAATCAGAGTCTCCTCAAAATATGATTGGTAGTAAATTATGAAAATTTAAAAAAGCATGATTTTATAGATTCTCAACATGGATAGAGTATAATATTTCTCAAGATATTATTTGTTGTCTATATTTCATATGGATAGCACAAAGTCTATACAAATGTATATCATTCAATAAGATTAGCATTGCCATTGCTAGTGGCAATGTCAATAGTGAAAATATCAGTTTTTATCATGAATATTATTAAAATCATCGATGCAAGTGAGTGAATGATAAGTGACTCAGTGATTCAATGGTTTCTTTATAATAAAAAGAAATGACATTGTTGACAATAAAGTAATAGTAAAATGACTCTACAGAATGAGAGCTCCATTTAAATTGTGAGTGAGAAAATTAAGTTTTTTTATGGAGTGTATTAGTATATCTAAAAATTGTAGTTTGAGTATGTTTTAGTTAATGACTACTTTTATTTGTGATTGTACCCCCTCTTCGAGATCTGGCTCGCTACTACCTTCTGATATAAAATGATGAAGAATATGTTATATGCTTTATTTATATAAAATGATTGTGTTTATACATTGCCTCATGTATTGGTTCTATAATAATCTAAATACATATGTTGGCCACTAAGATCAGCTGCATATAGAATTTTTCCTACCTAATAGCATTGTCTTTTTATAGCATAGAATATTAGGGAGCAATTCTTCCCATCCTACTTTTTATGCAATTTCAATTAATAGTCGATTTGGATTCTTAATTGCATGTAAAACTTTACCAAAATCTATTTTTTTCATTTGGTTTATATTTAGCTTTTTATATTTGTTACCATATCCAGTAATTGACTTAAACTAAAAGCTCTTACAAAATGAATTGAAGATTTTGAAAAATTGTGGCATCTTCAAAATGTGATTAAACTTTTCAGTGATAGAAATATTTACATGCTGGATTTATCCTATCTTATTTTAATAAAAGACGTTTGATACAATGTCAAAATCAATGGTACAAAATTACATACTAAGTCTAAAAATACTGTTGTTGAGTGGTCTCATGCAACAACTCATTCATTTATAAAGTTTAGTGTTTGTCTTGTTTTGTGCCATCTGCTTGTAATTAATACTATCATTCATAATCACAATCCTAATCCTGATCAGAAATATTTAATTGTTTGACAAGTGTTTATAGATTGTGATGAATCAATATGATGCATAAATGTACATTATAAATATACATGTATATGTTTTTTAGTAGTAGTAAGAAAACAAGTTTGAGCAATGGCCCTCTCTCATTCGGTCAATATACAGGTAGTGGCGTAGCCACATGGAGGCACAGGTGGGAACATGCCCTACCTGTGTTTGTAAAAATGTACACTAATCATAGCATATTTGTTACAAATTTTGGAGAAATTACATGCAATATCATGTTCTGTACCCTACTCATTCACCTGCAGCAACAAGGTGCCCACTCCTTGATTAAGTTATGCCTTCGCCACTGTATACATGTACCATAATTTTTTCTTTAATATATATATATATATATATATATATATATATATATATATATATACATACATCTAACACATTGTTGCTTCCACCATAGACGGTAAGAGTAGTCAATTTTGACTGATCAAAACTAGCTTCTATATTGAATTGAAGAATTTATGTATGCATGAGGAGTATGTTCTTTCAAGTGAGATATATAATATAAACATGAGATACATCCACAGACAATTAATATTATATTAAAAGAACTCATTTAAAATTTTACATCAAAATAGGAGACAAGAGGGAAACAAGTTTCCCTCTAGTCCTTTTTGGATGGTAAAACCAATCCTTTGAAATACTACATTCATACACTTGGGAGCCATAAAATTATTATTCATAACTTTTTGTACCCTCTTCAGAAGTTCCACAGCTTCCAGTGCTAAGAATCCAAAAGTATCCAATCCAAAAGGGATGAAGACATGTTGATTCTCAATACGCGCTCTCTCATGCTTGACCACTTTGGTTATATAAACTTTTAGGGAAGCATGTCCCACTATAAATGTCCCACTCTTCAATCCCACCAACGGAGAAACTCCTGTCAAATGTGGATCTCCCCTCTTGTAGATCAGTTAAAAGTTCGCATGTGCCTCTTTCTTAGCAGCCACACCTGCACTTCTGAGTACATCAAATAGAACGTCTCTAACAAGATTATGCCTATATTTAAAACCTGGAAGATCCTTACAATGAACCGCATGCTCCCCAAAAGTTTCCAAGCATGCCTTACGACAAACTGGACATATCTCATCAACTAGAAATATAGGAATCATGAGACGATATCTGAGGATACTACGGTACTCCACTGGTGACATGTGCAGACCAAGTCCATCAATAGGAATAGCAAGGAGAAAATCTTGAGCATGATCAACTTGAAGACACCAAAAAACTACCTTTTGTCTAACATTCATGTCAAACTTAACCTCCATGTCCTTAATTATATTACTAAAAAGAGCACTCACCAAAGCATTTTGGACTTTTGGGAGGACGGTGTCTTTTTTAGAAAAACAACTGAGGTCAAAGGACGATCAAGAGTATAATCAAAGTCAGAGTCCATACCTTGAATCTCACTATCTCTCAAGATGTGATTCTGAAGAACCCAAGATTGGGCCCTAGATGCCACAAAAGCATACGAGGAAGCCTCAAGTCCCAAACCACCAAGCTGAATGGGCAATGAAGCCACCCTTCATTGGAGTTCTGCAAAAAAGGGGCCTCCACAAACCATAATGTCAGTAGACCACCGTAAGCCTCTGTCAAACAATATGACTGCCTCCTCCATGTACATAGGTTGACAAGTCCTCATGCCAAATAAAAGTTTTGCAATGCCCATACATGATTGGAGTAAAAGAAGATCACTCTGGGGATCACCCAACTGAGGAAGAAGATGCATCAACTCAACAACCTTAGAAGCCCTCTCTATAGCCAAACTGTCGATAAAATTTCTATCTCTACTAACAACTCCTCCACGCAACTTCACCCCTAGCAAAGGTCTTCCAATATATATTGGGAAAAACTCTATGTGAAGCTTCCTACCATCACATGTAGGCCAAAAAAGCTCAGTTTTATGAGTATTTAAAACCAGACCCGAATCTGGTCCACACCGCTGAATGATACCCAGGACCTTGGCCACCTCCTTTGTGTCCCCAATGACTGTTCCATCCTCAAGATACCACGCATGAAGAAGAAGCTTATAGTTATCCCTTATATGATGGATAAGTGGGTGCAGTATAAGGGAAAAAAGAAGTGGACCCAAAGGATCACCTTGTTACACCCCAATGGTTGACTAGATATGTCTGTCCCCAAGATATAGCCTTGTTGCCTGGCCATATAAGAACTCCACCCACAAAGAAATAGTTGGACACCTCGTCCTCACCTTGTGTAGTAAGGCGGACCTATCAACCAGATTGAAGGCATTAGAAAAATCCACTATTAGCATGGATAGAGAGTCGTCGCTATGTCTCACGCTCAACACTCTATTGACACTGTGCAAAATAGCCCCTGCCCCACCAGATACACCCACTCCAAACTGGAAGTCATTAAGATACTTATCCATATCTTTACTTACTCCTGCCATAGCAAGTTTGGACACTAGGTGCCTCTAAATAGTACCAACTATGATGGGACGTATGGCATTGTCTATCGTAAGTAGAGGTGTAAGCGCCATAGAAGCTATAAACTCTACCAAATACAAGAGACATCTCCCTGCCAATCATGGATTAATCATGAGGGTGATGACATGTAGGAGTTCAGTGGCCATGATAGACCCCTCTCTACACATAGCATCAAAGATGTGTTGGGCCCTCAACTCGTCTCTACCATATCAAGTCTCTTTAAGAAAGGACTTGATACACCCAAGAACAGTGTCAAGTTCTGTTATTAGAGGAGCTTCAGAAAAAAAGAGAATCTGGCAAGGAAGGAGGTGGCTTGTATGGGTGTTTCACCTCCAAAATCCTTGTGGTGTCTTCATTGTACGGTGCCACACCTGATGAAGACAAAAAATTTACAGTTACTGTAAAATGACCATTTGCAACCTTGTAAAGGCACTGTCTGATGTTGGGCTTTACTTTTTTATCTTCCTCCTTAGAGTAGCCACTCTCATGGTCCATAGTCTCAAGTCCATGAGCATTCAAAGTATTTTCTCCTTAGAATAGCCACCGTCATGGTCTAGGAGCCTCAAGTCAAAGAGTGTTCAAATGATTAATATTCAAACTGTGAATATATTGTATTATACCTCATTATACAATTTAGACATGAAAATGTCGATATTTTGTACAAATCATTTTTTAACTTAATAATAAAATATATACCATCATTGGTTAAGATAAAACTCAATGTAGTTCCAATAAAAATGTTAATATCCTAAAATAATTTTCAATGTAATTTTAAAAAATATTGTTTTTTGTATTATTATGGAAAAATATATAATCTTGTGAATTCACTTTTTGGACATAACTTAACTATACAAAACACCTTGCCAATACACATGTGAGTTCAACATCAAGTCAATTGCCAGTAGGCTCCTTTCTCATGTTCCTTCAAACATGAGATGTGGAAATAGGACTACAGAAACCATAATAACATCATGCTCCCAAAAGCAGTTGTACAAATTATTTGCACATCTCAAATATTTTTGGAAAATATGCATATGCCACATTTTACTACTTATAAAATAAATATCAAGCCCATTTTTCTATTTTCAACAAAATCATATAAATGAATTAGTTAATACATATTTTGTATAATATGCATCCATCTAACTTTGTCTCATCAAATCAAGATGAGATAACATGGCTACAATATTACCGTGGGGAGGGAATAATACACTTTCCAATGCCAACAAACAAAGAGCGCTTTATTATAAAATTAATTTTGAGATTTTTCTAACTAATTTGTCTACTTTTAACTCAATTTACAAATCTAATTTTTATGTTTATAATTCTCTATTATCTAATATTAATTTAGTATAAGTAATGTGTTGTGTGCATGTGTATGTGTGCATTCACTAATTTATCAATATACTAGAAAAATTGCACTAGTAAAATAACATATATTATATACTATAGATAAGTACAAATATACATAAAGTGCTAATTTCTAGGTATAACTTAGCTTAGTGCCTTACAAAATTTCTTGGTTTCCGTATTTTTTCCTACAATTTGTGTTATCTACTTTTCATTTTCCACCATAACGTGTTGCAATGATGTCCCAACTGTGACAAACTCCAGTTCGCATGTTTCTCATTGTGATGACTAACTTGTGTCTATCTGTAATGGCAGTGGGAGGGGGGCAAGAAGGGGCAAGTGCCCCCCTTCAATTTTATTTTTTTTAACATATATATGTTGTGTATATTTAATATGGTATCAAACCTATTTTCAAATTATGTAAACTTCTTTTATAAATAAAATTAGTACCAATATGAATTTAAGTAAGAATAAAAAACATAAATACATTAAAATAGGGTAAATTTTATAAAAATAAATGAAGTTTCTTTATATTTATAAATATATCTCATTGTTACATAATTAATAAGTTGTTTTTTTTCATTAAACATATTAATAACTATACTACAGATACATACATTAATGTCAATTAGCTAACTATTAGTTTATACCAATTTTATAATGATTAAATAAAAATTGATATCTATAATTAATAATATACTTTATGATTATAATTAACAATATACTTTATTAAATATCAAATATTTTTATATCATGTATAAATAAATAATTAAATGCATAACAAATATAGCCAGTATATAGTTCTATGGTTGATGAGATAAAACAAACTAGTAGCTATAATTATTTATATACTTTATAGAATATCAAATACTTTATGTAATATATAAATAATTAAGTGTATAACAAATAGTAAGTACATAGGTAATGAGAAATCAAAACACTAATATAAATAATTAATAATATACTATATAGGATATCAAATAGAGTTATAATATGTATAAATAACTAAATATATAATAGATATAGCAACAACATAGTCTATAGGTGTATAAGTTATGTGTCTGGATGTATGTTGATTCTCTTCTATTATGAGTGTAATGTATACTAGGAAAGATAACGTCAAATGAAATATGATATTTTTTATGTAGAGTAAGGTAAATATATAAATATGATATTCTTAGTACTACATGGTGTCATGATAATTTTTTAATAATATTTTTAAAATATGTGTACTATTTTGAACTTTTATACATCAATAAATATTTATTACAATTTATGTAATATCATGTATCTTTTAAAATTAATTCTTAAAATTATACTTCTAATCGCAAGTGTGCAAATATTGTTCCTCTCTCTCTCTCTATACATATATAAATATATGTATGTATATATATATATCATGATGTCAAAGACGACATAATTCTTATATTTACCTAATTTCCAATACAACATAGAAATAACAATCCTAATAATTTAGTGAACAATATATTGTCACAATATTTATTAATTTATTAGGTAAAATTCATAAATAGGTTTAACACCATCATAAGTATGTTTATTTAATAGTAAATAGCTATGGTGTTGTCTTCTTGATTTTTAAATAACAACAGTAATTGCCACGTAGTACTATTTATATATTAAATTTTCTTAGCTTTATGTTACTTTTTAATTACTTGAGTTGTCAAGCTCATCAAGTAGGAAATGCTTATTTGATCTTAAAATGTATCATAATCCACACAGTCAATATTGAACACTAAATTTATGCAATTTTTTTAAACAAAATATATTTATGGATAATTAATTTAATGGAATAGTTGATCTTACAAAAAAGATTAAATCTTTTCAATATCAGAATTTGCCATTTTAAACTAATCTTAAATGTAAGAAAATCATAATTGTATTTAGAATGTTATAATATACATATACAATAATAAATATATACAGATCTAAAATTTAAGGACCCACCAAGTGATGAATTATGTTTTCAATCACTTTTTTTAATTATGTAAGACCCATCTATTTTCTCTCTAGATCTAAGTAAATAGGTCAATTGAAACATGTTGACACTCAATATGAATTCCACTTGTATACTTAACATCATTTTTATATGTGCCCCCTGTGTGTGCTTTGGCTGTTTCATAATTTCATTTAATCCAGTATTGCCGCATATCAGCTCCGTTTTTAACACAATAAATGGATATGCATCCAAGCCAGGTTCATGTGACAAATTAGATATGTAAAGAACAAACTGTAGCCTAGCCTCCTGAACAATACGATATGGTTGGTGCAAGCAAAAACGAGTGTCATTAGTGGACAATAAACATGCACTGCATCTACTGATCATCGCTCTCCCATTCTCCCCGTAGTCTTGCTCCCTATTTTCTTTAGGGGGTGCACCAATTACCGGCGTTTTCACTGGCTGTCATTTTCGGTACTCGGAGGAATCATGGCACAATTAGTTTATTATCTACATCAAATCGGTATTCCATCTCCATTCTCAGCGATGGACCCAGTTCACATTGTTTCTTCTCTATTTCATCATCCAGCCATGACGGACCGGGACCTAGACTATCGACTTCCTTCACCTTCCTGCCATACCCGGTCACATTGACTAACTTCCTGTCTGCTAATGTGTTCTTCATTATATCTTGGGTAGAGCTAGTTTTCCAAGGACATAAGTAATATTTCAGAACGCGCGAGTCGTTAGTCGACCAGTACCAATCGTCGTATATCTGCCACTGGCTATTGGTGTTTGCTTTGACTGGGAATAAAGGAACTAGGGTGTGGCAAACACATGACCCAATTGCGGGACGGAAAAACAAAGATAACCCACACCAACGACCATGTCTTGATGTTCTTCCCATCGTACCTTTGCCGGTGTCGCACCTTCGGTGTTGTGGTAGAATTATGGGTAAGTGGCTCACGAAAGTAGCCATGATGACGAATAAAAAAACAAATCCTTTCATTTATTTAATTGCATACTTTAGGTTTAGAAATTATTATCATTATTAATTGTTATTATTATTGTTATTTCAATTAGTATTGTTATAGCTAGTATTATTATTATTATTATTTCATTGTCATTTTTTATTATGGCGAGATCCGCCCTCGTAGGAGCGTTATTTTTGTGACCCCCAGACAACGTCAAACTCTCGGGTCCCGGCACCTCACCACCCGGGAACCGGTTAAAGCACGCAGTCAGCCGGTCTGCATGACAGGTACCATTTCGGAGGCGGCCGCTGGATTTCAAAACTGGGTCCCTTCATGAGGGAACTCCGTGCCGAACCAATTGAACCATTCCTCCCCGATTGTTATTGTCAATTTGCTAAAGTTGTTCTTAGTTGTCTATTATAATTTTGCATGATTTGGAATGATGAGTCAAGGGACCAAGGACCGACCGAACACGAGTCCATGATAATATTGTGACTCTATGGTAATATTGTGACTCAACGATAATATTGTGACTCTTCAAAGAAAAATATTGCGTGTAATTGTATATAATAATATCAATATTTCTATTTACTAGGTATCATTTTAGTTAACCCCTCCTACAATGATAAAATTACAACAATTGACATACATAATTTTGAGATATTAAGATGCAATAGTATTATCCTTGCTAAGCTCTGATAACACATGCATTAGGTGCACAAAAATGACGAACTTTAAAAAAAAACTTAATTTCGGTAACGACAGCTCAAACCCCATAACCAAGGTGTAATCATACATTATTCTTCTCAGTTTGGGTCATATTTGATATCTAGATATACTCAAATAGTTAGATTTAGGATGGCAAAACAAACTATGAGAATAATATTTAAAAAAGAATCATTTTTGTATTTAGTTCAAATTAACTCAGTTTTACGTAGAACAAATTTTTTTCTTACAATTAGATAACAAAATATAATATATATTTTTTTGGTCGGAAAAAATCGTGTTACTAAGCTTTAAGTTCCCAAAACTTTGGGTAAGAGATTGCGCCCCCAAAACAAACCTGAATAGAACATCCAACAACTAGATAGACTAACTGAGCTAAGCTACTAAAACATAGTAACTAACTACCTAAACAACAGAAGGGGGCAGACCCACAATACAGACTCAGAGGTGGCCAGAGATACAACCTAGACCCACAATACAACTCATACTGACATAGGCAATAGATCCTTCCTCTGAAAGTATGGCAGAATGAGCAGCCAGAGTCATCAGTTCAGTATCTAGGAAAACCTATGAGCAGCATGGTAGGAAACCCAACTACTATCATCTAGGCACTATTTCTGGCGATCAAAAGAATCAATCAAGAAAGCTTGCAGCACAATGATCCTTTAGCACAAATTAACTCAACAAGCTAATCATTCACATACTGGTTTTAAAAACTGCATCTGAAAGAATGTGGAATAACCAACCAGCAAAGACAATCTGAACCAGATAAATCAAAGTCCTAGGCTCAATTGATCACCTCTTTTACTTAACCAGAAACCAGATACGATCTCCAGCAGGCTAAGCAATCATCAAGAAGAACCAAAGAGCTGGTCTCATCAAATCATAGGGCCCAAATGACTGACTACTCGCTCACTAACATTAAGCTCATTTCCTGAAAATATGAGGGCTGATCAGCAACCTGAGAATATGAAACTCAGACCCCAACTCCAAGATATCAACTGATAACTACTTAAATCCAGCTCGAGACCAGCAGCAACACAAGACCAGGACAGAGATAAAAAGGAAGCACCTCAACCCCCATCCCTCTTCATCTTTGCTGACTTTTCTTTCAGTTGTCCCAAGATTCCTCAAACTCTAGAGATTCAACCACCAAGCAGTCAGAATCAATCCCTGAAAGGGAGTCATCCATAGAGCCATCATCATCATCAAAGAGTTGTGTCTTCCTCAGTTGGTAGTCAGCCGTACAGCCACTACTTTCCCAAAATTTTGTTAATCTTCCACGAATCAGAATAGCTGCGAGCAAGTTCCAATTCCCAATCAAGATTAAGGCTATCTGGATTGCATATTGGGGATGACCCAATCATATCCGGTTCCATAATCCCACCTATAGGACCTTTGGGTTGATGATCATGAGCCAAAGCACAACTAGTGAGGACTACTTCTTGAACCTGTTGAACGATGAAGTTCTGCAAGCTCTCGTCTTCATCAACATTACCTACAGGCGTCACCAACGAGCCTCCTTGCTCTTTAGCAACTTGAGTCACTTTGTCTTTAGAGGCATTTATACAAACACCTCTCTGCTTCCCGTGCCTTACCTGCAAATCATTGTCTGGGATTGGTTTCCTTGCCTTCGATGAGCAGGACGAAGCCCTGTGCCCGAACAGCTTACAGCTTGGACAGGATGCCGGCTTTGAAACTATCTCAACCTTCAGCTGCTTGACAGTTGAATCCACTTCAACCTTTGTCGACCTAGGCAGTGCAGAGCCACTACAAATCTCAACACAGGCTATTGCAGCACCCAAGCAACTGGTGGTCGTTGAGCTGTCGTCGAAGTTGACTGGCCTCCCTATCGTGCTCGCAACTCTTGCGATGTTGTTGCGAGTCCAAGGAACGCCGACACTTTCGATTCTAACCCATATAGAAAGCTTAGGGAAAGACAGATGAGGGAGAGAGATTTCGGGCTTCCACGAATGGGCGATAACCAGTGACCCATCCATGAACCACGACGCCTCATCCAGCACACGGTCTCTCTCTGTTTTGGACGGCATCTTGATGATGAAGGCCTCCCTCTCTTCAGCGAAGACTTCAATTGCGCCACTAGGGCGCCACGTCCTTCTGATCCAGCTAGCTAGGTGCTCACGATAGGGTTTCCTTCCAACAAAATGAATATAAAGATACTTGCCCTAATCCGGCACGGGACAATCCCGGCTAGAGATGGAGGCACATTTCACCCCATCTTTAAGGATTGGCTTGACATACTCGATGGTAGCAACCCCATCGACCTCCCGGTCTTGACTACTGGAGCTCAACCAGTCGGCAATCCGCGAGGCGGTGGCTGCTCCGTTGACAGGGTGGGTTGGCGTGGAGGAGGAGGAGGATGCCTCCGCCGCCTCCTTTCCTTTGGGTTGACTATATTATTATTTTAATATATTAATTAGTCATTTATAATTAAGATTTATGATGATAAGTATAAAAGGAAAGATAAACTTCCTACTAATGAATATCTATATACATATAAGAACGAAAGTATGAATGAAAGAAAAAAACACACGATAGAAAGCATTCATAGTTTTTTATTATCTTTGTAGATATCTTCTCAAGTTCAAATGAAAACATTCTAACTAAAACTAACATAAACGCGTAGTTAGTTTAATTAATGTTTAGTCTATTTAACATCATGGAATTTGCATTTATATCTATTATCAAGATGGTTATTTAAAAAGAAGTAATTTAACTTATTAATAAGTACAACATATTCATAATTTGATATATATATATATATATATATATATATTCCACAATATTTTAAAAAATATATTCCATGATATTTAAAACTTCATATGTTGAAATATATTAATATTGTAAAAAAACTAAATGGATAAATTCATTGATTTATTTTGGCTTCAAATATTGAGAAATGTTACATGTTTCCAAGCGCATCACTTTGTGAAAATTCAACTGTAGATGAGTATTATGATTACTGGTTTTGCACGAACCCGCATTTGACTAACCCAAATATTTTCTTGACAAAATACCCTTTGAGTTAAAACCTAGAAACATGGTTTAATATGTCAAAAATGCAAATGGCACATTTTTATGATGAATAATGAAGTGAAACGAGTCTCAATCTTAGATACTATTCTTTATTCTATTTTACTTCTTTGCAATCACATCAATGTTTTATTATGTGTTTTGATCATTAAAAAGTGATTGAACTCAATATATTCATAATTTGAAAATAAAATCTGATTAGAAGTAGAAAATTATTATACGATAACTAGAACCATATAGTTCAGAAGATGGCTAATTGTAAACATATTAGTTTTAATTCAAATTCCAATGCTGAGAAATATTTATTTTTTTAATTTCACTAAAAGATGTAACGTTTGCACATCTTCACAAATTTATCATATTGTTTAAATAAGTACACCCATATCATAAAATATTTAGTTTTGTTTCATTTTTATCCAAAACTGACCTTTTTTAACAAAGTCAGTAACAAGCTGTCAACGATATCAACTCATCTATTCCAGTTGGTTTGGGAATCAACTAATTACCAAATGGTTATTTCAGTCTCCTCCACACTCCTCCGATCCGTACTAGAATAATAGAAAAATGCTTCCCTCCGCCCAGACCTCCCAGACCTTCCGGCGTTAATGACGATATAGTCGGCTACTGCAAAGAAAGCCTGGCGGTGGCCGAAAATGCCACAAGGCAAGAGGTCAACAACAATGTCAATCACAATAAAGTTAGTTTTGTGAGAGCATTGTCGTTTTCCAGCCAACTGTTCACCATCTAACACCGTGGTTATGTGATACCCAAACTCTATGCCTGCGTTTGGTACATGCGTTTGGTACAGGACTGGGATGACTGCGCTAGTCGGGGTTAGTCTGGATTTCGATGTTGGGACAGTCAAGATGCAGTCTGATTTTGTATGGCAACGCAGTCTGATTCTGGTCAGCTGGTCTGATTTCAGTCTGTGTACAGTCTTAATCTGTTTGGCTGGAAATCTGATTCTGTTTGGCAGCGTAGTCAGTATCTGCTTATTCTGTCATGTTCTTGCAGCACTGTTTGAACAAGTACGCAGAATGTATATTTGTGATGTCACTTCAACCTAAGTTTAGAATATATTAAAAAATAGTTTATTTATGTTGTGTGGGTGTTATTTTGTATATTTATAATAGTGCAAATAAGATATGATAATTCTAATTTTTACGTTGTGATTAAAAATTAATGAAATGTTACTGTCGTCTGGAATGACATTTAATTGTCGTCATTAGTGTAACAAATTACATTATCGTCAGTAACAGTCAAGCTACATGAAATATGAAATTGTCGTAATATATTTTGTTCATAACATAAACAAATTACATTATCGTCAGTAAAAGTAATCGATAATAATCATATTGTCGTCATTAGTTAAACATAAACGATCACTGATAATAAAATAATTGTTTACGGGTGATCTTCGTCAGGAGAGAAGGACAAAAAATGGGAGCAATAAACAACCAAACAAAAGCTAAGATTTTGACAAGGCACTTTGGGGGGACATGGTTGGATGTGAATCTTGATTAAAATAGGCCAACGTGATGACCTCATCGTACTCGTCATGTGACACTGGGCATGGTTCATGCACTGGTTGCTTGTTTTGTTGTTTGATGTCGTCTTTTGGCCAATCAAACAACAATGACAAATGAGGAACATGCTGACTGACTCGACCCTTGACTTGATCATCGGTCCCAATTTTTCCCTCCTCCTCGTTTGTGTGATTGCAACATGGTTTTGTGCATAAAAGGTTATCTTCAACATATTTTTGAATTTTTTCCAGTGACTTCAAATTTTTTTTCAAATTTTGCCCTTGCCATTGCCTTTGCACGCGATGTCGACATCTAAAATTAATAAAAATAAAGGTATGAACAAATAACAGAATTTGTAAAGTAACTATGGAAATAACATAATAATAAAGTAGGAAATTTGATCGCATTATGGTAGCAACATATAATATTGTAACACATAAGTAGAGAATGTAAATTATTGCGACGCAAAAACACAACTACATTTAGCGCATATGTTACAAGTTCATTTATTTATTTCAATCGTCAGTGCTAAAAAAATCCCTAGTGGGTAAGTACGACGCGTCGTCAAGAAGTTGCATTCAATGCCTTGTTGCGCGGCCAATGTGGGGGGAGGCAATAAATCTCCTAATATGAACATATTGTTTGTTACAAATTCTCTCTTGATGTATTGCCATCGCATTTGCAACTCAAACAATGAAATGTAAGGGCTTCCTGTTATGTATACGAATGGGTGTCATGCCTCCATCCAAGCTTGTGTAGAGTATACTCCATTTACACATCTACCAACGTGATATTGGGTTCTCATCAAACCCCTGAGAACCATATCAAGCTCGGTAGACCAGATAAAAGACGGTGTCGGCAGTTGGCCAGCCATATAACAGATTCTGTAAGTAATATATTTTCAAAAGTAAGGGTGTATATCACAATTAATTGTATTATTTGGTTTGAGCTAACGTTAAGCAAATTTTCGATTAATAACATACATCATTAATAAAACACTCATCAATATGAAGAAAATTTTCATAACACTTAAAATGTAATATGACGTTATAAAAGTGCCTAAATTAAACAAGTGTATGATGTTCATAACATCCATTAATAGTCATTCTAAACAGAGAAGACAATGTAAATGCATTTGCCATTCAATGTTATGGACTCATTTGAGGTGAAGGAATGTCCAGAAGCATACGACAATCTTCCTCCAGATTGGAAACGTTGCGTTCTAAAACCTCATGCTCATACTTTTTGTTAGAGTATAATTCATCGTAGTTGTGATGAATTTCAACGAAGTCCTTCATGTTCATCGCTTGACCCCACACTGACTTGCACTCAACAGTTAGTAACATAATCTCTGCTTTCAATGAATCAATTGTTGGGGGGAGATCGACTGCCCAATGGAAGTATCTGCATCGGTCTTTTCCCTAAAATGTAGTACGAAGTTCAAGTTAATGGCAAAGAATGTGAAGCCTCGACAAGGGCAGTCTATTATTTATTGATGTACTATCACACCTCACGAGTAGGACATATGTAATACATTTCACCTGGCCTTTGACTCAGAATGGCAAAGTCATTTAACCCTACATCCTCTGTGTTAAGCCGTAAGGCTGCATTTAGCCCACAATCACACCTCAGAACCTCAGATGGAGTCATCGACATCTAATAAAACAAAATTGACGATTAATAAAAAAATGTCGGGTTCATGACATAGTTTTCAAAGATAATATGAAGACCATTTGTTCAGGAGTAGCTAATTGTTGCAACAGACAAGTGCAGTTAATTTGGACATATCATAATATAGTATATCTATGACGTATTGTATCCATCTTCTTCTATTGAAGAGTCATTATCGCTTGTTATTTGAAGTCGGTGGCGAAGATATCAGAGCCTCTGCCGCATACTTGAAATTTCTTCTTATAACCTATATGTGTCTGCTCTTGTTGAACAGACAAAGGCACAATGTTCTGACCAGAACTTGCGTTCGCTACGTGCATATGCGAGCTGTGATACCATTGCATCCCTAATTGTAGTCAGCGTAGCCACTGTAGGTTGTACTTGCTGCGCGGGCAACCTCATATGGCATCTGGTTGGTACAAGACCCCTACCACATGTAAAATATGGCATGTGGGGATTGTTGTCTTCAAACCGTCCATTTGCCGCATCTGTGGCATCCATGTACACTCGTACGGTGCACTGCAGACCACATGGGCACGACGTCATGTCATTGTCCATTTCTAGACAGAAAACCTAATGAGACATAATTTCACATTGTTTGTAAGTAGGCAAACTTGTAGTGAACAATACACTTTGAGAATAAAACTTGGTCGTTAAGTTACAAAAAAAAGGAAGTGAAACATGTTGTAGAAAATGTTTCAATGTTGTTGAAAACAAATGTATAGATCACTGATTTGTCCACATAGAATTGGCAATAGTTTCGCACAAAACATCTCCCTCTCTAGCATCGGCCTGGCTTGTTTGTTGGAGAGAACTCAATTTGTTCAAGATGTCAGTGGTAGTATGAGGCTCATCCAAGTTTTTGTCCATCATAGGATCACCATCATATTGATGTCGGATAAAATTGTGAACGATACAATAAGCCATTACAATCCGAGACTGAGACTGCACGGGAAAAGTTGCTCCTTTACGAAAGTAGGAAAACCTGTTCTTCAACACACCAAAGGCTCTCTCGAAAACGTTATGTAGTTGAGCATGTCAGTGGTTGAACATTTCCTTTTTGCTTGTGTATGAGCCTCTGTTACCCCGATACTCTTCTATATGGTAAGCAACATTTCGATATGGTGCAAGAAATTGGCTAGTGTTGGCGTACCCTGCATCAACAAGATAGTACTTCCCAGGGGGTACTTTGAACCCACCTATGGTTGTAGTTGCTTGAAGTACCCTTTGGTCAGCAGCAAATCCCTCCCAACCAGTCATGATATATGTAAACTCCATTGAGAAGTCTACTACAGCCATGACATTCATGGAAACATTCCCTTTTCTATTCCTATATCGCATCTGCTTTTTGCGCTTCACCAAAACGGGGATGTGTGTCCCATCAATTGCCCCAATGGCATTCTAAGACAAGTATATAAGAAATACGCAAGTAAATACCAAACTCAACGATGACGATACTGGTTATATTAACAATGGAATGGGCAATGGTCAACTAAGTGATGGTCATATCTTGAAGTATGGGTAAAATCTTGAACTCTCGGCGATGCGGCGGTGCGGAGTTGTGGATGCAGTTGGCATGACAATATATTCGTTGCACAAAACATACATTGCATCCAACACCTCGTTAAACTTTCTACTTATGGTCTCACCACTATGAATGTAGTCCTCAGCCAGGACACGGTTGGTATGGCCATGGCCAACCATTTGAAGGAAGTAACAAAATGCCTCCACTAATGACACACCTCTGATACTTTTCAACAAACCTCGGTCCTCAAGTTTGTCAACAAAGGCTAAAACTGTGTTGGGTAGCATACGATACAAGATCGTATGCCCTCCTTTCATGGTCGATTAATATTTCTAAAACCTTTTGATGGCCGCTCCTAATACTAACCGATCTCGGTATTGGTTGGTGTGTGGTTGCAGCATCTGAATTTTGTATGATATTGTGGGAAATTTAGTCAGCTATTTGGTAGGATATTGCGTTAGCAATGTCATTAGCCGGACCAGACATAAGATCCACTAGTTGTAGAATGTCATCAGTTGTTTCATATGGATGAATACCAGCCATCACGTCTAGAATTAAAAGTGATTATCTGCATCAAGAAAATATCGAGATATTGCAGAAATGAAATTAGGGATATAGCGACAAAACAGCAAATATTGACCAAATAGCAAATAACAAGATAAACCATTACATAGTACCATAGTTCAGAGATTGTTCCCAACGGAATACAATAGTACAACAATTTTTTGATAAAGTTCAACAAATAAAAGGTAGGATACTGATATAGTTCTTAAATTAGGCAACCTCAAAAGTATGGTGGAGATTGTGGCGTGAAGGCTGATTGTGATGTAGAAGCAGCAGAAGTTGTGTTCTTCATTTCCCACAAGTCTTGCAACCAAATGGTACTTTTTTGTGGGGTGTCCATAAGGCTTAGGTAAATATTACGGTTAGCTGGATCTATTATGGCATGCACAAGAGTGGTAAAAACTGGGACAGGGGCGTCAAGGTAGCTTGCATGAAAGTGGTGCAAAATGGTTTGGTATTTGTCTTTATCATTAGACCTAGCAGCAATTCCGCTGCCCATCTCATGTACCTTGGAAAACACCTTTGTGAATTCGGACACGACATCATTAAACAGGACACAACTGTCCTGTGAGCTTGACGCTCGCTTCCTACGTCTGATCGTGGTGGGAGTCCTTGCACCGACACCTTGGTTGTGTGATCCACTGTTGGTGTCCTCACTTTACGTCCCAGAATTAACCATGTCTTCAGTGAAACCGATTGGACCGGTCGGTTCTGGGCTGACAAATGAATCAGATGCATCTAGGTCAACAATAACATCATCTTCAGATGCAACATCAGAAGGAGGCTGTCTATCGGTTGAGGACATTGCATGATGGCCCCTAGTTATGTTCCTCCCCCCATTAGCTCGACGTCGTGGTAGTGGTAGAATGGTTTGTTGATCAATCTCGCTAGTTCCCTATTTGCCTAAAATAGGAGACAACTACCGATTAGGTCAATATTAAGAAGTTTAATTTAATATATAATAGTCAGGGAAGTGTATATTATTAGACATACTGCAAGTGCCTCCCTCCATTCTGGGGTGTCAGGCAATATTGGCTTGTGCCTGCTGTCATCCCATCCAACACCACTTTTGTTGGTCACCAATTTTTCTTTGCATAGTCTCTCCTGAGGTTCTTCCACCGAGTTTTTAACTGATCCAATGTGCCCTCATTCCTCCCCATCATGATATGCCAATCATGTAGTGTCTCCCTCCACGCGTCCCTAGTAAATATTCCATCGACGCACCTACCCATGTCATATTGTCTCCTCAATGCCGCAACCAGAGCCTCATCCAACTCTTTCGACCATGCAATACGGAACCTCGGGTCGAGTGTAGCCATAGTACCAATGACACTGTGATATATCACTTTAATATGGGTGTTTAAACGAAACTGTTATACGAACCTAGTATGAGACTACGCAGTTGAAAGCAATAACTTGTATTGAAAGCAATAACTTGTTTAAAGCAATAACCCATGTCATATTGTCTCCTCAATGCCGCAACCAGACATAAGATCCACAATTTGTACAACAATTTTGATTTTTTTTTAATTTTAAATGGTTTTAGTAAACACATCATCCAATATGTTCATTACAGGAAAACTACATAAATAGCAAGCATTCAACATGACATTCACATTAAACGTGTTCGTATTGCTCATGAGATATACCTGGTAAGCCGAATTGAAGGTTGAAGAGAGTTGCACGGCCAGCGACAGGGTCAGGGACGGTACATACAAGAAATTCAGAGGGAATACAGATTAGCCGGATTACTTGCAATATAATCAACAGAATACTAATGGGTGTACATTTTGGTCGTACATGAAAATTAAAATCATTCATTCAAGCTAACATTAAAATCATTCATTCAAGCTAACATTAAAATCATTCATTCAAGCTAACATGAATGATCAAAATTAGGGTGTCCCAGTTCTAGTTTTGAAAAGTTGACACATAAAAAATACCTACATGAATGATTCAGACCTCAATGTAGGGCTTATAGCACATACTTGTTCCAACTTAAACAAATATATTACATTAGATTTTTGTACCTGAACATATAATGACCTATCAAACATAATACGTTATACATATTAACATGAAAACACAACTAAAAACACATTGACAGATATAACATAAATCTACTTCTCGTGTTCCTTCCATGACCAAACAATATGGTAAGACAATCATGCCTAAATATAAACATGTCCTTGTAAATGAGGTTACTAGCAGGGAGAAATCATTAATTAAATTGTCAATATAAATATATAACAATTATTTTGTTCCTATCCCATATAGTCGACCTATTTCATTTCAATGCAGAATGTTGTGCTCTATATTGCTAGTGTATTGATGTTTATAACATGATTAACAACACCATAATTTAGGTGATCTATAGTCGGCATTCAGATATATGTTTCAACTTAAACAAAATTATTACATCATATTATTTTAAACAGAAGAAATAGTGACCAATCAAATTAGGGCTTATATAATGAGCACATAATAGTGACCATTTTAAATGGATAGCACAAAATTAGGGCTTATACAAAAAAAACCTACATTCATGATTCAGACCTCAATGTAGGGATTGTAACACATACTTGTTCCAACTTAAATACATAAGATATTTGTACCTGAACAACTAATGACCTATCAAACATAATACATGATACATATTAACTTGAAAACACACTGACAGATGACCAAACAATATGCTACAACAATCATGTCTAAAATTCTAAATATAACCCTATCCTCGTAAATGAGGTTACTAGTAGGGAGAACTCATATATCTAGTTCATTACACAGAAAGAGATGAGCAAGTGACAATGTCAGGGATGGTACATACAACAAATGCAGAGGGAATATAGATTAGACAAAATAGTTGGATTATTTGAAATAAATAATAAACAACTTGTTTAGATAGGTAAATAATATTCTGGAACCAAATTAGACTAAGTCGGCATCACAAAATGGTGATAGGAGCAACAGAATATTGTGCTCTACATATAATGCTGGTGTATTGATGTTTATAACATGATTAACAACACCATAATTTAGGTGATCTACAACACAATAGTCGGCATTTAAATATATGTTTCAACTTAAACAAAAATATTACTTCATATTATTTTAAACGGAACAAATACTGACCAATCAAATTAGGGCTTATAGCACATAATTGTTCCAACTATAAACTAGTATTTTATGAGCATATACAATGTACACTACACACTAGTATGTTCCAAATAAAAATAATTAATACATAATAGGTGGATTCCAATTTTGTACCATCATAGTAGACCTAATTGGGTGGGGCAGACCTCAATCAAGGGTTGTGTACAAGGTGCCAAAATATATTAACACAAAGCATAGTTGGTACTAAAGTTTACAAAATAAATAAAATGACTATGAAAAAGATCTACCTATACTAATGGGTGTACAATTTACACGTATACAAAGTATAAGCAGTCTAGGCGCACAGTCATAACACAAATAAGAAGAAGTTGAATTATCAAAATTAGGGTGTCCTAGTTCTAGTTTTGAAAAGTTGACACAAAAAACCTACATTAATGATTCAAACCTCAATGTAGGGCATGTAACACATACTTGTTCGAACTTAAACAAATATATTACGTAAGATATTTGTACCTAAACAACTAATGACCTATCAAACATAATACATGATACATATTAACATGAAAACACACTTGAAAACACAGTGACAGATATTATATAAATGTACTTCTCGGGTTCCTTGCATGACCAAACAATATGCTACAACAATCATGTCAAAATATCACCCTGTCCTCGTAAATGAGGTTACTAGAAGGGAGAACTCATTAATTAAATTGTCAATATAAATATATAACTATTATTTTTTTCGTATCCCATATGGTCCACCTAATTCATTTCAATGCAGAATATTGTGCTCTACATCTAATGCTGGTGTATTGATGTTTATAACATGATTAACAACACCATAATTTAAGAAATCTACAACACACTAGTCGGCATTCCGATATATGTTTCAACTTAAACAAAAAAATTACATCATATTATTTTAAATGAAACAAATGTACACTACACACTAGTATGTTCCAATTTTGTACCATCATAATAGACCTAGTTGGGGGGGGGGGCAGACCTCAGTCAAGGGATGTGTACACGGTGCCAAAATATATTAACACAAAGCAAAGTTGGTACTAAAGTTTACAAAATAAATGAAATGACTATCAAAAAGATCTAATGGGTGTACAATTTGCACGTATACAAAGCATAAGCAGTCAATGCGCACAGTCATAACACAAATAATAAGAAGTTGAATAATCAAAATTAGGTTGTCCCAGATCTAGTTTTGAAAAGTTGACACATAAAAAAAACCTACATGAATGATTAAGACCTCAATATAGGGCTTATAGCACATACTTGTTCAAATTTAAACAAATATATTATATAAGATATTTGCAGGGAGAACAGTCATGTCTAGATATAACCCTATCCTCGTAAATGGGGTTACTAGCCGGGAGAACTAATTAAATAAATTGTCAATATAAATATATAATAATTATTTTGCTCGTATCCCATATGGTCGACTTATATCATTTCAATGTATCAATTTTTTCTTGGAATATCCCAAAATACGACATACTTTTTTGCTCTTATCTGGTTCATTACACAAAAAGATGTTTGAATTGATCAGGAGAAATACATGGTCAGCCAACCGAAATCAAGGTTGAAGATATGAGCATAGGTAAGGGACAATACCTACTGAAACAAAGAAGAGGGTCGGCGAAGACATACCTCTCAATCAGCTGGGCGACTTCTGAGTATAGGGGCTCGTCAGCGGCGGCTTCAGAGAAGATTTTGTGGAGGATGCGAATGTGAACAGGGAGGATTTCAGATATGAATCACAACACTATATAGCAGCAGCGGCACCGCTTGCCCTTGCTAGGGTTTACTGGGTTTGCACACAGTGAAAAGGGGGGGGGGGTTTGATGGGAGATGACAACTCCAGATGATGCTTGATTCTCGGCGTCTAGACTGGCGGTGTAGGTCGGCGATTGCAGACGACCCACCGTACCCCTCCGTCAGCTTGATTGACCGACTGTTGCGCCTACGCCACTGTCCAGGTTTATCCATACGACACTGCCCTGCCATACGAAACGATGGGTTGCTGCATGTCTTGGGAGAGGTGGGAGAGGGCGTCATAACTGCTGGGAGGGCGTCGACTTCTCGGGAGAGGGAGCAGAAGAGGGAGAGGGGAAAGGCGAAGGGGCGGGGAGGCGTCGGGGGGCGATGACAACATCGCAGAAAGGGCGAGACGAAAATGGACTGAGATCGCGGAAACCGGGTTATGAACCGGAATCCCGCCCTCGTGGGACTGGGAGAACCCGGGTTAGGGGGTTCCGTTATCCCAAAACGGGGATTTTTTAGGGTTGCGAACCAAACAAAAATCAACCTCAAACGGACACTTGTTTGGCGGGGTTGGCACATAAAGACAAGGCCAAACCGGATTTCGATCCCATGCCAAACAACAGCCTATGTGATAATATGAAGAATCGAAAAAAAGGGTGTCGTTGTGGATTCCTCCCTCTATCCTTCCTTTGCTGCAGAAACCATTACATGCGTGACTTGACGTGTGAGTCATTAGTGGGCAATGGGTGACTATGACTTGACGTGTGAGTCATTAGTGGGCAATGGGTATCATAGTCATCATTTAAGCCCCTCATGGGCGGCCAGCAAAGAAAGAGCTAGCTAAGTGCACTCTGTTAGTAATCACGCACCTTCTAAAATTATGGGTACGGCAGTGTATGGAGTTGGTAGTGGTAGCAGCCAGCCAGTGTTAGTCCAGGTATTTTCAGGTGAGGCTCAGCCAGGTTGGCACTAGTAGCTGCTGATGCTGCTTGAACTTACGAAAACTCCGTTCTTGATCTCCGCCTCACCAACACCGCCACAGCTAAAGAGAGAGCATAGTTGTTTCTGGAAGCTAGGCAACAAGATCCTCACGACACCAGCCGTGTGATACACATTTCTCAGAAAGATTCTGATAGATTTGCTAGCATAGTTAGATTTTGATAAATGTGAAAAACAAAAAATGTTTTAACGATATATATGTAATTTTTAAAACGTTGTGATATATTTGTTACTATATGCAAACGTTATGTAATTTTTTGAAATTCATCCTTTATTTTAATATTAATTCAAGTGTAATACACGTGCTTAGCACGTGCATTTTGGCCGGATATGCTGAACAACCAAGCCATCGCACATCACTACCCATCTGATCTTCAGCAGTATCCATACTTTGGCCAAAATATCCCAATCCCGCCAACCCAGAACAGAAATGGCGTCCGGCGGACTGGCCGGGACCATATGAGACTCGCCGTCTCTCGTCACTCAAACCCCTACTCATGGCTGCATCTTCTTCGATTTCCTTTGCACTCTCTACCAATTTTTCTCCGGCCGGTCCACTGCGACAACCCTCAGACCATGCCGGGAGCTCCGCGGAACGTCAGCTACTCTTCAACCGAATCGCCCCGGTGTACGACCGGCTGAACGACGCCTTGACTTTGGGGCAACATCGGGTTTGGAAGAAGATGGCGGTCTCCTGGAGCGGGGCCGATAAAGGGGACCGCGTCCTTGATTTGTGCTGCGGAAGCGGCGACCTGACCTTCCTCATGTCTCAGGCAGTCGGGTCTCAAGGGCAGGTAGTTGGCCTCGATTTCTCAAGAGAGCAGCTGTCAATTGCCTCTGACCGTCAGTTTCTGAATTGGAAAAAGTGCTACGAGAACATAGTGTGGACCGAGGGTGATGCCCTCAACCTGGGTTTCTCAGATTGCTACTTCGATTCCATTACTGTTGGTTATGGACTGAGAAACGTCGTCGATAGAGCGGCAGCCATGAAAGAGATATGCCGCGTTCTGAAGACAGGATCTAGAGCATCTATTCTGGATTTCAACAAGAGTACGAATCACCTAGTCACGTCATTTCAAAACTGGATGATCGATAACCTTGTCGTTCCGTCGGCAAGCATATATGGACTCAGGGAGGAATATTTATACCTGAAGAGATCAATATCGGAATTCTTGACGGGGAAGGAGCTTGAGGATTTGGCTAAAGAAGCCGGGTTTTCCAGTGCCAAACATTACGAAATGGCTGGAGGAATAATGGGGAACTTAGTTGCCATCAAGTAAAGTTGCTGATAGTCTTTCATGGTAGATTTTTCCTGGATGCTTCCAGTAGTGTACAAGTATTATTAGATAATAGGCTAGCCATGGCTGCCACCAGAGCTGTAAACAATTTGATCTCAGACTTTAATCTCTCTATTGTTTTCTTCTTATGGGTGCGTGATTATGAGGCACTGCTTTTGTATACTTGCAAATCATTGATTAATATTCCGTGTCCAATGTAGCATTGTTGTATAGTATCATTTACCTTCTGTTTAATATGCAAATTTGCCACTCTGAGATAAAGGACGTGACTCCTATTAAGTCGCCTATCGAGCATTAATACTAGTCACACAGAACACATTGTAACGTGGAGTGCTAACATGTGGTTCTAGGTAGCTGTTTCTTTGTCTTTAATCACTATCTAGTTTAATCATGACAGAGGTGCTCTGCAGCAAAATTAGTTGTCAATAAAACAAGTTGATTGTATCCCAAATCCTATGCGTGGTTGTATATTTCACAGTTGGTTTTTTGTTCATTCAATTAAGTTATTGGACCATTGCTGCCAAGCTGGCAACAAGCATCTCATCTCTGGACTCTCTTGCAATGCTTAATTAGCCTCTATGTGGATGTTTGCTTCTATGATAACATAAATTCTGTAATAATCTAGAGGATTAAACTCATTATTTTTTTTCTAAAAGAAAAACTTGTACAATACCTCATTATTAAACATTTCCAGAAGCTGAGAAACGTAGTTGGTTCTCAGTTACGTTTGTCATCCATTAAGATCTCAGTCTCCAATCTGTAAGAGACACAAAAATTATCCTGATCCATCCTGTAGAGGGGTCCAATTGGAGAGTTGTCTGTGCTGTGTTGATAAGTGGAACATCTCTCAAAGAGCGTTTCTAAACAAGCCAATATTTGGTTCTCTCCAACGACGGCCACTATTTAAATATAGAAAACAACAGAACACATTAGATTCTCATGTTTATTAACAGTTACATACTTTACTAATGGGTTGGGAAGAGCAGTGCCCTGGAGAACATAGAAAGAACAATGGTTCATCTTCATTCTGATACCTGTTGATGCAGAAGCAGAATAGGGAGTAGAGAGACAGTTTTGCAGAATCAATAATTCAATTCCATCAATCCACCAGGACAGAACTGGAATCTGGCTATTTATTTGACCTCAAATGAAAACTAAGATTTATCAAACTAAAAAAGGAAAGAAACTCATAGTTTGCCTAAATGAAACCAAAATTTGTTAGTTTGGTAAAGTTACATATGAATGTGGTTTGGGCATATTTGGCTCCAATTGCAGAGGTGGACACACCTTGTAGATGTATGCTATCAGTGGCTGATCTTCTGCTCAACAATACTTTTTTGTGCTTTGGCTGCTTGATTCTAGTTGACCAAGTTGCTAGGCTTATATGGAGAGTAGAGGGAGCATGTGGCCATTTACTACTCTTGCTAAGTTCCATGCCAAGGAGCATCATCATCTTGGCAAGCATGGTAGGTTGATAGACTAACTTGGTAACCAACAAGATATATTCATCATGCACTCAGTGTTCCATGGCTGGCTTGGTTAGCTCGGTGCTGCCAGCTTGCATATGAAATTATCGAACGTCGAGTCTCTCTTTAAGGCCAATACGTAATTCCTAAGAATAGTGTTATAACATTGCACAGAAAACTATGAGGAAGGGAAAGCTTAATTTTAGAAAGCAACATCAATTTTCTTTTGTAAGTAGAGTTAGATGAGCGACAATACCTACCAGAAAATGCAACAAGATATATAGTAAAACAAGGATAAGACATTCTAGATTTATATTCTCCGCAGATGATGTAAGAATGCCCTATTCTCCTAGTTTTTATCTCGTTTAAAATAGATTTAATTGCTTAGTTCAATATTTAGATATTTGTTTTGTCATCTTCCGCAGAACAGTATTTCTAGAGGAATAGGTGTTAGGATACTATACAGGAACTTTAAACATGGTAAGTTGCTCTCCAGATGCCAGATCTACTGCAATTGCCTACTATCTGACCTGAGAGCTTGGACTTGTCTGCTTCTTAGTGCGGCATGCCTTTTGTACCTAATAATAGCTACCCTGTTGTTGTCTATATCCATAGCCTTTGTATTGATTTATAGTCATTTATAGCTCATGCAAATAAATTTGAATAACACTTGTGTGTGTACTTGTTCTGTGCCTGTTTTCAGCAGAGCTTCAGTATCATAGATGCCTTTTGCTATAAAACATGACAATTCGCTTGAAATTCCCTAATCTGACTATGATTTGCCCTTGCAACCGTGCTGGCAGCCACACAACAGAGCAGCTGCACGCGAAATACAGTATTTGGTATGAAGAGTTGATGGTGGCCTTTGGCTTCTGGTATGTTTGGTAGGCTTTATCCAAGTAAAGGTATTAAGTAAAATATTCACATTTTTTGTTATTGTAATCTTTAAGTAATTGTGTTTGGGATTTCTCCAACCTGTGATATTCTGACAACTATTATTTTAGGGATTCTTGTGGGTGGATGCTGGGAGATAGATAGATGAAAGAATAGATAAAACTTAAACCAGATCATCAATTTTGGGGTGACAATCTGTAAAGACAAAGTTCGCTAGGGGTTCTTCCATGCACTGCACAAGGAACTAACGGTTTGGAACAATTGAAAGCAACATTTTCTTTCAATGGATGATCCACAAATGCATGAGCAGTGGGCATCAAATCTTTATCCAAGTCAAGGTACTAAGTAAAATATTCACATTTTTTGTTATTGTAATCTGTAAGTACTTGTTTTTGGGATTTCTCCAACCTGTGATATTCTGACAACTATTATTTTACGGATTCTTGTGGGTGGATGCTGGGAGATAGATAGATGAAAGAATAGATAAAACTTAAACCGGATCATCAATTTTGGGGTGACAGTCTGTAAGGACAAAGCTCGCTAGGAGTTCTTCCATGCACTGGACAAGGAACTAACGGTTTGGAACAATTGAAAGCAGCATTTTCTTTCAATGGATGATCCACAAATGCATGAGCAGTGGGCATCAAATCTTTGTGGCCAGTTTGTGTATTAGAATATTGCAAACACATAAAATACAAAATGGGTACATAACAGTCGCATGTATTTGAGGTAATACATACATATATGTCGGCAAGGGATAGCGCAGTGGCGAATTCAAGTGTTCCTCAATGAAGGGACCCAGGTTCGAAATAGTGGACAAACATTTCTTGATTTAGTACCCTTTTTGGCGTCCGACCTCCGCTATTGGTTCTGGGAGAGGGGGGCGGGAGAAATCTCTCTTAATCCAGCACATACACATATTATATATATATATATATATACATATATCCATATATATATATATATATATATATATATATATATATATGTATATGTATATATCTACATATACATATCCATATATATATATGTATATATATACATATACATATCCATATATATATATATATATATATATATATATATATAGAGAGAGAGAGAGAGAGAGAGAGAGAGAGGCTAGGATACACTTAAGTGTATTGGGGCCAGAATACAATTAAGTTTTATTCCCTTGCATCTGCCGCGATTTTGATCAGTGGATGGGAGAGAACCCACCCACTTACTCTCTACCAGTATACGTTGATCCCACCGGGCCACAGAAAGCAGTGACACCCTCCCCCTCTCTCCCTCCCTTTGTGCTCTCTCGATTGGGACACAACCCGTCCCTGCGGCGGCATGAGATGGCAAAGTTGTCGACGAGGTTGCTTGCGAGCCGGTGAAGAAGACCTTGGTCTCCACTCTGGCGACGGTCAAGCCACAAACGAGGTGGCTTGGCGAGCTGGCGAAGAAGACTTTGCACGCCACTCCGGTGACAACCAAGCCGCAGACGACCTAGCTTGGAGAGCCGACAAAGAAGAGCATGCCTGCCACTTCAACGACTGTCAAAGAAGGCCATCCAAGCCCCTCTGTTTAGGTCTAAGTCAAGGATTTCCCTCAAATTGGCGACCATGATTTTGGGGTATTGGTTGCGGCATCCCTAAGGTAGTCCATTTTTTCAACTTCTCGGATTCACCTGTTGTTTTCAAATCACGTGGCTTTTTCCAAGTTCCTTTTTCTTTCATCCTCTGTTAATCAATTACAACAGTCGAGTCATGATTTGTTTAATTGATGTTGCAATAGTATTTCCTCCTCCACTTAGTTTTTTTAGCCTTAGGAACTGATGTTGTAACACTGCTTGAGCAAGAAATCGTATTGAGTTTATCCTAAGAATCATTTCATTTTTTGTTTAAAATTTGGAATGTTACATTTGTTTGGTCGGATATGGAAGACACTAGCGCAACACAACAATCTCTGCATGGTTAGATTTTCTTTTTATTTATCAATGTGGTCTTATTTGTCTAAATGCTAACAAGGGGATGATTATGTCTTTTATGTCTAGATATGGTTTTTTTTCATAATGTGGCGGCATGGCGGGAATAGATTGGTTAGATTAAGAAGAGGCAGTGGATGCAAATGAAATGTTTGGAGAAGAAAATGAGACCCATGTAGAGGATGAAAGGGTGGAAGTACAATCTGAACTAGAACCTTTCATAGGCTTGCAATTTGATAGTCTTGATTAGGCAGAGGAGTTTTATAATCAATGCATACAATATGAGATTTAAACATAAGAAAGGGGAATCACTGTGTCTCATGTAAAATAAAAAAAGTCACAAATAGGGTATTCTTATGCTCCAAGGAAGGGTTATATAAACCCAAAAAGAAGGAAGACAATGGTCATAAGGGCAACCCACAAAAAGATATCATTTCTAATCAAACAGGATGCAAGGCTCAAATGTTAATCAAGCTAAAAGAGGATACAAAGTGGGTGGTTATGATCTTTGACAAAGAGCATAACCATGATCTCACTGACTTACCGACCTAAATCACACGCCGAAAAAGGAAGCAGATCTAGAGAAGTCAGACTTTTAAGAAAGTAACCCGACACTTAAGCCCCCACAACTATTATACGGGGTCTGATGTAGTAATTGGGGTCGAACCACAGGGACCAGTGTTTCAAAAAGCGGTATGCGTTATGCGTTCGGATAGGTCACCTTGTAGAGTATATGCGGTATGCGGGAGTATATGCGGAAGTATATGCGGTTTTGGATTTTTTAATTAATTATATATATATATATATATATTAATCATGATTTACATATTTAATTTGTGCAATTGTGTATCTAAATAGTACAATTACAAGAATAATGGATGCAATTATGCAAATATGCAATCATCACAACTTAAATAAATACAAACATGCACTATAATCTAAATTTAAACAAACATAGATGAATGTAAATGTATAAAAGAAGAAATCAGAATATCTCTAACTAAAAATCGGGGTATAATTGGCCTTGTATGCGGCCGTACAACCGATTATGCGGCTTGGTCCGCTTTTTGGACCGATTTCCATTATGTGTTTTTTTGGAGGTCCGCACCTTGTATGTGGCCGCTTATGCGGCCGCATAGACCGATTTTTAAAACACTGACAGGGACTAGGTTAGCAGGTGTTAAGCACACAAGGTCTCACACTCATATACTCTGGATAAGAAGGTAGTCTAAAAGGATCTTCCCAAAGGAACCATGCACTCAGACCAAATCAAAACAAATAACCAAAGAAAAGAAGAACAAAGTGTAACAAAATAAGATGGAAACAAAGATATGGGGGGAGACTTGGATTGAGTTTCACCTACTAAGACTTCTCACCAACATGCAACATCATCTCTCCCTCTCGTATACTCCTATGAAGATTACAAACAATCATACATGATGCCTATTCCCTTCTCTCTCGAAATAAGGATAGATCTAAGTCTGGGGGTAACCTCTCTCTCGAGATGACTACACAAAAACCACATAACAGAACATATGGTCTCAAGCTTTAACATTCCAACATTCTCATGTATTCATACTACTCCATAACACAAGATAAAAATGATATTACTCTCTCGAGATATCAACAATCAAACATCACAAGATAGTAGCTAAGCATACAAGTGAAGCATTAAAACCTTGTGTATGGAGATAATCTTGACAAGAGTATATATATATATATATATATATATATATATATATATATATATATTCAAAACGGAGAGATAATATACATGTTAGGAGAGCCTTAGTGGCTACTCCCAACCCAAGTTAAGATGTTTAGCCACACATGTTTACGGGCAACATAACAACGTTACAAGAAGATAGATACATCAAGTTCCACGATGTGATGAGGGAAGTACAACAAAATGGAAGTGATAGATCTAGGTGGGGAGAGAAGAACTTGATACATTTCAGTACTTCTTCAGATCTAGATCCAGAGGGTCGATGGCACAGACGGTCTTCTTCTCTCGAAGAAGATGGAGCCTTCAGTCTTCTCTCTCCTCAACTTCCGCCTTTGGAGATCCAAGACTGATTGGATGGATGAATGGAGATGAGTATGGAAAGTGGCAGCACTTCGTGGTACTATCATATATGATCTATGATCTGATGATTTGACAAGATGGGTGAGTGGCCTATTTATAGGCACACTCCATCGACTTAACCCCTCGACCACGGTCGAGGTCTGGTCTTGGATAAAGCTTGGTCGCGGTCGAGGCCTTATTACTATTCTCTCCTTAGTCAAGTTCAGTTGAACTGGTGCCTCGGTCGTGGTTTGGTTGGCTACCTCCTTGGGTGAGGGTTGCGGTCGAGGTTGGTTTAGAAACCCCCCTCGGTCGTGGTCTAGTTGGCCACCTTCTCGATCACGGCTTGGTTGCTGTGACTTTCTGTAGGACCGCGGTCGAGGTCGAGGTGTGCCTTGATTTGGGGAAGTTCATCGAGCCCTGCAAACCTCGACGACGACGAAGACAACGTGGGAGGGATAGGTGTAGGTTCAGCGCGAAAGGAAGAAAATGCCAATATAAAAACCACACCGGCAGTTGAACCTAAAGAAAAAGAAGCACCACCACCGTTAGACTCTCCCAAAGACAACGAAACAAAGAAAAAGACTACAACGTAGTCCGAGGAGCTAGATTTAAACAACAGTCTTGAAAAGGACAAGGAAAAATCTGAAAAGATAAAGGGGGTACCAGCAGAAGACAAATCTACCCCGACCACAGGAAAGCCAACACAAGCAGTCATCGCCAGAGCAAAGAGCGTAAGGACAGAAGATCTGACGTCTTGAGAGCTCAGGGACATTGACACGTTGTTGGACGGCCTGAAATTTAGAATGGAAATGTGCAGTGGCTTCCTGCTCTCCCCAATTCACAACGAGTAGGACGACCACATCTTGTTGGCTAAATTGGACATTATTATACCCTTTGTTTTGATGATGACAGACATTTCATTCTTGTGGGTCTAACTTGTTATTTGAGTGTTTCAGGGATAAACAAATAAGAAAGTGGATAGTTGAAGATCAATACAATTTGGAAAATCAATATGCTTAAATTACTTTATTTTCATGATTGTACTCAATGTAAAACTGTACAAATATATAATGTACAAGTACTTAGACATCATGTAAATCAAACGTTAGATCTTCCCTATCTACTCACAACACTTAGATAGATCCTCCCCTAAGATAGAAGCACAACTATACATTGATACACACACTTAGTACATGTCTCAACACAATGAAACAGGAACTTTCTCGGTCGACAAAGTCCTCAACCGAGACACCCTCCGTCGACAATATTCTCGAGCGAGAATAGACCTTCTAGCAAGCTCTATAGTTGTTAGTCTAAAGGAAAAAAGTAGTTGGGAGTTGAAAACGAGCATTGCAACACATTTACCTCAACCTCCCACTCGGTTGAAGAAAATCTCGATCGAGACACACTCGGTCGATAAACTCCTCGATCGAGACAGGTTCCGGAACTGTACTTTTCAGCACTAAACAACTAGTCATTGCAACACAATTTATGGATACCTAACGGCTAGTTGAGCACTAAGAACACCCTAGAAAGTGTCTAGAACGTCCCTAAGCACTTGTAACCTATTCCTATAAATAGGGCATGTCTTAGGACACCCAAAATCATCACTTGTGTATACAATCACACTTGAGATTCATTCTTAGTGAGCAACAAGCAAAGCTATACTTGTGATTCAGTTTCCTTGAGCTCTACACTAGTGTCCTATAGCTTAGTATCTCCTAGCCACCACACTACCACGTTCATCTATAGTGGATAGGAGATCAATACGTTTGATATAGAATCAAAGCGTTGTACTCATTGATAACATTATTTCTTTCTTCTAATCTTATTCCTTCTATTGTATTTTGTTCTCCTTGACTACTCCTAGGTTGGAGGTTGTTGAAAGGAGGTTTGTGGAGCTACTTTAGGTGATGAAGGCTACTCCCGATGACTTGGAGTTACTTCAGAAGGTTGTCTCAAGGTGAAGCTACTTTAGGTGAAGGCTACTTCAAGGGTGAGCTTGGAGTTACTTCAGAAGACTGCTTCTAGGGAGATTGAGGCTACTTCAGGTAAAGGCTACTTTAAGGGTGTGGGAAAGCAATTGTATTTTATGTAACATCCTTGCGAGGTAATAAAATAAGTTACTTTCAAAATCCTGGTTGGAAACAATCAGGTAGTGGACAGACTACCTTAGATTTCTAAGGTATGAACCACTCTACATCCTTGTGTCTTCCTTGTTTCCTCCTACTTCTTGTTCAAGTGTTTAGTTGTTTTTAATTAACTTTAAAAATTCCAAAAATCTCTATTCACCCCCCTGTAGATCTTTCAATTGGTATCAGAGTAGGTCTTCAAGGAGCCTTAATAGGTCTTGAAGCATGGGGGATGGTGTGCTCAACAACTTGAACTTGGAGGGAACCTACGTAGCTCGACCACCACCGTTCGATGGAAGCAATTACAACTATTGGAAGAGAAGGATGCAATTTTATTTTCAAGGCATCAGTTGGGAGCTTTGGATGATGGTGTCTACTCCATATATGATTTCGGAAACTGATTTTGTTACATGGGATGCCAATACGGTAAAACAAGCTCAACTTAATGCCAAGGCTGTAAGTATTTTATATTGTTCTATATCAGTAAGGGAATTCAATAGAATTTCTTCATGTGAAACTGCATATGACATATGACATAGACTTTCTATTACACATGAAGGAACCGTACAAGTTAAAAATTCTAAAATTAGTATGTTTAAACAAAAGTTTGAACAATTTCGTATGGAACCAAATGAGTCCATTAGTGAAATGTATGCAAGATTTTCTACTATCATTAATGGTTTGAGTGCATTAGGAAAATTCATAAGTAAAGAAGATCAAGTGTAACATACCGGATCTTGGACCCTACCCTAGAACTGTGATCTTTTGGGTTTTTCCAAACAAGGTTGAGGTTAGAATGATCCTAATAACTTAATGCATGAATAATGTAATCTAATATGTCATATAATTCATTTGGTGATAATAAGATGATAAATAACTTAATTACATGCATAATATGTTTAATGGGCCTCTAATGGGCCAGATGACAAAACCCATGTAAGAAATTCTTAAAAGTTGAAATAAATTCCAAATTCGTAATCTACACATTAAAATAAGCCTACATGTCAATTTTCATCTAATTTGAACAACCTTGAAATAATATGGTAAGTTAAGAGAGAGAAATTTGCCTAAAAGGTGTAATTAATAAATAAAAATAATAAATAACTTCAAAAGAGGAAAATAATCTTAGATTCATGATCTACATAATAAATATAGCCTTTGGGTGAATTTTCATCCAATTTGGAGAAAGTTTGCTTAAAAGGTGAAATCATGAGAGAGAAAGTATGTAGAACCTTCAAAATATTAAATAAATATTCAAACAATTCCAATACGTAAAATTGATGGAAAATTCGTATCCAACATGTTAAATATGACTTGTGGGTCAAGTTTTATAATTTTTGGATAATCCTAATACCATTAATGAAGGAGAAAAGAGAAAATGAAATTTGATTTAATTAACACATTAAAAGTTTCCAAAAGGCAAAACTAAGTGCATAATCGGAATCTACATGCCTTAATGGATCTCTGTGCAAAATTTTACTTAATTTGGATAATGTTTGGACCCTGAAATGAAGAAAGAGAAAAAGGAAATTATCTCAATGTCACTTTATTAAATAATATCGATTTTGTCACACCTTAGTTTCCTAATCCGTTTAATCGCATGATCTGAGCCGTCAGTTTTTGGATCCAACGACCCCCACGCCGTCTCCTACCTTGAGTAGGAGACTGCTGTCTCGTGAACAGTAACCTCCCCAACAGCCTTTGGTATTTCTTTCCTTTCTCTCTCAATTTTCAATCGTTTTTAATAATTTTTGGTGTGTTGAATCCGTGAGAGGATTCCACATCCTTCAATATATTATTTGTTTGCTTTCTCGCTGTATTTCAGTTTTTCCCAAAGCGTGGGCACCGAGCTTTTCGGTCCAACCTATTTTCTTGCCACACCCCTCAACCACACCTATAAAATCGTACCCCAAGCTGTCCCAACGCAGGTGCGATGATTCTCTTCAGTCAATTAGTCGAGTTCTTGCGTATGTGTGTGTCGGCGATCAGTTTTTGGATCCTACCTTGCGGCACTTACAGATCCCTCTCCTTGCCACCTTCCACCGAATTGAAGGTATTATTAGCTTCGTCTTTGCTCAAGCTTTCTTCCGGTATCTTAATCTCTGAGTTTCATCGAGTTTCGGGAAATCGCCCAATCTCGCCCCTAGCCTGATGTCGCCGTGTGTGCGAGCGAAAGGAAGAAGAAGGTCTCTTTTGGATTTACCGTTTTGCCCTTCGTTTTCCTCCTTTGGCTGTTTTGTTTGCCCAGGGGCGTTTCCGTCTTTTACCCTTCAAATCCTTTGCTTTGGAGCGAGTCAATCGAGCCGTTGACCCGCTGGCTTGGCCGGTGTTCATTGGGCCAAGTCATGCGGGCCCGACCTGCTTTTCGTGGACTTTCTCGCCTACGTGGCTTTATCTGATTATCTGATTGGCTGATTTTCGAAAATCAATAACTAATTAATGGATGACCAGAAAAATATGGAAAAATATTCATTGGATTCAGAAAAATGCAAGCTTTCTTATGGTGTTGGTTGTGTCGCCTGAATCTGATGTTTTAAAGGGGTGATTTAATGGATCTAATTACTAAAGAATTAACTTATAAAAATCATAACTAATAACCTGTAAGTTAGAAAAATATAATAAAATATGTTTTGAGTTCATAAAAGCATAACCTAAAATATGGAACAGTTTTCATAACTTAATTCACATAATAATAAAAAGGTGCTTTTAGGGTTTTATATAATTAATATAAAACCTAACCCTAATTTCACATATATGCTAAATAGGTGTTTTGGAAGCCTAGGCTTGGGCCTAGAAGTGGCGTTGGATCTGTTTGACTCTGAAGTTGAGGTATGATTGCATCCCACTTTATTTCTATATTGAGCAATAAATATATTTCCTCTCTTATGTATGTTTGCATCCCCAATTATTCTTCTTGAGCAATTATCCTATTTTTGTCTTACTTTTGGTCCTTTGGACATTAGCCTACACATTGTCTTGTTCTCTTGAAATCATGCTTCATGTGAAGTATCTTATTTTGTTATTGATCTTATGATCATGGATATTCTCTTGAATCTGTTTCATATGCCTTGGTGCATGTTGGACTTTTGATGATATATACCCACTGTGATGTGGATTTTACTTGTTGATATATGCCCACTATGATGTGGATGTTTATATGTTTGTGTTGTCCATTGTGTGATGGAAACCTTGATAAATTTGACTATACTTTTCTACTTGCTTCTACATTAAACATGCTATGTGATTCAGTAGCACTAGAGTAGTGTAAGTACATTGGTTTTGTTTATAGAAGATGTGATATTTCCTGCTCTTTTGGGATGACAAGGAACCTCGTACCCTGGGAAAGATGTGTGTCTTGACCCGTTTTATATATTTGGGAGATTGGCAGTATTCCTTTCTCTATCAGGCTTCAGCTTTATGGGGGTTGGTTGCCAATTGTGTTTATATTGTTCTAGGGCTATGTTTATCTCACATGCATGCAGGATATTGATTGTGGGGTGTGTGCCCTACTTGTGCTTTATTTCCCACCATGGTAGTGGATTTATTTATGGCACAATCCTTTTTATGTTATTTTTATGGCAAATATCCCTTTTGTTGTGATCTTTTCTCATGATACTCGTTTGGGTGATACTTATCTCTTGTATGGGAAGCCTTTTATTTTGATGTCCCTTATTCTCTATAAATTGCTCAAATTGCTTTATAGTATGCACATACCAGCCTTTGTTGGTGTCTCCTTTTGTTTCTCTTTTGCTGGGGTATGCTTCCAACCCTAGGTGGAATATTTGGAGGCATGGCATGATGACCTGGACTTAGTTTGTGATGATGAAGCTTGGAGACAATCTTGAGGTAGTTTAGATTTCCTCTACATGGATCCTTATGATGTAAGTTTATAACCCTTTGTTTTATAATCGAATAGTCAAATATTTTCTTCTGTTGCTATACATTGGTCTTTTGATTACCATTATATAAAGATTTGAAAATTTTACACCCACTCCATCTCACCTTTTGAGTGTGTTTGGATTGGAGGTTCTATTGTTCAAAATTTTAGTAGAGAAGTGGTTTCACTTCTTTACAGCATGGTATCAGAGCCCATGGTAGTCGGAATCGACTATTTCAATTTTGTCTCCCTTTAGAACCCTTGACTTAGTTAGTTACCTTTAAGTGAGATGTTGATCCTAGATTTGATCTATAATGATCTTTATATGCAATGAGGTTTGATTTGAGGATAAGTTTAGGTTGTGAGGAAATATTCATATGGAAATATTGTGACTTGGTTTCGCATTGAATTTTGGCCAACTATTTGTTTTCACCTCGCAATGTTTCTTATCTCCAAAAATTATTTTCATTATACTACTATACATACAAAAATTTTCTCAGATTTATCGATGTTTCTTGAACTAAGTCACAATGAAGAGAAACTCTAGTTTGAGTAGAATCTAACCCTAGTTTTATGACTAGGAATGATATCATGGTGTAGTTGACCTACCATGTGACTTTTGGATGTTCATGTAGGGTTGATAGGTTAGAGACACGAGGACCTAAAAACTCAACCCTAGATGGTGACTATTAGTTGGATACATGAGAAATATTAATCTCCAAAAACTTTCACAACTAAGAGATGTGGGTAGCTCTAAAAAGTTGTTTAGTTTGACTTGTTAGGTTGAACCCCTTAAGGGGTGGAGAGTAGTTAGTTGTTGATGTTTGGATTAATAGATTTCGAGGACGAAATCCTTTTTAAGGGGTGGAGTGTTGTAACATACCGGATCTTGGACCCTACCCTAGAACTGTGATCTTTTGGGTTTTTCCAAACAAGGTTGAGGTTAGAATGATCCTAATAACCTAATGCATGAATAATGTAATCTAATATGTCATATAATTCATTTGGTGATAATAAGATGATAAATAACTTAATTACATGCATAATATGTTTAATGGGCCTCTAATGGGCAAGATGATAAAACCCATGTAAGAAATTCTTAAAAGTGGAAATAAACTCAAAATTCGTAATCTACACATTAAAATAAGCATACATGTCAATTTTCATCTAATTTGAACAACCTTGAAATAATATGGTAAGTTAAGAGAGAGAAATTTGCCTAAAAGGTGTAATTAATAAATAAAAATAATAAATAACTTCAAAAGAGGAAAATAATCTTAGATTCATGATCTACATAATAAATATAGCCTTTGGGTGAATTTTCATCCAATTTGGAGAAAGTTTGCTTAAAAGGTGAAATCAGGAGAGAGAAAGTATGTAGAACCTTCAAAATATTAAATAAATATTCAAACAATTCCAATACGTAAAATTGATGGAAAATTCGTATCCAACATGTTAAATATGACTTGTGGGTCAAGTTTTATAATTTTTGGATAATCCTAATACCATTAATGAAGGAGGAAAGAGAAAATGAAATTTGATTTAATTAACACATTAAAAGTTTCCAAAAGGCAAAACTAAGTGCATAATCAGAATCTACATGCCTTAATGGATCTCTGTGCAAAATTTTACTTAATTTGGATAATGTTTGGACCCTAAAATGAAGAAAGAGAAAAAGGAAATTATCTCAATGTCACTTTATTAAATAATATCGATTTTGTCACACCTTAGTTTCCTAATCCGTTTAATCGCATGATCTGAGCCGTCAGTTTTTGGATCCAACGACCCCCGCGTCGTCTCCTACCTTGAGTAGGAGACCGCTGTCTCGTGAACAGTAACCTCCCCAACAGCCTTTGGTATTTCTTTCCTTTCTCTCTCAATTTTCAATCATTTTTAATAATTTTTGGTGTGTTGAATCCGTGAGAGGATTCCACATCCTTCAATATATTATTTGTTTGCTTTCTTGCTGTATTTCAGTTTTGCTCAAAGTGTGGGCACCGAGCTTTTTGGTCCAACCTCTTTTCTTGTCGCACCCCTCAACCACACCTATAAAATCGTACCCCAAGTTGTCCCAACGCAGGTGCAATGATTCTCTTCAGTCAATTAGTCGAGTTCTTGCGTCTGTGTGTGTCGGCGATCAGTTTCTGGATCCTACCTTGCGGCACTTACAGATCCCTCTCCTTGCCACCTTCCACCGAATTGAAGGTATGATTAGCTTCGTCTTTGCTCAAGCTTTCTTCCGGTATCTTAATCTCTGAGTTTCGTCGAGTTTTGGGAAATCGCCCAATCTCGCCCCTAGCCTGCTGTCTCCGTGTGTGCTAGCGAAAGGAAGAAGAAGGTCTCTTTAGGATTTACCGTTTTGCCCTTCGTTTTTCTCCTTTGGCTGTTTTGTTTGCCTAGGGGCGTTTCCGTCTTTTACCCTTCAAATCCTTTGCTTTGGAGCGAGTCAATCGAGCCGTTGACCCGCTGGCTTGGTCGGCGTTCATTGGGCCAAGTCATGCGGACCCGACCTGCTTTTCGTGGACTTTCTCGCCTACGTGGCTTTATCTGATTATCTGATTGGCTAATTTTCAAAAATCAATAACTAATTAATGGATGACCAGAAAAATATGGAAAAATATTCGTTGGATTCAGAAAAATGCAAGCTTTCTTATGGTGTTGGTTGTGTCGCCTGAATCTGATGTTTTAAATGGATGATTTAATGGATCTAATTACTAATGAATTAACTTATAAAAATCATAACTAATAACCTGTAAGTTAGAAAAATATAATAAAATATGTTTTGAGTTCATAAAAGCATAACCTAAAATATGGAACAGTTTTCATAACTTAATTCACATAATAATAAAAAGGTGCTTTTAGGGTTTTATATAATTAATATAAAACATAACCCTAATTTCACATATATGCTAAATAGGTGTTTTGGAAGCCTAGGCTTGGACCTAGAAGTGGCGTTGGATCTGTTTGACTCTGAAGTTGAGGTATGATTGCATCCCACTTTATTTCTATATTGAGCAATAAATATATTTCCTCTCTTATGTATGTTTGCATCCCCAATTATTCTTCTTGAGCAATTATCCTATTTTTGTCTTACTTTTGGTCCTTTGGACATTAGCCTACACATTGTCTTGTTCTCTTGAAATCATGCTTCATGTGAAGTATCTTATTTTGTTAATCTGTTTCATATGCCTTGGTGCATGTTGGACTTTTGATGATATATACCCACTGTGATGTGGATTTTACTTGTTGATATATGCCCACTATGATGTGGATGTTTATATGTTTGTGTTGTCCATTGTGTGATGGCAACCTTGATAAATATGACTATACTTTTCTACTTGCTTCTACATTAAACATGCTATGTGATTCAATAGCACTAGAGTAGTGTAAGTATATTGGTTTTGTTTATAGCAGATGTGATATTTCCTGCTCTTTTGGGACGGCAAGGAACCTCGTACCCTGGGCAAGATGTGTGTCTTGAACCGTTTTATATATTTGGGAGATTGGCAGTATTCCTTTCTCTATCAGGCTTCAGCTTTATGGGGGTTGGCTTCCAATTGTGTTTATATTGTTCTAGGGCTATGTTTATCTCACATGCATGCAGGATATTGATTGTGGGGTGTGTGCCCTACTTGTGCTTTGTTTCCCACCATGGTAGTGGATTTATTTATGGCACAATCCTTTTTATGTTATTTTAATGGCAAGTATTCCTTTTGTTGTGATCTTTTCTCTTGATACCCGTTTGGGTGATACTTATCTCTTGTATGGGAAGCCTTTTATTTTGATGTCCCTTATTCTCTATAAATTGCTCAAATTGCTTTATAGTATGCACATACCAGCCTTTGCTGATGTCTCCTTTTGTTTCTCTTTTGCTGGGGTATGCTTCCAACCCTAGGTGGAAGATTTGGAGGCATGGCATGATGACCTAGACTTAGTTTGTGATGATGAAGCTTGGAGACAATCTTGAGGTAGTTTAGATTTCCTCGACAAGGATCCTTATGATGTAAGTTTATAACCCTTTGTTTTATAATCGAATTGTCAAATATTTTGTTCCGCTGCTATACATTGGTCTTTTGATTACCATTATATAAAGATTTGAAAATTTTACACCCACTCCATCTCACCTTTTGAGTGTGTTTGGATTGGAGGTTCTATTGTTCAAATTTTTAATAGAGAAGTGGTTTCACTTCTTTACATCAAGTATTCAAGATTCTTAGGTGTCTGCCTCTAAAATACAAATCAAAGGTGACAGCTATTGAAGAAGCTAATGATCTCACAAGATTGAGGATGGAACAACTCATTGGCAACTTGGAGACTCATGAAGTCACCCTTGAAGAAGAAGAAAGATTGGCGGCTGAACACAAAAAGAAGAAAAGAAAGGACATTGCATTCAAGGCAACAACTAAAATCAGTCATGATACAAGTGAAGAAGATAGTGAAGAAGAAACTCTCATTGTAAATGGTAAGCAATATAGAAGATTTAAAACTAACACAATTTCTAGTATTTCTTCTTCCTCCATGTGCTTTGAATGTGGCAAAAAGGGGCACTTAAAAGGTGATTGTCACAAACTCAAGAAGGGAAAGAAATCATCTCACAAGAAGAAGGAAAAAGCCTACAAAGCTGCATGGGATGACTCAAGTGATGATAGTGAAGATGAAAAAGAAGAAGTGGAGTGTCTTATTGCTACAACAAATGAAGAAGAAGACGAGGTAAGTCTTTTTGATTTATCTAAAGAAGAGTTAGTTGCTAGCATTGATGAATTGCATGATAAATATATTGATTGTAAAAAGAAACTAAAAAGAGTTACTAAAACTAATGAGGAGTTGTATGCTCAATTAAATGATCTTTCTTCTGAAGAAAAAAAGTATTATTTTTGAAAATTCTACCTTAAAATCATCTTTCAATGATTGCAATATGAAGTTTCTTACTCTAGAAACAAACTATGATTTTCTTTCTCAAGAAAAGGTTGAACTACTTGCAAAATTGAATGATCTTCAAACTCAACCTATCTTGTGTACTCATTTAGATTATGATGATATTTTGAAAGAAAGAGATAGTTTTTTATCTGATCTAGATCAAGTAAAGTTAGATATTAAACAGAAAATGGATGAAATTGCCAAGTTACAAAAGGAAATTAGTATCTTGAAAAATAAAAGTATTATTGATAAGATCCTAAAAGATTCGTCTGTTCAGATTGGAAGGAGAGGACTAGGTTATAAGCCCAAAGGAAAATCATATCCTAAAGTGAGAAGGACACAAGTACCCAAGACTAAAGGTATATATGTGCCTAAAGACAATCTAGCTAAGAAGAGAAATGAGATTGATTCCATTTGTTGTCACTATTGCTTGTGTCTTGGACATTATTCCTTCTCATGCCCATACAAGAAAAAAGAAGTTGATTTAGTATGGGGTCCAAGACTTCAAACCTAGGAAATTTGAATATGATTAGTTGAAATTTGACCTAAAATGTTACCTTTAATTTAAATGTCTTATCTCAACTAAACTGAGCTTTATTTTGCATATTTCCATATAATTGTATTGGAAGTAACCTATGTTTTCCTTGAAAATAACTACTGAAAACAAAGCAGAAACAATCTCGGTCGACAACAACTTTGACTGAGACACTGTTTGGTCGAGAAAGTTGTCGACCAAAGAAGTTTCTGTCACAAATATGCATTTTTTGGAGAATTAGTAACATTCTCGGTCGAGAAAGTTGTCGACCGATAATATTTTGGTCGAAGAAATAGTCAACTGAGAGGATTACTGTCTTAAACCTGCAAAAACCTGAGAAACATCCGGATGTCAAATACTTCGATCGAATCTAACTCGGTCGAGAAATTTGTCGACCTAGGGAAACTTTGTCAGAATTGTTTAATAAGAATAAGATATTTCAAATTACAATTAACTATAGTGACTCAAATATGTAATGAAGTTTACATATTATATTGCTTTAAATATTTGAATAACCCTAATCAAAAGGAAGAATAAGGTGGGCATAAAAACTTTATACTTTGCATGATTAAATTGTCCCAAACAAGCATACAAGAGGAAAAGATTGGTTTTATTCAAGAAAAGTACTAATGAAAAATCTATTCGCATAGGAGATTTTGTTCAACGTTAACATAATCAAAATTGAAAATAAAAAAGGTGATCATACAAGGAACTTGTTTAAAATATAATCATCACCATTTTGAGAGAAAAATTAAGATTTGAGCATTTTAAGAAATTATGACAAGATAATCTTGATCACATAAATTTAGCTCTAATAGGCAAACTTAATCTTAAGGTTTTATCTTAGAATTATTCAACATTCACAAGTTCCTATATGAGCAAAATGAAGAACTAATAATGATCATACACAAAAAGATCAAGTCATATTCTAGAAGTGGTTGATTGGATAACTCATGAAAATGCATATATTAGATATCTACAGAACTGCCTCTTGATCGAAAAACAGTTCGACCGAGCGGCGTCCTGGTCGAAGTCAAGGTCGACCTAAAATAAGTCTGACAAAATGCTTATGTGTAAATCATTTACCTTCACTCAACCTTAGTATATTTGCTCATCATGTTAAAAACAAATTGATTCATTACTTTACTTATTCAATTGAACTTCAAAACTAGTTATGACCTTAGTATACTTAAGGTAATCTCGGTTATAAGGGAGCTCACAACATTCTTGAATAAAATGTATGTCTTTCTCTTAATTGAATTCTCTACACTAATTAGGGCTTAACATCCTTTCTAATTGGGTAGAGAAACATTCATGATCTTAAAAGAATCTCATATTATTTTAGGGTTTAACATCCCTTGTAAATGGTTGAAAAATATGTTCATTAATACTACTATGAGCTTAAAGGAATCTCATATCATTTTCAAGGCTTAACATCCTTTGTAAATGGTTGAGAAAATAATCAAATATATCCATGAGCCTAAAGGATTCTCATATCATTTCAGGGCTTAACATCCCTTGCAAATGATTGAGAAATAAATCATGATTTTTGAACTATGGATAAATTTGACATTCTTGTTATAGTATACAATGAAGGGGGAGTATCCCATTCAGGGGGAGCAGATTGGTTATATGGTTATCTTTTTGAAATGACAAAGGGGGAGAAGTAATATAAATCAGAAACATTAATAATCTCTTGGCTTTACATAAATTGTTGTTATACTCCCTAAGAGTTGGATATTATGTTCTATACCTCTTTGGGAATAACTAGCACACACTCCTTGAATAAACAAGAGGTAAATCTCAGGTATGAAATGCATGTTTTTTAAATTCCCTTGATTTATATTTTAGGAATGTTTGTCATCTTAAAAAGGGGGGAGATTGTTGGCTAAATTAGACATTATTATACCCTTTGTTTTGATGATGACAAACATTTCATTCTTGTGGATCTAACTTATTATTTGAGTGTTTCATGGATAAAAAAATAAGGAAGTAGATAGTTGAAGATCAATACAATTTGGAAAATCAATATGCTTAAATTACTTTATTTTCATGATTGTACTCAATGTAAACGCGTCTACAAATATATAATGTACAAGTACTTAGACATCATGTAAATCAAGTGTTAGATCGTCCCTATCCACTCGCAACACTTAGATAGATCCTCCCCTAAGATAGAAGCACAACTACACATTGATACACACACTTAGTACATGGCTCAACACATTGAAATAGGGACTTTCTCGGTTGATAAAGTCCTTGACCGAAACACCCTCGGTCGACAATATTCTCGACCGAGAATAGACCTTCCAGCAAGCTATATAATCGTTAGACTAAAGGAAAAAAGTAGTTGAGAGTTGAAAATGAACGTTGCAACACATTTACCTCAACCTCCCACTCGGTCGAAGAAAATCTCGACTGAGACACACTCGGTCAACAAACTCCTCGATCGAGACAGGTTTTGGAACTGCACTTTTTAACACTAAACAACTAGTCGTTGCAACCCAATTTATGGATACCTAACGGCTAGTTGAGCACTAAGAACACCCTAGAAAGTGTCTAGAACGTCCCTAAGCACTTGTAACCTATTCCTATAAATAGGACATGTCTTAGGACACCCAAAAGCATCACTTCTGCATACTATCACACTTGAGATTCATTCTTAGCGAGCAACAAGCAAATCTATACTTGCGATTTAGTTTCCTTGAGCTCTACACTAGTGTCCCATAGCTTAGTATCTCCTAGCCACCACACTACCACACTCATCTATAGTGGATAGGAGATCAATACGCTTGATACAGGATCAAAGCATTGTATTCATTGGTAACATTGTTTCTTTCTTCCAATCTTGTTCCTTCTATTGTATTTTGTTCTCCTTGACTACTCCTAGGTTGGAGGCTATTGAAAGGAAGTTCGTGGAGCTACTTCAGGTGGTGAAGGCTGCTCCCAGTGACTTGGAGTTACTTCAGAAGGTTGTCTCAAGGTGAAGGCTACTTCAAGGGTGAGCTTGGAGTTACTTCAGAAGGCTGCTTGTAGGGGGATTGAGGCTACTTCAGGTGAAGGCTACTTCAAGGGTGTGGGAAAGCAATTGTATTTTATATAACATCCTTACGAGGTAATAAAATAAGTTGCTTTTAAAATCTCAGTGGGAAACAATCGGGTAGTGGACTGACTACCTTAGATATTTAAGGTAGGAACCACTCTACATCCTTGTGTCTTCCTTGTTTCCTCCTACTTCTTGTTCAAGTGTTTAATTATTTTAGTTAACTTTAAAAACTCCAAAAAGCTCTATTCACCCCCTCTAGATCTTTCACATCTATGACAGAAAAATGGAAGCAACACTAGCAGAACTGGCAGCTGCCAAGCTAGGCCACCCATTTGAAGAAAGCAATGTCAAGGATGGCATAGCTACAAAAGCTTGCTCAGAGGTGGCAGTAATGGTGACTGCACTGATGCCAATGAGCACAGATGACCCACATACAACCAGAAAAACAATCATCCCTGCAGCACAAGATGGGACCTCAGACGACGAGGAAGGCGGGCTCGCTGCTTTCTTCACGAACGAACCTGTCAGGGAGCGGAGCACGCTAGTCAAAGACAAAAAATTAGGTGTAGCTTCTCCTCTTCCATGCAAGATGATAGGAATGGACATGACCGCGTTATCACGAATCACATGTAGGGATGCCAACATATCAGTAGATATCCTTGATGACTATCTACCCGGAGCAGATGTCATATATCACAAAAAGGGTAGAAGTCTAACTAGAGAATACTTCATAGGGATCTTCTTAAAAAGGGCATGAGTACACAAGAAACTATTTAAAGTAATGTGTGCCACCCTCCTCAAAGAGATCCTACACACAAATAAGGTGTAACCAGTATTCAATGGCACCACACATCTGCCAAGCCTCTTATACAACGAGGACTACGAGGCTGCTGATGTGACTAAGCTGAAAGAAGGAGTGCGTAGAAAGGGAACAAAGTTTGTAGTCATGTCCATTAGGAATGTGAAGCACTGGACTCTGATCGTGGTCGATCTATACGAGCGAAAGACGACAGTACTCAATTGCTGTGCGGCCGAACTGGACAGTACTACTCTGATATATAAAAGGAAAGAAGCAAGAGACACACTAAAGATACCGCTATGTCTGCAGAAAGTGATACAATCAGCAGACGATAGATTCAAGGGCATCTGGAAACTATTTTCTATCTGTAAGAAAGTACCAAAAGAAGAGGATGGCTCAGGGGATTTCACCTCGGCATACTTAGGATGATAAAAGCCATCAACAAAGGCATCCCGCTGGAGGACTTATGTGCGGAAGATCTACATGGGTTGCGCGGTGATTACACGATAGAGGTCATCTACGATCGTCACTTCTTTAGCGACTTGGTGATGCCTTCAAACGCAATACTGCGAAGGCTTCATAAGGAGATCCCTCTACCTGAAAAGGTAACTTAGAGGGAACAACTGAGAACCCTGTGGATCGATCCAATAGAACCAGCCAGGGCTGAAGCATGGAAAGAAGGATGGAATGAAGACACTAGAGCAGCTACATCAAGCATACCAGAAAAAGAACCTCAACAGTCTCCATTGACAGAAGACAAAGAAGAACAACCTTTAGCAAAATAGCCAGAAGAAGGAGAAGTAGAAGATGATGATTCATCAGAAGAAAGACCAGACGGACCGGTGGGGGAGATAATACCCACTTTCAAGGACTTTGACAGATGGAGCTATGTTAGCCTATCTTCAAAATCACTAAATATCATAATGAAGTCCTTGAAAGATGATAACTCGCCGGCAGAAGCTATTTTTGAAAGAGAAGGGATATGTGTGCTGAAGGATGACCTTCGAGACACGCTCAGAACAGGAGGATATCTATCAACAAGCATAATGTCAGCCTACCATGCCCTCTTGAGTGAAAACATGCCAAACGTACATATGACATACTTCCTGCTGGTAGATGACATCATAAAAGATAAAAGATCAGGCGAGAAGGAACGCCTGCAACAACGCCTCGCGACGTCCCTACCGGACTACATCTTTCTGCCAATTCTTTACGACAGTCATTGGACTTTGCTGGTGGTCGACATCATCTTTTGGGCGGCCAAGCCTTATTTTTAGTCCCAAGTGGGGATGGATTTACTTGAAAGGGTAGTTGTTTCCTTCTCTACGGAGATTAGGATTTTCTGATTGGAATCGTCAGGTGAGGGTGGTTGGTCAGGAGTATGGCTAGGTGAAGTTCTTTAGTTTCCAAGGGATTCATGAGCTTAGGGTTATCACATACACAATGTCTTATTGCAAGAATGAGATAGAGAAGTTTTTCTATGTTTCTTGTTTTACCTTTATGTGTATTAGATGCTCATATATTTCTCTCTAGGAAAACAATAGTACGATAACTTTTAGCATGAAAATAGACTAAATTCTAAGGTAACTTCACAAAATTTTTAGGCAAAAAGGCAAGAGCAGTTTGGCAAACCTAATATATGTACATGTAAAGTTTGTGGAAATAAGGAAAATTTGAAAAATTTAGAGGTAAAATGGTGATAAAATTGTACCTTTCTAGCATGTTTATGATCCCTCCCCCAAACTTATCCTTCACCCTAACCCGGGGTGTTAGAATTTGAGTGAGATGTATAAACATGCTTTCTTTATTCTTGTTTGTCGGTGTTGGAGGCCCATTTGGACTCAAGTAGCATACTTGTGTACACTCCTAGCAGTGGATGGTACTGCTCGTTTGCATCCCCTCCACTTTTGTACTCCGGTTGGCTAGGGCCGTTATCCAAGGTAGACAATAGAAGTTGCAGTCATTCGACAGAGGCACCTGTTGAGGGCTCTTGTGGCAGAACTGCGTCTTCTTGAAGTCTTTACCTGTCGTATGCTTGTACCCTTTTTCGTGACTTTTTAGCATATCAACAATCGCCTCCGCGCATGTGACAGTCTTTTCTTCTGTTGGGGTCTTTACGGTAGTCATCAGTCTTCTTGTTCAATCTAAAGGTTGCGTCTATGTTGTTGTATAATACTGCAATCCCTTTCTCGCACCCAAGCTAGAAAGGAGGTGTAAAAAGTAAAAAAGAAAAAGAAAAAAAATATAATGAGAGTTGTGCCCAAAAGATGCCAAAAAGTTTCCACACGACCGACGTATTGTTGCACTCACAAATGCAGATATTTCGTTGCCGTAAGTGGAACCTTGAAGCCAAACTTACCCCCCTCCGATCCAGAACGAAACTCACAAAATCACCCAACTTAAAGTCATATGCCTAAAAGGGCAACATTGTCCTTACGACAATTGTGGGTGAGGGAGCTCAGGAGAAGAGGAAAATACTTAAAGCCTAAAGCCTACCTGAACACATTAACATAGGGGCAACTGAAAATAAAGAAAGAGTGTGAAAGCTACCCCTCAAATAGATGTTGTATTAGTATGGTTAGTAACATAAAGGGAAGGGGTGATATGTTGAGAAGGAGAAACCTTTTATAATTGAAGGCAGTGGAAAGAATTAGAAGTTGTGCAACTCTAGATATAAGAGGGATGAATGAGACTTTAAGGGGTTGAGAAAGCATACCACGATAGTCTTGATGCAAGAATGAGATAACTCATTAGTGTTTAATTTCACAAAATTTTGTCACACAAATTGCCTTTTCTCTCTATGTTTTCGAGCCTACACTTGGCCTAAGGACATGCTTGATTATAAGTTTAGGGGAGTTGATAACACTTTATTTTACACACTTTTTGTATACATTTTATACCTTCCTAGCATATCTTTTGCTAACTTTCCCCACTATTTTAGCATCTTATGTCAAATACTTCACTTACACATTCTCCCCTTGATTTCAGGTACATATCTAGCCCAGGTCGCGGTCATCACCTAGACCGCGCCCATTCATCCAACATTGACCATCTCATCATGGTTAAGGTCTCCAAGTTAGTACAACTTATCCTTTGTGATCTAGGATTCCCGCATTGAGGAGGGACTTGATGTTGATCTTTGTATGTCCCTCTATTGCCTTATATCTTTTCAACGCTTCTACACCCATAAAATGGCAGGCTATCTTTGTTACCTGACCTCCCATTCAGAACTCTTGATTTCGCTTGAACTCGTTCTCCCATGGCGGATGACAGCCTTTCGATTAGTATTTTACCTATGTTCACAGGCTTCTTTTTCACCATTGACCAGATCGTGAATAGATCTCCTTTCGTTACTCCCCCTATTTCTGACCTCATATATATCGTGTTGGCCGTTATCTTTTGTATCACCCTAATAAAGCATGAGGTGATCAGGGTAGCCTTGGATCTCTTGGAGTTATGTTCATCTTCTCCCGTCAGGTCTTCCCACATCTTGTGGCTATCATATCCGACGGTCTCCTTCTCTCTTGGGGCGGCGGAGCAGGCTTGGGATTCTGCTGTTGTCTTCGTGAAGATAGTATTTAGCATCGATTATGTGATTGTGTGAGACTTCCCCCCTATTCTCACTTCCATCTTGTAGTCTTCGTCGCCCTTTTTGTGTTCTTGTTCATTTACCGGGAGCTTCTCTAGTGAAGGTAGGAATTCAGCCGTTAACTGCTTTGATAATGGGGCTTCAGAGGTGCATAAGGTGCACATGTTTGCACCCTTAAAGAACTTGATAACCCTGTCATAGATCCCCATCTTTTTGAAGTCGTCTACGTCTAGGTAACTCGTGGGCCTGAAGATCTTGACATGTGACATCCAGTCGTATTGCGACTGGTGAACAGTGTCTCTTGATATGAAGGTAGGCCCGCTCTGCTATTGGGCTACCTCTTTAGTATATTCTCCCTCCTTGTTAGATGTCTTCGCATCTTATCCTTTGTTGTTTTAGCAGCTATCACTTTTACCTTTTTACTGCTTCCGGTTGCCTTGGGTTCAACCTTCGTTTTGCCCAGAATTTTTAGCTCGGACTCTGTGGGTTGATATTGTGAGGTACCTGTTTGTGCTGCACTCTGTGCAGACTCTGACCTTTCTAGTGTCTGGTGACTAAAAATGTACTGATACTACTCCATTCGTAGCTGCAGTTGTAACCTCCTGGCTGGTGGCAGGCTTGTATTGGTTTCCAAGGCCTTTGATAGCTTTTCTACGATCATCTATATCTCTTGCAATGAGGTTTCCCTCCTTGTCAGTGAGTCATTAGTCGAAGCACACATCCTGAAAATTTTCAAATTGATTTTATAATTAATATACCTTTCAATTCATCAATGATTTGTATTTATATATTGTATATTTTCAACCATTTTCTTGAGACCGCGGCCCTCAATCATTACATATGAAATGAAGAACACCAAGACCGCGGTCCAAGATAAAAGTGAAGTTGTCACGGTCAAAGGAACCGACCAAGGGAGACCGTGGCCCGCGGTCTAAACCGCGACCGAGGTTAAAATTACTCTTATTTTCCGCAGTTTGTGAGCACCACGACCTGTGGATGAAAACCTGGGTCAGCGACCCACGGTCATGGTTCTTGCCCCGCGATTGCGAAGTAGAGTTTTGACATGCTCCATAGGAATGAGGGTTGGGCAGAGGGTCGAGGCTTCGATTGTGGTTGATTGATAAGGGTAGCCGAAACGATAGTGTTTCAAGATTGAAACATGCTTGAAAACGGTGTCGTAGGGTGGGCGCGGGCGCCGCTAAAACAATCGGCGAGAGAGGGAATGGAAAAAGATGATCAACAGATTCGTTGACGATGCAGTGAAGCTTATACCAGCGGAAGGGGTAAAGGCGTACAAAAAATGGCAAGCAAAAGAGTGGGTTAGGCCCGATGATGGTCGCGTCGGTGGGCGGGGAGTCGTACCAATATGAAATAAAAGTGTTTAGAAGGTTACCTTGGTGGCGAAAAGAAAATCGACGAAACACAGGGTGAAGGGTTAGCGCAGCGATGACGATTCATGCTTCTATAATGGAGATGGAGTGAGCTCAGTTGGTGGTGGTGTCGTTTGCGAGCACACTGATGATTCATTCTTTGATTCGAGGGAAACTGAGGTTTTAGGTGTGAGGAACAACGTACCAAGGGTTTTAGAAAATATAGGAGAGACACTACGACTTGCAGCGCAGACAAGGACCACAGTCATGGTCGGCCCTCTCTGTAGTATGAATGTCGCGGTCGCAGTCTCGTTCATCTAAGGGTAAACATTGCGGTCGCGGTTTGGTTGGTCTAAGGAAGAAAAACACTGAGGTCGCGGTGCATTTCCCTTCATTGAGAAATGTTGACACCTCGACCGCGGTCATTATCGTGACCCGCGGTTCACTCAAACAACTCAAAACATGAACTTTCTCCTCCAAGTAAACCGTATTCAAAGAGAACATAAGATATATACACTCTTACTAGATAAAGGGGGAAACTAACAAACTAAAGAGCGAGATAACTAAGAGTTCAAAACAAAGGAAGAACATAAACTCAGTAAATCAGCAAAAACTTGGGTTGCCTCCCAAGAAGCGCTTGTTTAGAGTCTCTAGCTCTACTTCCTAATCATTCACTTCTCAACTTCCTCAGCTGACTCTGGTGTCTCCTGGTTCTCTTCATTTCTTGACTTGTTGCGTTCCCCAAAACTAATTTTTGACCTTCTCACAAAGGCTTCATCTTCATAGAATCTTTTTACCCTATGTCCATTAACCTTGAAAATGCTCATCTTTTCCCCTGAAATTTCCATCATTCCTGATGGGTATATCTTCACTACAGAGAAAGGTCCTAACCACCTCGTTCTTAGTTTTTCTGGAAACAATATGATGCTTGATTTAAATAGGAGGACCTTGTCCCCTTCATGAACATCTTTGTTTTTCAAGTGGGCATAATTCCAGACTTTAGTCCTTTGTTTATAAATTCTCGCATTCTCATTGGCATAAAGTCTTAGTTCTTCAAGCTCTTGAAGCTGTAAAAATCTCTTCTGGCCCGCTTTGTCAAGGTCAATATTCAGAAATTTGATGGCCCATAGAGCTTTGTGTTCAAGATCAGCGGTAATTGACATGACTTTCCATAAATAAGCTTGTAGGGTGTTGTAGGAGTCTTATACGCAGTTCCATAAGCCCAATAGAGCATCGTCTAGCTTCATTGACCGATCCTTTTTTGTCCGACTCACTGCCTTTTCCAGAATTTGCTTTATTTGTCTGTTTGATACTTCTACCTGCCCTGATGTTTGGGGATGGTATGGTGTGGCGACTTTGTGCTTCACTCCATACTTCCTCAATAGTGCTTCAAATTGTTTCTCATCGAAATGCGACCCCCGTCACTTTATGATGGTGTGTGGCACCCCAAAGCATGGGAAGATAGTCTTTTCAAATAGCTTAATCACTGCCTTGGAGTCACATGTCTGGGTAGCCACCGCCTCAACCCACTTTGAAAAATAATCAATGACAACAAGCATGTACTGGTTTGCCCTTGATGAGGGGAAAGACCCCATATAGTCAATTCCCCAAACATTAAAGATTTCAACTTCTACCCAATCTGCCATGGGAATCTCATTCCTCTTGCTTATATTCCCAGTCACCTGGCATTCCTTACATACCTTAACAAAAGATGTTGCATCTTTGAAGAGTGTGGGCCAATAAAACCCAGATTGTAATACTTTTGTTGTTGGTCTTTCTCCACAGTGGTGCCCACCATATGGTGAAGAGTGACACTCCTTTAGAATCAAAGGAACCTAAACCTCTGGTATGCACCTTCAATATAGATTGTCAGCACACCTCTTGAACAGTAAGGGGTCATCCCAGTAGTAGTTCTTGATGTCTGAAAATAGTTTCTTCTTCTGGTTATATGTAATCTCTGGTGGCAGTTGGCCACATGCTAAATAATTACAAAAAAGATGAACCAATGCAATCTCTACTCATCAGAGTGAGCCATCAACATAACTGTCATTCACGGGTAACTGATTCTCTTCATCGAAAACTATTCTAAGCAAGTGGTATGTGACCACATTTTCTTTTTCCTTCTTATCAATGATTTAATGATCAAATTCCTACAACAGTAGAGCCCACCGTAAAAACTATGGTTTGATATCCTTTTTCTGAATCAGGTATTTAATTGCTCCATGGTGTGTATATACCTTCACCTTTGACCCTATTAGGTACGACCTAAACTTGTCAAAAGAAAAAAATATTGCTAACATCTCATTCTCATTCGTGGTATAGTTTACATGTGCCTAATCTAATTTGTGTGATTGGTGCAGTAGATTACATGGTGCTTCTTGTCTTTCTTTTGACCTAGGACAACACCTATTGCATAATCACTAGCGTCACACATTATCTCGAATGGCAACTCACAATCCAGAGCTTGTAGAATTGGCGCAATGGTTAATGCTTTCTTTAGGGTATTGAAAGCCTCCAAACATTCGCTGTTGAAATCGAATTCGGCATCCTTGAGTAAAAGATTGGACAAGGGCTTCGAAATCTTCGAGAAGTCTTTTATAAACCTCATGTAGTATCCGACGTAACCAAGAAAACTTCTCACACCCATTATAGACTTTGGTGTTGGAAATTTTGATATGACTTCTATTTTACTCATGTCCACTTCAATTCCCTTTTCAGAGATTTTGTGTCCCAAGACTATGCCATTTTGTACCATGAAGTGACATTTTTTCCAATTTAGAACCAGATCTTTCTCCTCACATCTTTTTAGGAACATGGATAAATTTCTCAAACATGTGTTGAAATATGTCCAATAAACCGAGAAGTTGTCCATAAAGACTTCTACGATGTCTTCTAAAAAATCTGAGAACATCGAGATCATGCAACGTTGGAACATTGCATGTGCATTGCACAGTCCAAACGACATTCTTCTAAACGCATATGTGCCATAGATGCACGTGAATGTTGTTTTCTCTTGATCATCTGGATGAATAGGGACTTGGTTAAAACCTAAATCGCCATCTAAAAAGCAAAAATAGTCATGATGATCCAGCCTTTCTAACACTTGGTCGATGAATGGCAGGGGGAAGTGGTCTTTCTTTGTGGTGACATTCAGTTTCCTATAGTCTATGCACATTCACCATCTTGTAACAGTTCTAGTAGCGACTTCATCACCATTCTCTCCCCTCACTACTGTCATCCCTCCTTTCTTAGGCACGATGTGAATAGGAATCACCCAATTACTATCGCTAATCGTGTAAATAATTTTGGCATCTCACAGTTTCAAGAATTCCTTCTTTACAACTTCTTTCAACATTTGGTATAGCTTTCATCGGGGCTGAACTAGCGGCTTAACGAATTCTTCCAAGTGTAGTTTGTGCATATAGAGAGTTGGGTTAAGCCTTTTTATGTCCTCTACAGAATATCCTATCGCCTTTCTATATTCTTTCAGCTCCCTTAGCAGTTTTCCCATTTGTTCTTCTGTCAGGCTTGCATAAACAATAACAGGGTTTCTCTTTTCATGGTCTAGAAACTCATATTTTATCTCTTTCGGAAGTGGTTTCAATTCTGGCTTTGGCTTAGGTTCCTCTTGCTCTTTGGGAGATTGTTCGAGTGAAGTGTACTTAACTATTTTGATCATTTCTTCTTCATCACTAAGGTCTCCTTCGTCCTGATTCAGATAGTCGAGGATTTCAACCACCTCAGGGTCTTCTACAGTCGGATTGGGGTTGTTCAAGGCTCGCATCAGGAGGTTCATGATTGCCTCTTCTTCTCGCACTTCCTCGCAGTACTGGTTGTAACTATCCATAAAGTAGACTGACTCAAAAAGAGACGGTTCCTTCATGGCATCTTGGACTCAGAAGTCTACGTGGTCATTGCCCATGTGTAGGGTAATAATCCCCTCCCCGACATTTATCAATGCTCTTTCAGTTGCCAAGAATGGTCTCCCAAATATCATCAGGCACTTTGGGTCTTCAACTGTGTCAATCACCACAATATCACAAGGAAGAAAGAATTTTCATACGCGAATGGGTACGTTTTTTACTATTCCCATTGGTCGTTTGAAAGTGTGATCAGCCAATTCAGTCCTCATGTTTGGTTTAACCATATCCGTCAGCCCAAGTCTTTGGGCTAGACTCAAAGGCATAAGATTGATGCTTGCTCCCAAATCTGTCAAACATTTTCTCTCTACATTGTCTCCAACACCGAATGGTATATTGAATGCTCTGGGGTCCTTCTTCTTTGTTGGCAACTCTGCCTAGACGAAAACACTTAACATATTAGCTAACACATTGTCTCGATATGGTCCCCTCTTCTCCTTTTGGTGATGAGATCCTTGAAGAACTTGACATAGGTCGACATATCTTCTATAACATCCAAGAACGGAACGTCCAGATGCAATTTCTTTACCACCTCCATTAACTTCTCGTATCTTCTCTTCATGTGCGCCTTAATGAACTTATATGGAAATGGGACCCTCGGTGCATATGGACTCCTATTCATGAAAATCTCCTCAACAACATCAGGTTTCCTAACTTTTTCGTCTTTCCCCTTGCTTTCTTCCACTTTCTCTTTATCAAGATATTTTTTAGAAGTGACCTCTTTATCAGGTGGTTATTCATCATCTCTTCTTTCCTCATTGTTGCTTCTAGTTCCTGAGTTACTTAACATCAACCCGGATCAGAGGGTAGCCATATTTGTAGTTTCGGTGTTTGATGGAAATTTCACAAAAGGATTCTTTACCAGCTCTGCCAACTGTGTCAACTGTTGGTTGATTTGACGTTGATGGGTCTGCATGTCGGCCATCTGAACTTGCATAGTGGTCAAAACTCCAGAGTTAGCAAGAGCACTTTGAGCTAACTGATCGTTCATTGTAGCTTGCCTTTTAATGAAATCAAATAGCTGGGTGACTAAATCCGGCTGCTTGTTATCTTGGCCTGGACCAGACCCTTGGTTTTGGTTCTGCCCTAAACTCAGTCATGTGCCTTGAAGGTTCAGTTTATTACTTTGACCTTGATAGTTGTTCTTATTTGTCTGATAATTTTTCGTTCGTGTATATTGGGTATGTCCGCTTCTCTTTTCAAATCTTGGGGGATATTTTTGTGAGTTGGTCAGTTGGTGAGAATTCTCGGCTACATCTTTATTTCCATCACTGAAAGGGTGGTCTGGCCTCTTGAAGTTGGCGTAGGTAACGTTATGTGTCTCCTCTTCACTTTTTCTTTCGTAACTTTCCTCTGGCCTGATGTAGATACAATTATCAACCTCATGTCCTCCTTCTCCAGAGGTGACACACTTCATGACCTTCTTGGTATGCTTCTTGTCCTTAACTCTAGTATCTTTCAGTTGCTATTTTCTGAATCTATGTTGTTATGGTATCTAAAGTTGTCTTCAATAGACGGTCCTTCAGACCCTACTTTTCTCGTTGGCCCTCTGTCATTCCTGTCATAATCTATGCCTTCTTGAAGCGCATCTATGTTTTCTATCATCTTCATATTTCTGCTCGACTTCTTCCTGAGGAAATCATTGTCAGCGGTTGCGTTTAACGAAGTCCTTTCTGTAGGAGTTAGCCCATTATAGAAAGTGATCACAAAGAAGCCCTTACGATAATTATGGTGTGGGCAATCCCTAAGGTAGTCCTGGAAACATTCCCATGCTTCGTGCAAGTTCTCTCTCGACTTATGTGTAAAAGAGGTAATTTTCTGACTGTTGCATATTGTCCTCTTTGTAGGATAAAACTTAGTAAAAAAAGAATCTTCTAGGGGTCTCCACCCATCTATAGATTGGTGAGGGAGATTGAGTTACCAAGATAGAGCCTTGTCTTCCAAAGAGAAGTTGAAGCCTAACTGTATATCACCTTGATCATCTGGATGAATAGGGACTTGGTAAAAACATGAATAGCCATCTAAAAAGCAAAAATAGTCATGATGAGCCAGCCTTTCTAACACTTGGTCGATGAATGGCAGGGGGAAGTGATCTTTCTTTGTGGTGACATTCAATTTCCTATAGTCTATGCACATTCGCCATCCTGTAACAGTTCTAGTAGCGAATTCATCACCATGCTCTCCCCTCACTACTGTCATCCCTCCTTTCTTAGGCACGACGTGAATAGGAATCACCCAATTACTATCGCTAATCGTGAAAATAATGTTGGCATCTCATAGTTTCAAGAATTCCTTCTTTACAACTTCTTTCAACATTTGGTATAGCTTTCACTGGGGCTGAACTAGCGGCTTAACAAATTCTTCCAAGTGTAGTTTGTGCATATAGAGAGTTGGGTTAAGCCTTTTTATGTCCTCTACAGAATATCCTATCGCCTTTCTATATTCTTTCAGCTCCCTTAGCAGTTTTCCCATTTGTTCTTCCGTCAGGCTTGCATAAACAATAACAGGGTTTCTCTTTTCATGGTCTAGAAACTCATATTTTATCTCTTTCGGAAGTGGTTTCAATTCTGGCTTTGGCTTAGGTTCCTCTTGCTCTTTGGGAGATTGTTCGAGTGAAGTGTACTTAACTATTTTGATCATTTCTTCTTCATCACTAAGGTCTCCTTCGTCCTGATTCAGATAGTCGAGGATTTCAACCACCTCAGGGTCTTCTACAGTCGGATTGGGGTTGTTCAAGGCTCGCATCAGGAGGTTCATGATTGCCTCTTCTTCTCGCACTTCCTCGCAGTACTGGTTGTAACTATCCATAAAGTAGACTGACTCAAAAAGAGATGGTTCCTTCATGGCATCTTGGACTCAGAAGTCTACGTGGTCATTGCCCACGCGTAGGGTAATAATCCCCTCCCCGACATTTATCAATGCTCTTTCAGTTGCCAAGAATGGTCTCCCAAATATCATCAGGCACTTTGGGTCTTCAACTGTGTCAATCACCACGATATCACAAGGAAGAAAGAATTTTCCGACGGGAATGGGTACATTTTTTACTATTCCCACTGGTCGTTTGAAAGTGTGATCAGCCAATTCAATCCTCATATTTGTTTTAACCATATCCGTCAGCCCAAGTCTTTGGGCTAGACTCAAAGGCATAAGATTGATGCTTGCTCCCAAATCTGTCAAACATTTTCTCTCTACATTGTCTCCCAACACCGAATGGTATATTAAATGCTCTGGGGTCCTTCTTCTTTGTTGGGAACTCTTCCTGGACAAAAACACTTGACATATTAGCTAACACACTGTCTCGATATGGTCCCCTCTTCTCCTTTTGGTGATGAGATCCTTGAAGAACTTGGCATAGGTCGACATATCTTCTATAGCATCCAAGAACAGAACGTCCAGATGCAATTTCTTTACCGCCTCCATTAACATATTTTATCTTCTCTTCAGGTGTGCCTTAATGAACTTATATGAAAATGGGAACCTCGGTTCATATGGACTCCTATTCATGAAAATCTCCTCAACAACATCATGTTTCCTAACTTTTTCATCTTTCCGCTTGCTTTTTCCACTTTTTCTTTATCAACAAAATTTTTAGGAGCGACCTCTTTATCAGGTGGTTGTTCATCATCTCTTCTTTCCTCATTGTTACTTCTAGTTCCTGAGTTACTTAGCATCCACCCGGATCAGAGGGTAGCCATATTTGCAGTTTCGTTGTTTGATGGAAATTTCACAGAAGGATTCTTTACCAGCTCTGCCAACTGTGTCAACTGTTGGTTGATTTGACGTTGATGGGTCTACATGTCGGCCATCTGAACTTGCATAGTGGTCAAAACTCCAGAGTTAGTAAGAGCACTTTGAGCTAACTGATCGTTCATTGTAGCTTGCCTTTTAATGAAATCAAATAGATGGGTGACTAAATCCGACTATTTGTTATCTTGGCCCGGACCAGACCCTTGGTTTTGGTTCTGCCCTTAACTCGGTCATGTGCCTTGAAGGTTCACTTTATTACTTTGACCTTGATAGTTGTTCTTATTTGTATGATAATTTGTTGTTCGTGTATGTTGGGTCTGTCCGCTTCTCTTTTCAAATCTTGGGGGCTATTTTTGTGAGTTGGTTAGTTGGTGTGAATTCTCAGCTACATCTTTGTTTCCGTAGCTGAAAGGGTGGTCTGGGCTCTTGAAGTTGGTGTAGGTAACATTCTGTGTCTCCTCTTCACTTTTGCTTTCATAAATTTCCTCTAGCCTTATGTAGATACAATTATCAACCTCATGTCCTCCTTCTCCAGAGGTGACACACTTCATGACCTTCTTGGTATGCTTCTTATCCTTAACTCCAGTATCTTTCAGTTGCTTCACATCAGTTGCTATTTTCTGAATCTATGTTGTTATGGTATCCAAAGCTTTGTCTTCAATAGATGGTCCTTCAGACCTTACTTTTCTCATTGGCCCTCTGTCATTCCTGTCATAGTCTATGCCTGCTTGAAGCGCAACTATGTTTTCTATTATCTTCATAGTTCCGCTCAACTTCTTCCTGAGCAAATCACTGCTAGCGGCTGCGTTTAACGAAGTCCTTTCTGTAGGAGTTAGCCCATTATAAAAAGTGATCACAAAGAACCCCTTACGATAATTATGGTGTGGGCAATCCCTAAGGTACTCATGGAAACGTTCCCATGCTTCGTGCAAGTTCTCTCCCGACTTTTGTGTAAAAGAGGTAATTTTCTGAGTGTTGTGGATTGTCCTCTCTGTAGGATAAAACTTAGTAACAAAAGAATCTTCCAGGGGTCTCCACCCATCTATAGATTGGTGAGGGAGATTGAGTTACCAAGATAGAGACTTGTCTTCCAAAGAGAAGTTGAAGCCTTTACTGTATATCACCTCTTGTGGGACTCCCCTCATCTTGATGGAATCACAGATATTTTAAATGCATCGAGATGATGGTATATATTTTCACTCCTTGAATTCCCACAAAAAGGTTTATTCTGGATCATTGAGATGACAGCTGGTTTTAACTCAAAATTTCATGTGTTGAAGTGCGGTATGATAATCGGGCATCTAGACTCGTTGGCCCTTGTTGCTGCCAATTCTCTAAGAGTCTTCCCCTCTTCATCGTCTTCGTTGCCGCTATCCCTACCATCATGCTCTCGTTCATTGTCATCGTTTACGGTGGTGTCTTCTTCAACGTATGTAGCGTCGTTCTTTGTCGCGTTGGTCTTCTTCGCGATGATCGTCATCACGACGACCTTCATCTCTACGTTCTTCACGTTGACGACCATCTCTGTCTTCGTCTGAGCCTGATGGTGGTGGGTTGTGTTGATTCCTCGCATCCTGCTCGTCCCCAGTGAAAGTAACATCCACACGAGGCGACATGGTAACTCGAGGTTAATGAGTAAAGTCGAACGAGTCTGCTTCCTCCAGGGTTCCTGAATAGACCGCACATTCAAGTTAATAAACTGGACGTGTTAAAAAAAACTATTATACACAAACGCAGGGTAGCAGACTTAAAGTGACAGTGCGATCAATCTTATTACTAAGCTTGAGGCACAGGAGTATAGTGAGTGGACTCAAGTTCTTAACAGTGTCGTTTTGCCTTGTCCCTGACAATGATGTCAAAAAGTTGACCGACCTAAATCACACACCAAAAAAGGGAGCGGATCTAGAGAAGTCAGACTTTTAAGAAAGTAACTCGACACTTAAGCCCCCACAACTATTATACGGGGTCTGATGTAGTAATCGGGGTCGAACCACAGGGACAAGGTTAGCATGTGTTAAGCACACAAGGTCTCACACTCATATACTCTAGATAAGAAGGTAGTTTAGAAGGATGTTCCCAAAGGAACGATGTACTCATACTAAATCTAAACAAATAACCAAAGAAAAGAAGAACATAGCGTAACAAAATAAGATGGAAACAAAGATATGGGGGGGAAAACTTGGATTGGGTTTCACCTACTAAGACTTCTCACCAACATGCAACATCATCTCTCCCTCTCATATACTCCTATCAAGATTACAAGCAATCATACATGGTATCTATTCCCTTCTCTCTTGAGATAAGTATAGATCTAAGTCTAGGAGTAACCTCTCTCTCGAGATGACTACACAAAAATCACATAACAGAACATATGATCTCAAGCTTTAGCATTCCAACATTCTCATGCATTCATACTACATAACACAAGATAAAAGTGATATTACTCTCTCAAGATATTAACAATCAAACATCACAAGATGGTATCTAAGCATACAAGTGAAGCATTAAAATCTGTGTATGGAGATAATCTTGACAAGAGTATATATATATTCAAAGCGGAGAGATAATATACATGTTGGGAGATCCTTAGTGGCTACTCCCAACTCAAGTTAAGATGTTTAGCCACACATGTTTACGGGCAGCATAACAACATTTCAAGAAGATATATACATCAAGTTCCACGAAGTGATGAGAGAAGTACATCAAAATGGAAGTGATAGATCTAGGTGGGGAGAGAAGAACTTGATACAACTCAGTACTTATTTAGATTTAGATCCAGAGGGTCAATGGTGTGGATGGTCTTCTTCTCTCAAAAAAGATGGAGCCTTCAGTCTTCTCTCTCCTCAACTTCTTCCTTTGGAGATCCAAGACTGATTGGATGGATGAATGGAGATGAGTCTGGAAAGTGGCAGCACTTCGTGGTACTATCAGATCTTATCTATGATCCGATGATTTGACAAGATGGGTGGGTGGCCTATTTATAGGCACACTCCACCGACTTAACCCCTCGACCGCGATTGACGTCTAGTCTTGGATAAAGCTTGGTTGCGGTCGAGGCCTTATTACTATTCTTTCCTCGGTCGAGGTCAGTTGAACCACTGCCTCATTCGCGGTCTGGTTGGCAACCTCCTTGGGTGAGGTTTGTGGTCGAGGTTGGTTTAGCAACCCCCCTCGGTCGTGGTCTAGCTGGCCACCTTCTCGATCGCGGCCTGGTTGCTATGACTTTCTCTAGGACCGCAATCGAGGTCGAGGGTGCCTTGCTTTGGAGAAATTGAGGTCGTGGTCTTCAAGTTGATCACAGTCCTGAAGAGCTTGAATGCAAATTGACCGTGGGCGCATGGCATTAGGGTGAACTTGGAGACCTCGACCATGATGAGATGGTCCACACTGGATGAATGGGCCGCAGTCTAGGTGATGACCATGACCTGGGCTAGATATGTACCTGAAATCAAGGGGAGAATATGTAAGTGAAGTATTTAACATAAGATGCTAAAATAGTTGGGAAAGTTAGCAAAAGATATGCTAGGAAGGGATAAAATGTATACAAAAAGTGCATAAAATAAAGTGTTATCACTGACAGTCTGTCTAAAAAAAGGTTTAACCGCTCACACCATCACATGTCTTCTGAGGTTCATGATTTGATTAAGGCAATGCATGATTAAAACATTTCTAGTGTACAAATAATGTCAATTATTACTAGCCAACAAGGTGGAATCTGTAATGTCACATTCACAATAAAAGATCTAAGCAACACACTTGTCTCTTTGAGAAGGAGATACATATGTGTTGATGTACTTTCCACATTAGAGCATTTTCCAGAAAGCAACAAGCAATAAACCCTGCATTCTTCTACCCTATACTATTCGATCATGACGGTTGTGCACGCAACATCTTTTCGGTAGATGCAAGATCAAGACTAGCATATCAAACATTTGGGGATGTGATTAGATTTGACACAACTTACATGACCAACAGATACAATTTTCCATTTTCACCTTTTATAGGGGTGAATCATCATAACCAATCTACTTTGTTGAGTTATATTTTATTAAGAGATGAGACTCATGGGTCCTTTTTTTGGATTTTCCAAAAATGTTTAGAAGCAATGTATGAAAATCACCCAAAGTCAATTTTAACTAATCAAGATCTAGCAATGAAGAAAGAAATTCATATTGTATTTTCTAATGCAATACATCATTGTTGTCAGGACCCACTCTTTCGATCAACATAAATACCAACTATTAGAGATAATCCCAAAACCTAAGCCCAGATTATGAAATAAAACAACGAACTCTCAACAAAGACAATTAAACAATATATGAAAAACATAGATAAAATTTTCCTTTTTCTTTCTTTACAAATTCATGAATCAAGTAACATCAAGGACATCACATTTAGATATCACAAATCTTGTTCAAGTCCATTAAAATCAGAATCAAATCATGTTTTGATGTGCGGTTCAATTTACATCAGATACATGTACATTGATGAACAAACTTAGTCTACAACCCATCCCGGAAACGAGAGAGTACAGGGACATTCTAATCCATCTAGATTATGCTATTTATATCTTCTTTGTCATGACCTCTCCTCTGGATAGTATTATACATAAAAATATTTGAAACAACCTCATGAGTCTCATATAGAGCCCCACTGAGTGGATACCTCCCACTCAAGCTAGGTACATGAATCGACATCAGATTAAGTATAATAAACATAACAAAAAAATGCACATGTTGAAAAGTCTAGCAGATAGTTCTATCATACATCACATCTAACTTACAATGGTAGTATAATCCAACAGATAAAGTAATCACTTAAACCAATTATAACTTTGAAACAACTTTTAGAGCATGTCTATGAAAAAATTAGTAGATACTTCTTAGTTAAAATTAAGAACCCTATTGCATGAGAAATAAGTCAAGTTCTAAGCATTTTGAATCAATACATAATAATAACATTATCTTTGTGATACTCTATCAACCGTACCAGGAACACATCCTGCAGTCCTGAAGCTGAAGTACACATAATACATATCTACCATACAATACTATCAAATAGCAAGAATCCAACTCATATTTAGAATAAATATGAATACCATAATTTATAACTTGTCAACATGAAAAATCATAATATGAAATAAAATATGTCCATAGAAACATGATTACTTTCCTCAACAAGAAGCATAATCAACAATGACAAATCATCAAGTAGATGATCATAGAATGTAACAACCATTCAAATCATGTTCTACATGGCTTATCATCTTTTATTCATTTATCTTGAAACTACTTGGCTTGTACCTCACCAAGTAGAAGTTGCCACGCCTGATTCTCATGTCAATGACTCACCGTAACTATCTTAAGGTTTAGCCGGCCACCCTAATATATCAACAACAGACCCTGACCACCTCAGGGTTGCCTAAAGAGGCTCACATCCTCATCTCGGGTAGATGAGATAGGAACCAACAAAATAATATATCACAAATCACAATATTTCATATATTTTCACATTTCACATATTTCATTTCATCAGAGTCTATTCAATCTGGACATAGACTTTCACAGCAAGGATTTAGGGCCAAGGTCACTCCAGATGACTCACTTCTAAATCATGGTGGTCTAACCTTTAAGGTCTCGATCCACACTCGAGAAATCCTTCTCATAATTCATTGATTACTACAAGGAGGTCCGTTTTGCTTCCCTAGTGTGGTCCTCAAGGAAAACTCACAGTGTTTAGGGAACCTAACTGTAATGACCATCATCAAACCGACAACCAAATCGTTACTAATGATGTGGAATTATCAAAACAACGGATTAACAAAAATCACTAAAATTTAAAACTATTTTGCAAGGAGATCCTTTTCCAGAAAACTCTTATTGAGAGATCCAAAATTCTTACATATCATGATTTACGTTGTTCAACATTGCTTCATCTCATCTCAAGGACAACATATAACAGTTGCTCTATTAAAACATATACTGGTGCAGCATAAAACCTTGAGGCATACAAGCCAAAATCTCAAATTGTTCATTAAACCATTACGAACCAACTCCAAGGACCTGAGCGTACAAAGATGACACGTATGACTTCTATATACAAGATATGACAGACACTACACTCAACTTGAGATGTCACTGCTGCCACAACTGTTGTTTCTCCTCTGCAAAAGATCTCCATCGCTTCGTACTCGTCCACCTAAAAATTGTGGATCCTACAGGGTGATACAATTATCCCAGTGAGAGATATAACTCTTTGTCGACCATATTATCATTGATGATAAACATTATAAAAGCTAAGCAGGGGTTCCTTTTACATTAACAAGCATGATTAATCACTGTATAAACAGAATAAGGTAATCTCCTTTCTTAAGGAGAACATTGCATCTACCCATGGTAGAGTTATAAATCATCTATCTACTTTGCAAGGAATGTAAAATAACATAAATAACCTCTATCAACTAAGATGTATAACTAAATTGCGCATCAAACGATGTTTTCTGTAATCGATCCTTAAGCAAATATGCTACACGACTAAACATATATTACAATCACACTAATGCCCTGAGGAGATGAAGCATACCTCATTCATCTCCAACCGACCACAAACTTCTCAGAAGTCGGTACCATACAAGGTCAATGGAAGAGTCAGTTACCATGACCTCACTTGTCTCGGTTAGTACGAGACCACTTAGGCTTAGCAGGACATCTTGTGTCAGCTACAAAATAGCTGTTCCAGGGCACGGAGGCATCCTCTCTTAGAGCTACAACGTCAATTATGCTTTCTTAGGGGAACATCTACAACAACCATCCCCAGTTATTGAGTTATGGTCACTTAGGCACCATACTCTGAGCCACGGTCAGATATGCACCATGCTCTGAGCCATGGGTCAGTTCACCATGCTCTATTGAGACATTCTTATGAGTCATAGAAACTTAGGCTCCATGCCCCCACATATTCAAAAATATGCATTCTGGGTTATGCCACGGGAAACCCGTTTCACCATTCAGTAAGTTCTGACGCTGACGGATCTATGGTCATGGCAATGTTTTATAGTTCCTAATGATGTATTACATGTATTAAAACATTCTTTCAGCATCAAACAAGTCATCATTATTAATCACAACAATTGCTACAAAGAAAGTTGTAATACATCTATTCAAGTCTTTAAAACACATTTAGATACTTGGTTATTGGGATTTCAGTCCCTTATCACATTACTGGGAATCTTCATCCCTTCACATCATTATCATCATGATTACCGGATCTGGATATTCAAACCCCTAGATCATCACATATCATTATTACCTCTGTAACAGGTTACTATTACCTCCTAGTCCTCAGACCAATGTATTCATTTTACTTGTTGTACAAGTATTTCACATAGTTCACATGGTTTGATTAAGTATCATGTCACATCTCATCAGTCAACAACTATACACATGGCTCACAAGGCCCGTGAAACATCTTGTCACCTTTCACTAGGCAACAACTATACACATGGCTCACAAGGCCCATTAAACATCTTATCACCTCTTACTAGGAAACAACTATACACATGGCTCACAAGGCCATTAAACATTATACTTATCATATAAGTATTTCGCATGCCTCACAAGGCTTATGCAATAAGATAAATACAACCTTCCCATCATTAGGGTTAGGGTTTCCCTTTGTAGTCGAATAGGGTTTCAAGTTCATATTATCAGTACAAACCCTAATTCATTGCTCCACACATCTAGGAGCATATATTGATATCATAAGTATGAAATCATACTTATCTATTTTCATCATTTATCATTAAATGATTATCAGTATAAGGTATGAGTTTCTCTCTCATCTTCTCTAGAATATTGATTACATCATACTTTTGGTTCAATCCTCCTCTTGAGGAATATTAGTCAATCATTAACAATTCACATCATCTTTTGATTAACACCACATTCAACATATGTCACTCAGTCAATTACTCATGATTGGAGTGTCTCTATCATATTGGGTATCAAGATGTGTGTATTACCATATTATACTTTAAACCACATTCTTTACTTCATGTCATGTATCCATATCGGGCATGTGGTATAACCACATCACCATGTCATGTTTTGGGGTGTATCCCCTAACTAACATATCATGTACCCATATCGGATGGACTATCACTTATATCTTGTCATTTCAAATTAGCTTTGTAACGGGTATGAGCTAGGTGCTTGACCTCATATCGGGTATATGTTATGTGCTTGGTGCCATATCGTGCACAAGATGTGCCCCATATCCGGCATAGAGCATATGCCTCATCATATATCCTTTGAGTGGTATACACAAGATACCATATCGGTTTCCCTTTAGGACTGTCATATCAGGTATCCATATCGGGAAACATATCGGGTTACCATGTTAGGTAGACCCTTAGACTCATAACTCCTTCATTCTTTCAAGGATCAACCTTGTCATATAGTTCTTGACAAGCTAGGTGTCTTATTATATTCTCATACCACTAACCATCACACAAAGGGTAGGGTGTATCACGTTCGATCTCTCATCTAGGGTTTCCCACCAACTTGGGTAAATTATGTGTTCTCATGCATGAAGTATGAGTTGAACATCATATCGTTCACAAGGTAGGAGTAGGTACTTTCCCTATCCTTCAAGGGGTATCATTCATATCGTCCATGTGGTATCACTCACTACTTATATTGGCTTACCCATCACTTAGGAATTATCCAACTCTATATAGTTTAGAGTGTTCACTATCTCTTATTGTGCAAGAGATGTAGATTTAGATTTGTATTGTGTATAAGGGTAAATGGGTATCTCCCATATCGTGCAAAGGGCATGGCTCATACCATGTATGATCTATCCATTATCCCCATATCGGGTTAACCCTATATTGAGTTTCATATTGGGTTGAGGTGTTTCAACCATATCAGATTATACTTAGAATCCATGCCTTATATCGTGTATAAGGGTTTACTTGTTTATTCATATCATGAACCACATGTGTGCTTCAAGGTATCGTGTACCAGGGGTATATTACATAATCATATCGTGCAAGAGCACTTGTAATTCTTCATTCATATCGGGTTACCCAAACTAGGGTTCCATATCAATTTACAAGTATACACTTGTTCCTGTATTGTGCAAGGAGTCTATACTTGACTTCTTATCGTGCAAAGGTTTATGGTTAACACCATATCATGTTACAAGGTAGGAACTTCATTCCATATAGTGCAAGGAGATATAATCTCACAAGCATATCGTGCAACTAGAGCATATATATTACCATATCGGGTAAGAGCTACTTGTTTAGGTGCTTGAACCCAATATCACTTTATGAAGTGATACAATCTTCTTCAAGCTCTAGACCTTCGTTCTATCTATTATAGTTCATGGCAACAGGTCTAAGCAACTGCTAGAACTCATAAATTCATCAACTATTTCAGAAGATTTTAGGAATTAAAAGTAGTTCATTAAGTATAGCAATTTAGGTGATGAATAATAACATGATAGAGTTCAAGTAATCCTCCTTGTGAACAACTTCAAAGATCCAAGCTCCAAAGCTTCACGTCCTTTAAAGAAGAACTTCTCCAAGGTCCAGGGCTTGCTCACAAATCCTCTATGGATAAGAGATCACCATAGTTAAGCACTTGGTGAAGAAGGAAAGAAAAGAATATCCATAACTCGATATCCTACTTCAACCACGGTTGAAGGTGACCAAAGACTTACCTAAAGCTTGGTGCTCGAGCTCTCCTAGATCCTTGAGCTGCTTTGCACGATACCTAAGGGGATTTGCCCGATATCTCCAAGGGGAATGGTTATGAGGATCATAAACTTTCATAAGTTGGTGAAAGGTGAAGTATATATACTTGATTTCCTGAGATAAAGCATATATGAGGTGTCTTCCCCTCATGCTACTAGATGACATGTGGCCATGCATGGTTGACACATGGCCATGCATGCAAACATGTATATCTTTCCATGCAAGAGTCTTGAGGATAACCTAAAGACAATATCTCGACCCTTACTTATCTTGTTGGGCAAGTTATCTCGTCTTTATCTCATTAAATAAGCAACCCGATACACTTTTTGTAAGGAACTTTGCAACTCCATGGGCCACCTCCTTGAGGTGCTCTTCCTGTCATGGCCTTTGAAAAGGCTCAACAAACCGATAGGAGGCTCCTACTTTGGCTACTTGGCCGATAGGGCTCCTTATATCAAGTCTACAACTCGATACAACACATATGAGGCTCTTGCCTTCAACTCATTCTTGGTCCTTCATTACCAAGAGTATCACCACTGAAAGGTTATTCAACATAGTGTCTCCTTCTTTATCTTTCCTCTAAAAGGTACATAGAGGGAGTAGAGACACTGTAGAGGTTGTAATTTACATTTTAACACCACATATTGGGTAAATTACAAATTGTACCAAAATTGGTGTCAAGGTACTTGCATTGTTCAAACGAGTTATAACTTGGAATTTAGGCTTTCCACGAGCCTTCACTTAGCATCATTCTATTTCTTGTGATACTAAAACACTTTGAACACATTCCAAATGTGACATTTTGCAATGTAGCCCCTCATCTTGGGTGAATTGCACTTTTCACTCAGACTTTCATATAATGCACAATTAGTTTGCAATTAAGCTCAAACTTTGAAAACAACTTCACAAGAAGCCTTAATTATTTTTCAAAAGATTAGAACCAGTTGGTAAGTAAATTATTTAAGCAAAACTTCTAGGGTTAAGCCATAACCCAAGTCAGGGGTATTACAATTATTAACCCCTAACAAGGATTTCATCCCCGAAATCCCAGATGAAGGAAGACAAGTGTCATTCATGCCTCATGTCATCAAATCTCCACATTTCATCTTGATGTCATGGAGATGTCAAAGGGATTTGACTAGCACAAAGCCCTATCATAAAAGATCATCATAAAATCTATCGTACATGATACATACTCAACTGTTCTATTCATCACTGACTGTGAAGTCAACTCTGTGTCATGTAATACTTTCTAAACCAGAGAAGTACTATGAATAATTCAGGTGTCAAACCATATTGACTCATATCTTTATATGTGACAAGATTCTAGGGAGTCTTCCATAGTCCTCTCTTAGTTTAGCATTTCACTTTCAAGGAGTGATCATATTAATTTCATTTTGTCACCCATTTTGGGATTACAGGTCTTACCATACATCTTTAGTGCCACTCCAATCTGTTATCTCTACACTAAAATTCCTTATGACTTTGTATCAACCATCTTCCCAATTATTCATTCTATTTTCATAAGGAAAATTCACTTACTAAAGAAGAACTTATCTCAGGGATATCTCTAGATATTATGAATAATCTGCTTCAACAGATCTAGATAGGGATACATTAACGAATTATCTTTATCTTGATAAGATTTCTCAAAACAATTCTACAATTGTTCCTTCAATTAATACATCTTTATCAAGGTTATGTTTATGCAGAGCATAAACTCCTAAGATATGATTTTCCTACTAGAGTTATCTCTAGGTTGACCCAAACATTATTCCTCTTATCAGGAGTCATATTCTCACTTTCCCATACCCTTTTGGCACACATTAAATATCAGAATTTCTTATCTTGGTATCCTTCACATGCGTCAAAAACACATCGTATCTTTATCATATCTATTTTTCTATCGTTAATACTAGAGTCAAACATACAAAAGGATCTTTCTTTCATCTTGGGACATTATATATTACACATATCTTTATCTTGGAACTAAAGTCCACGACAAGCTGATACTTTTCTAAGTATCTATCAACAGATCACTTCTAACTCAAACACATCAAGTGTCCTCAGTCTCACTTGATTGTCATGTTCCTGAAAGGAAAGAACACAAAGAAACATATTCCTTTCATCACCCCATCATTACCCAGGGTTGTTCATCAAAGAGGAGACCTCATCATCTCCTAGGATTATTACATGAAATTTCACCATTCATGAGTCATTTATACTTGTTGCATCTCAGGTTCCTTGCCATCTGCATAGGAATTTATGAATGATTACATATCATCACCCCTTTCTTTCTTATTGGCTAACATGTTCATGAACATTTCATGGCTTTATCACATTCCCCATTTCCATATTATGGGAAAAGTTCTTTACTATTCACACATACTTTATCAAACAGGGATCATTTCCTTTGTTCTCATTATCATTTCATGAGGAGTATACTCTTTACTTCCTCATACACACAAACTTATCTAAGATCATCTCAGATTCCACTTTATTGCCCTTAGGATGTGATACAAATGTCCATACCATATTTCTAGTTTCATTATACTCACTAGATTGTCTCATAATGACTACTTGATCAGAGTAATCAGAAAGATAACAATCTAAGAGTTCCATACTCACCTTATCTTCAATAGTTGGGTACCTGGCCAGGGTATACAAGTATTAAGATTAGGTAGTATGCACTTTGTTTATTATCATATTCCTTACTTTTCATATTATCAAAAACATAAGACTTAGCATCCCTGCATTTTCTCTAGGCATCACTTCTATATCTCATCTTCTTTCACACAGATAAAAGGAATTGTAAAGAAGTTAAAAGCTTACTGAGAAAAATATTAGTCCTCATCTTCCTTGTGTCTTCATAGGACTAGTCAAAGGAAGCTCAATAACAACTAGTTTCTTATAATTAACACATAGAATCATAAAATGTCATATCAAAATGACACTATTTCATCTATCATGTCTCATCTGGCGGTTTGTTTACTGCTTCAGGCTGATTCTTTTCATAGAATCTTGTTGTTGCCTGATTCCAACGTCGTGCTCTATTGCTTGGTACTGATGGACCTGCTCGGGACATCTGTCTATGTCCTCGTAAGCCACATCTAGACCATTGACTTTGAGAGTCTTGCTGACTCTGCCTCAGCAGTTGGGTCATTTCCTCCCTTTTTGGACAAGAGGATCTAATATGCCCAATCTGTTTACACTTATAACACATATTATAAGCATCCCCTGGCCTTGTCGGCCTTATAACTGATGTAGAGGCCAAACCAAGAGTTCTAACTGACGGAACATCAGGTCCTTTACCCTTTCTGGGTAGCCTCTACCATGGTGCACTAGACATTGGTTGCACTGGTGGTACCAAAAACTTTCCCTTTTTGGAACTATTAGGCCTCTATTCTCGAGTTTGGATAGGTCTTTTCTTAATTCTTACCTCATTATCCTTTCCTGGACAGTCTTTTATGGTATGTCTAGGCTGCCTACACCCGTAGAAAACCCTAACTTTAGGTTGTAACCTAATTCTTTCAACATTTTCAACTGTCCCAATATAACTATGTTGATCTGAAACTCTATCAGAGCCCAAAACTTCATTATTAGGGGTTGGTAATCTGGGTTGTGTTGCTAATACCCAGTCCACTATACGCATCATTGTTGTCCTAAAATGCCCATCAATGGTATCAAAAGAAGGATCCCTTATCATGGCTGGATCATCTTGAGGATTCTCAGGCATTCGTTCTTCTCTTGCCCGATCCCTTGCACCTTCTCCTGGAATAGCAACATTGCTTTCGGCAATGTACTCCTTGTGTTCTCCAGACATGTTTAAGCTTTACTCTATCTTCTGCATAAGCAGAAGTCACTATAATATATATTGGAGGACACTAGAACAGACTCAACACCTTAGTCCTATGACTCTGTAGACTCAACAAACCTTAAGCTCTGATACCAAACTTGTAACGACCATCATCAAACCGACAACCAAATCGTTACTAATTATGCAGAATTACCATAAACAAAGGATTAACAAAAATCACTAAAATTTAAAACCATTTTGCAAGGAGATCCTTTTCCAGAAAACTCTTATTGAGAGATCCAAAATTTTTACATATCATGATTTACATTATTCAACATCGTTTCATCTCATCTCGGGGACAACATATAACAATTTCTCTATTAAAACATATATTGGTGCAGCATAAAACCTCAAGGCATACAAGCCAAAATCTCAGATTGTTCATGAAACCATTACAAACCAACTCCAAGTACCTGAGAGTACAGAGACGACACATAAGACCTCTATATACAAGACACGACAGACAGTACACTCAACCTGAGTTGTCCCTACTGTCACAACTATTGTGGGTCCTACTGTCACAACTGTTCTGGTCTGCTGTAGCACGGCCATTTTGTGGTGCACGACCGTGCTGCTCTCTGAATCTGTTGATTTGTAAGTGACCTAGCACGACTGTTTTGTAGTACCACGGTCGTGCTGGGTCCTGGATCAACACTTTGACTCATTTCTTTGGATTTTCTTGACATCATTGCTTCAATTGATCTCTGGCCACTAGGGGTAGGTCAAGGGGGGCTCGCACTTCACTTTGGGTCTCTCCAAGGGCAGAGGAACCCTAGGATCACTCCTTCTCTCTCTCTCTCTCTCTTCCATCAAGTGTGGTCCAAATGCCTGAAAAAATGCAAATAATGTCCATAAGTGTATTTTATATAAATAAGCATATTGGGAGGAATGACATGCAATCTAACAAGTATAGATGTGATTGAAGATAAAAAAAGACACAAGATGAAGATCTAAAATAGGGCTGCATCAATCATTCATTAAAATTCAGAATATATCACAAAATGCAAAACTACTTAATCAATTCAATTATCAGGGTTTTAACTGAGATTATGTTGAAGTCATACAAGTCTTGATGAGGATGAACAATCATCTAGGACCCACCTTTATCTGCCCTTGATCTACCCTCACTCACCCTCAGTCTTGACCATATGGTCTTGCCCATACGGTCTCACACATACGATTTCATCCATACGGTCTCAAGACCGAATGGACATGCTGACGTCGAGACCGTTTGAGGAGAATCGATCTATGAGACTGTTCAAGGAGAACCAGTCTGCGAGACCATTTGAGGAGAACCGGTCTGTGAGACCGTTTGGAGGTGAGGCTGCAAGACTGCTTGAAGCAGCCATGAAACCGTTTAATGAAGCACATTGCAGCAAAGGTTTGATAAAGTTGGTTACGAGACTATTTTGGCTTGCAAAAGTAATCACATGAAGATCGTTTAGTTTGGTAGCTACGTGCATGTGAGAAAGCAATGCATGCAAAACCATTTGGGATGAAGGCTATCAAGACCGTGCGAAGAAAATTATCCAAACCGAGAGAACAAAACAGTTTGTTGGGAGAAAACTGAATGAAGAAAAGCATGCATGCGCAAGACCGTTTGAGTGGATGTTGATCCAAGACCGTTTGGTCATTTACACACCAAACCGAATGGGCATGCATGCATGAAACCGTGTGAGCTGAACAAATGAAGATTGTTTGATAGCATATACACAAAGATCGTTTGAAAGCTCACGTGAAGACCGTTTGCAAAAGTGGATCACGCAAGACAGAATCGAAAAGGCAAAGGAACACAAGACCGTTTGGATAAGATATTTATCAAAACCGTTTGGTCAAAGCAACCACGATCGTATGGAAAAGAAATTGCAGCAAACCATTTGGAGAATCCATATCAAGACCGTTTGGTCATTTGTAATGCAAAACCATTTAGACAAAGGCATATGACCAAGACCGTTTGAAGATTTTTTTTACCAAACTGTATGAAGTTAAATACCCCAAGACCGTTTGGATATATACAGCAAAACCGTTTTTTGAATAATGTTGAAACATTGTTTTGCTTGTTTTGGACTAAAATGCAAATTACCCAAGTTGAGGGGTTAAATTTAAAATGTTACATGATAAAATGTTCCTCATGTGTTGAAGCATCATGAGAATGAATATGATGCAGAGGTATGGATTGTGGTAGTATGAGTACCAAGAAAGAGCTGATAAAGCAATGTTTGTGTATTAAAACCTAGTTTTGGTGTAATGTGCAATTTGCCCAAAACCCAGGGTTCAATATGCAAATTACCAATTCAATAAGGTCCCTAATGTATCTTGTCATCATGTTGAAGCAATAAAATGAGAGGGGCGCCTCATTAGAATCATTTTGGAGAGAGAATCTTGATATTAAAATAATCAAGATTTAAGAATAATTGGAACTTTACTTCCATTTAATGCAAAAATAAATAAAATAATTTAAGGGCCTTCAACCAAAAATGAGATGGTTGAATTTTCTCAAGTGTGAACACCTTTTTGTCTTTGCTAGGCCACGAAAATATCCAAGGGAAGTGGATAACTCACTCACATTATTATAAGAAAAAGAAATATCCACTCACTTATGGATATTAGTATTATATGATTTAAGGTGCTTGATGTGTTTTTCTTTAAATCATGGATAATTGATAGGAATAAGAGGGAAAGAAGATAGCCTCAGATCCAATAAGTTGAGGGGTAAGAGGCAGCTCTATTTTTGGGATTAAATGAATTTTTATAAAGCATTTTCTCTCTCATTGATTTTCTTATAAAAAGACCCTTTACAAGCCAAATGAGAGGCTTTTTCGTTTCCACTTCTTCTCATTGCTTGGAAAATGACCAAAGGATCTTTAGAGGATTAGTAGGACGGCCCCCAACCTGTTGGTAAGCTTCTTGACCCCCTTTCACCTTGAATCCATGGTGAAAATCGAAAATCAATGCATGAATTCTTCATATCTTGATCCCCTCTTCAATTCTAATCATTCATTTTCACTCAAAGTTTGAGGATGAGCTTTGGAATAGTGAAAGGAGTTGCATCCACCATTTTTGACGTGAGATTGAAGCTTTGGAGCTCAATTGGAGGTGGGTTTTATAACTTAAACCCTTGAAATTGTTATTGCATTCAATTCCTTATCAATTGTTGATGTTTTCTTCATTTCCAAAATTTATTTTGGTTGATTGATGCAATCACCATCAAATCACAAAAAGTTTTAATGGGTTTGGATCTTGATGATTATGACATCATCATAAGCACACACCTCCCCAAATATCTATGGCAAACAGTTTCAATGGCTTGGTCCAAACGGTTTCACCAAACTATTTGGAGACCAAACGGTTTCCAAACCGTTTGGAGGTTTGGACTCCAAACCGTTTAGAGGAGTTGACCATTTGGATGGGTTGACCATTTGAGGTCTGAACCCTAGTATGTGTTGGATGATGATCCAATGACTTTAATTGATTAATTCAACATATGGACAATCCTTCAAATAGAAACCCTAATCGGCTAAGTGCTGATTTTGCAATTGGTTAAGTTGATGTTTTGGGTTGATTGACCCAAACAGTTTCAAAATCATTTGGGAATCACCCAAATGGTTTCAAGACCGTTTGGAGGTCAACCAAGACCGTTTGGAGGTCTAGGGTTGTGTATGGTTGAGTATTTGAAGACCCAAAGATATAAAATTGAATTACAATCAATAGCTCAAGTGATGATTGATTCAATGATACAAACCCTATGTGAATGTCATCAATTTCAATGGTGGTTTGAGGAAAATGGTCTCAAGACTATTTGGAGATAATCCAAATGACCTCAAGACCGTTTGGGGTCATTCAAGACCGTTTGAGGTCAGGTCATATCATGTAACGATGATGGTTCACTGATTTCAATTGAATTAGCTCCACAATGTTAACCATTGATGGATCCTCAATTTCAAAACCCTAAGTGATGGTTTCTTGATAATCAACCCTAGTTCAATTGGGTTCAAAACCCTAATTGAAGGTCCAATTGAAGGGTGATTCAGTGGTTCAATTGAAGAATAAATTGGTGGCCCAATTGATAGTTGGTCCATGGATTGGAACCTTGAATTGTTTAAGTGTTGAAGACCCTTTTTGGTCCATTCGGTTTTGAGAGGGGTTGGACCAAATAGTCTCAAGACCGTTTGAGTCCAAATTGTCTCAAGACCATTTGGTCCCAAACGGTCTCAAACTGTTTGGAGACCCAAGTCATTCGGTTTCAATATGTTAGGTTTAAACGATTTCAAGAACCAACTTTGCTAAACGGTTTCAAACCGTTTGAACTTATTGGTCAAGACTGTTTGAGGTCTAAATGATAAAGATCGTTTGATGTCTAAGTGACCAAGACCTTTTGAGGTTCAAATTGGTTAAACCATTTGGACACCTAATATGATCAAAGGTCAAATAGCTACTTGATTATTAATGATGTGGACCAATGATGATTATGAAGGTTAACCTAACTATGTGTACTTAATTGAAGAGTTGACCTAGATCAATCTTGGAGTATTTAATATCCTAGAGAGGATGAGAGGTAGAGAGAATGGGAGAGATTATGACTTACTTAATAAGCCCTAATTTCCTCATTATGAATAAATATGTAATCAGGGTTTGATCCATAATAATGAGATCATGAAATCCTCATTGAAAAGATTGATGTACCTTGACCCTAATTTAGGGCAAGGCTATGTGAAACCCTAATTTAGGGCAAAGCTGAGTGAAACCATAATCTAGGGCGATGATGTAACCCTAACTTAGTGTAACAATGTATGAAACCCAAATTTAATGGGAATTGTACATCCTAACCCTAATTTGGGTAATGAGGTATGTGAAACCCTACTTTGATGTTAATGGTAATCCTTTATCCCTAAAATGGGGTAGTGCCACTAATGCTATGTGAAGCCCAATCATTGGGTGATGTAGTGTGAAATCTTAATTTCACATAATACTAGGTGAAACCCTGATATAGAAAGATGATTATGTGAATATCTAATGAAGAGCAATACTATGTGAAATCCATATAATATATGGAAAATGCTATGTGAATCGTCAAATTATAAATATGGAGAATCCTATTCCTAATAATGGAATAGTGATTAATGTATTGACAAATGTAATACCTAGATGGGTTGATAATGGATATCCTTACAATAATAATCCCTAACTCAAGGATGAGTTCATATCATTGGCAATGGTTGTATATTCTAAATAAGTGACTTATGACCAATACATTACATGATAAATGTGATGAACTGGTGCATAAAGTATTAGGATGAGGAATACCCTAATAAAAGCTAAGTGGATGAACTCAAGTAAGATGAAGGTATTAAGGGAAGTGATACCTCAAGATATGATAGATATCACATCCAACACCCCAATATTGATATACCTTGATGTGTTTTAAGTCCAATATAATTGGATGAGTGACATATGAGATGTGTCATGTCAATTGTTACATTGAGATGTAATGCACCTTTTTGAATGTAAGTTAACATGCCTTATGAAAAGGTTAATCCAAACCTATAAACTATGATGTAATCATATTCTGGTAAAGATTAGAGAGAAACTCATAATGTGTGTTGATAATCCAGTTAATTATGAATGATGAGAATAAATAAGTATGATTGAATACTTATGTTATCCATATTGATTCCTAGCTATGTAAAGCAATGAAATAGGACTTGATCATTAATAAAATGATCTTGAGAACCTATATGGTTATTTATGTGAAACCCTAATACTGGGTAATGCTATATGAAACCCTAATCCAGGGTAATGCTATGTGAAACCCTAAAATAGGGTAATGCTATGTGAAACCCTAGTACAAGATGATGCTTTGTGAAGCCTTAACATAGAGTAATCCTATGTGAAGTGCAAATACATATTGATGAGTTATAAATCTAATAAGAAAACCATTGTATTGCATGGTACTGATATATGATTGTTATCATGAGTATTAATCATGCAGGAATATTAAGATGATGAGCATAGCCAGGTATGGACTATGATGCTCTGTATATTGAAACTATTTATGGGATTTATAAGCCATAATATGCCTTATTGTCTGTTAAGGGGTAATAAGAGGTGATATGAGCTTTGTGAACTATGTGCAATGCTTTGTGTATCAAAAATCATAATGTCCTTAGTCAGATGACTTGAAGGTATTAAGTTACCGAAAAAGTGGTAACAAGTACTCTATGATGAGTTAAGAGTTCAAATACCCATATTCTATGATCATGATGATAAACTTGTTAAGAAATGGAATTGTACTTGATGATCTCAGGGATTAAGATCCCAATACTTTGTGAAAAGAGTATGGCTACAGGCCATGACTCCTCAAGACAATGCCAGTCATTAGATATGTGATCTAATCCTGAAGAGAGTATATCCTGTGGTTATAACTCTATAGTGAATAAATGTTATACATGTTCTTCATATTCCTTAATGGACAAGTGACATTGTGCTCTATCAAGTTATAGGTGCAATATTTTTGATAGGAATAATGTTCTAATCTGTTAGACATTAAATTAACTGCTGTCAAACAATTATGATTCACATGTTCATATTTATCTTCTTTAGCTGCAATAATAATGTTTTTGGCGGAGAGTTATATCTCTCGCTGGGGCAATTTACAATTGTCTCACCCCCGTGGGAACCACATTTTTAGGTGGACACTGACGAGGAGGCAGGAATCCTTCAGTAGGAGAAGGACAACAACAATAGCAGGGACAGTAGTGAAGTCTCAGGTGGAGACACCGGTTGTTATGCCTTGTATAGATCTATATAGAGTCCTATGTGTCATCTCTGTACTCTCAGGTCCTCGGAGTAGTAGTTAGTGCTTTTGAGATTTTGGCTCAGTTCCTCGAGATTTTATACTGCTTGTGTTTAGTTTAACAAAAGCAGTTGATGCTTGTAATTTTCAGAAAGAGATGATACAGGACATGTACCTTTAAACTAGAATGTAAATGTGTGACTTTGGTTCTATGTGAGAAAGTTTTCCTTTGATGGACCTCTTGGTAAAAAGGTTTTATTTTTTAGTGATTTTTGGTAATATGTTGCTTAGTGAAGGCTTCCGTATTAGTTAATCATATTTTGTGAGTTGGATGCTTCAATTTAGTGGTATCAGAGCTCTAGGTTCACTGAGTCTACAGAGACATATGATTAAGGTTGTTGAGTCTGTTCTAAGTGTCTTCTAGTTTATCTGATAGTATCTTCTGCTCACATAGGAGAAGAATAACTTGAAGATGTCTGGACCACATGAAGAACAAGTTGCTAAGAGCAGTGTTGTTGCACCAAGAGAAGGTGCAAGAGACCAGAATAGGGAAAGGCATGTACCTGAACAGCCCCAGATTGACCCAGCCGTGATAGAAAACCCATCCCTCCATGCTCTATTTGATAAATTCCTAACAACCATGACACACATGGAAGATAGGATGCCACCACCTGTACATAGGGAACCAACCCATCATGAGGGTTATGGAGCCGGCAAGACTTTCGAGAGACTTCATTGGGTTGGAGCCATAGATTATGCCTAGTACGTCGGATCCAACAGATGTTGTTTGTGGCTGACAGAGCTGGAAAAGGCTTTCAGGATCCTTGATATTCCTGAAGCTGAAAAGGTAAGACATGTTGTGTACCTCCTAAAAGGGAGTGTTGGTTATTGGTCGATGATAGAGGAAGATAAGTGACCAGGTGAAGAAATTGGATGGGAGGTATTCTGACGAGAGTTCATCAGTAGATACTTCTCTAAAACATATCTAGATGAGAAGATCTCTCAATTTGAGAGGATCAAACAAGGACAGATGAACGTTAGCAGGTATGAAGCTATGTTCATGGAGTTGTTGTGATTTTGTTCGCATATGGAAGTTAATGATGAGGAAAGAATTCGGCATTTTGACAGGGGATTGAACATTGAATTGACCACTCATGTGTCTGTTTTAGAGAACAGGGAGAGGTTTTCCACCTTTGTGGAGTCAGTAAGGAGGATAGAGAGGTTTGAAATTGAGAAACGACAGACTAGTGGCAAGAAGGTATGCACTCACTCTCAAGGACAAAGATCCGAAAGTTTTAAGAAGCTGAGATTTTCTGCATCGGAAGCATCATCAAGATTCCATACCCAGACACAATGGACGTCAAGTAGGGGTAGGGATCATAGTAATGTTCCAAGTAGAGCCCTCGACATGGCATCAACATCGGTGATTGGATCTCACATACCCTATTTTGCACCCAAGATCTGTTACCAATGTAGACAACCGGGACATCTAGCAAAGGATTGTCTAGACGGGAATTCGATGATGACTCAACCTCAGGGGTAGAGTCAGCAAGGCTCACAAAGGAGGCAGTTTTCTAGTAACAATAGAGGACGTGGACAGACGTCCCAGACAAGTCATATGAAATAGTGTTGTTTTAATATTTCATTGCATGTATCTATGTGTTAAAAAATAAGAAAGTAGTCATTTTGAGCTTTCCCCTACTAGTCCTATAAGGACATAAGGAAGAAGAGAACTTACATATTACTCAGTGCTCCTTAAAATGCTTTATAATCTCTCTTATCTGTGTGATAAAATATGAGATATCGAAGTGATGCCTGAAGAAAATCCAGAAATGAAAAATATTGTGTGCATAATGATATGAAAATTGAGGAACATGATAGTAAATAAAGTGTATACTACCTAATCTCAATACTTGTATACCATGGTCAGGTATATGATTATTGGAGATAAGGCAAGTATGAAACTCTTAGATTGTTATCTTTTTTATTACTCTGATCAAGTAGTCATTCTAAAACAATCTAGAGAGTATAATGAAATTAAATAGGAAGAGCTAAGTGAACATTCTAAATTAAATAGGAAGAGCTAAGTGAGCATTCCCAATTAAAAAGGAATAGCTAAGTGAGCATTCCCAATTAAGAAGGAATAACTAAGTGAGCATTCCCAATTAAAAAGGAATAGCTAAGTGAGCATTCCCAATTAAAAAGGAATAACTAAGTGAGCATTCCCAATTAAAAAGGAATAGCTAAGCGAGCATTACCAATTAAGAAGGAATATCTAAGTGAGCATTCCCAATTAAAAAGGAATATCTAAGTGAGCATTCCCAATTAAAAAGGAATAGCTAAGTGAGCATTCCCAATTAAAAAGGAATAGCTAAGTGAGCATTCCCAATTAAGAAGGAATAGCTAAGTGAGCATTCCCAATTAAAAAGGAATAGCTAAGTGAGCATTCCCAATTAAAAAGGAATAGCTAAGTGAGCATTCCCAATTAAAAAGGAATAGCTAAGTGAGCATTCCCAATTAAGAAGGAATAGCTAAGTGAGCATTCCCAATTAAAAAGGAATAGCTAAGTGAGCATTCCCAATTAAAAATGAATAGCTAAGTGAGCATTTCCAATTAAAAAGGAATAGCTAAGTGAGATTCCCAATAAAAAAGGAATAGCTAAGTGAGCATTCCCAATTAAAAAGGAATAGCTAAGTGAGCATTCCCAATTAAGAAGGAATAGCTAAGTGAGCATTCCCAATTAAGAAGGAATAGCTAAGTGAGAATTCCCAATTAAAAAGGAATAGCTAAGTGATCATTCCCAGTTAAAAAGGAATATCTTAGTGAGCATTCACAATTAAGAAGGAATAGCTAAGTGAGCATTCCTAATTAAAAAGGGAATAGCTAAGTGACCATTCCCAATTAAAAAAAAAATAGCTAAGTGAGCATTCCCAATTAAGAAGGAATAGCTAAGTGAACATTCCCAATTAAATAAGAATTTCTTAGTGAACCTTCTCAATAAAATTGGAAGTGCTAGGTGAACTTTCCCAACTAATGAGGAAGTGCTAAGTGAACTTTCCCAATTAAATAAGGAATAGCGAAGTGAACATTTCCAATTACATAGAGTTTGCTAAGTGAATTTTCCCAAACAAATAAAGGATTGCTGAGTGGATTATCTCTATTAGATATATATGTTTCTCTTTTCGTAAACACTCTTGGGTGATGACAGGATTATGTTCTTTTATGCTTCTTCCTTTCAAATAATATGGACATCATATGTTAGGGGTTTATGCTCTGCATAAACATAAACATTGATAAGGTTAAATTAATGAAAGGAACTTTGTGTGGATTAAAGATCTATGGTATCTCCATAATATTAAGATGTTATGTAGAGATTTGGTGGTATGACAAATGATTAAAAATTTGTCTCTCCTTTTCTTGGGATTTCGGGGACGAAATCCTTGTTAGGGGTTTATAACTTGTAAAATCCCTGACTTGGGTTATGATTTAACCCTAGGTGTTTTGATTAATAAATATAATTATATGCTTAATCTTATTTTTTGGAAAGTAATTAGGGCTCAAGAAGAACTTATATTTCAATTTTAGTCCTTTTTGAATAATGTTGAAACCTTGTTTTGCTTGTTTTGGACTAAAATGCAAATTACCCAAGTTGAGGGGTTAAATTGCAAATGTTACATGATAAATGTTCCTCATGTGTTGAAGTATCATGAGAATTAATATGATGCAGAGGTATGGCTTGTGGTAGCCTGAGTACCAAGAAAGAGCTGATAAAGCAATGTTTGTGTGTTAAAACCTAGTTTTGATGTAATGTGCAATTTACCCAAAATGCAGGGTTCAATATGCAAATCACCAATTCAATAAGGTCCCTAATGTATCTTGGCATCATGTTGAGGCAAGAAAATGATAGGTGCGCCTCATTAGAATCATTTTGGAGGAGAGAGAATCTTGATATTAAAATAATCAAGATTTAAGCATAATTGGAACTTTACTTCCATTTAATGCAAAAATAAATAAAATAATTGAAGGGCCTTGAACCAAAAAATAGATGGTTGAATTTGCTCAAGTGTGAACACCTTTGTGCCTTTTCTAGGCCACAAAAATATCCGAGGGAAGTGGAAAACTCACTCACATTATTATAAGAAAAAGAAATATCCACTCACTTATGGATATTAGTATTATATGATTTAAGGTGCTTGATGTGCTTTTCTTTAAATCATGGATAATTGAGAGTAATAAGAGGAAAATAAGATAGCCTCAGATCTAAGAAGTTGATGGGGAAGAGGCGGGTCTATTTTTGGGATTAAATGAATTTTTATAAAGCATTTTCTCTTTCATTGATTTTCTTATAAAAAGACCCTTTACAAGCCAAATGACAGGCTTTTTCGTTTCCACTTCTTCTCCTTGCTTGGAAAACGACCAAAGGGGATTTGGAGGATCAGGAGGATGACCCCCAACCTGTTGGTAAGCTTCTTGACCCCCTTTCACCTTGAATCCATGGTGAAAATCGAAAATCAATGCATGAATTCTTCATATCTTGATCCCCTCTTCAATTCTAACCCTTCCTTTTCACTCAAAGCTTGAGGACGAGCCTTGGAATAGTGAAAGGAGTTGCATCCACCATTTTTGACGTGATCTTGAAGCTTTGGAGATCAATTGGAGGCAGGTTTTATAACTTGAACCCTTGAAATTGTTATTGCATTCAATTCCTTATCAATTGTTGATGTTTTCTTCATTTCCAAAATTTATTTTGGTTGATTGATGTAATCACCATGAAATCATAGAAAGTTTTCGTGGATTTGGAGCTTGATGATGATGACATCATCGTAATCACACACCTCCCCAAATATCTATGGCAAACGGTTTCAATGGTTTGGTCCAAACAGTTTCACCAAACCGTTTGGAGACCAAACGGTTTCCAAACCGTTTGGAGGTTTGGACTCCAAACCGTTTAGAGGATTTGACCATTTGTATGGGTTGACCGTTTGAGGTCTGAACCCTAGTATTTGTTGGATGATGATCCAATGGCTTCAATTGATTAATTCAACATATGGACAATCCTTCAAATAGAAACCCTAATCGGCTAAGTGCTGATTTTGCAATTGGTTAAGTTGATGTTTTGGGTTGATTGACCCAAATGGTTTCAAAACTATTTGGGAATCACCCAAACGGTCTCAAGACCATTTGGACGTCAACCAAGACCGTTTGGAGTTCTAGGGTTGGGTATGGTTGAGTATTTGAAGACCCAAAGATATCAAATTGAATTGCAATGTCCGGCCATAGTTGCCCGGGTGGTAAGAGCTCGGTAAGTCCCAATGAAGGACCCAGGTTCGAACCTCACCGAAGGCACTTTGCAAATGGCAATCCACGCTGATTAGGCGCGGGAGGGGGGTGACCGGACCACACCCTCTCATGCCTCGAGAGTTTACCATGTCAGGCTCGCCCGGGGTGGGTTCTCTCGGTTACAAAAAAAAATTGAATTGCAATCAATAGCTCACGTGATGACTGATTCAATGATGCAAACCCTAAGTGAATGTCATATATTTCAATGGTGGTTTGAGGAAAACGGTCTCAAGACCGTTTGGAGATCATCCAAATGACCTCAAGACCGTTTGGGGGTCATTCAAGACCGTTTGAGGTCAGGTCATATCATGTAATGATGATGGTTCACTGATTTCAATAGAATTAGCTCCACAATGTTAACCATTGATGGATCCTCGGTTTCGAAACCCTGAGTGATGGTTTCTTGATTATCAACCCTAGTTCAATTGAGTTCAAAACCCTAATTGAAGGTCCAATTGAAGTGTGATTTAGTGGTTCAATTGAAGAATAAATTGGTGGCCCAATTGATAGTTGGTCCATGGATTGGAACCTTCAATTGTTTAAGTGTTTAAGACCCTTTTTTGGTCCATTCGGTTTTGAGAGGGTTTGGACCAAACAGTCTCAAGACCATTTGGGACCAAACGGTCTCAAGACCGTTTGAGTCCAAATGGTCTCAAACCGTTTGGAGACCCAAGTCATTCGGTTTCAATATGTTAGGTTTAAACGATTTCAAGAACCAACTTTGCTAAATGGTTTCAAACCGTTAGAACTTATTGGTCAAGACCGTTTGAGGTCTAAGTGATCAAGATCATTTGAGGTCTAAATAACCAAGACCTTTTGAGGTTAAAATTGGTTAACTCATTTGGACACCTAATATGATCAAAGGTCAAATAGCAACTTAAATTATTAATGATGTGGACTAATGATGATTATGAAGGTTAACCTAACTATGTGTACTTAATTGAAGAGTTGACCTAGATCAATCGTGGAGTATTTAACATCCTAGAGAGGATGAGAGGGAGAGAGAATGGGATAGATGATGGCTTACTTAATAAGCCCTAATTCCCTCATTATGAATCAAAATGTAATCAGGGTTTGATCCATAATAATGAGATCATGAAATCCTCATTGAAAAGATTGATGTACCTTGACCCTAATTTAGGGCAAGGCTATGTGAAACCCTAATTAGGGCAAAGCTGAGTGAAACCATAATCTAGGGTGATGATGTAACGCTAAGTTAGTGTAACAATGTAAGAAACCCTAATTTAATGGGAATTGTACATACTAACCCTAATTTGGGTAATGAGGTATGTAAAACCCTACTTGGATGTTGATGGTAAACCTTAGTCCCTAAAATGGGGTAAAGGTTCACGAAACCCTAATATAGAGTAGTGCCACTAATGCTATGTGAAGCCCTATTACTGGGTGATGTAGTGTGAAATCTTAGTTTCACATAATACTAGGTGAAACCCTGATGTAGAAAGATGATTATGTGAATCTCTAATGAAGAGCAATAGTATGTGAAATCCATATAATATATGGAAAATGCTATGTGAATCCTCAAATTATAAATATGGAGAATCCTATTCCTAATAATGGAATAGTGATTAATGTATTGACAAATGTAATACCTAGATGGATTGATAATGGATATCCTTACAACAATAATCCCTAACTCAAGGATGAGTCCATATCATTGGCAATGGTTGTATATTCTAAATAAGTGACTTATGACCAATACATTACATGATAAATGTGATGAACTGGTGCATAAAGTATTAGGATGAGGAATACCCTAATACAAGCTAAGTGGATGAACTCAAGTAAGATGAAGGTGTTAAGGGAATTGATACATCAAGATATGATAGATATCACATCCAACACCCCAATATTGATATACCTTGATGTGTTTTAAGTCCAATATAATTGGATGAGTGACATATGAGATGTGTCATGTCAATTGTTACATTGAGATGTAATGCACCTTGTTGAATGTAAGTTAACATGCCTTATGAAAAGATTAATCCAAACCTATAAACTATGATTTAATCTTATTCTGGTAAAGATGAGAGAGAAACTCATATTGTGTGTTGATAATCCATTTAATGATGAATGATGAGAATAAATAAGTATGATTGAATACTTATGTTATCCATATTGATTCCTAGCTATGTGAAGCAATGAAATAGGACTTGGTCATTAATAAAATGATCTTGAGAACCTATATGGTTATTTATGTGAAACCCTAATACTGGGTAATGTTATATGAAACCCTAATACAGTGTAATGCTATGTGAAACCCTAAAATAGGGTAATGTTGTGTGAAACCCTAATACAGGATGATGCTATGTGAATCCTTAACACAAAGTAATCCTATGTGAAGTGCAAATACATATTGATGAGTTATAAATCTAATAATAAAACCCTTGTATTGCATGGTACTGATATATGATTGCTATCATGAGTATTAATCATGCAGGAATATTAAGATGATGAGCATAGCCAGGTATGGACTATGATGCTCTGTATATTGAAACTTTTTATGGGCTTTATAAGCCATAATATGCCTTATTGCCTATTAAGGGGTAATAAGAGGTGATATGAGCTTTGTGAACTATGTCCAATGCTTTGTGTAGCAAGAATCATAATGTCCTTGGTCAGATGACTTGAAGGTATTAAGTTACCTAAAAAGTGGTAACAAGTACTCTATGATGAGTTAAGAGTTCAAATACCCATATTCTATGATCATGATGATAAACTTGTTAAGAAATGGAATTGTACTTGATGAGATGAGGGATTAAGATCCCAATACTTTGTGAAAAGAGTATGGCTATAGGCCATGACTCCTCCAGACAATGTCAGGCATTAGATATGTGATCTAAGCCCGAAGAGAGTATATCATGTGGTTATAACTCTATAGTGAATAAATGTTATACATGTTCTTCATATTCCTTAATGGACAAGTGACATGTTGCTTTATCAAGTTATAATTGCAATGCTTTTGATAGGAATAATGTTCTAATTTGTTAGACATTAAATTAACTGTTGTCAAACAATTATGATTCCTCTATTCATATTTATCTTCTTTAGCTGCAATAATAATATTTCTGGAGGAGAGTTATATCTCTCGCTGGGGAAATTTACAATTGTCTCACCCCCGTGGGAACCACATTTTTAGGTGGACGCAGACGAGTAGGCAGGAATCCTTCAGTAGGAGAAAGACAACAACAGCAGTAGCAGGGACAACAGTGAAGTCTCAGGTGGAGACACTGGCTGTTATGCCTATGTGTCATCTCTGTACTCTCAGGTACTCGGAGTAGTAGTTAGTGCTTTCGAGATTTTGGCTCAGTGCCTCGAGATTTTATACTACTTGTATTTAGTTTAACAAAAGTAGTTGATGCTTGTAATTTTCAGAAAAAGATGATACATGACATGTACCTTTAAACCAGAATGTAAATGTGTTACTTTGGTTCTATGTGAGAAAGTTTTCCTTTGATGGACCTCTTGGTAAAAAGGTTTTAATTTTTAGTGATTTTCAATAATATGCTGCTTAGTGAACGCTTCCGCATCAGTTAATCATGTTTTGTGAGTTGGATGCTTCAGTAAGTGTATGATCCGTGAGGGGACGAGCCATCTAGCCTACAGTGATGATTCTGTGGTCTAAATATCCCTCAGGGAGTACCACAACCTTATTTGGATGTTGTATCTTCTTGATAATCGTCGATGTTTTCTTGCAGACTAATCACCTACATATATGTTTATTAGTACGGTCGACTCCCAGACTAGAAATAGAATGGGGTTTCTTACGGTCGTAAGTGTATGATCTGTGAGGGGATGAGCCATCTAGCCTACGGTGATGCTTCTGTGGTCTAAACATCCCTCAGGGAGGGCCACAACCTTAGTTGGATGTTGTATCTTCAGAACCGTAAGTGCATGATCTGGATGGCGATAAGAAATCCGATGCCTAAGGGGATGCTTACGCGGGCCTAAACATCCCTCTGGGAGGGTTCACAGCAGTTCCATTTGGCTAGTTAGATGCTTGCCTGGATGTTATGTCTTTGGGTGTGTTTGCATGTACAGTGGTGGTGAAACCCGATACCATCCCAGTGATCCCATATCATTAATCTACAACAAGTTTTAATTCTGCTCTTTTACTTTCTTGCATTTAATTTAATTAATCAACTGAATCAATTGTTTTAAATATTAGTCTTACTTGAGCTAGATTCAACTGACAAAGAATCTTAAAAACATTATCTCTTGGGATTTGATCCTTAAATATACTGTGATAAGACTCGTCCGCTTGTGGGTGGTATTATTGTACATTGGTTTTGGTAAAAGCTTGGGGATTTCGACCCCGAGTGAGTTTGTTAGTGCGATATTTGCCACGTCAAATTCTAGCGACGTTGCCGGGGACAACAGAATCCGTTAATCAAATCTAGTTCTTTTTAGTCTAATCTAGGATCTTATTTTTCTTTTGATACAATCGATCATCTACTTGAATTTATTTCTATTCCATCACACTTACTTCAGAAAGATCTTTCCATTTCAGGAACAACCCAAAGCATTGTGTATGCACCGTTCGGACAACCCCAAACTCACAGCGAGCTTTGATCTTGAGATAGACAGAACTTTTCATCTTCATATCAGAGAGAACCAAGCAAGAATGGCTCAAGAGGAAGAAATATCCCAAAGGGTAGCCCAAGCCCTTAATGCACAGAGAGAAAGATTCATGCGAGAAGTTAGAACTGCAGTTCAAGAAGAAATTCAAGAAGCACAAGCAGAAGCACAAGCAACAGAACTACAAAAGGATCTTAGAGAGTTCTCAATCCCCAAGGCTGCTAATGTTCATCATCCAGTACAACCTCCTCCCATCAATGTTGCCAATTTTGAGATTAGGGCACATTGGATCACTTTTCTTCAAAATAGTCCATTCTATGGCAAACAAGGAGAGGATAGTCAGGAGCATCTTTTGAGGTTTATTGATCTATGTGCTATGACAAAGCAAAATGGAGTATCAGATGATGCAATCAGACTCCGTCTCTTCAAGTATTCACTTGATGATAGGGAAATAAGCTGGTACAATTCATTACAAAGTGAACCCATCACCACTTGGGAACATTTTCAAAATGTGTTTCTAGAAAAGTTCTACCCTCCCTCTCTCACCTATGAAATTAGGGGACGGATAATAAATTTCACTCAAGTCCCTAGAGAAACCCTTGTTGAAGCATGGGATAGATACAAAGAGTTTCTATGCAAGTGTCCACACCATGGAATTCCTAAGAACCAACTCATCGAAATTTTCTATAGGGGTGTGGATGATGATATTAAAAGATATTTAGATTCCTCATATGGAGGAAACTTCATGCGTCAAAGTTATGACAGCGCATGGAGGTCTGTCACCCTTGGAGCTGAAAATCAAGCTAATTGGGGTAGATTTGTAGGTAAAGGAGTCTTGAAAGTATCTATGGCTGAAGCTACTCCTGAGTACAAGTCTATCGTTGAAACCCTAAAATTCTTAGTTGTCAAGCAAGACCATATTGAATCATCCCTTGCTGTGATTAGAAGAGGGTGTTCACCCTCTCAAAAACAAGAACAAGTCAAGTCTGCTTCCCTATTCTATGAAGCATGTAAAGGAACTGATCATTCCACCTTAGCAAGCAATGTTCTCTATGATGTTGGTTTAAGCAACATTTGTAACCAAGGAGATAATGGTCAAATGGAAAATCTTAATGTTGTTAACACCATCCCTGGTCAAGGTTATTACAATTTGAGACATAATAGAAACCATCCAAGTTTTCAATATGGAAACCCTTCTGGAGCAATAAACTCGCATCAATTTGGTTCAAACAATCAACCACGAGGCCCACCAAGATTCTAGTATAATCAACAATAGAATTTTGGAAACCAAGGAAATTTCAAGAGAAACTTTCAGAATAGGAACTTCAATAATTATCAAAACAATTCCATGTACCAGAGTCTTAACTAAGTTCCTTATCAACAACAACGACAACAAGCAAGTCCTGTCTCTCCTGATGACAAGTTAACAACCATTGAAAAGATGTTGCTAACTCAACAAACTATGATAGCTAACCAGCAAGCTCAGCAGAAGGCTATTGAATCTCAACTAGCTCAACTTGTAGCTAGCATTAAGCCACCTACCGGAGCCTTTTCTAGCCAACCTGAGAACAATCATAAGCACCCAGAACAACTGAAGGCGGTCACAGCTAGATCGGGAAAAGATTATTCTGATCCTCCCATCAAGACACCTTTTATTATTATAGAATAGGATGAACCTGGGATTGACCAAGCCTCAACAACACTTGAGTCTCAACCAAAAGAATTAGTAACCACTGATAAGACAGACAAGGGAAGTCCCTAGAAACCTATCGATGAAGAAACTAAAACACCAGAACCTGATATTCCTATATACAAGCCTCGTATACCGTTCCCTGCTCATTTAAGGCAAACTAAGCTTGATACTCGGTTCAATAAATTTAAAGAAGCTATGAAGAAACTTCATGTTGATATACATTTTTTGGATGCACTGGCTAAAATACCAGCATGGACAAAGTACTTAAATTCTCTCCTCACCAGGAAATATATAATTGAAGAATATGAGACAGTCAAGTTAGCTAAAACTACTTCAGATATCATCCAGAGTAAGATGCCAAAGAAGCAGAAGGATCCAGGATCTTTTGGGATTTCTTATCATATCGGCGATTCTTCATGCAAGAAAGGATTGGAAGACCTTGGTGCTAGCATCTCCATCATGCCACTCAGCCTTTGCAAAAGGCTAGGGTTTGCTGAACTTCTCCCAATTGGCATGACCATACAACTCGCAGACAATTTGATAAAACACCCGTTACGAATTATTGAGGAGGTACCTGTCAAGGTAGGAAAAGATTCTTACGTTTCGTGTGACTTCGTCATCATGGACATAAAAGAAGACCCCAGATATCCTCTAATATCTAGGCATTCGTTCCTCGCCACCGTAAGAGTTCTAATTGATGTTGAAGCAAGAACATTACTGCTCAGACTTGGTAAAGAAACTCTCGAATTCAAAGTTTTTGAAAGCATGCGAAGACCAAGCATGCAAGAAGAAGTCTATCTGATTGAGTGCATTGAACAAATGTCACTCCTAACATAATAAGAATATTAACAAGACGATCCTTTGGAAGTGACTCTAACAAACCCATCCGCTGATAATTCCATCAATAAACAAGTTAAAGAATATATTCTCGACCTTGACACTGCTGAAGAAGACTATGAAGCCAAAATGGAAGAACTCGAGGTTGTGGAGGCTACTGAAGAAACATACAAAAAACTAGAAGCCCCTGAGATGAAGCCCTTGCCCGAGGGACTGAAGTATGTGTTTTTGGACAATCTCAAGGTTTGTCCAATTATTATAAATTTCGATCTAACAACCGAGCAAGAAGATAAACTCCTGAAATAACTAAAGGAAAGAAAGAAAGCCATCGGTTACAAAATGAGGGACCTCATTGCGGTTAGTCAAGCGTTGTGTATGCACAAGATCCCTATGATGGAAGATCACAAGCCAAATATTGAACATCAACGGAAATTGAATCCATATATGAAAGAAGTAGTCAGTCGTGAAGTCATCAAACTGCTAACCGCTGGAATAATCTATTTGATATCAGACTCACCATGGGTGAGCCCAGTGCATGTAGTCCTGAAGAAAGGTGGAACAACTGTGATATGAAATGAAAACAATGAACTCATCCCCACTCGAACAGTCACAGGGTGGAGGATGTGCATTGATTATAGGAAGTTAAACAAGGCAACTCGAAAGGATCATTTCCCAATGCCTTTTATTGATCAAGTATTAGAGTGGCGGGCTCATCAAGAATACTTCTGATACCTCGATGGTTACTATGGATTCTATCAAATACCCATACATCCAGATGACCAAGAGAAAACTACTTTCACCTGCCCATTCGAAACATATGCATTTAGAAGAATGCCATTCGGCCTCTGTAATGCACCTGCAACCTTCCAGCGTTTCATGGCTGTCATATTTGTTGGTCTCACTGAAACAATTATGGAAGTTTTCATGGACGATTTTTCTATGTACGGAGATTCATTCGATTCATGTCTAAAACACCTCTCCCTTGTTCTCAAATGATGTGAAGAAGCACACCTTGTGCTAAATTGGGAGAAGTGTCACTTTATGGTAAAGGAAGGCATTGTCCTCGGCCATAGGGTCAGTAATAGAGGAATTGAAGTAGATAAGGCCAAGATCGAAGTGATTTCCAAGCTCTCTATCCCTATGAATATAAAGGAAGTTCGAGCATTCCTAGGTCATTCAGGCATCTACATACGGTTTATAAGGCACTTCTCAAAGATAACCAAGCCTATGACAAACTTGTTACTAAAGGATGTTGAATTCAATTTTGACGAAGAATGTGTTAAAAGTTTCAACAAACTAAAGCATGCCCTTACAAACACACCCATCATCAGAGCTCCCGATTGGGACCTGACGTGGTATTTGAACGCACTAACAAACTCACTCGGGGCTAAAATCCCCGAGCTTTTACCAAAACCAAAGTGCAATAATACCACCCGCAAGCGGACGAGTCTTATCGCAGTATAGTTAAGGATCGAATTCAAAGGACAACATTTTTAAGAATCCTTGTCAGTTGAAACTAGCTCAAGTAAAACTAATATTTAGAACGATTAGTTGATTTGAGGTTACTTAAACTAATTACAGGAAAGTAAAAGCTGAATTAGAGTTGGGGTTTAGATCAATGGTATGGAATCACTGGGATGGTACCTGGTTTCACCACCGCTACACACGCAAACATATTCAATCGTGAACAATCCAGGCAAGATATAACAATCCAAGTAGAGCTGCTGCAAAACCCCCCATACGGGTGTTAGGTTCACGTAAGCATCACCCTAGGCATCAGATGTCTCGTCACCATCCGGATCACTTTACTTACGACTCTGAAGATACAGAAATCCACGGAGGTTGTGGGCCCCCTATACAGGCGTTAGGCACACCCAAACGTCATTGAAGGCTAGATGGCTCGTCCCCTCACGGATCATACTCTTATGACCTTGGTGGAATCCCATCCTATTTCTAGTTTGGGAGTCAGTCGCATTAACTGATAAGCAAGCAGGCGGTTAATATACGAGCAAACATCGACGATTAACAAGACGATACAAAATCCAACTAAGGCTGTGAACCCCCTATACATGCGTTAGGCGCACAGAAGCGTCACCGAAGGCTAGATGGCTCGTCCCCTCGCGGATCATACACTTACGACCTCAAGGAATCCTTTCAGAAGTTCTCATCAAGGAGTCGAACTTGTTAAACAACATTCAATCCTATATATAGATATTATCGCAACATATGAAGAACAAAGATGAAAGCAATCAATTAACCAAACTACGAACTTAACGGTTGACGACGAAATGAAGAGTTATATACATTGCCATGGAGAGTTTAACAAAATAACATGGTTTGCATGGAGTGTGGCTAGTCCCCACACCCCAGCAAAAAGGTACTACTCACTCATGATGCGAGAAACAAGAAGGATGAGAAAGAAAAAGAGATCCGCCATGAGCTCGGTGCAGAAGGTAGTCGCAGCTCAGTGAAGAAGATAAGTCCTTCTATGTCGTGTCAGAGCATATCTGGGTGCGAATGGGAGTTGCCAAGACAGACTGGGCAGTCCCCTCGCTCCGTCTTCCTTCTCTTCTCACCCTCCTTAGTTGCAACACGGGCAGTAGGTGGAATGGAACTGACATAGACTGGACTGGATTTGGATCGGAACTGTGTCGGGCAGCCTGGCGGCGTCCGGATCTGATGCCCCAAATGAGGATCTTTGGGGTCCTATTTATAGGCACAGGACTACCACCAAACGGTCTTGGTATAACTCCTCCAAATGGTTTTACTTAAAATAGCCCAAGCGGTCTGTAAACCGCATAGGACCAAACGGTCTGAGCAAATGTTTTGGAAACCGCACGAGACCAAACGATCTCAGAGACCTCCAAACGGTCTTCAGATCTGTCAGTAGACCGTTTGCCGGACCATGCGGTCTTCACGGAAGGGGCAAACGGTTTGTATCCCTGGCCTGTGTTCAGCTGAGGTAGGGGCCGTATGAGTGGCACATCGGCTTGGACAAAGACGGCTGTCACCCTGGAAGCAGGTCTGGCGGCGTCTCTGCTCTCAGGCGGAGATGCAGGTTGCTGCTGCAACTGTGAAGACGACGGGAAGAAGAAGAAAGGGTGGCAGCATAGCTACAGGTTGTGGTGCAAACGATATTCCATTTTACGCAAACGGTCTCCGCTGCCAAACGGTCTTGGGTGTGCGGCATCCGGTCTTTGCTTCTTCCCATTCGGTCTTCACAATCGCAGCGAACGGTCTTGAGACCAGATGGACCCAAACGGTCTTGAGACTGCATGGACCCAAACGGTCTTGGGACCGCATGGACCCAAACGGTCTTGAGACCGCATGGACCCAAACGGTCTTGGTACCGCATGGACCCAAATAGTCTTGGGACCGCATGGACCCAATAGCTTGGTTAGATTCTTAATCAGAGCCAGAGATGAAGTTGGACTTTGACTACTTGTTTAGTTTTGTCGAAACCTGTACTAAATGAACAATATTTAGTTTAAACCTTGATAATCGAATCAGCTAAGTAGTTTTACACATTTATGATTCATATTGAGTGAAAAGGTATGAATAGAGTTGAATTTGTTCCAAAGAGATAATTGAATTCCATGATGAATATGCACTCATCAGAACCATCCTTTTGAAATTATGTGTGATGCAAGCGATTACGCTGTGGGTGCTGTCTTAGGCCAATGCATAGAAAAGAAACATTATGTGATCTATTATGCATCAAAGACCCTCAAGAAGCTCATAGGAATTATTCTACTACTAAGAAAGAACTTCTGACAGTCATGTATGCCTTTGACAAGTTCATATCCTACCTAATTGGTTCAAAGGTCATTGTCCACACAGATCATGTTGCCATTTGTTACCTTATGGCAAAGAAAGATGCAAAACCTAGATTAATAAGATGGATTCTTCTCTTGTAAGAATTTGATCTAGAGATAAGAGATAAAAAGGGGACATAAAATGTGGTAGCAGACCACCTTAGTCGCATCCACACTCTAGACATCGAGAAGATTTTGATTAATGACTCCCTTCTAGATGACCAATTAATGAAGGTCTCAGAAGCCACACCATGGTACTCGGATTATGTAAACTACCTTGCTGCTGGGGTCATCCACCCTGAATGCACTGGAAATGCATTGAAGAAATTTATGCATGATGTGAAATAGTACTACTGGGATGAGTTGTACCTTTTCAAACTATGTGATGATGGCCTATACAGACGATGTATCGCCGAAGAAGAAGCTCAACTTATTTTGGAGCAATGTCACTCAGGACTGGTTGGAGGACATATGAGCTCTAAAAAGACTGCCTTGAAGGTTTTGCAATGTGGATTCTTTTCGCCAACCATATCCAAAGATTCCCATGACTTTGTCTTATCATGTGATAAATGTCAATCAGGAAACATAACGAAGAGAGATGAGATGCCATTGAACCTGTGCCAAGAAGTAGAGATATTTTATGTTTGGGGGGTGGACTACATGGGTCAATTCCCATCTTCTCATGGATTTTCATACATCCTAGTGGAAGTGTACTATGTCTCAAAATGGGTTGAATCTTTACCAACCGTCACTAGTGATTCCAAATCCATCATCAAATTATTCAAAGATATTATTTTCCCTCATTTTGGAGTACCACAAATCGTGATATTTGACGGAGGCTCTCATTTTCTTGAAAGAAGCTTTGAAGCTTTACTGAGAAAGTATGGTGTAACACACAAGATTGCCTCACCCTACCATCCACAAATGAGTGGACATGTAGAGGTTTCTCACCGTCAACTCAAGGCTATCCTGGAAATGACTGTAGGCCGCAATCGGAAGGATTGGTCGATAAAAATCAATGACGCATTGTGGGCCTACCAGACTGCTTTCAAACTCCCCTCAGAACTACACCATTTAGATTAATATATAGAAAGGCTTGCCACCTTCCTGTTGAACTTGAGTACAAAGCATGGTGGGAAATTAAACAACTTAATTTTGATATGAAGGAAGTAGCCCAAGCCAGGATTCTACAACTCTAGGAGCTGGAAGAACTCCGGATGACAGCTTACGAGAATGCATGAATCTATAAAGAACGTACGAAACTTTGGCATGACGGGCATCTAAAAAGAAAGGACATACAAGTGGGAGACCAAGTTCTTCTGTTCAATTCTAGATTGAGGTTATTCCCAGGAAAATTTTGTTCTCGCTGGTCAGGACCTTACATTGTCAAGAGCATCTACCCACATGGTGCTTTCTCTTTATGGAGTGAAAGGACGAGTGAATTTGTGGCAAATGGTCAACGATTGAAGAGATATTTCACCTCTGTAGATACAGGCTCTGAAATGATGATGGATCTCACCAATCCAACATATCCACCATAGAAGTTAAAGGAATCTAGTCGAGCCATTGACATAAAACAAAGGCACTTGTCGGGAGGCAACCCGATAAATAAAATTCATATTTAGTTCTATTTTTGAATTAGGATTTTTCTTTAATTTTACTTTTACCTTTAGATAACTTTACACTAAATAAAATTCCATCGCAAGATGCTATTTTGAGTTTTGATTGGTCTTCATTTCTGAGATTTTTAGATGGAGGATGCAAGCTTATTGGAACGCAACCACATCTGGTGGTCCACACGGCATGTAAATTACCCTCCATCTCGGATTTAGAGTTTGCTCGGGACAAGTAAGTTCGGGGTGGAGGGTGGGTGGTACGTATCTTACTTTCCACCTCCACCCATCTAAATCAGACTTAAGATTTCATCATCGCATTTTTGACCTAAATTTTCAAAATTTTCAAATAAATTTTCGAAATTTTAAAGTTTTTTCAAAGAAATTTGAACATATATTGGATGAAGTTTTGACACTTTTTCATTTCAATCTTTATGCATTTTTATACCCTCCTTATCCGAAGCAGATCCTCAAAAGGACTACTTTATGAAAACTAGCCTTTTGATTGAAATCATCTTGTGAAGCTTATGAATCCTAACATCATGATCCTTACACAAAAATGATAAGTGTTTGTCAAACTGATAGGGATCAAACACGTCATGCTTCATAACTGACTAGTGGAGCAATAGCATGGCATCCCTATCTGATCCTCATCATGTCATTATTTGAGCTGAGTACGACAAAGAGAAAGACCTAGTGCACAGAATTGTAAATCAAATTGCATTCTGATCTGAACTCTCTTATACACCTCTTATGTCATCTTCGTACCCCTCCATCCATCAAAAATAAACAAAAATATCCAAATAGTGCCAAACCCTAATTTCGGGGTGGCACACCACTTCTCTCTACATCCGCTTCTTCCATACCCCTCACAAATTAATAAGGGGTGTACCACCAAGAAAACATGCCAAAGCGCACACAAAAGTAAATGCAATCTCGAGTCAAGTAGAGAAGAGATTCGCACAAAAAATGCAATAAATGAAATTACAAAACAAATAAAAAGGAAATCTCGAGTTGAATAGAGGAGAGATTTATTTCTTCCTTCCATACCACCATTCACTCCTTTTTATACCTAATGGCACAATGAATGTTTACCCTATCTTGAAAAACACCAATGTCAGATCAAATGCACACTTGTTGTTCTGTGGGTGTCTCTGGACTCTTACAAAACTCTTTGACATGCTTGTTGTTGGAAAAAGTGAGGAGGAAGTGATATTGGAAAGAGAACTCAGGAACGAAGATATGGTAAGATGTGTTTACTGGCCTCATGAGGTTGAGATACTTAGTCGTACTGGGAAGAAAGAAAATAATTGTGATGTGAAGATGAGGCAATCACACGAGTTGAAAGTATTCATTTGGAGATTGTTTCAGATTTTGTGTTACTCGAGGATGAGCAACGTTTAAGTTTGGGGTATTTTGATGAATGCATATTCATCATGGAATTCAATTATCATATTGGGTCAAATTCAACTCAACACATCCAACATCACTCATTAAAAATCACAATGTATCACAAAATGCAAAACTACTTCATCAATTCAATTATCAGGGTTTTAACTAAGATTATGTTGAATTCATACAGGTCTTGATGAGGATGAACAATCATCTAGGACCCACCTTTACCTGCCCTTAATCTACCCTCACTCACCCTCGATCTTGACCATACAGTCTTGCCCATACGGTCTCACCCATACAGTTTCATCCATACAGTCTCAAAACCGAATGGACATGTTTACGTCGAGACCGTTTGAGGAGAACCAGTCTGCAAGACCATTTGAGGAGAACCGGTCTGCGAGACCATTTGAGAAGAACCGGTCCGCGAGACCGTTTGGAGGTGAGGTTGTGAGACCGCTTGAAGCAGCCATGAAACCGTTTAATGAAGCACATTGCAGCAAATAGTTTGATAAAGTTGGTTGCGAGACTGTTTTGGCTTGCAAAAGTAATCACATGAAGACCGTTTAGTTTGGTAGCTAGGTGCATGTGAGAAAGTAATGCATGCAAAACTGTTTGGGATGAAGGCTATCAAGACCGTGCGAAGAAAATTATCCAAATTGAAAGAACAAAATTGTTTGTTGGGAGCAAACCGAATGAAGAAAAGCATGCATGCGCAAGACCATTTGAGTGGATGCTGATCCAAGATCGTTTGGTCATTTACACACCAAACCGAATGGGCATGCATGCATGAAACCGTGTGAGCTGAACCAATGAAGATCGTTTGATAGCATATACACAAAGACCGTTTGAAAGCTCACATGAAGACTGTTTGCAAAAGTGGATCACGCAAGATCGAATGGAAAAGGCAAAGCAACGCCAGACCGTTTGGATAAGATATTTATCAAAACTATTTGGTCAAAGCAACCAAGACCGTATGGAAAAGAAACTGCAGCAAACCGTTTGGAGAATCCATATCAAGATTGTTTGTCCATTTGCAATACAAAACTGTTTAGACAAAGGCATATGACCAAGACCGTTTGAAGAAGATTTTTTTTACCAAACCGTATGAAGTTAAATACCCCAATACCATTTGGATATATACAGCAAAACCATTTGGAGGCCAATATCTCAGGACCGTTTAGTCTAATATAACCGAACCGTTTGGACTCACGCCAAAAGCATGAGGGCCATATCTGTGTCTATAAAAAGGACCAGTAGGGTCCTCATTTGGGCATCTGTTCTGGGACGCCGATAGGCTGCCTGTACGCAGGTCTGATCCAGTTCCATCCACATTTCCACTTCACCTGTCGTTCCTGCTACAACTCAAAGAGACTGAGAAGAGGAGGAAGGAGTGAGAAAGGTTGCCCGGTCTATCTTGGCATCCCTCATTCCTCGTTCAGATCTGCCCTGACGTGACGTAGAAGACCGCATCATCTTCACCGAGTTGTGACCACCTTCTGCATCATGCTCATGGTGGATTCATCTCTCTTTCTTATTCTTCTTGTTTCTTACATTATGAGTGAGTAGTTCCTTTTCGTTGAGGTTCAGGGACTAGCCTCGTTGCCCATGCAACCATGTCTTTTCCTTTAACATTCTAAGGCAATTTATATAACTTTTCATTTTGTTGCTAATTGATATGCTTGTAGTTGATTACCTACTTGCTTTCATCTTGTTCTTCTCTTTGTACTATATAATATAAATTAATGAGATAGACTCCTTGACGAGACATCTAATGGGATTTCTTGTGGTTGTAAGTATATGATCCGTGAGGGAACGAGCCATCTAGCCTACGGTGATGCTTCCATGGTCTAAATATCCCTTAGGGAGAACCACAGCCTTAGTTGGATGTTGTATCTTCTTGATAATCGTCGATGTTTTCTTGCAGACTAATCACCTACATGTACGTTGATTAGCACGGTCGACTCCCGGACTAGAAATAGAATGGGGTTACTTGAGGTCGTAAGTGTATGATCTGTGAGGGGACGAGCCATCTAGCCTAAGGTGACACTTCTGTGGTCTAAACATCCCTCAGGGAGGGCTACAGCCTTAGTTGGATGTTGTATCTTCGGAACCATAAGTGCATGATCTGAATGGCGATGAGAAATATGATGCCTAAGGGGATGCTTACACGGGGGGCTAAACATCCCTCTGGGAGGGTTCACAGCAGTTCCATTGTGGATAGTTAGATGCTTGCTTGGATGTTATGTGTTTGGATGTGCTTGCATGTGCAGTGGTGGTGAAATTCGATACCATCTTAGTGATCCCATATCATTAATCTAGAACAAACTTTAATTCTGCTCTTTTACTTTCCTGCATTTAGTTTAATTAACCTCAACTGAATCAATCGTTTTAAATATTAGTCTTATTGAGCTAGATTCGGCTGACAAAGATTCTTAAAAATGTTATCTCTTGGGATTCAGTCCTTAACTATACTATGATAAGACTCGTCCGCTTGCGGGTGGTATTATTGCACATTGGTTTTGGTAAAAGCTCGAGGATTTCAACCCCGAGTGAGTTTGTTAGTGCGATATTTGCCACGTCAATGGAGGGGAAGAATAGAAAAGGGAGAAGAGAAGAGGAAATTGTGAGCAACCTTTTACATAGCACCAACTTAAATAGGGTCACGGATAGAGAAGGGAAGTGATACCTTTTATACAACAAAGAATAAGAGTCAAAGGTTGTTGTCTAACTGGTTTCTTTTTACGAACATAAAATTTAGTGTAATAGAAAATCTTTAGGAAAATCCAACTCAAATAAAGCAGCAATATTTCCCTATATACTAATATTTTTATCCTTTATTTTATATTTTATTTAAGGAAGCAACACTAACTAAACAAAGTAAATTTGACATGTAGTCTAATTATGATGTGTAGAATACAAATTTAACGTATTTTTACTGCTTAGAAACTGTGTACTATGTCATTTAATTTATTTGTAACCTTTTCGTATCAAACTAAATTATTTTATAATTTATCCATGACAACTTAAAATTATCCAATTGACATGAAATATCATCAATAAACTAACTAATACATGACAAATACAAATTTAACATTAGTCCTTAATTTTAGATTGTTTACCTAAATATTTAAGATCTAAAGATGTTTTTGGTATTATTTAAATAAATATTATCATAATATATATTGTGTTAATATATTTGGTTTTCATGATCATTTGGAAAATATCTACTCAGGAGTGAAGTATATCCTTTTTATATTTCTTAAATACATATTGTCATGCTTTTTTTCATTTAAGTATGTGTTACACGATTTCCTTTTAAGTAAAAGGCATATATGTAATTAATGTAAAGATAGATTCTAATTTAATTTCTAATTTTCCCAAAATCATTCTAAACTTTAATATCATAAATTTGATTATAATAATAAATTGTAAGAGAAACATGTGAAGATATTCATGGTTTCTATAATATAATTTTTTTGTTTGATTTGTCTTACATGATGATGAAAATACCAGATTGACGGTTCTCTTTTTTAGAAAAGTGTAAAAACAATATTGTTATATTTTTCAATTGGTATTCAATTATTTATTAGATGTGTTTTATGTTGTGACATACTCTTAATGGAATGTAAAGTTCGTAATGGGAATCAACTTCCATTACAGTAGGCTAGGGAGGATAATTCTATCTACATGCCATTTATATATAAGAGAGAGATACCAAATTAGATTTTTTGTGGAAGTCATATGTTATATTAAATGGGACAATGACATTAAATTTCATATACAATCACAATATTTAGAAATGAAAATTTATTGAAATTCATTTATCATGAACAATTTCACACATTTACTACAAATGATGCACTGGTTTTCGTAAAGTCATTTGTTAGTCAAAGACAAGAAAATTGCCCCGTAATTATTTAGTTAGACATTTATGCATGTTTTTATCATGAATTCATAAATATGTATATCATAATATATATTGTTTCATGCCTTGTAAGTATTATTGGGTTTGTTTAATGTATTTGACATAATTGTATAAATACATTTATAAAGTAGAAAGTAAGTTTACTTATATTGTTACATGTTACTCCAAACAACAATAATTCTTATATGGTTTTTAATTCAAATGTCTATTCAGACTTTTATTATAATTCTTCGAAGAAATAACAAATTAAGTTTTCCAGCATAAGTTCATTTTCTCATTAAAAAAATCAACTTCTATGACCAATAAAAAGGAGAAAAATATTTTTCTTAGTAGATTTCACTTTTGAAATCATTTATTATACCAATTAATATGTCAGACTTCTTCCTTCCTTAATCAATTCAAGACATCTAAAAATTTTCAAATAATGTAAAACATGGATATCAAGCTAATTGGGACTAAAAAACACGAATTTTCCATTACATTTCACTTTGGGGATTTTCTTTTAAAAGTTATGTTATCATTTAGATATTTGTCTCATTAAAATTATATTTATCAAAATATTATATCTTTCTTGTTGACATTCATTGATCAAATGTTATTATCTTCACATTGATGCCAAAGAGCTTTCTTATATTTTTTACTAAACTCCACATTTTACAACGTTTAACATATATACTATAATTATTCCATATTTATTTAAATAAAAGAACATTATTAATACTTATGGATATGGAATTACTAATTATTACTCCAAAGAATATTATTCATTGTTATTTATCCATTACATTAATAAAGAAAATATATGACATATTTCACTATTTTATTTACATGTTGACACATAATTAAGTCATTATGTAAATATGTTTTAACTTTTACCCTTGTTTGGTCAAATCTAAGAAACCAATCTTACTAGATTTATAACCATGGAATAGGGTAACATTCTAAATTTTTGTTCATAACAACACTCCACCCGTTAAAAAGATTTCTCCTCAAAATCTAAACATCCATATATTATCGTCCAATTACTCTCCACCAATTAAAAGGTTCAACTTAATAAGACAAATATTGTAGATATCATGGTTACATATACACCTCTTAATCGTGTATACTTTTTATGTTGTTCATGTGTCCAACTAACATGTCATATACATCTAAAATTGAATTTTAGGTCCTTGTGTTTCTAACCTAGCAGCTCGAGGGTTCACATATCAAAACCAAAGATTTACCGAGTACAACGTTTCACATATTAGAGGGGTACAGAGGGTAGGTCCACTAAACTATTTTTGTACATGCCAAATCCTCCTACTATATACTAAGGGAGACAAGATTGATGCATTTAGATAACCGAAAACTAATGGATATGATACTATATTGTAAGGAGGGGGATCTGAGAGGGGATCCACTCCCTACTAAATTAAATAAAAAAAATATCTGATATATCAAACACCACTATAAATTTTTCTCAAAAGGGATGATAATCATTTTATTCAAAATATATGTATCATGATATCAAATTTAGCAATGGAATACAAAACATCTAACTATTACAAAACTTGATATTGTCACTATCCTATATCACACGGGGTGATACATATGAAAATAAGAATGTAGGATCAGCAGAGATCATCTAACTACCTCAAAACTATCTCCAAAAAGGTTTAGCTACACCTGATGTCTAGGTTTAACTTGTTTAACTTCACCTTGACCTACACTTGGAGTTGGAAGCATACCCCAACAAAAGGAGAAATGTAGAAAAATCAACAAAATGCTGGTATGAGCATATTAAATTGGGATTGAGAAATTTAAAGAATAAAGGATGTCAAATAAACAAGGCTTCCCATAGAAAAAGAAAGGACTGCCCAACTAGTAATAAAATAATATGAATTCAATAAAATGACAAATAAGAGAAGTCATCCATGTTTTTTACATGTGACCATGGTAGAACAATATAAACATGATGGTAGGAAATAACACATATACCATATATATGGGGAACATATTCACATCATCTTTAAGGACATGATACATGTCTTCTCTAATAATATCACTTGCAGGAATTATCACATCTGCATTATCAAGTGTGGGAATTTATACATCAACATAATATAACACATGTCACATTATAGTAGTATTCACCACATGATGCATAACAAAAGAGTAAGCAATTCAACATCAAAGTATGAGGGATGAGAACATCCAACAGTTATCATGTGGGATTAGAGAACCCATAAACAAATATATAATTATTTTCACAATTAGTATACTATACATGATCACAAAAAACCACAACTTGAAAATGAAGATTCCATAAGGATTAAGCAGAACAATATATAAGTAAGAATACAACATAGATCAAGAGTTCAAAGTCATTAAGATAAGACCAAAATAGGTCATCAAGTCAACAAAGAGAAATTTCAATAATAAGATACCTCCAAAAGGCCCAAGAGTGAGATAAATGAAGTAATTACTCAATATGACTCATGGGGGATGCAACATACATTAAGGGAGGTCAAAACTATGTTAATTTCTTACAATACAGAGTAATAGAAAATGCAATCATACCTCAAGAAATCTACATATGTCCAAACTCTTTGAGTTTTAGTTCAATGATTTTGGGAGTCGTAGCTTGTTGTAGGTACTCTTAGGTCTTTTGCTTAATTCACCATCTTTTTGTAGACATACAATTTAGTGTAATATGATATCTTTAGGAAAATCCAACCCAATTAAAATAGTAATATTCCCTTATATACTAATATTTTTACCCTTTGTTTTATATTTTCTAAGGAAACAAACATTAACTAGACAAAGTAAATTTAACATGTAGTCTAATTATGATGTGTATAATACAAATTTAACATATGTTTCTTGTTTTAAAACTGTTTAATAAGTCATTTAATTTATTTGTATATATTTAATATTATCTTGATAATTTATTTTATAACTTATATATGGAAACTTACAATTATCCAATTTATGTGAAATATCATAAATAAATTAATTAATACATGACAAATCCAAATTTAGCATTAGTTCTTATATTTAGATTGTTTACTTGAATATTTAAGATATAAATATATTTTGGTATTATTTAAATAAATATTTTTAATATATTTGGTTTTTATGAACGTTTAAAAAATATCTACTCACAAGGGAAGTATATACTTTTTATATTTTTTTAAATACATGTTGTCACACTATTTGTTTCAATAAGTTTGTGTTACATGATTTCCTTTTAAAGAAAAGGCATCTATGTTATTAATGTAAAGATAGATTCTAGTTTTGATTTCTAATCTCACCAAAACCATTCTAAACATAAATATCACAAATTTGATTATAATAATAAATTATAAGACAAACATGTGAAGATATTCATGGTATCTATAATAATTTTTTTGTTAAATCTGTCTGAAATCATGATGAGATTACCAGATTGATGATTTTCCACTTTTGAGAAATTGAGGAGTAAAGTGGTAAATTTTATTTTTCAATTGGTATTCAATTATTTATTAGATGTGTTTTATGTTGTGAATTATTCTCAATGGAATATAAACTTCATAATGAGAGTCAACTTCCAATATAGTAGTCTAGGGAGGATAATTCTATCTACATGCCATTTATATATAAGAGAGAGATTAAATTTGATTTATTGTAAAATTCATATATTGTATTAAATGAGATGTTAAATTGTGTTTTATTTAGCTCTTTATATTCACTTGTTATTTTCCTATTCTATGGGGACCTATATGTAATTGTTCATTCTATAAATATACAGTGTACACACATTGTGCACCCTAACCTTACAGACAACTCAAGCTGGTACCAGAGAAAGTTCTCTAGCCGCCACCCTCCCTATAGACTCCGCTCTCTCTTTCTCTCTCTCTTCCCCATCGACGGCACCCACCCACCCACCCCCCACCGCCGCCGCCTAGCGCCCCGTGGTGCTAGCCCACCTCCATGCAGCCTGGTGCTCCTGTTGTTGTCACCGGAGGCCCTCCGTGTGTGGGGCTGGCCCATTAGTGTAACACACACAATTGTTTTGCACCTCTGACTGTTTGTGTTGAGGGTCTTTGGAGCCCTACCCCTTCTCTCTGTCCCCGTCGGCCATTGAGCCACCAGGTTCTCTGTTGTGCCTCGGCATAGTCTACATATAAGTTGGTCCTTCTAGTTGCTCTATCTTCCTGTTGCCACCTAGCCGGAGGATCTAGGCGGTTCTGACTCCTGTTGATGTTCTCTGCCTTTTTTGGACTCAGCCTCCCTCATGGCTTCCTCCCATGAGGACTTTCATCGTCAAGTGACTATTGTGAAGCTAGATGGGCGCAACTATCAACATTGAGTTTTCTCCATGGAGATCTTTAAATAGTCACAAGGCAAGCATTCCCATCTGGCTGAGGCCCCGCCTCTTGATCCGCCCAGTACTGCCGAGTCCAAGGAGAAAAAGATCTATGATGATTGGTCAAGGATGACTTGACCACAGAACAGTAGTGAAACTCGCATCAACATTACTCTACCTCGTCTCCCGACTTCCAAGGAGATGTGGGATCAACTGGCCAACACCTACTCGCATAGTTTGAATCCGAAGAAGGTATTTGACCTGAACAAACAGATGTCCTATATGCACTTCTCTGTGCCCGATATTTTTGACTACTTTTTTACCTTAATAGGCATTTGGTTTGAGCTTTAGAATCTTCATCCCTTATCTACCGACTTAGCTATGATGCAACGACAATAATAGGAACTCCAAGTTGTCTAGTTCCTCTACGGCCTTCCTGATTCATATGTTGGTGTGGTTGACCAGATTCTCACCAGTGATCCTTTACCCACATTGGAGAGTGTCTTTCAATGTCTCCAATGCATGTCAGCTTCCTCGTCAGATTTTCCTTCTGACACTGGTGACCCTACTTCTCTTGCTGCTATGTCTGGTCATAGTTGTGGTAGGGGTCACGGTCGACCTTCGGAAAACCATCCTTCTACTCCTAGATGAGAATGTGGGTCACTTGGTCATGGCTCCCATGGTCATATCTCATCTACTAATGCTTCTGGAGGTGCCACTACACAGCAGTATTGTGACTTATGTGGCCATAACAACCATATTGAAGACAAATGTTGGAAGAAACATGGCACACCTGCTTGGGCCAATGTTGTGTCTGAGGGTGCTATTCAGACACCTTATGTTGCTCCTGCAACTGCCTCCACTACTGAGTTCATCTTCTCTGAGGTGGAACGTCTCCTACTTGAGAGGACTGGTACTTCCTCCTCATCTGCTTCTGAATCTGGAGCTCACGCTGCCACTTACACTGGTTGTGATTTTGACTTCTTGAGTGCTCCTTCTAGTACTGATAATACCAAATGGGTGATTGACTCTGGAGCCTCTTCTCATATCTCTAGAAACCATTCTTTCTTCTAAAAACTGTCTAATTCTTGTTTTAAATTTGTTGTTATGCTTGTGAATGGTTCTAAATCTGTTGTATCTGGAATTGGTGATATCTTTGCTCAAGCCCTTCTGCAATCTGCTTTATATGTGCCAAATTTTCTGCTAAACTTGTTGGTTGTCAGTAAAATTGTACGCAATCTGAACTGCAGACTGACTTTTACACTAGGTACTTGTATTCAGGACCTTCACATGAGGATGAAGATTAGTGGGGGGCATGAAGGACCTAATGGACTCTACTACTTGGATGAGTTGAAATGGATTGGCACTATGACTCTGGCTTCACCATTATCATCTTCTGTTTCCGCACTATAATGGCATTTTAGACTTGGGCATCCGTCAGCTCATAAATTAAAACATGTTATTTCTGGTGTCGGCACACACAGGGAAGCATGTCAATTAGGCAAATAGACAAGAATTGTATTTCCCAAAAAATCCCTGATTGGTAGCAAAAATATTTTTGATTTGGTGTATATTGATGTATGAATGTAACGACCCCGCCTCTCGGTAACCCCCAATTAAGGGAGACCAAGGGGTCTGAGTCGTTATCCCAAATTTCATAATCAAAGGTTCGATAACTAATCAATAATAATTATCAAATTCTACTAAACTACATTAAAAGGCTATAATAAAATTTAACTTTGCATACCTTTTTCAAAAAAAACTTGGTTAATTGTTTCTATCCACATTCGGAGTCTATTCTAACTAATCCTCCTTTGAACTTTAATTCTCATTTAATTCCACATATGTCACTTTTCAGTCAGCATAAATTTGGTATGTGGGAGAACAATAATCGTGCAACTATGATAACAATGTAATCAGCCAATTATCATTTAACAACCAAGATTATGTCTTAAGCAATACTACTCAATTCTTACATATCCCCTATCTCTGTGATGTCCCTACATTGGACTTGGATACTACCTTTCTCTTTGGTAGATCCTTACCCCCATGTCCCTACCTCACGGTAGCCAATACTTAGGGTTATAGAGTCGCATGGACCTACCCAAAGGTAGCCCAATCCCTGACTCAAGGTGACTTGATGGACCTACCCCATTGGAAGCCATGTAGTGAGTTATCCAATGACCTAATGGACCTACCCCATAGGTAGCCATGTACTAGGTCAAACTATTAAGCCACAGAGGGGACTAGGATCTGAGCTAGTAGGCACATATCTTAAGTGATAATCATATCCACATTATAGTTTGCATGAATTAAATTCATTCATCCAACAGTTTAATTCAAGTCATCGAGAAAAACTTCAGGAAACTTCAAAAACTAATTCGAGATATTCATAAGTGTAACCACATACGTGCCAGGCTGATTTGAGATAGAAATATTCCATGCAAGTAAGAAATCCAAGCAAGCAAGTACACATAATAAGATCCTAAAATAATCATACAATTCCTATTATTGATCATGCCATCAAGATCTATTAAACCTAGCTCGCTTCTTAGGGTTTCTAGTCCACTTTTAGGGTTTACATTGCAATTAGGGTTTCCCTTCATCTTTTACTATTTTAAACCCTAATTGTATATGATTGCTCATAAACCCTAATTATCTAATCTATTCTTTATGAAAGATAATAATGTTATCTTTTAACCACATATAACCCTGATATCAGAAAAAGCATAATTAACCATCAATTAAGTCCATTAAGCCTCTTTTACATTAAAGCTACCATTTTTATCCTTTTAATCCATGACAAGATCATTATGCTCATTTATCATCAATTCATAGTTCATTATGGCCTAATTCACATATGAACTCTATTCGTCATTAATTCTACTTGTATCCATTAGAAAACCCTAATTACTACATTAAGGGTATTTATCCACAATTAGAAACTTTTATACTCAAAATAGATTAGAATTATCATATTTTGACTTTAATCATGATTTTGAACAATTAAAGCTATTAAAAGTCACAATTACCATCATTAGGGTTTCAAGGCCCATTAAAGCACATTTATGCAAATGAAACTCTAAATTAAACCAATTACATGCAAAGTTCATCCTTTTTGTTCTTAATGTACCTTTTTGCAATTATCGGGTTAATATCAACTTTAATCATCCATTAAACCCATTAAATACAGTAATCATCTCAAAATAGGGTTTCTTAATCATTAAAGTATTAAAGTTGATAAGTTCCATTACTTTTCGAATTGTAAAAGGAATTAGCTTATAAAACCATTTTTAATGAATTCCTCTCATTTTTATGATCAAGATTCATATATTATGTGTATCCATCCGAGTTAGGGTTAATTAGATATGAATTATACAAAATTAACTTACTTTGGGACAATCCATGAACGCCATGTAGTCGTTTCCATGCAACGTTGCCTGCTGCTTTGGAAACATAATCAAAATTCAATTCTGCCCTCGATAAGTGAATTGTTTCTTCAATACCCAGAGGGGTATTTTCATCAAACGGCCAAATGGTTGTCTTCCTCCTCCTGATACCCCTATAGCCCTAGGCGCGGCTCTGACTCCTCATCCTCGACCCCATCGACCTCCATGGCAGTTTCCTCTACCTCCGTCGTGCCTCTACGCACGTGAGGACGCCAATGGGTCATGGCCAAGATGGCCAGATAGAGCTCACTAACCCTGCAACATGAGGATGCCCTACTGCTCTCCTACAGCCTCCGTGCAAGAACCAGGGCTCAGGAAAGATGGACGTGTTCCCCCTGGGGTGTCGTGGGAGTATTGTGCTTCCCTCGTACTCATCTACCGGTCCCTTGTTTCTTATAGACACATTATTCCTCCACCTTTTGGTTTGCTTACAAAGAAGGAGGAGAAGAAGAGAGGAATACGTGAAACTCCCTTAAACTCAATCATGGGCTCTTCCCCTTAAATAGGGGAGGGTATTCACACCCCAAGATGTGCATCCACGAGGACTCAAGTCACTTCCCTAAGAGGAATCAAATTTTCCTTAGTTAAGAAGAAACTTCTCTCGCTTCATTATCCCATTAAAATACTTTGTTCTTTAGATATTAGTAATTTGAAATTCCTCTCACCTATTCTCTTTATTGCTTGATTTTTAACACATTGGCACGAAATTCTATTTTCATTTAATAGGAAATACTTTCTTTTTAGTAATGCTACAAAATTCATTCATTATGCATCATATTATCCTCTCATTGGTGTTTTCTCTTTATTTCCTCTCCATTTGGGCTCCTTGGACCCCAAGAAACTCTAATATTTTGAAATTCCTTTTTAGGGATACTTATTATCCTTCTATATGCATCTATATTCATTATTTCACATTATCTTGTTTATTTCTTATTAAAAATATCTCTTTTTAAGGATTTCTTTTTTTATTTCTTTTTATTTTCCTCATTGGCATTCCTTTTAACATTAGGAATCCTTGGGATATGAAACTCTACCAAGGATAACACAATTATACTTCTTTCCACTTATTTTCCGCATTTTACCATTGTTTTCAATTTCTTTCTTAATAAAGAAATACTTAATTGATCTTTTCTTTTCTTATTGCATTTTCTTTGCAACTTTGGACTCCTTGGAACTTAAGGAACCCAAGAGGCACGAAATCTAACTTTAGATCATATTCTTTTGCCTTCTAGAGCTTTCTACATCTTTCTTTTCTCCATTTCATATTAACAATGGAGTTCCTTTTGTCTTTTCCTTATTATTGGGCCCAATAGCTAATAAAGCCCACAAAATAAACATCCAGGCTATTGTAAACGAAATCCATTTATTCAAAACAAATTATATCATTATTTGTTCCAATATCTCTAATATGAGAAATTACATTTCTCACCAAATGAACCCAAAAGTTGGGGTTGTAAAAGGGTCCTTGTCATGTTCCAAGTTTGTCTGGTAATAAATATTTTATTTTGTTCATTGATGATTACTCTTGTGCTACCTGGTTGTTTTTGTTGAAAGATAGATCCCAAGTTCTGCCTACTTTTAGGTTCTTCTTTGTTGAAATTAAAACTCAGTATGCCTATTAAAAACATGTTTACTAATAATGCTTTGGAATCTGTTCAATAAAATGTTGAATTATTTTTTCGTTCTATGGGTACTATTTGTCAGACTTCTTATGCTTATACACTCCAACAGAATGGTGTTGCTGAAAGGAAAAATAGTCATTTACTTGAAGTTAGTAGAACCGCATGTTGCATTCTAATGTTCCCAAACGTTTTTGGCCCGAAGCAGTTCTTACTGTCTATTTTTTGAAAAATCATATGCCCTCATTTGTGATTGGGAATAAAATTCCTATACAAGTACTATAGCCCAATCTTCCTCTATTTTCTATACCTCCGTGAATTTTTGGGTTGACTTGTTTTATTTGTGTACTTGGACCAACTCAAGACAAGTTGTTGCCTCGAGCTGAAAAATGTATTTTTTTGGGATTCTCATGGATTCAGAAAGGATATTGTTGCTATAGCCCTATTACTAAAAAATGGTTCATGAAAAATGATGTAGTTTTCTTTGTAGACACTCCATACTATTCTACTAAGGGGAACATATTGAGTTCAGATCTCATTGTAGCACCTCTACCCATTATTAGTGATTCTACATCTACTATGCAACCTGATGAGACTATACCTCCTCCTCTTATTGTTTACCAACGTAGGAATCAGATGCCACAACCTACTCTTGCTCAAGACCCCCCACTGACAACCAATTTCTCCTTCAGAAGGTCCTACCCTTGCCGAGGTAACTTCTGATCTAGATTTACCTATTGCTCTCAGGAAAGGTACTAGATCGTGTACATCACGTCTCTAGTGCACATCTGAGTGTTCATATTAGTAATTTTGTTGCTACTCTCTCTACTATATATGTACCCAAAAATGTGCATGACGCATTACAGAGTACAACCTGGACGCATGCCATGACTGAGGAGATGGCTGCTCTCACTGATAGAGATACATGGGATCTTGTTGATCCTTCATCTGTTTGCAAACCTATTGGATGTCATTGGGCTTAAACTATCAAGTATCATCCTGATGAAACTATTGAATGCCTGAAGGCCCATCTCATAGCAAAAGGGTACACTCAAACTTATTGTATTGATTACTTTGAAATTTTTTCTTCCGTTGCCAGGCTAAATATTGTGTGGATTCTGCTATCTGTGGCAATCAATGTGGATTGGCCCCTTATCCAACTGGACGTAAAGAATGCCTTCCTTTATGATGATCTCCAAGAGGAGTTCTATATGGAGCAACCACCTGGGTTTGTTGCTCAAGGGAGTCACATAAAGTTTGTTGCCTCAAAAAGTCTATTTGTGGACTCATGCAGAGTCCACATGCCTGGTTTGATAAACTGAGCAAGATTTTGTCAACCTATGGCTTTCTCAGATATCATGTTGATCATTCTATCTTTATTAAAAAGATGTTATCTGGTATTGTGTTTCTTATTGCGTATGTTGACGGCATTATTTTATCTAGAAGTGATCTCTCTGCAATTAATGCTACTAAATCCTACTTATGCAAGCATTTTGTCACTAAAGATCTGGGTAAACTAAGATACTTTATGGGGATTGAAGTTTCTAGGACTGCTAATGCTCTTGTTCTATCATAACGAAAGTATTTTCTTGATCTTCTATAGGAAACTATAATGCTTGGAGCTCAGCCTACTGATACACCTATAGATCCTAATGTGAATTGGGATGATGATGAATCCCCTCTGTATCCTGACAGTAAAAGATATAGAAGACTGGCTGGAAAATTGATCTATTTGACTGTCACTAGAGCTGACATTTCTACTGTTGTTGGTCTTGTTAGCAGGTATCTTGACAAACCTAGACAGTGTCATTGGGAAGCATTGTGTCATATCTTGAGATATCCGAAGAAAGCTTCTGTGAAAGGCCTATTTTACAGAAAACATGGTCATTGTTCTCTTGAAGGCTATTTTGATTTTGACTATGTTGGAAGCAAAATAGATAAAAAAGCTACCTCTAGTTACTGTATCTTTGTTGGTGGAAATTTGGTTACTTGGCAAAGCAAAAAGCAAAATGTTGTTGCTAGATCTAGTGCTCAGGCCGAGTACCGTGTTATGGCTCATACCGCATTTGAACTTCTATGGGTGCAGTCTAAAAGAACTTGATGTGGGATCTTCTACTCATATTCCTATGCACTGTGATAATAAAATAGCTATTTTTATTGCAAATAATCATGTCTTTCATGAGTGGACCAAGCACATTGAAGTTGACTGCCACTTTATCATTAGAATCTATTATGACTGGTCATATCTACACTCCTTTTACTCGCTCAAAAGATCAAGTTGTTTATATCTTCACAAAACCACTGGCCAAGAAACATTTCAGCTTTCTTGTGGACAAGTTGGGCATGATTGATATTTATGCTTCAACTTGAGGGGGAGTGTTAAATAGTGTTTTATTTAGCTCTTTATATTCACTTGTTATTTTCCTATTCTATGTGGAGCTATATGTAATTGTTCATTATATAAATGTATAGGGTACACACATTGTGCACCCTAACCCTTACAGACAACTCAAGATGGGACAATGCCATTAAATACCATATACATTTAACATATTTAGAAATGAAAAATTTATTGGATTTCTTTTATGATGAACAATTGCACACATTTACTACAGATGATGCATCAATTTTCTAAAGCCATTTGTTTGTCAAAGACAAGACAAATTGTCTTGTTATTGTTTTATTAGATGTTTATGCATGTTTTTATCATTGATTCATAAATATGTATATCATAATATATATTGCTACATGCCTTGTAAGTATTATTAGGTTTTTTTACTGGATCATGACATAATTGTATAAATACATCTATAAAGTAGAAACTAAGTTTACTTATATTATTACACGTTACTCCAAACCACAATAGTTCTTATATTGCTTTCCATTCAAATTGTCTATTTAGACTTTTATTATAATTCTTCCAACAAATAACAACTTAAGTTTCCCAACATAGGTTAATTTTATCATTAATAAGAAATCAACTTATATGGCCAATAAAAAGGAGAAAATTACTTTCCTCACTTGATTCCACTTTTGAAGTCATTTAATGTATCATTTAATATTCCAAAGTTCAACATAGATTTTCCTTCTTTAATAAAATTAAGGCATCTAGAATTGTTCAAATAATGTAAAACTTGGATATTGAGCTAATTGGGACCCAAGGAACATGAATTTTGCATTACATTTCACTTTTGGGATTTTCTTTTATGAGTTATGGCACCATTTGGATCTATGTCTCGTTACAGTTATATTTATCAATATATGATATCCTTATCATCAACATTCATTGGACGAAATGTTATTATCTTAACATTGTTGCCAAAGAGCTATCTTATATTCTTTTCACAATACTCTAAATTTTACACCATTTAACATATTTACTCTATTGATTCCATATTTATTTAAATAATAAAACATTATTAATATTTATGGACATGGAATTACCAATTATTACTCCAACGTATTTTATTCATTTTAAATTAGCCATTACGTTGGTAAAGAATATATATATAACATATTTCATGATTTAATTTACATGTTGGTACATAATTAAGTCATTATGTAAATATGTTTTTAATTTTTACCCTTATTTGGTCAAATCTAAGAAACCAATCTTACTAGATTTCTAATCATGAAATAGGATAAGATTCTAAGTTTTAGTTCGTTACAACACTTCACCCTTTAAAAGTATTTTGTCCTCAAAATCTAAACATCCATATATTATTATCCAATTACTCTTAATCACTTAAAAGGTTTAACCTAATATGACAACTATTATGATATCATGTTTACTTATACACCTTTTATTCGTGTACACTTTTTATATTGTTCATGCATCCAACTGACATATCATATACACCTAGGATAGAATTTTATGTCCTTGTGGTTCTAACCTAGCAACTCTAAGATTCACATATCAAACTAAAGAGTTACCTTATACAACTATCCACATATTATAGGGGTAAGGAGGGTAGGTCCACTAAACTTTTTTCGTACATCTCAAATCTTGCTAGGGTAAACATACTAAGGGAGACAAGATTGATATATTTTGATAACCAACAACTAATGGATCTGATACCACACTATAAGGAGTGGGACCCAAGAGGGAATCCACTCCCTAATAAATTAAATAAAAAGGAAACAACCTATATATCAAACACCACTATAATTTTTTTGCAAAAGGAATGATAATCAATTTATTCAAAATGTATGTATCGTGATACCAAATGTAGCAGTGGAATAAAAAAAACATTTGACTATCACAAAACTAGATACTATCACTATCCTTCACCACGTAGGGTGATACATATGAAAACAAGAGTGTAGGAACAACGGAGGGTCATTAACTACCTCACAACTGTCTCTAAAAGGTTTGACTACACCTGATGTCCTGGTTTAACGTGGCTAACTTCTTCTTGACCTACACCTAAGGTTGGAAGTGTACCCCAGCAAAAGGAGAAAAGTACATTCATCAACAAACTGCTTCTATGATGAGCATATTAAACTAGGATTGATCAATATAAGGATTGAAGGATGTCATATAAACAAGTCTTCCCATAGAAAAAATAGGACAACTCAACTGGGAATAAAAAAATATGAATTCAATAAACTGATAAATAAGAGCAAGGCATCCATGTGACACGTGGCAATACTAGAACAATATAAACATATTGGTAGGAAATCACACAGTTACCATAAATATGGGGTGAATAGGAACGTAGACACATCTACTCTGAGCAGGACAAGATACACATCTGCTCTAATAATATCACTTGCAAGAATTATCACATCTGCATTTTCAAGTGTGGGAATTTACACATGCACATAGAACAACACTTGTCACAGTATACTAGTATTCACCACATTATGCATAAGAAAATAATAAGCAAGTCTAAATCAAAATATAAAGGATGAGAACATCCAACAGTTATCATGTGGGGTCAGAGAACCCATAAACAAATATATAATTAGTTTCACAATTTAGATATTTCACATGATCACAAAAATCCACAACTTACAGATGAAGATTCTAGAAGGATTAAGATGAGCAATATATAAGTAAGAGTACAACATAGTTCAAGAGTTCAAATTCATTAAGATTAGACCCAAATAGTTCATCAAGTCAAGAAAGAAAATTTTCAATAATAAGATACCTCCAAGAGGCCCAATAGAGAGATAAAGGAAATAATTGCTCAATATGACTCATGAGGGATGCAACACACATTAAGGTAGGACAAAACTGGGTTAATTGCTCAATATAGAATAATAATAGGGAATGCAATAATACCTCAAGAAGTCTACATATGTCCATACTCTATGAGTTGTAGTTCAAAAAATTTGGTTGTCGTAACTTGTTGTAGGTACTCTTAGGTCTTTTGCTTAACTCACCATGTATTGTCATGGAGTTTGAATAGTCCATCAACGTGAGGAAAAGAAATAAGGACAAATGTCAGAGCTAGAAAAGCATGATTTGTGCACCACAAATATGATGCTTTTATGATGTTTCATGCTTCTTTGGAAAAGAGGGCATCATGGCGGTAGGAGATGTTGCTTTATGGTCATGCTGGAGGGGAAGAATAGGGAAGGGAGAAGAGATGAGGAAATTGTAAGCAATCTTCTACATAGCACCGACTTAAATAGGGTCGCAGATAGAGAACAGAGGCACATGCTTTTACAGAATCAAGAATAAGAGTTAAAGGTTGTTGCATGATTGGTTTCTTTTTACGTACATAAAATTTAGTGTAATAGGAAATCTTTAGAAAAATCCAGCCCAACTAACGCAGCAATATTCCCTTATATATTAGTATTTCTATCCTTTGTTTTATATTTTATTTAAGTAAACAAACATTAAATAAACAAAGTAAATTTGACATGTAGTCTAATTATGATGTGTATAATACAAATGTATCATATGTTTCCTGTTTTGAAACTGTTTAATAAGTCGTTTAATTTATCTGTATCCTTTTAGTATTATCATGCTAATTTATTTAATAATTATCTATGACAGCTTATAATTATCCAATTGACGTGAAATATCATAAAGAAACTAACTAATACAAGAAAAGTCCAAATTTAAAATTAGTTCTTATTTCTAGATTGTTTTCTTAAATATCTAAAATATAAAGATTTTTTTGGTACTATTTAAATAAATATTATCATAATATATATTGTGTTAATATATTTGGTTTATTATGATCCTTTAAAAAATATCTACTCACAAGTGAAGTATATCCTTTTTATATTTCATGAAATACATATGTCCGACTATTTTTTCCATTAAGTACGTGTTACACAATTTCTTTTTAAGGAAAATGAATCTATGTAATTAATGTAAAGGTAGATTCTAATTTTATTTCTAATCTCCCAAAAACTATTCTAAACTTGAATATCACAAATTTGATTATAACAATAAATTATAAGAGAAATATGTCAAGATATTCAAGGTATCTATAATATAAATTTTTTGTTAAATTTGTCTTAAATGATGATGAGATTACTAGATTAACGATTTTCCACTTTTGAGAAATTGAGGAGGAAAGTGGCAAGCTTTATTTTTGGAAAAGCATACAAAAAATATTGTTATAATTTTTCAATTGGTATTCAATTATTTATTAGATGTGTTTTATGTTGCGACATATATTCTCAACGGAATGTAAACTTCATAATGGGAGTCAACTTCCATTATGGTAGGCTAGTGAGGATAATTCTATCTACATGCCATTTATATATAAGAGAGAGATACCAAATTTGATTTTTTTTCAAATTCATATATTGTGCCAAAGGGGACAATGTTATTACATTCCCAATGCAATCACCATATTTAGAAATGAAAATTTTATTGGAATTCTTTTATGATGAACAATTTCACACATTTAATATAAATGATGCATTAGTTTCCGTAAAGCCATTTGTTAGTCAATTACAAGACAAATTCTCCCATTATTATTTATTTATACATGTTTTTATTATTGATTCATAAGAGTGTATATATAATAATATATATTGCTACATGCCTTGTAAATATTATTGGGTTTGTTTACTGAATCATGACATAATAGTATAAATACATATATAAATTAAACTTCATAATGGGAGTCAACTTCCATTATGGTAGGCTAGTGAGGATAATTCTATCTACATGCCATTTATATATAAGAGAGAGATACCAAATTAGATTTTTTTTTCAAATTCATATATTGTGCCAAAGGGGACAATGTTATTAAATTCCCAATGCAATCACCATATTTAGAAATGAAAATTTCATTGGAATTCTTTTATGATGAACAATTTCACACATTTAATATAAATGATGCATTAGTTTCCGTAAAGCCATTTGTTAGTCAATTACAAGACAAATTGTCTCATTATTATTTATTTATACATGTTTTTACTATTGATTCATAAGAGTATATATATAATAATATATATTGCTACATGCCTTGTAAATATTATTGGGTTTGTTTACTGAATAATGACATAATAGTATAAATACATATATAAATTAAAAACTAAGTTTACTTATATTGTTACATGTTACTCCAAACCATAATAATTCTTAGATTACTTTTCATTCAAATGTCTATTTAGACTTTTGTTATAATTCTTACAACAAATAACCACTTAAGTTTTCCAACATAAGTTAATTTTCTCATTAATAATAAATTAACTTATATGGCCAATAAAAATGAGAAAATTACTTTCCTCTCTAGATTCCACTTTTAAAGTCATTTATTGTATCATTTAATAAGTTGGAGTTCAACTTACATTTTCCTTCCATAATAAAATTAAGGCATCTAGAATTGTTCAAATAATGTAAAACTTGGACATAAATCTAATTGGGACCCAAGGAACATGAATTTTCCATTACATTTCACTTTTGATATTTTCTATTATGAGTTATGGCACCATTCATATTTGTCTCATTAAAATTATATTTGTGAATATATTATATCTTTATTATCAACATTCATTGAACTAAATGTTATTATCCTCACATTGTTTCCAAAGTGCTATCTTATATTTTTTCACGAAACTCCCCATTTTACATCATTTAACATATTTACTCTATTAGTTACATATTTATTAAAATAATAGGACATTGTTCATATTTATGGACAGGGAATTACTAATTATTACTCCAAGCATATTATTCCATTTAGCAATTATGTTAGTAAAGAAAATATATGTAACATATTTCATGATTTTATTTACATGATGGCACATAATTAAGTCATTATGTAAATATGTTTTAATTTTTACCCTTGATTGGTCAAATTTAAGAAACAGCCTTACTATATTTCTAATAATGGAATATCGTAAGATTCTTAGTTTTGGTTCATTTTAACACTCTACCCTTTAAAAGGATTTCACCCTCAAAATCTAAACATCCATATACTATCGTCCAATTACTCTCCATCACGTAAAAGGTTTAACCTGATAAAACCACTATTATAGATATCATGGTTACTTATACACCTTTTAGTCATGTACACTTTTTATGTTGTTCATGCTTCCAACTGACATGTCACATACACCTAGGATTGAATTTTAGGTCCTTGTGGTTCCAACCTAGAAACTCTAAAATTCACATATCAAAATTTAATATTTACCTAGTAAAACTTTCCACATATTAGAGGTGTAAGGAGGGTAGGTCCACTAAACTTTTTTTGTACATGTAAAATCCTCTTAGGGTAAACATACTAAGAGAAACAGGATTGAAATAGTTAGATAATTGACAACTAATGGCTATGATACCATACCATAAGGAGTGGGTCCCAAGAGGGGATCAACTCCCTACTCAATTAAATAAAAATAAACATCTCATATATCAAACACCACTATTAGTTTTTTGTAAAAGGGATGATAACCAATTTATTCAAAATGTATGTATCATGATACCAAATGTAGCACTGGAATACAAAACATCTAACTATTACAAAACTTGATATTGTCACTATCCTTCACCATATATGGTGATACATATCAAAACAAGAACGTAGGATCAACAGAGGATCATCTAACTACCTCAAAACTATCCCTAAAATGTTTGACTACACCTGATGTCCTGGTTTAACTTGGTTAACTTCTCCTTGACCTACACCTTGGGTTGGAAGCATATCCCAGCAAAAGAAGAAAAGTAAATACATCAGCAAAACATTGGTATGAGCATATTAAATTGAGATTGAGCAATGTAAGGAATAAAGGATGTCAAATAAAAAAGGCATCCCATAGAAAAGGAAATAACTACCCAAGTGGGAATAAAAGAATTTGAATCCAATAAAATAATAAATAAGATCAAGGCATCCATATGTTTTACATGTGACTATACTAGAACCATATAAATATGTTGGTAGGAAATAACACATCAAACACAAATATGGGGTGAACATGAACATATACACATCTGTTGTAAGCAGGACAAGATACACATCTTCTCTAATAATATCACTTGCAAGAATGATCACATATGCATTATCAAGTGTGGGATTTTACACATCCACATAAAATAACACATGTCAAATTATACTAGTATTCACCACATGATGCATAACAAAATAATAAAAAAGTCTAAATTAAAATATGATGGATGAGAACATCCAACAGTTATCATGATGGGTCAGAGAACCCATAAACAAATATATAATTATTTTCACAATTAAGATACTTTACATGATCACAAAAATCAACAAATTGCAAATGAAGATTCCACAAGGATTAAGATGAACACGATATAAGTAAGAGTACAACATGGATCAAGAGGTCAAAGCCATTACGATTAGGCCCAAATAGTTCATCAAGTCAAGAAAGAGAAAGTTCAATAATAAAATACCTTCAAGAGGCAAAAGAGAGAGATAAAGGAAGTAACCGCTCAACATGACTCATGAGGGATGCAACATACATTATGGGAGGAAAAAACTAGGTTAATTGATCAATATAGAATAATAGGGAATGCAGTCATACCTCAAGAAGTCTACATATGTCCATACTTGTTCAAGTTGTAGTTCAATAGTTTTGGTGGTCGTAACTTGTTGTAGGTAATCTTATGTCTTTTTCTTAATTCACCATGCATTTTCATGGAGTTTGAATAGTTCATCAATGTGAGGAATAGAACTGAGGACAGATGTCAAAACTAGAGAAGCATGATTTTTTTTGTTATGTATGCCTAGAGAGCCAATCATATGATGATTGTAATGACATATCATGTAAACCAATTTGATTATTAATAAAAGGAAAGCTCCAATTTATTCTATTTAATTCAGTTATGAGATAATGATGTAACATTATAAATGTCTAGAGAATAATATTACTCAATGACGTATGTATTCAAGTTACTATCCTTGTGGATGAGATCATACAAATATTAAGGGTACATAGACACATTCTTGTTATGTTCATGATCGATAGTTATTGTGGAAGGTTGATAGACAACAATAACACATAAGATCAGAGTGTGAGTTGGTTGATGACTAAATCTCATTAGTTGTGATATGGAAATATCAAACCAAACATAGATACATGTTATAGAACAATGTATCAGACAGACCCACTGTGATACAGACACATGGAAACCATCATCATGGAAGGCATAGTCAACTCTCACAGTGATGGTGGTTGTTGTGGTTCTTAGACCTGAAATCACTGTACTCATCACATGGAGTTGGGTACACTTTGACATAATCAAACATAGTCTTGAAACATGGGTTGCTATAACGGTGATGGTTGGGTGACTTTGACACATGGAGATTGACTGTGAGTGATACATATGGGATTTGTCCCTCCTACTCAAGTATGATGTCCTAGGCCTCTTGATTAGCGAGACTGAGAAATGCATGACCATGCACATGTGAGTCAATATGTGATATTGAGCTTGTATATATCTTAGACAGACTACTCTTGGTTTAGAAATATGATTAAATAATAATGAGGGTGACTGCTCCATGCCTCTAGTTCAATGTGGACATTAGTGACAAAGGAATTATACAAACACTACAACACCATACACAAATTGTAGGTTGAAGTTGTTCCCCAACTTTTCATTTACTTGGGTAGCATTGATGTGTGACTAGGCACCACTCATTGCTTGTGATGTCATAAGTTGTTATGGAAATTTACTACTGACATAATATGGGACCTATAGGGTCACACACATAGGTCTCAACCTAGAAGAGGAGTTCAGATCTTGAATGATGATTGAATTAAGTACTAAAGTTTTTCGGCATTTGATTCATGCAAAAAGTAGGAAAAGCATTTCCAAATGCCCATCTCAAGTGTTGAGATGGTTGTCTGAAAGTGCCAAACGTCCGTCTCAAGTGTTGAGACGGGTGTCTGGGGAGTCAGCCCTATGATGAGTTCAAATTGGCGAAGGAAGTGAACCGACCCAATTGACTGACTCGACTCAAGTCACCAGATGACCTTCTGGGCGATCGAGATGGCGGTCTCGCATGGGAGAGATGGTCTGATTTGGCCAAGGAAAGGTTCTAGATATTTCCTAATTTGTTTGAGTTGCATATTATTTATTTTGTAAGGAAATTAATATGGTATATTAATTGGAAATGAATTTCCAATTTTGTGTACAACTGAGAAACATTTAAATGGTCATCTGGGTTGTACCAAATGACCTTTGGCATGCCATATGACTCTTTGGGTTTCCAGATGATCGTCTGGGCTATCACAGGTTGCAAAATTTCTAGAATTGTTCTGAAAAATTAAGAGACTGGGAACCTGGACCCAAACCCCGCCTATAAATAGAGGGGTATCGGGGACTTCCCAGAGAACAAAATAGACAATTGAGAATCAATTAATCTAATAAATGTTGTCCTCTCCAAGCAAGTCCTACCCCATTAGGGAGGGATAGCCAAGGGAGAGAGCAATTGAGATCATTGTTGTGGAAAAGTAAGTTGGTGACTAGTATATCAATAAGAGGGATGACTCCTTCCTAATCATTCTAGCATGACGATAGAAGTTGTAGACGGTCCTTGTGGATGACCATAGAGGCGGAAGACCGTTGTCTGCCACTAGGAGGACAACGTCAACTAACAATCTGTGACAAAAATAGTTGCAGAAGAAGACGACGTTTGTGGCTGCAATTCATGGTGCAGACCAGGAGGCGCAATAGTTTGATGAGTCCCAATGCAACCAGGATTCAGAGTTGCACATCTACAACAATGAGGATTGTCGTTGTACTTGCTTCAGGACCAGTTATATCCTTGAAACCATCCTTCATGTATTATAATTATTGACATGATCTACTGGTTATGGGAATATAGTAGATAATTTTTTTATTTTTGGTGCCTGCTCTGTAGCCATATTTCCCTATAGATTTGTGAACTACAAACATGATGAAGAGGACATCATGTTGGTAGGAGATGTTGCTTCATGGTCATGGTGGAGGGAAAGAATAGGGAAGAGAGACAGAAGAGGAAATCATGAGCAACATTCTGCATAGAACCAACTTAAAAAAGGTCGCAGACAGAGAACAGAGGTGAGAGATTTTATAGAACCAAGAATAAGAGTCAAATGTTGTTTCCTGATTGGTTTCTTTTGGCGTACATAAATTTAGTATAATAGGAAATCTTTAGGAAAATTCAACCCAGCTGAAGCAGCAATATTCCCTAATATACTAGTATTTTTATCCTTTATTTTATATTTTATTTAAGGAAACAAGCATTAACGTAAATTTCACATGTAGTCTAATTATGACATGTATAATATAAATTTAACATATGTTTTTTTTGAACTATTTAATAAGTCATTTAATTTATTGTATCCTTTTAGTATTACCATGCTAATTTATTTCACAATTTATCCATGGCAACTTAGATTATCCAATTGATGTGAAATGTCATAAGTAAACTAACTAATACATGAAAAATCCAAGTGTAACATTAGTTCTTATTTTTAGATTCTTTACTAGAATAATTAAGATATAAATATGTTCTTAGTATTCTTTATATAATAATTATCATAATGTATATTGTGTTTTTATATTTGGTTTTTATGATCCTTTGGAAATGTCTACTCATGAGGGAAGTATATCCTTTTTATATTTCTTTAAATACTTGTTGTCATGCTAGTTTTCCATTAAGTATGTGTTACACAATTTCCTTTTCAGGAAAAGGCATCTATATAATTAATGTAAAGATAGATTCTAATTTTGATTTTCAATCACCCCAAAACTATTCTAAATTTTTATATCATGAATTTGATTATAATAGTAAATTATACAAGAAACATGTGAAGATATTCATGGTATCTATAATATAACATTTTTGAGAAATATAGGAGGAAAGTGGTAAGTTTTTTAGAATAGCATACAAACAATATTGTTATAGTTTTTCAATTGGTATTCAATTATATATTAGATTTGTTTTATGTTTTGACATCTTCTCAATGGAATATAAACTCCATAATGAGAGTCGACTTCCATTATGGTAGGATAAGGAGGATAATTCTATTTACATGCCATTTATATATAATAGAGAGATACCCAATTAGATTTTTTTGTGAAATTCATATATTGTACTAAATGGGACAATGTATTTAAATTCCATATACAATCACCATATTTCGAAATGAAAATTTTATTGGAATTCTTTGATGATAAACAATTTCACACATTTACTGCAAATGATGCACATGTTTTTGTAAAGACATTTGTTTGACAAAGACAAGGCAAATTGTCCCGTTATTATTTAAAGAGACATTCATGCATGTTTTTATCATCAATTCATAAATATGTATATCATAATATATAGTGCCACATGCCTTGTAAGTATTTTTGGGTTTGTTTACTGAATAATGGCATAATTGTGTATATATATTTATTAAGTAGAAACTAAGTTTACTTATATTGTTACATGTTACTCCAAACCACAACAATTCTTATATTTCTTCTCATTCAAATGCCTAGTTATACTTTTTTTTATATTTCTTCCAAGAAAAAAGGACTTAAGTTTCTCAACATAAATTATTTTCTCATTAATAAGAAATCAACTTCTATGGCCAATAAAAAGGAGAATATTTATTTAAATAATAGTTCATTATTAATGTTTATGGACATGTAATTACCAATTATTACTCTAAAGCATATTATTCATTTTTATTTAGCCATTATGTCAGTAAAGAAAATTTATGTAACATATTTCATGATTTATTTACATATTGGCACACAATTAAGTCATTATGTAAATATGTTTTAATTTTTACCCTTTTTTGGTCAAATCTAAGAAACCAATCTTGCTAGATTCTAAGTTTTGGTTTGTTACATCTCCGTTGTAGGATGATGAGATTATGGATTCAACAATTCAGTGTTATGTTGATTTTTTATTTGGCTCGATGAAGTATGCAGGCTCTCTTGAAGCTACCTGGAAGTCTATGTTTGTATGCTTTTAGGACAATGTATATGATTAGTAACACCCTTTTAACTTTTCCATTAGATATGATCTACAAGTGTGGCCGAGAAAATAGGACAAATACAAAGTTGTGATCAGTAACATCTTATTATACACAATATAAGTTTCCAATAGATATGATCAGTAACCGCATAGTGCTTGAGCCAATGTTGTTTTAATTGTGCTTCTTACTTTTGTACTATCTCACTTGCTTGTTGGCAAGTAATGCAAAACATATGCAAATACATATCAGACTTTATGAGTGACTCCATACTTAGATAGATGGTTATTGAATTGCTTCTCAACAAAATGCATGCCTCCATCAGAAATTACAGCTCTAGGAACTCCAAACTGAGGGAAAATGATTTTTTGAAATAGCTTGACTACAGATTTTGCATCTGGTGCTTGGGTTGGAATGGCCTCAACCCATTTAGAGATGTACTCACAAGCAACTAAGATATATTTATAGCCACAAGAAGATGGGAATGGTCCCATATAATCAACTCCCCATACATCAAATACCTCAATATCCAAGATAGAGTTAAGAGGCATGTCATCGCGTCTAGATATTCCTCTGGTCCTTTAGAATTTATCACAAGCTTTGACAAACAATTTGACATCTTTAAACATGTTGCCAATAGAAACCGGCCTGGAGAATTTTTGTTGTAGTCTTCTCTCCTCCAAAGTGACCTCCGTAAGGAGAGGCATGGCATTCAGTGATGATAGTGGCAATCTCTTCTTCAGCAACACACCTCTGAATTAGTCCATCACTCCCATATTTAAACAACAAGGGATCGTCACAATAGTAGAACTTTACATCATGGAAGAACTTCTTCTTCTGCTGGTATGTCAAATCTGGTGGCAGGTGTCATGTAGCAAGAAAATTCACAATGTCTACAAACCATGGTGCTTGTGTGGACGACAATGCATAAATCTTCTCAACAGGCAAATGGTCCTCAATAGGCAATAAGTCTCCAGCATATGTAGTCAACCTAGAAAGGTGATCAGCAACATTGTTCTCTATCCCCTTCTTATCTCAGATTTCAAGATCAAACTCTTATAGAAGCAGTATCCAGTGGATGAGACGAGATTTGACATCCTTCTTGTTTAGCAAATACTTTATGGCAGCATGATCTGTATACACGATTACCTTAGATCCTACCAAGTACTATCTGAATTTGTCGAAGGCGTACACTATAGCAAGCATCTCCTTCTCGGTGGTTATATAATTGATTTGTGCTTCATCTAGGGTCTTGTCTATATAGTATATGGCATGAAGCTTCTTATCTTTTCGCTGTCCCAAGACTACTCCTACTGCATGATCTCTTGCATCACACATCAAGTCAAAAGGAGTGTTCCAGTCCAGTGGTTGAATGATTGGGGCTGAAATAAGAGCTTCCTTGAGCTTGGTGAAAGCGGTATGGAAGTCATCATTGAATATGAATTCAGCATCTTTTGCTAGTAAAGAACATAATGGCTTCAAAATCTTAGAGAAGTCTTTAATGAATCTTCTATAGAACCATGCATGACCAAGGAAACTAAAGATGTCTTTGACTGAAGAGGGAGTAGACATCTTCTCAATAGCTTCCATATTAGCCCTGTCAACTTCAATACCTTTGTTAGATACAACATGGCCTAATACTACATCGGATTGTACCATGAAATGGCACTTCTCCCAATTTAGTACTAGGTTAACCTCTTTGCAGCGAGCTAAGACTAATGACAAGTTGCATAAACATTGATCAAATGAGTCTCCATAAACTCTAAAATCATCCATGTAAAATTTCCATTATGTTTTCAATAAAATTGTAGAAAATAGCCATCATGCATCGCTAAACATCGCAGGAGCATTGCAAAGACCAAAGGGCATGCGACAATAAGCATAAGTTCCATACGTGCATGTAAAAGTGGTCTTCTCTTGGTTGGGAGGATAGATAGGAATCTAGAAAAACCCAGAATACTCATCCAAATAACAAAAATAAGAATTTTTGCAATATGTTCAAGCATCAAGTCGATAAATGACAACAGAAAATGATCCTTGTGAGTCGCTTTGTTCAAACTTTGGTAATCAATACACATATGCCAACCCGTGACTATGTGTGTTTGTATCAACTCATCATTATCTCCCTTGGTGATAGTTGCACCCCCCCTTCTTAGGTACCACATTAATGGCACTAACCCAAGGGTTGACACTTATAGGGTAAATGATACCAGCATCAACCAACTTAAAGATTTTTCTTTTTAACCACCTCAAGCATGTTTTGATTTAAATGTCTAGGTGGTTCAATGGTGGGTTTATCATCATCCTCCATGTTTATTATATGCATGTAAATGGAGGAATGAATGCCTTTCAAATCATCGATAGAGTAACCAATGACATCTTTGTACAAACGTAATTTTTATTTTCTTGTTCATTAGTTAACTCATTATTGATTATGACAGGAGAAGTAGAGTCATATCCAAGGAATGCATACATCAGCCCTGGTAGAAGGGCTTTGAGTTCTACCTTTCTCTCAGCTGTATTTTCTTTGACTTTGTCATCAACAGGTGGAGTGTCTTCTTTAGTAGCTTCTGATTGAGCAGTAGAAAATACCCCAGAATTTTTAGATTCATTGTTTGTAACTTCATCATCATCACAGTAGTTCAGTATCAAATTAGAAACATCATGATCTTCTTCTACAACGGAGTCAATAGAGTCCATAAAATAGATTTCTTCTACATGTGAAGGTGCTTTCATGACATCATATACAGAAAACTCCATGGCTTCTTCGCCAACTCAGAGTGTGAGTTTGCCTTCTCGGACATCAACAAGGCATCCAGCGGCTCTCAAGAAAGGCTTCCAAAAAAGAATGGGGCTAGAAGGAACTTCTACCATATCTAACACAACAAAATCACAAGGAATATAGAGTTTACCAATTTGCACTAGCACATCTTCCACGATAACTTTGGGATATTTGATGGAATGATTGGCTAGTTCAATGGCCATCTTTGTAGGCTTCAGATCTCCAAGATCTAGCTCCTTCCATAAGGTATACGAAATGAGACTAATACTAGCTCCAAGGTCTACAAGACCTTTGTCAAATGTAGTGTTGCTAATCTTACATGGTAGAGTAAAGGCTCTCAAATCATCTAGCTTCTCAAGAAGTCTGTTTTGAATGATAGAACTGATTCTTTTAGAAAGCATCACAGTTTCCACTTGGTCCACCTTCCTCCTCTTGGTGAGGATGTCTTTAAGAAACTTAGCATATGACGACATCTCTGCAATAACTTCAGCTAGCGGAAGGTTGACGTAGAGTTTGTTTAGAATGTCCATAAACTTCTGAAACTTTGAATCCTCCTTCTTATTTGCAAGTCTTTACAAAAATGGTGCAATTTCTTTAGTAGAAGGTGGTACCTCAGTTGTATCTTCTCCTTTGTCACCCATAGGGGCGTCAAACTTCTCTTCATTGGCAATCTCTTCACTCTTCTCCTTGGGCAGAGAAGGTCTTTGGATTTCAGCTCCACTCCTCAAGGTGATAGCATTCGCCTGTTGTCTTGTATTCACCTCCGGTTGGCCTGGAAGAGAACTAGATGAGTGTTCTTTTGTTGCGTCAAGGCTTGCTGGGAAATTTGATTTTCCAACATCCTTGTATGAGTGGAAATGCCATCCACTTTTGTAGAGAGTTGGGTAATTGCATCCTTCAAGAGCTTGTCATTGCCCCTAAACTCTTCATTTTGATGCATCTATGTGGAGATAAATTTCTCCATCATAGCCTCTAAGGAAGAACTTTGGGGTTGTTGTTGCTGTTGGTAACCCCTATTATTGTTGAAACTTGGAGGATTCCCATTTTTTGTCAGTTGAAGTGTTATTGTTGTGGTTTCTACTGTCCTTGTTGGAAATTTTGAGCATTGCTTGTGTTTCTATAGGAGAAATTAGGATGATCTCTCCATCCCAGATTGTAGGTGTTGGAATAGGGATTGTATTGCTTGTTCCCATGCATCCCAATGGCATTGACTTGTTCTAGGATCCCTCCATTTGCATTAGGAGCAAAGCATAAAGAAAAGTATGTCCAGAAATCCCACAAGCTTCACATATCACTTCAGCTGATTGGATTTGCAATGTAGTCATCTTCTCAAATTTTTGTGTAAGAACATCTAGTTTAGCAGCAATTAGGTCAACGACATCAATAGTATGCTTCCCTCCTTACTTCCCGGTTGAAGAACTAGCTATAGAGGATTGTGCCTTCCTATCCGACCCCCACTGGAAATGGTTGAGCGCTATGTCTTCAATGATATCATAAGCCTCCCTATAAGACTTATTCATCAATGCTCCATTTGCTACGACATCCAGTGTCATGTGGGTATTGTAGAACAGTCCATTGTAAAACATTTGGAGTAGCAACCAATTGGTCAATCCATGGTGAGGGAAAAGGCATTGCAGGTCCTTAAACTGCTCCCATGTATCATACAGAGTTTCTCCATCAGATTGAGAAAAGTTTGTGAGCTGGTTCCTTAATTGGGTTGTTTTGCTCGGTAGAAAATACTTTGCAAGGAAAGCATTTAAAAGTTGATCCCATCTTTTGATGGACTTATTAGGAAGATATCAAAGCCACTCCTTGGATCTATCTCTCAAGGTGAAATGGAACAACATTAACCTTACTCCATCGACGGATACACCATCGATTTTGAAAGTGTTCATATACTCCAAGAATTCAGCCACATGAAGATTCAGATCTTCATTAACGGTACCCCCGGAACGGTTCTGGTGGATCATTTGCATCATTGAGGGAGCTATAGAGAAATTGTTTCCTTCCATTGTAGGCAGATCAATGGCTCCACAAATGTTTGTGGCAAATGGAATGGAGAAATCCTTCAAAGGACAGTCGTCCTCCATGGTTGGATTTTTCTTGTGCAGTTTCTTCAAAAGACGAAGAAGATGGTGATGGTGATGGTGATGGTGATGGTGATGGTGATGGTGATGGTGATGGTGATGGTGATGGTGATGGTGATGGTGATGGTGATGGTGATGGTGATGGTGATGGTGATGGTGATGGTGATGGTGATGGTGATGGTGATGGTGATGGTGATGGTAGAACACCTCCTAGCAGTGGTTTCTCTACTCTTCTTGCTCTTCTTAAGCTTGAAAGAGTGCGCTCAATCTCAAGGTCTAGCAACGCAGATGTTTGAAGACCCATTTGCGAGAGACGCATACAACCTGAAAAATAGCAAGAGATATTAAGAACATAACTAAAAGGTATGTGGAAATTCAAAAATGGAAATGATGATCTAGTCTCAAATACTAATTAGAACTTGTTACTTTAATTAGATTAACCATATCTCCCCAGCAACGATGTCAAAAACTTGTTGGTTGTTACACTAACGAGTTTCAATCTTAAGAAAGACTTTTTACTCAACTAGCTATTTCCTACAAGTATACGAGAGTAGTTGTAGTCGAGATCAAACACAAGGAGCTTGGTAACCAATTAAATACAATATTGCTAAGATTCAACAATCTAGACCGTTTTAAAGATGTGATTTGGTTGATTAAGCTCGGTAAGTCCCAATGAAGGACCCAAGTTAGAACCTCACTGAAGGCACTTTGCAAACGGCAATCCACGCTGATTAGGCATGGGAGGGGGGTGACCAGACCACACCCTCTCATGCCTCGAGAGTTTACCATGTCGGGCTCGCCCGGGGTGGGTTCTCTCGGTCACCAAAAAAAAGATGTGATTTAGTTGATTAAGCTAAAATTTCAGAACTAAACTATACAGTATGGATTACTAAAAGAGGTTAAATTTTAGATATGGAAGTATCTTGGACATACAACTTCACCCACATATCATAGAATAAAATAGGTGCATGATATTTAAACATACTAAGCACTTGTTTTAAAGGAGAGTTGTATGTTGCACTTCACCTCTCAATGCAAGTATAATGATCCTAACTCAAAACAACATTCTCATTTATGAATTTCGTTTTGGATCACAAACCTACTCCTCAACTCCATAATTTCCACTCTCATGGTAAAGAAGGAGTTTCCAAGAGAATACCTCCTTACTCTCCTACCTATCTTCTCATATCAAGCAAGAAAGCATAAAACATGCACATAAAGTGGCCAGCCATACAGGCAAGAAGAAAGAAACCAGTACTCACAAGGTGGAAAAACAAGCAACTTAGCATTTAGTATGAAATTATCATGTTCCATACATGATATGACATGGGAGATACTCTCCCATGTCCAATAAAAGGAATCTACTCATCCATGATGATGCACAATAGAAAATATGCAGAAATTTTAGAGTTCAACATGGTTTAGAGAAGGAAAAGCTAAGAGAACTGAAGGTGTAACCCAAGAAGAGTAGAATTCTGGCTTGGGGACAAAATTCTACTCCTAAAGGTTCTCCAAACCAGACAAACTTCCCTCCCGAGAAGCCTTGTGGAGAGATGAAGCTCTACTTCACCTTCAGAGAAGAAAATGGAAAAGAAGAGAAGAAGAATGGAGGTTCTTTGGAAAGTAACCACCTTCTTCCATCCAAAATCACCCTCCTTAGCTCTGGGCCTGCTCTTGGATGAAAGACTTTTGAAATATGACCCTTGATAACCGCTCTATAGGATGGTCTTATCTTTAAAAATGAGAGAAATCATATTTAAAATTTGTTGAAATTGAAAGCGACATGGCATCTTCCTTGGGACACGTCGTGTCCTGGTCTTCGACAGTTGTTCTAAGTGTAAAGCACATGGCATGTCTAAATTAAAACACACCGTGTACGTTACCAGAAATACAAGAATTGGTTCTGAATTCCCAGGTACACGCCGTGTCTATTACATACACCGTGTACTTTTCCTCTGCGTCTGAAGTATATGGCCAACTGGAAATGTGCACATCGTGTCTTAATTTAGCACGTCGTGTGCTTTGCTGTTTTAGTAGAAATAGAATTCTGAACGTCTACAAGGCGTGGAGAAGCCCCAATGATGATGAATTTGAGTTGGGCTATCTCCAATTTGATCCTTTTGAAGCATATTTGCAATACACATCATGTGATATGCAAAATAACAAAAAGGTGGCAAGAATAATATGAATAGAGGCTAAATGAGAATGAAATGAACTGAATTTGTGTGTGAAATCGTGTGAAAAGTTGATGTGGAAAGCACACAACACTATGTATGCCTCTCTTGGTACATTTAGAAAAGAGCATGTGGAGAGATTGGGTGGTGGGTAATAGGAAGAGAGAAATCCTTATCCTACACTCCATATTATCTCTTTCCACCGAGTGCATTAGGAGAAGATAGTTTGAGAAACCTATACTAGGTTAATATCGGTTGGATTCTACCTCATTCCATAGTCCAGTAAGCCTCATAAGGATGGATAGGAGTTGATAGTGACTACTTCTCCTATATAAACCATATGCCATTATATGGATAACTAGTAGAATATGATTCTCCATCCTCATTTCACTTAGTTGTTTAGGTTGATAGAATAAATTTTGGATTTGAATACATAAATAATACCCTAACATGATTGATAGTTGCATAACCAGAAGTGGCCCACTACCCTTAATTATTGGTTGCTAATCCTTAATTGTTCTACTTGCTAGTTAGTGTTAGTTTCTCTATATTCCTTTCTTGTGTCATTTGTTTAATTTCCTTGTTCATGGTGAATTGCTATAATTAGGGCCATGTTGTCTTATTTGTAATTTTGGGTTGGTTTGTTAGTCAATTGCTAGCCTAGTTCAATGTTAATGTCATTTTTATTTTAATGTATTTAATTTCCATCTCGTGTCATTACTTGTCTAGGTTTAGTGTAATTTCTCCCTTAGGTTATTCATTACCCTTAATTATTATGTTTTAGCGTAGATCTTCATTCTTGCCTCCATTTCTTGCATGCTTACTTACTTTAAATCAAAATCCAACTTTAAACACTCAAAACCTTAATCTCCATATTAGGATCCTAGCCTAACAAACAATCTCTAGTATCCCCATCTCTCCATGTGATTTCGAACATGTTCTTTCCAGTACTCCTATACTACATCCCAAGCACATGCTCTTGTACATTTTGTATATACAATGTTTTGACTTGGGTATCTTTTGTAAGCCAAGTGTTTTACTACATCAGTACTTTACAATTAAGCATGCTCGACCTAGAGTAGTACTGGATGGGTGACATGTAGGGAAGTTTATTATGGGTTGTGCATGAGTGAGGACAAAGCACATAGTTGAAGCCATTGGTGGTCTATGGGGCCATTTGTCTTTCTTCAAACTCTAATAAAAGCTCAGGAAATAGGCCTAAGTATTATGTATCCCTAGAGGATTGGCCACTGTAATTTTTACACATTTTGGAAACTAAATTGTGGGTAATTTGAAAATGTAGTATATGTAAGCTTATAAGAAAATTGAGTGAAATTGTAAAGTTACTTAGAAAGCAATCGGATAACACAGAAATGTCAACCAAGATTAGGTTAAAGGCATTGAGATACACGTGGAAAATGTGTTAGGCACCCCCATGGTGCGTAAACTTGGTAATACCAGTCCTAGTGAGGTAAAAGTAAGATTTTCCATTTATATGATTATATAAACATAAAAGATACCTACATACATGATAGTTCCATATGAAAAGAGGGTTAACACATTAACAATAACAAGATCATCAATTCCATGTGTTCACATGATTGAACCACTATGGGATTGGAAAAGGGGAGGTTGAAAGGGGTTTACATTATGGCTAGACTCAATCTATCATGCCTGGACTTTGTAGGATGTGTTGTTCCTTTTTAAGGTCTTAGAGGTTGAACATGGAGTGTTAGGGGCTCTGAGCTTGAGGATATCTTTCTTCAAGTCAAAAGGTTGTAGCTTAGATTCTTAGGTGGTAGTTAGGTCTTAACCATAGATATGTTCATGCCTTAATAGATGACACCAATGGGTTGTATTTATAGAGGGTAGGTGGTTGCCAAGGGTTACGATTTAGATAACCCCAAAATAAAGCAAAGAAGGGTGTGAGAAGAGGTTAGGCATGCACCTCAATGGTGGGATATCCCCATATTATAGATACCTCTAAGATATTCAATTATTTAGTCATGTTTAGCAGGAATGTGAGACCAGGGGAAAGTGGGTTGCATATGGAGGGTGCCCCACTATCCAAGTCCCATAATTGTTTCAATGGTTAATTATTTTTTATGGGATATAACTCTCATAAGTTAATGTGTTGGCTAGGTGGCCCACCTTACCTTGGTCATAACAACATCTCAGTCAGGCTGAGGTAGCAAACAATCATAGAGGTGATCAGGAGATCATAATTGGTACATGCACAGGGTGCACCAAATTAGATGTGAGTTTAGGTGGTGTGGGCTAGGTAGCTTGCCTAGGTCATTGGGGTTGGATAATCGAAATCTCCTCAGCTAGGGTTCTGGTGACACCATCCAAGTGAAGTAGTATTTGGTAGAATATCCATGATTTGATTGTCTAATGTGATCAAAATTGTATGAATTGAATGATTATGATCTCTTATCATGAGAGAGACGAAGATCATATTTTGTTAATTCGTTTGTTGACTGTTTCTTGTAGTTTTTATTGAATCAAATGTCAATTATTGACCATAGACATAATAAAAGGTCATGTGGTCTATTGCATTTTTCAAGCACGAAGTTAAATCATATCTTATCCTAACATATCTCGGGACATAATCCTAGGTCTAAGATGTTTGTATTGTCTAGAACTACCCAACATGGATTGTCAAGAACTCAAGAAAACATGAAAGAAGAAACATGGATTTTCTAAAACTCCCAAAGTTACAAAAATGTTTTACTTGTTATTTTTATGTTATAGAAATCTAACTCATATGTTCATTGTAAACCTTTATAAAGGTAAGGAATTTGGAGTTGCCAACTTATTTTGTGATGCAAATAGGGAAACTATAGACATGTGTTTGAATTAGCAGGAAAATACAAAAATATGAAAGTTAACTCCACCAAAGGGTCGATAGGAGGAGGAAAATGTGGCCATAAAACCGATTAAGGGAATCTTGTTATGATAGGGAAAGGATTTAGGCACCCCCGTTTCACGTGGATATTGCTATAATGCATGTTTAATCTCTGTTTGTGAAGTACAACTCAATTTCATTTTGGGTTTTCGGTTAAGAAAACAAAATGATAAAAATGTGATATAAAGTTTGAGAATCCTTTATGCCACAAGATAATCATGGAACTTTCCTTCATAACCCTAAGGACTTCAGTAGATTAAGGATCCAGATTTCCTCAAGATCTCCCATAATAGAGATCCATTGCAAGCAAAAGGGATGTAATGTAGGAAATATAGAGAGATGATAGAGAAGTAGTTGGTTGATCAAGAGAGATATAGATGTGTGTGAATAAAGATCATAACACTATCAACTTACATGATATGCATAAAAGAGATGTGTTCAAGCACGAGTAAGTTGCAATATTAAAGCAATCAAGTTCACATGATTGTTCAAAAATATATTGATAAAATAAGCTTGGAAAGATGATGCAACTAGATAAGAATGACAATATTTAGTTAAGAAATGGCAATGAGCATGTTAGAGCAATCATGGAGTTAAATAAATTAAATATACATGATATATGATCATGTACAAGAAAGATCTAGTTGTTCTAGCATGATAAATTTTTAAGTGATAAACAAGTAGATTCAATAATTAAGATATGAGCGCAACTAGATAAATCATCGATGTAATGATGATTATTGATATCTAGTTCACCTGGAAAGAGTAGTTATGAAATCATGAACATGTAGAAATAACTTGAGTAAAATCTACTAGAGTAGTTAAAGCATGCAAGATGTTGATCAAGATCTAGTAGATACATGAACAACAACAATTCAAATAGATCTATAGGACCATTTTGCCTCCTTAGAATTTTCATAGACTTCAAGAATATCAAAATTGTTGTTCCAAAAGAAGGATCTTCTAGATATGAATAGGTCAGGAGTGTGAAAAAGAAGGATAGTTTGCTCTATTGACTTAGGAGGGTTGAAAGGGGAAAGAGTTGACGATAGATACAATATTTTTAATTTATAAGTATTCCAATGGTTGGATGGTTAAATCTAGAAAGAATCAGGGTAAAAAATCAAAACATACTCAAAGTTGCTTCCTTACACTATTGAAATTTGTCATTCTGTATAGAGCAACCCATGGTAGAATGTGAGATTATGCCATGTGGCATACTTGGAGGCACAGAGTGATATGTCTGAAGAATACCTAAAAGACATATTTCATTTTTTTTAGTATCTGACTTTTAGGAAGTTTCTAAATTCATTTCAAATTGGATATTCATGCCGACAAGGAGTGGTTCAAGTGGTCAAGCATGGTGTCTCCTAACAAAGGGACCCAGGTTCAAATCCCAGTTGCCTCCTTGATTTATCACCCTCCCGGGAATTCGGCCTCCGGCACAAGCATGGGAGAGGGGGAGAATCTTTCTCTCTTAATCCCATACAAATTGGATATTCACTGTAAATTATGATGGTGTGTCTTGAGCTATAAATTTTTGTTGTATAAAAGAAATATAGAGGAGAGAGTAAAATTTGATGGGAAAGTCTTCCCCTTCTCCCACTTTTTTGAAAAGGCATTTATATCAAGATGGAACTAGAGTTACAAATAGGCTATGGAATTGCATTCGATATCATGATCCTCTAAATGAATGACACTTATTTTCAATGAGAGTTGAAATGCAATTGAATTTCCAACTAGTATTGGATTTGAATATTTTATTCATGGGAATTCAATTGCAAAAATTATTAAAAAGGGGCTTGTAAAAATCTATGTTAAAGGCTAAATTTGTCATAAGTCTAGAGAGAGGATGCCTTTATCTATGAACCCTTGATAGGACAAGGACAGGAGTTGAGTTAATTAGAAGTTGAAGAATATGGAAATGTGAATTAGATGTGATAAATTTCATAATTTTATGAAGAACTAATTGATTTGAAATATTAGTTATGTTAAACACACCTCTATCATTCCACTGTGGCATTTTCTTGGGTGAGAATTTGAGTTGATTGATCACTTTGCAGTCAATAATTATATATAAAAAGTAATAAATGCAGTGGCCAGAGCGAATGGTGTTTCAGTTTAGTGATCAATACCCTACCCTTAATAAATAACGTTGACCATTCTATCATATCCGCTATACCAAATAGTACATTAAATGGTGAGGACAATGGAGGTGGGGATAATGAAGATGGTGGTGGAGGCATATAAGAAGAGAGGATCATGAGGTTCTTTACATCGTGAGGGGCAATAATGCAGTGAATAAAAGGTGTGGGGTTAGCTTTACTATTGAGGAGGTTGGTCTTAAGCTTGTTTTCTATGGTATGAGAGGTGAAATAAACATAGAAGAGCCATCAAAGTAGAAACAAAAGATGTTTGATGAGCCAGGACCCAGTTATGAAAAAATTATAAGTTAAGTCTACGATGTTGCTATGGGGAAGCTAATCCTGGTCGGGAAGCCACTGAAGACATGAACCAAGTGTTAACACACATGTGTGTTCTTTCAGCATAGTTGTTTCTGGAATAGTGGATTCAAGAGGGGTAAATGTATTTTTGGATAAGCTGTACAAAGGAAACCTAACCAAGAAAGTTATTTGCTTAGAGGAGGAGGATGGAAATCTAAAGATCTTGATCAACCCAGTGGTGGAAGAATCACTGATTGTACCATGGAAGTATTTGTTATCATGAACTTCTGAATGGAAAAGTGGGTTATATTACATTGAAAGAGAGGTTGAAGTTTCTCTAGAAACCAGTGGGAGTTTTGATTTATTTGAGCTAAACCTCAACCACTTTGTGGTTCAACGTTCCTACAAAAACGATCTTGACAGTGTGTTGACAAGGAGTCCATGAAGATGTTTGGTTCTTGTATCATGGTGTGAAGGTGCCCCCCACATTCCAACCCTCCCACAAGTTGTTGAAACATATCATCACCTAGATTGAAGTCCTTAACCTACCGCTGCATGACTATGTCCCCACTATGTTCGGGACTATCGGTAAAACTATCAAAAAGCTTATTAAAGTTGACGAGTACATGATGAATAGAATAAGAAGTAGATTCACCCTCCTGGAAGTGGAACTATACACATCCAAGCCTTTGAAGTCAATGGTCCAAATAAATGGATTAGAAATTCTCATTGAATACGAAGCTCTCCCAAATTTATGTCTCTCCTTTGGAGAACTGGGAGTTAAGGTGGGAAATTGCTGCAATAGTAGCATACCTCATGAGAGTGAAAGAGATGTTGTCCCCCTCATCACACACGAAACATGAACTTCAAGTTAGTCCAGTGCTTGTCACACAACATCTGTGAGACATCTCAGCAACACATGGATCTATAAAGCCAACTACGTGAGATAGTATAGGAAGAAACATGCCTCCCCCTAGCACAACTGGCAGAAAATTCACCCTTTTATCTATAGAAGTGGTACCTGATCAAGAGTGTGTGTCTTCTAAGGATGATGCCATAGAGGAAATCATTTAGGAGAGGATCATTAGGCCGCCTAAGGAATGGTCTAAGAAAAAAGATAAGGTCACTGGAGATAAGTAGGAGGTGCTCAAGGAAATGTTAGAGAAGGAAGTGTGCAATAATGCTGAATAGACGGATTCGATTATGTTGCAGGCGATAGCAGATAAAAGTCACTTAGTAGCCACCCCTATTGGATATCAATTTATTGTTGGACAATCTGAATCTATGATTATCTAGAACCCATGGGAGGATATTGTGTTTGAGAAAGAGTCAACACCAATAGAGAAAACACCCCTTCCCTTTATAATCTTCATCCACCCACTAGTAGGAAAATTAAAGGAAGTGGTACAAGAATGAAGAAGAATAAAGTTAAACCTCCCTATGAAGTAAGGAGAAGAAGTCCTAGATTCTTTTAAAAGAAAGTTTGGCAAAAGAGGAAGACAACGTGGAGTTGAATGTGGAAGTTCAAGTTTTTTTCTTGGCTTCTACTCCAACCACCTTAACCATGATCGAGTTGATGTGTTGGAACACTAGAGGAATCGATAATCATGAAACTTTTTGACTTCTTAAGGAAATGATCAGAGGCAAGAAGTTGAAAGTAGTAGCTATCCTGGAACCTAGAATCAGCTCTACACGAGCTTTCTATGCTATTAGAAGACTAATAAAACTAGGGGATTCTCATAGGCATATGGGCGTACCGAAATACCAACGAGGTTAAAGTGAGGTGGTCAATAGCCATAGATAGTTTATAACTTATAATATGTATTTTATGACATTTTTTATGCCCACCCAAGCATCACGATAAGGAATCTGGTCTGGAGACATCTTATGGAAATGGGAAATAATTTTACTAAACCTTGGTTGGTTCTTGGTGATTTTAGTACCACGTTACACCCATCTGAAAAAGTGGGGGGAAATGTTATATTACAGAGAAGCAAATCTTTTCAATGATACTCTAATTGAATCCAAGCACTACTACAGAAATGCCTTTTAGCGTCGGTTGTTTAACCCGCTTTGGCGTCGGTTTCCGAGCGACGCCTATGTGGGCGCCGCTAAAGGTCTAACACTTCGGCGTCGGTTTTTAACCGACGCCTATTTAACTTAGAGGCGTCGGTTGTTTATAGAAAACCGACGCCAAAAGGGTTCGTGCCACAGAAAATGGCATCATCTAGGACACATTCTGTGTCGGTGTTTAATTGGTAACCGACGTAAAAAGTGTCCTAGATGACGTTGTTTTCTGTGGCGCGAACCCTTTTGGCGTCAGTTTTCTATAAACAACCGACGCCATACTTCAAGACGACACGACCATGCTTCCCTGCACGGCCGTGTTTAGTACTATAGGCGTCGGTTTTATATGAATAAGCGACGTCTTTTCCACCATGGTCGTGCTTTCCTGCACGGTCGGGTTGTTTGAAATATTAGGCGTCGGTTTTTATCCAATAACCGACATTGTAGGTCTTTGCTGACGGTTTTCTGTAAATAACCGACGCCTATATCTTTTTTTTTCATATCAGTTTGTAGGCCTACTGTGGCTGGTCAGCAGGATGAGAACCTGCAGTTCAGTTTTCTGAACTGCAGGTTTACGACATCCATTGATATCAGCCTACAAACAGGCCACATACCTGCAAAAGTCCCAAGGAAAATTTCACACAGGTAGATACATTCAGACATCAATTCAATTCTCACATTCACACATATAGAAACATTCAAATACATGTATTAACATTCAAAAATATTCATTTACAAAGTATCATTCATTATCGCTATCAACATCCCAATTATATCTTACAGTTGCCACTGCTTGTATGGCTTTTTCCCATTCTTCTCTTATTTCATTTAATACTTCCATCGTATATGGAGCATGTATATTTTTTAAGTGTTTACCTATAGTGTTTTCAGTTTTAAACACCTGCAAAGAGAATGATGTATATATATAAGTAATAATATAAAAATAAGATTGATATATTTCATACTAACTAATGAGACTATATATAATACCTCATGTATGGTATCGATGTCCAATGCGGCATGTTTGATAATCATCTGCATAAATCGCATCACATAGTATGCGCATGCCCAGCCATTGTCTTGTGTAGCGCACTATAAATTGAAACATACAAAATAATACAACTAAGCACAATTCACATCAATAATATATACATTAGAGTCGGGAACTTACTTGTACGTTCTGCCAATTTATTGGCTGGTTCTTTTTCCTTGGGATCGTTCCTCCAGCCTTTTTGAATGCATCTAAACCCCTACATGTTAATATAACACAGTAAATTACATAAGTAGATAGTAATGTAAAAACAGATGTTAACAGATACAAAAATGAAATATTTCTCACCAGAATAATGGCATTCTCATTACGTGTCCAATTTTAGTGTTTAATGTACTTCCCGCAGGATCTAGATAATAAACAGTGAACGTCCCGGGGACAATAACTAGTAACTCCCAATGTCTACCGCTAGAGGTAAAAAGTTAACAATTAATAACTCAAAATGCACAATAAAAATGGAATTTTCTTAAGTCCAAATTATAAATAAAGTAAACTTACTTCACATTGAATGGAGCTATTATTATCTTCTTGTTTTGCTGACCGAAAATTTTAAAAGCATCTATACAGTATTGTTGAACACTATCAGGGTCTTTAGCTACCATACTAATCAATGATGGAATCAAAAATCCCACATGATCAAATGCAAATTGTTTGCAGTGATCTTCGACTAAGTAGCTGCAAAACATATATTACGTATGCATTAATATATAAGAAACCAGATCACCGGATCTTACACAAGGTATATGGATGTATAAACAAGATCTCACCTTATCCATGTCTCTATCATTGATGTATTCAGCCAATCATACATAAACAGCTCAATAATATCTTGTATAAATAAAGAGCTATCGTATGATTGACCTGCATAATCTGCATCTAAAGAAATAATTATCGGGCAATGTATATTATGTGCCCGTAGCCAACATGTCATTCCCCTACAAGCAGGACCTGACGGGTATGTTAGGTCAGTTGGAACCCAAGTTGGTAATGCGGGAAGTGGAGGTGGAGGCCTAAGTGCTCCTGGTGTCTTCTTTTTAACATGTATATATAATTTCAGATCAGTTGACATCATATATACACATTAACAGTCTAAATCCATGTAAATTTATCTTACAATTTCAGTAGTGTAGACGACATCTGCTTTGGGCCACAATATGACCCCGCCTTCTGCCTCAGCAAGTGTATCAATATCCGGGTGGGGATATGGCAATGTAGCTTCCCTCCAATCGGGTAACACACGTAATGGGCCCACACGAATGTAGCCCTGTGGTATTGGAGTCCCGTGAAACCTTTCCCCAGGAAGGGACGGGTAAGTCTGCGCCTCTGCAACAACATAGTCTTGTATTCTTAAGCGGCATGTCTTCAATGCCTACAAATTTACGTAAAGAATGTTATACATATATACATATCATATTGAAAACATATCATCTTGAAAAGACTAGCTACAATGTCATAAACAATACTTACAGCAGACGTGTTAGGCGATGGGTCTCCAGGATTACTCACAGTCTGTGCATCAGGAGAAGAGTGGGTCGCCATAGGCTGATTGGAAGCCTGAGATGCCTGCCACCGCAACAATTCTTCCTTGACCTTCTCAGCAACTACATCGTTGACCTTCTTAGCAACTATATCCTCGACTCTCTTATTCTCCTATACATGGATAAAAGAAACATTAGCTTCTTATTATTGAATTTCCTTTTGCAGTAACATTCTAAAAAAAGAATAGGTTACCTCTTCTTGAGAAAGTCCCGCTCTGGGTTTGCGCTGGGATGGCCCAAAGAATGCTTTGATGCCCACACCAGCGCCTGCACCCCTAACACGTCCAGGATGCTCTAGGTTACCCAGAGCAACTGTCAATTCATCCCTTGTGCCCTGAGGGATGAACGTGCCTTGTTTCCTTTGCTCGTGCAGCTCCCGCTAATCACCATCAACAGAAATTGGTAAGTTAACACCACAAATAATCACTATTCAAACGATTGCTCTAAGAGTTGTATTTTACCATTTTCGCAGCCGCCTCAGTAGTTACGGGCTTCTTTATTTCACCCTTCTTGTTTTGCCTCCCAGCTATCCAGATATCATGGCGAGGCATGGGTGTGGCAGACTCCTGAGTAGGAGCAGACTCCTGAGTAGCCGCAGACTCCGCCTGTAGTCTTTGGCGAACGCTTGCATAGCATTTTGGACCCATAGTGTGGTCATGCACATTCAGTGCACGCCTTGCTTTTTGTGCGTCACTGAGGGCCTAGTTAGTATGCACATTAATGATTTGGTTAGTAGCACTAAATGTTAATCTTGAATAGGTGAATACAATGTATATTAATTAAATTGGGAGTGACGCCTAATACCTTGAATTCTTCAGATTTTCTTGAAGCAACAAAATTGTCCCAATCTTCTTTGTCCAAGAAGTTCCATTGTTCAAGGGCTGACTTCTTCTTCTTATCACCCTCTTTTATGTATTCTCTGTTCAGATTTGTCCTATAATTCCTAAGCATCTTTCCAGCGCGTTGCATCACACTTTTACGATGCAACTTCTCATCCAATGTAAACATATTCTGTAAAATAGAAATGTTATTAACTAGTATCCAAAATAGAATTGCAAATAATAGAATTTGTAATCTACAAAATAGAATTGCAAATAATAATAACTCACGCATAAATACTTCCATATCAAGTCTTTTTTCCCCTGAGGAACTTTATGCCAATTATCATACTTAACACCACAATGGCTTCGAGTGGTACACCCAAGATAGTTTACAAAATTATTGCGGTTCACTCCAATTGCATTTCCTCCATTATCAAACTCCACAACCAATTTGGATCCACTGCCACTTAGCGCTATTAACTTCTTCAACAGAGTGATGCCCCTTTTCTTGTTAAGTGTTTGGTGATGCGCATCAAGTTGCTCCAGTGCTTCAGTGGGTACATGTGCATCATCAACCTAAAATTTGACAAAAATAAACACACTGAATTAGCCCAATATAGAAATATAGGATATATGACATAACTAGAAGATAATGAATTTTATAGAAATACAGGATATGTTTTTAGAACTTACATTGGTATCCTCGCCATGCTCGTCATGGACAGCATGCTCATCATGGACTTCATGCTCATCATGGACATCATGCTCATCATGGTCAGCCATCTGAAAATGTCATTAAAAAGGCAAACATTTAGCATTTGTATTAACCAGAAAAAGGCAAACATTTAGCATTTGTATTAACTAGAAAAAGGAAAACATTTAGCATTTGTATAAACTAGAAAAAAGCAAACATTTAGCATTTGTATAAACATACATGTCTCTAAAATTGTGATCTTTTATCAATTAACAATCCTTCATTGTGATCTCCGCGCACATATAAGTCATCATTAGCTTCAATATTTTGTGGAGTTGGTAACCCAACTGAGAATGGACTGGAGTCATCATACTTATCATAGTACTCTTCTTCATCTATAGGATCTTCAATGAACTATCTTTTACCATGAAGAACAACCGACCATTTATCATTTGCAGGATCATCGATATAGAATATTTGTTTCGCCTGTGATGCCAATATGAATGGTTCACCCTTCTCGCCAATCTTTTCAAAGTTCACCAAAGTGAAACCCAATTCATCCACTATAACTCCTTTGGTGTTATCAACCCAATTACATTTAAAGAGCGGAATTTTGAAATCTATGTAGCCAAACTCCCAAATGTCTTCAATGACACCGTAATATGACATTTTAGCTTCACGTGGACTCTTATCCTTTGCACTTGCAAAGTACATAGTCGACGCTTGAAGAGTGACCCCACTATTTTGGATGACACTCTTATCATCTTGGCGCTTTGTGTAATATGTGAATCCATTAATGTCAAACCCTTCATAAGACATAACATTCGGTTTTGGTTTAAAGGAGAGGCATTTGATAGTTTCTGTAATATCATTTGGTGTTTGAGATAGTTGATGTAAGACTTTATCTTCAAACCACTTAGTAAAAGTCTTATTATGCTCTCTAGCAAGCCACATTGAACTTGCTCGAGGATGTTGTCTCTTTATGAAATTGGTATGTTCCTCGATATAAACACTCACTTCGTCCATATTGTGTAAAATATACAAGTGAGCTTGTTCCAACTGCTCACGACTGATTACTTTCACCCGTGATCCCAAAATTCCTTTGCCCTCCTCAATATTCTTGTCATTATCAGGAATGTCATTACCACTGAGAAAGTCATTGCAAAAATCCATAACCTCTCTCGCCACATAACCTTCAATAATACTCCCTTCAGGCCGATAACGGTTTCGAACATCACCTTTAAAAACGCTCATGTATCATTCAAAGGGATACATCCAATGCAAGAAAACTGGTCCCAACATTTTCACTTCCCTAGTCAAGTGGACAACAAGATGTACCATGATATCAAAGAACAAAGGAGGGAAATACATCTCAAGCTGACATAGGGTAACAACCACTTCTCTTTGCAAATTATCGAGAGTATCAGGGTCAATAACTTTGCTGCATAGACTGTTGAAAAAGAAACAAAGTCTGGTAATTGCAAACCTTACATGCTTTGGCAATATAGATCGAATTGCCATGGGCAATATTTGTTGCATTAGAGTGTGACAATCATGAGATTTAAGACCTATCAACTTCAGATCTTTCATTGATACCAATCTACAGATGTTGGATGAGTAACCATGTGGCACCTTAACATTTACCAAGCATTCACAAAAAGTTTTCTTCTCCTTTCTAGACAATGTGTAACAAGCGGGAGGTAAGTATGTTCTTTTATTACCCATTTCACGTATTCTGTTAATTCTGACCTTATTCCCATTTCACGTAGGTCCAGTCTGGATTTTATCCCATCTTTAGTCTTACCTGGTATATTTAATAGAGTACCAATGATGCTATCACAGACATTTTTCTCAACGTGCATTACATCGATACAATGCCTGACTGTCAAAGAACTCCAATAAGGAAGATCCCAAAATATTGACTTCTTCTTGAATGAAGAATTGTCACTCCGTGTGGCCATACTACATTGTGATTTCTTACCAAATTCATTGACAATGTCTTTTACTCTTGCATAAACAACATCCCCTGGTATAGGTTTAGGTGCACTCCGTTCATCATTCCATCCATTGAATGCTTTGCGCTTCCTACGATACGGATGGAATTTTGAAAGAAACCTTCGATGACCAAGATATACAGTCTTTCCGCCATGTTTTAGTCTTATTGAATCAGTGTTTTCTTCACATATAGGACACGCTTTAGCTCCTTTGACACTATATCCAGACAAATTCCCATATGCTGGAAAGTCATTAACAGTGCAAAACAACATAGCGTGCAAACGAAATGTCTCTCTTGCTGAAGCATCATAGGTCATCACACCTTCAGCCCAAAGTTTCTTTAAGTCATCAATCAAAGGTTCAAGATAAACATCGATATCATTTTCGGGTTGTTTAAGGCCCGATATCAACAACGACAACATAACGTACTTATTTTTCATACACATCCAGGGAGGAAGATTGTATATAACAAGCATGACTGGCCAAGTGCTATGTTGGCTTCTCAATGTCCCGTACGGATTCATCCCATCTGTACAAAGCCCAAGTCTTAGATTCCTATCTTCTTCACCAAATTTGGGGTACAATAGATCAATCTTCTTCCACTGTGGGGAATCAGACGCATGTCGTAGGATCCCATCATTATTTTTCTTAACATCTGCATGCCACCTCAAATTCTTCGCATCTTTCGGATTTGCAAACAAGCGTTGAAACCGTGATATTATAGGTAGATACCACAACACCTTGGCAGGATAACCAGTTTTGGACTCCCCCGAAGTCGTCAATTTATACAGTGACGCACCACATTTTGGACAATCTTTCAAATCTACATAGTCCTTTTGAAATAATACACAATCATTCGGGCATGCGTGTATCTTCTTGGCCTCCATTCCCATTGGGCACAACATTTTCTTTACCTGGTATGTTGAGATTGGCAGCTCGTTTCCTTCAGGAAGCATTTCTTTCAATAAAGTCAACAATGAAGTGAAGCTTTTGTCGCTCCATCTATTGTTAGCTTTCAACTTATACAATCTCAACACAGCGCTAAGCTTTGTAAACTTAGCACAGCCTGTGTATAACGGTATCTCATCATCATGCACAATGTTTCTAAAGATAGGAGGTGGATCGGTGTGCTCTACCCTACAACTATCCAGCATCGCATCAACGATGTCTGCTGGAACTGGTTCGTTCACATTTACGTCATCGGAGGCAATTTCTTCTTCCACCCAAGCACTGCTATCGACATCTACTGGTTTCGATTTTGAAATCTCTCCATGCCAGTGCCATTCTGTATAGCCTTGTACAATCCCGTTGCACATGACATGACTTTTGATTTCCTCACCAGTGTTGACTTTCAAGTTGTTACCGCAATGCCTACATGGACAGTAGAACCTATGTGTAGGTTTTTTCCTATGTTCCTCGGCAAATCTAATAAACTGATCAAGACCAGATATAAACTCTGGGGTGAAACGATTACGGATGGACATCCATGATCTATCCATTCTATGATCAGAGAAAACAAGTATATATTAGGAAACAAGTATATATTAGGAAAAGATTAGGGTATACACTTATATCTTAAGTGTATAATGTGGTGTCATTCTTATATATAATAAATGTGTACCACCTATCCCATCCTTGAACACCTAATCTCACTAGTAAGTGTATAATGTGTATTGGGTTTTCAAGAAAATTTCGGCAGCATTTCCCCGTTGTTCTCTAAGTACATATGTACTTAGAGAACAAACGGGGAAATGCTACCGAAATTTTCTCGAAAATCTAATACACATTATACACTTACATCCTAAGTGAGATTAGGTGTTCAAGAACAGTCCCAAACCGGGGACTATCCAAGATTTACTCCTAATGAGTCAATCTTGGACGGGTTTCTAGGCCAACAAACACATTTGATGTCATTCTTATATATAATAAATGTGTACCACCTATCCCATCCTTGAACACCTAATCTCATTAGTAAGTGTATAATGTGTATTGGGTTTTCGAGAAAATTTCGGCAGCATTTCCCCGATGTTCTCTAAGTACATATGTACTTAGAGAACAAACGGGGAAATGCTGCCGAAATTTTCTCGAAAACCCAATACACATTATACACTTACATCCTAAGTGAGATTAGGTGTTCAAGAACACTATCCAAGATTTACTCCTAATGAGTCAATCTTGGACGGGTTTCTAGGCCAACAAACACAATAATAGATATGTACATGTTACAGTTTCATCACAATTAATGTTAGGGTTTCATCACAATTGATGTTAGGGTTTCATCAATGTTAGGTTTAATCAAATCAAATTAGGATGCTAGAATTTACAAGTTTAAATCTTATTTCAACATGCATCAAAATTTACTGAATTAAGTCAAACATTAGGATTAGTAGCACAAATATATGCAAGCAAAAAATTTGTTCATATCCTAGGATTTACATAAAACATTACATGAAAATTTGTTCATATCCTTACCAACAGCAAGCACGGCCGTGGCTGTGTTGGCCTACCACGGCCGTGCTGGACAGCACGGCCGTGGTAGGCCAACACAGCCATGGTCGTGCTTGCTGCATGTTGGTAAATAGCTAGGGAGAAGGATAGGTAGCGCTACCTGGAGCTAGTGTGGAGAGGACCGCCGGCGGCAGCAGCGTGTGGAGGAGCTAGAGCAGCAGTGGCAGCAACAGCAACAAACGACCGGGGGCGGGCGGCGGGCAAAAGCAACTGACGGTCAGAGAAGCAGCAGGCACCGGCCGGAGAAGCACTAGGAGAAGAAGCAGTAGCGGCGGGCGCCGGGCAGCGGCGCCGGTGAGCAGAAGAGAACTAGAGCAGCGGCGGCGAGCAGCAGCAACCGACGATGGGTGATTTTGGGAGAACGGCGGCGAGCAGCAGCACAGAAGAGAAGTCACGATGAAACAGGAAGAAAGGGGGAAGAGCCAGGTATTGGGTCTATTAAGTTGATCAACGGCGTCGGTTATCTACACAACTGACGCCTATTATGCTTTAGCGTCGGTTAATAGTAAAACACTGACGCCCAAATAGAAAACTTTTACCCTAAATTATTTGGCGGGAACCATTATCAGCGTCGGTTATCCAAGGATAACCGACACCTAAAGTGGAACTTTTCGCGCAAAATTTCATTTTAAATAGGCGTCGGTTAATAGTTAAAACACCGACGCTGTATGTGGCCCAAATTTTTTTCGTCCGGAAATTGGATTTCGCGGGCACTTTTAGGCGTCGGTCGGTTATAGTCAGCCGACGCTGAATACAAAGCGGTACTCGTGTCTGGCTGGTCTTCGAATATAGACGTCGGTTTGCCTACATAACCGACGCCTGATATTATAGGCGTCGGTTTTCCTTAATAACCGACGCCCAGAAAAGCGACATTGAACGCTATTTCTATAGTAGTGAAGCTTAGTGATCATGGTTACTTTGAGAATTGTTTCAATTTTAAACAAAATTTTCTTCAATAGAGGGTGGATCACACTATTGCTAATTCCTAGCTCCTACATACATTTTTGGCAAGTTGATCAAGCAATTGACAAGGATCCATTCAGATCATAGCCCCCTTATCCTAAGATCTATGAGAAAGAAAGGCATGAAAGCTAGATTCAGAGAAAAAGGAAATCTGGTACCAATATAGTAGTTTCTTTCTGATGTTGAGTAAGTGCTAGGATAATATGCTTGCCTTTAATTGTACTTTACAAAATTCTAGAGATGAAATTCAGAGATGGGACAAATAGGTTATGAGAAAGAGAAGAAAGGAAAAGCACCAAATTTAAAAGAATATCAGAGGCTTTAGTTGAACCTTGCTAATGAGTATGATGCCACTACTGACATGTTATGCTCAGATATGCAGCATGAACTGAATAAGATTTTAAAGGAAGAGGAGATATGGAGGCAAATAAGCCACATTATTTGACTCAAGAATGGGGGAAACAACACAAGATTCTATCAGGCATATGTTAAACGATTGTAGCAAAGCAATATGATTTTGAAATTGAAGGACAAGGTAAATGGATTTCTGATAAAGCAAGCCTACGACATTTAGTGATAGGTAACTTCAAGGACATACTCATAGCTAGAGAATCTATAAATTACTACGAGTTGAATAGCATGCATGCTTGCTTTGAGTGACTTACCCCTATACAATATATGAGGATTCATGAACCACCTTTTGAACAAGATATATTATTTGTGCTGAAGTATATGAATTTTTATAAAGCAATGCGTCTAGATGGAGTGGATTTTGGGTTCCTCCTAAAGAATTGGGACAATATGAAATATTTTATTTGCATGTTTATTAGTATGGCTCTCACTAAAGGGAAACTTTGCCTAGAGGTATGTAACTCGGCCATTAATTCTGATTTCAAAGACCCCAAATCTGGATATGTGTGTGCACTTACACCCTATATCACTCAACAATATTTGCCTCAAAATCACCTCTAAAGTAGTTGTTGAAAGGTTTAAACCCTACCTACCTTGTTGGATATCCAAATATCAGAGCAATTTTGTCCCAAGACAAAAAATCTGACAATATCATAGTTGTTTAGGAGATTATTCATAGTATGAAGAGAATCAATGCATCCAAAATTATGGCCATTAAAATAGAACTCTTGAAAGAATATGATCAAATGACTTGGGATTTCATCGAGGAAACAATCCAAAAATCATGGCTACCTGACAAAATTTCTAGGTACATTATGCTCTCAATAACTCAGGGTGAAATTAGCATCTTGTGGAATAGAAAGCTTTTGAAATACCTTAAGGCCAGTAGGGGGCTACGTCAAGGCAATCCATTGTCCACATATATTTTTGTTTTCTATATTAAAAGACTTATTCATGTGATTGACCACATGGTGCAAATAAATAAATGGAAGCCAAGCAAGTTGATGACTCAGGGGCCTAAGATTGTGCACTTGTATTTTGATGACGAGATTATTATATTTTCCAAGGCTAGTAAGGGCCAGATAAAAGCCATTTTAGCTTGATTCGAGGTCTTTAAAGCTGCTTCTGGGCAAACCATATCTACTCACAAGACTAATGTTTTCTTTGCTAAGAGTGTCCCAATCTTGGACATAAAAAGAATATGTAACGTTAGTGGATTTAAAGAAACTTCTGACCTTAGCAAATATCTTGGTATGCCAATCATTCATACTAAGACTACTGAGAACATATACTCAGATATTCTTGAAAATTTTGATACTAAAATTCATGATTGTACTTCTCAAAGCATCACTCTCACATGTAGAATATACTTGGTTAGAATCACTTTGAACTCAAATCCCACATATAATGTGTAGCATCCAACTAACAAAAACATAATTAACTAATACGGAAGTGTTCACTAAGCAGCGGATTACAGAAAATCACTAAAAATTAAAACCTTTTTCAAAGAGACCCAATCATAGGAAAACTCTTGCAACAATAACCAATGTATTACATTTACATCATGGTTCATAAGTATATATCTTATACCATCTCTTCTCGAGGGTTACAACATCAACTGCCTTGTTAAAAGCTAAACACAGACAACATAATAACCTCGAGGCATCAAGCCAAAAATCTCAAAACGATACATTAAAAGCACTAAGTACTAACTCTGAGGACCTGAGAGTACAGAGACGACACATAGGACTTCTATCTACAAAACACGACAGACAGCATACTCAACATGAGTTGTCACTACTGTCCCTATTGCTGCTGATGTTCTTCCTCTGCAAGATATTCTCAGTCCCTTTCGCACTCGTCCACCTAAAAATATTGGTTCCCACGGGGGTGAGACAATTGAAAATTGCCCCAGCGAGAGATATAACTCTCTACCAGAAACATCATTATTGTAGTTTAATTAATATAAAACTGAGCAGAGGATAAGCAGTTTAGATCATTCTCATCTTTTAAAGTATTACACCTATCTATGATTGAACAGTAATTCATCTATTCTCTTTATAAGAAATAGAAAGAACGTGTATAACATTTATCTACCATACATTTTCAACATCTCAAGCTTTGCTCATGTCATTCATTATTCTGATGTGTCACCCATGATTCATTCTTGTTTCTATTTGTTGGCCTTAGCCAATCTGCTAAACATGTATTCACTTATGCCAAACATGTGATTATATAAATTATCATGTCTTATTTAAGCATTAAACTATATCAATCATGTATAAATGTTTCAGGCATTGGACTATACCAATCCTGATTACACAACCAGGCATTGGACTTTAACCAAACCTAATTACAGGCATTAAGCCTCTGTCATGTATTTCTAATTATAGAGGCATGGATAGCATGCGAAACATAACTATCAACATGAGATATCTAGCATCATGATTATAATCAACAGTAGAAGTAGGATATCAACATAAGCATGACTATTGTATGTACACATTTATAGTCTTATGCATATCCACAACAAAAGTATAATTACTATCTCTTAGTTGCACTAAGCATCATCTTTATGTAAAGAGAACAAACAAGGGTTATCATCCAATGTGAAGCGTCATGTATAACCCTAAACAGATATGCTATACGGCTGTATTATATCTTTTATTATGTCCTGAGGAAATTGAGGATACCACTCAAAATCCAACTGACCACTGCTAAGTCAAAATCAGTGCCATACAAGATCTAGGAAGAGCCGGACTCCTAAGATCTTCTCCGCCCCCGGTCAGTACGGGTCTGCCACAGTGACACAAAAGGTCAAGCTGCTAACAGCCTAGTCCGTCCTTGGTACAGGTCACGGCACTAGTGAAAGAGGTGGGTACGCATACCCTACCATCTGAGGTACAACCGCAGTTGTCCTCTAATATCATCACATATATAATCACCGAGACACGACCGCAGCCGTTCTCAACTAAGGGCTAGGTATGACTGCAGTCATCCTCCCTAAACACTTGAATTCAGGATGACAAGCACCCCGCATACTCATCAGTATGCGCTCCGAGTTTCCCTTAGGAATACTCGTTTCACCATCTAGCAAGTTCTGACACTCAGATGGATCTATGGCACAGAACACTACATGATTAGAGTTGCACTTGATTAGTTATGCCAATTGGGTGAATTAAGGTTGAATCAAACAAGTGGACATACAAACCCTAATTCACTTCTAGCAAGCATATAAATATCAAAACCTGAAAAGATATAAAACATATGAAACATAATTTCTCATCTCATCATCACATGGTAATATTCACTTGCCATTCATGAGACTACACCAGTCATCATTCTATCACATGATATAAATCCTTTTCACAATATCACAGGGTATCAACCCTTATCAACATAAGAGGAATACACCTCATTCAGGGCTCAACCATGCCCAAAGGTCATTAAGACCATCATACTATCACATCAATTAGGGTTTCATGTTCATTTTATCAATCCAACCCTAATATATTGTTCCATACATCTAGGAGCATCCATCGACATTCCAAGTATTTAATATTCTTATCATTTATCATTAAATGATCATCAACACAAGGTATGAGTTTATCTCTCATCCTTATCATGGTATGATTACATCATACTCATTTTAGATTACTTATCAAGTATGTTAAACTCATTACATTTCATTGTAACAATTTACATAACACTCTCCTTGTGTATCTTATCCAAAAATATTGGATTTGAGATGCAGCAAGGTATATCAACCCTGAAATGCTAAATGTGATATCTATCATGTCTCAATGTATCACTTCCCTCATCACTTCTATCTTACATGAGTTTATTAACTTATCTTATAATAAGGAATTTCACATCTTAATACTTTCATCCACCAACCTATCACCTTTACCATGATGTGCATAGATCACACACAAGGATTGTCCAACTATCTTCAATGATATGGACTCATCTCAAATTAAGGCATTGCCTGTTATAAGGTTGCCTATAGTCAACCACTTGAGATATTTCATCATTATAGGGTATTACTCATTATTTCATCATTAAGGTTTACTCATATCATTACCCAGACATTAGGGTTATGATTTATCATCATATTGCCCATGATTAGAATTCCATGCACTATAGCCCAAATTTAGGGTTTACATAGCTTTACTCTGTGTTAGGTTTATGGTTTCATATGACATCACCCTCAATTAGGGTTTCACATGGAATCATCCTCAATTAGAGTTTCTCATGGAATCACCCTCAATTAGGGTTTCACTAATCATCCCAATTAGGGTTTCATTCAATTACCCATAAATTAGGGATTCATTATTCATCCAATTAGGGTTTGGCATTTCATTACCTTAAATTAGAGTTACCCAAGTCATTACCCTTAATTAGGATTACACTATTACCCTTAATTAGGGTTACACTATTACCCTAGATTAGGGTTTTACTCAGAATTTCCCTAAATCAGGGTTAGGGTTCGTTAACCTACTCAATTAGGGTTTCTTGATCTCTTTACTAAGGATCCTACCCTAAATCACCATATGAATCATACTCATGTATGAATTCATTTCTATCATTCTCTCCACTTGATTTGGTTACATCAACCATCCGATCAAATACAAACAACTATGTTTGACATAGTTATTGCTTCCATAAACAATTAGGGTTTGCTTAATTGAATAGCCTTCAACTCACGATTCCTTGGGAGTTAATCACTCAAATTTGGTGAGTCATTAGAACACATCATTAGGAACAGTAACCCCAAACAGTAAACCCTTGGTCAACGCATTAAAATGGTCTTGAGACCGTTTACTCAAAAAGGTCAATTAAATCAGGTTGAAAATCAGCACTTAATTCAATTAGGTTTCCCTAATTGATTAGGCTTCAACTCACGATTCCTTGGGAGTTAATCCCTCAAATTTGGTGAGTCATTAACCAAAATCATTATGAACAGGAATCCTAAACGGTCAATGCTTGGTCAACACACTCAAATGGTCTTGAAACCGTTTTCCCAAACAGGTCAAGTTGATCAGGTTGAAAATCAACATTTAATTCAATTCGATTTATCTAATTGATTGGCCTTCAACTCACGATTCCTTTGGAGTTAACCCCTCAAATTTGGAGGGTCATTAGACTACATAATTAGAAACAATATTCCCAAACTGTCAACGCTTGGTCAACCATATCAAACGGTCTTGAAACCGTTTTCCAAAACAGGTCAAGTTGATCAGGTTGAAAATCAGCATTTAATTCAATTCGATTTGGAGTAGCTATCAAGACCATTTGGCTTGGTACTTTTCTTTGGATAAGCATCTAGGATAATGTCATCGTCCCCTTCCTTCAAACAACCAAGAACAGCAACCGTTCTTGATGGAAATTGCAGCAAAGAAACAAGTATGTATCAAATTGAAGAAAACAATCAACAAAGCATAATTGATTGATGCAATAGCAATGATTAAGGGTTTGAGTTATAAAACCCACCTCCAATTGAGCTCCAAAGCTTCAATCTCACGCCATTAATGGTGGATGAAGCTCTATCAACTCCCCCTAAACTCGTCCTCAAGCTTTTGGATGAAAAAGTTGGCTAGGGTTGAAGAGGAGATCAAAATAAGAAGAAATCAATGATTTATTTTTTATTTCCACCATGGAATCAAGGAGAACGAAGGTCAAGGACCTTACCAACAGGTTGGGGTCGTCCTCCTGCTCCTCCACAGCTCCTTAGTCGTTTTCCAAGCAAGAGGAAAGAAAATAATCCGAAATAGCCTTTGTTTTGGCTTGGTAAAGGTACTTTTATAAGAAAATTGATGAAAGAGAAAATGCATTATTAAAATGCATTAAATTCCAAAAATATGGCCGCCTCTTCCCCCTCAAATTCCCCTCAAAATCCTTAAGGACGAGGCTATCTTCATTGCCTCTTATTCTTCTTCATTATCCATGATTTAAAGAAAATCAAATTAAGCACCTTAATGCTTATTATATTAATATCCATATGTGAGTGGGTTTTCTTTTCCTTATAATAATGGTGAGTGGAATTTCACCTCCTTAGGATATTTTCGTTCCTTATCTTGGAAAAATAACGTCCATCCTTATTCAAAATCAACCAATAACATTTTGGTTGAAGGCCCTTTAATTAATACATTCATTTTTGCCCTAATTTGAATTAGGGTTTCACTTATGATTAAATCTTGATTATTTTAATATCAAGATTCTCTCTCCTCCAACTTAATTCAAATGAGCACCCCTCTCATTTTCTTTACTCTACATGATGCCAAGGAACATTAAGGACCTTATTGAAGTGGTAATTTGCATATTGAACCCGAGGTTTTGGGTAAATTGCACATTACACCAAAACTAGGTTTTCATGCACATACATTGCTTTATCAGCTCTTTCTTGGTATTCAGGCTTCCATAAGCCATACCTCAGCATCATCTTTACTCTCATGATTCTTCAACACATGAGGAACATATTATCATGCACAATTTGCACTTAAACCCCTCAACTTGGATAATTTGCACTTTAGTCCAAAATAGGCAAAACATTGATTTCAACAATGTTCAAAAAGGACTAGAATTGCAATATAAGTTCCTCTTGAACCCTAATTACCTTTCACAAGATAAGATTAAGCATTTAATCATCTTTCTTAATCAAAACACCTAGGGTTAAAGTATAACCCAGGTCAGGGGTGTTACAAATTATAAACCCCTAACAAGGATTTCGTCCTCGAAATCCAGATAAAGGAAGACAAATGTATTTTATTCATCATACTATCTAGTCTTCACATATCATCTCCTTATTATAGAGACACCATAAAACTTTGATCAGCACCAAGTGTTTCCATACAAGATTCTCATAGAATCAACACACAAGGCACATGCCCCACTGTCCCTCATCATTGACTATAGAGTCAACTTTGTGTCAAATAACACTTTTCTTATTCAGAGAAGCATCGTACATTATTTATTAATATCATGTTCATGCAGAGCATAAACCCCTAACATATAATGTTCATATTATTATAATCAGACTAATTTCACAGTTGACCACTCTAGGTAGCCAACCTAACCCATCTGATAACTCTCAGATACCAGAATCTTTCACCTTGGTATCTATCACATGTGTTGGAAACACATCATATATATCTCTTTCTTTCATCTTGGAACGTTAATTGTTTCATGTCCTCGTCTTGGGACCAAAGTCCAAGATAACTGATACTTTTCTAAGTATCCATCACATGAACACATTTATCTTATGCACATCAAGTGTCCTAAGACCCACTTGATTGCCATGTCCCTGAAAGGAAAGAAAACAAGGATTCATATTCCTCTTATTAATTTATGTATTTTCAATTATTCATAAACCATTTACTTTTTATCTCATCCTAGGTTCCTTGCCTTTAGCATTGAAATTTGTAAGGATGATTGCATGTCATTATCCCTTTCTTTATTATTATCTAGCATGTTTATGATCATCTCATGATCTCATCACAATTCCCATTTCCTCATTATGGAAAAGATCTTTATTATGCTTGCAGCATTGTTGAACATGGTTCATCTCCCTCATTCTTATTCTTATCTTATGAGGAGTACACTTTTAGTTCCACATACAACATGCTCATCTGAGATTATCTCAGACTTCTCTTTCTTATGCATAGGATATGACACATTTATTCATTCCATATTCCTGATTCATGATACTCATTTGATTGTCTCAGAATGACTACTTGATCAGAGCAATCAAAAAGACAACAATCTAAGAGTTTCCATACCCACTTTATCATCAATAGTTGTATACCTGGCCAGGGTATATAAATACTGAGATTAGGTAGTATGCACTTTATTTGCGATCATATTCCTCACTTTTAATATCATTACACACACATGACTTTCCCTTGTTCCAACATGACTAAGTCATTTAGGAACTCTTTTAAAGCTCAAACTTTTGTATTAAGGACTGATAACCTAGATCGTAAAGCTAGTATCCAGTCCACTATATGCATTACTGTTGCCCTAATCTGCCCAACAGTAATACTTAAAGAAAGATTTTCTTATCATAAATAGATCAACTAGGAGACTCTTAGGCAATTGTCTCTCTCTTGCTTGCTCCCATGAACCTCTTCTTGGTGCAATATTGCTGCTCTCAGCAGCAATCTCCTCATGTGACCCAGTCATCTTTAAGTTCTTCTTCTCTTATATGAGCAGAAGACATTATTAGATACACTAGATGATACCAGAACAGACTCTACTACCTTAGTCCTATGTCTCTGTAGACTCAGTGAACCTAGAGCTCTGATACCACTAAATTGTAGCATCCAACTAACAAAAACATAATTAACTAATGCGGAAGTGTTCACTAAGCAGCGGATTACAGAAAATCACTAAAAATTAAAACCTTTTTCAAAGAGACCCAATCATAGGAAAACTCTTGCAACAATAACCAATGTATTACATTTACATCATGGTTCATAAGTATATATCTTATACCATCTCTTCTCGAGGGTTACAACATCAACTGCCTTGTTAAAAGCTAAACAAAGACAACATAATAACCTCGAGGCATCAAGCCAAAAATCTCAAAATGATACATTAAAAGCACTAAGTACTAACTCTGAGGACCTGAGAGTACAGAGACGACACATAGGACTTCTATCTACAAAACACGACAGACAGCATACTCAACATGAGTTGTCACTATTGTCCCTATTGCTGCTGATGTTCTTCCTCTTCAAGATATTCTCAGTCCCTTTCGCACTCGTCCACCTAAAAATATTGGTTCCCACGGGGGTGAGACAATTGAAAATTGCCCCAGCGAGAGATATAACTCTCTGCCAGAAACATCATTATTGTAGTTTAATTAATATAAAACTGAGCAGAGGATAAGCAGTTTAGATCATTCTCATCTTTTAAAGTATTACACCTATCTATGATTGAACAGTAATTCATCTATTCTCTTTATAAGAAATAGAAAGAACGTGTATAACATTTATCTACCATACATTTTCAACATCTCAAGCTTTGCTCATGTCATTCATTATTCTAATGTGTCACCCATGATTCATTCTTGTTTCTATTTGTTGGCCTTAGCCAATATGCTAAATAGGTATTCACTTATGCCAAACATGTGATTATATAAATTATCATGTCTTATTTAAGCATTAAACTATATCAATCATGTATAAATGTTTCAGGCATTGGACTATACCAATCCTGATTACACAACCAGGCATTGTACTTTAACCAAACCTAATTACAGGCATTAAGCCTCTGTCATGTATTTCTAATTATAGAGGCATGGATAGCATGCGAAACATAACTATCAACATGAGATATCTAGCATCATGATTATAATCAACAGTAGAAGTAGGATATCAACATAAGCATGACTATTGTATGTACACATTTACAGTCTTATGCATATCCACAACATAAGTATAATTACTATCTCTTAGTTGCACTAAGCATCATCTTTATGTAAAGAGAACAAACAAGGGTTATCATCCAATGTGAAGCGTCATGTATAACCCTAAACAGATATGCTATACGGCTGTATTATATCTTTTATTATGTCCTGAGGAAATTGAGGATACCACTCAAAATCCAATTGACCACTGCTAAGTCAAAATCAGTGCCATACAAGATCTAGGAATAGCCGGACTCCTAAGATCTTCTCCGCCCCCGGTCAGTACGGGTCTGCCACAGTGACACAAAAGGTCAAGCTGCTAACAGCCTAGTCCGTCCTTGGTACAGGTCACGGCACTAGTGAAAGAGGTGGGTACGCATACCCTACCATCTGAGGTACAACCGCAGTTGTCCTCTAATATCATCACATATATAATCACCGAGACACGACCGCAGCCGTTCTCAACTAAGGGCTAGGTATGACCGCAGTCATCCTCCCTAAACACTTGAATTCAGGATGACAAGCACCCTGCATACTCATCAGTATGCACTCCGAGTTTCCCTTAGGAATACTCGTTTCACCATCTGGCAAGTTCTGACACTCAGATGGATCTATGGCACAGGACGCTACATGATTAGAGTTGCACTTGATTAGTTATGCCAATTGGGTGAATTAAGGCTGCATCAAACAAGTGGACATATAAACCCTAATTCACTTCTAGCAAGCATATAAATATCAAAACCTGAAAAGATATAAAACATATGAAACATAATTTCTCATCTCATCATCACATGGTAATATTCACTTGCCATTCATGAGACTACACCAGTCATCATGCTATCACATGATATAAATCCTTTTCACAATATCACAGGGTGTCAACCCTTATCAACATAAGAGGAATACACCTCATTCAGGGCTCAACCATACCCAAAGGTCATTAAGACCATCATACTATCACATCAATTAGGGTTTCATGTTCATTTTATCAATCCAACCCTAATATATTGTTCCATACATATAGGAGCATCCATCGACATTCCAAGTATTTAATATTCTTATCATTTATCATTAAATGATCATCAACACAAGGTATGAGTTTATCTCTCATTCTTATCATGGTATGATTACATCATACTCATTTTAGATTACTTATCAAGTATGTTAAACTCATTACATTTCATTGTAACAATTTACATAACACTCTCCTTGTGTATCTTATCCAAAAATATTGGATTTGAGATGCATCAAGGTATATCAACCCTGAAATGCTAAATGTGATATCTATCATGTCTCAATGTATCACTTCCCTCATCACTTCTATCTTACATGAGTTTATTAACTTATCTTATAATAAGGAATTTCACATCTTAATACTTTCATCCACCAACCTATCACCTTTACCATGATGTGCATAGATCACATACAAGGATTGTCCAACTATCTTCAATGATATGGACTCATCTCAAATTAAGGCATTGCCTGTTATAAGGTTGCCTATAGTCAACTGATGCGATGATTTTGAGTCGCATTTATAGACCGATTTCATATGTGTTTTGTGCCTTAATTACTCATTTTCATGGATATTATTGCATAATTCACTTTATTTGGTCTTTGCCATCATTTTATATCAAATCCCCTTTGTTTCACTATTTTAAGCATTATTGATCATCTTATCATAAATCGTGTGGATTTACTTGGTCTTGTTGTGCAATTTTAGGAAGAACAAGTATCTGCTTCCGTCGATACCATCGACGGATGTCGATACCATCGACCAAGCCACAGGTTGTCAGCCGAGAAGAGCAATACAGAGTCGATACCATCGACACCCATGTCGATGGCATCGAGATGTCTCCAGGCTGCTGGCGAGGATGAAGTCGATACCATCGACGCAATTCGATGCCATCGACTCAAGGAGAGCTACAGCGTCGCTAAACGACAACAACCGACGCTAAAGGAGTCGATACCATCGACACCCAAGTCGATGGTATCGAGATCATGACAGGCGCTCAGAATAAAAGAAAGGAAAGCTGCCGCTAATCCGCTGTGTCGATACCATCGACTCGCGTCGATGGTATCGACGCCGGCAGATATGCGTTGGATTTGTTTTGATTTCGATCGGACGGCTGTTGTTATTTGACGACCTAATTAGGGACTTATACCTAATGACGGCCGCCGAGACGTGATCATGATCTCATTTTGGATTGCACGAGTGCCGAGGAGGAGAGAAAGGAGAACAGAGGCCGAGAAGCTCATTCCGGGTGATTCGGACGCTGCCGAAGACAATTTCCACCACCGACAGGCGGGGAAAGCTTGTGTTCTACGCCAAGGATCCACCGGTTCTTCTCCGTTCAGGGGTTTTCCCATTTATTTCACATTTTTCTTATGAATTCACTAATTTCTACCATGTATTCGTGTAAGATGAACATGAGAGGCTAAAACCCTCAATCTTTAGGACCGGGAGTAGCCCGGGGATACATTGTATGATGATTTTATATTGATAATTCATATTTTTCTCTCATATCCGTGGTATAAATTCGTTTTCTCTATTGCTATTGTTATGTTTGATCACCATAATAATAAATTAATGCCCTTAATCACTTCGACAGAAGGATTAATGGTTGAAAAGAGACGAATTCTACATTAATTAATAAAACCCTTGACAAAGGAGTTGTAAAATTAATGGTGGGAACTGAGGGACCGATCTTAATGCGCTTAGTTTAGGGGAATGATTACTATGACGATGGAATCAACCTAAATCTAAGTAGTGGATTACACCACGACAGTGGGTAATTCTCATTTCAGGCCACTACCCGGATAGAGAGAGAAGTGTGAGTAATTATATGAAATCTAATACAATGTTGACCCGCGGTGAAACCGCCATCCTAAAGATATCCCTTTTAATTGATTAAATTAACCTTTAATCGATTGTTTTCTTTGTTTGATTTTTATTTTCTTTTAATTTGAACAACAAAACCTTACTTTGTTAATCGGTCTAGCTGATTGCGATTAGTTAGTAGAAGTCTCCAATAATTCACGTATCCCTGAGTTCGACTCGGGCCTCACAAGGCCTATATTACTCGACGCGTACACTTGCGTTTTTAGCGCGTAGTAAAATACACGTCAAGTTTTTGGCGCCGTTGCCGGGGATACGGCGAATTATTGGCACTTTGAGTGCTAAGAGCGGCCATTCTAGGCCACATTTTTTTTATTAATTTTAAAACAATTTCAAAAATTCCTTTATTTCTCTATAATTGTGTTGACTCGTTCAAAGCATTGTACTGAACCCCTATTTCCATATTTCAGGTACTTTGCATGGTGCACACACGTAGTCGAGACTACGTGAATCGCACACCTGAGGTTCCATCTGCGGGACCAGAGGACGAGGACTACTACGAGGAGGAACACCAAAGTGACATAAATTCTGAATCTGAAAAAGAACAAGAAGAAGCAATGGCTGAAGCACAGACAATATGGGAGAAGATCAAGACGTCTTCTTCCTCGGCATCAAAGGGGCCTATAAAGAAACAGGGGCTAAACATTCCAACCTACAAGATAGATCCAGCATTGATTAACCTGGTTAAATCAAACGCATTTCACGGACTGAAAAATGAAGATCCAGTGGCACACATTAGTCAGTTTGTTGAAAATTGCGATATGGTGAAGATAGATCGATTTCCACAGGATGTGCTCTACCTCAAGTTATTCCCGAGTTCCTTGGCTGGAGTGGCAAGAGAGTGGCTTCATAACCTCGACGACGAGTTTGTTGAATCATGGGATCACATGGTGGAGGTTTTCTTCGAGAGGTTCTTCCCTCCTGAGAAGACCAATGATATGATCCGGAAGATCCACAATTTCACCCAACAGGCGGGTGAAACTTATTCTGAGACTTGGGAGCGATTCCAGGTCATGTTGAGGAGATGTCCACACCATGGACTAGACAAGGAAACCCAAGTGAAGATCTTCTACTTTGCTCTCTCCGAGCATGATAGAAGCAACCTGGACTCGGCTGGTTCCGGGTTTTTCTTAAATAACACCGATACCAGATGTTGGTAGATACTGAAAAACATGGCTAGGAAGCAGTCATGGGGTGACAGAGGTGTCGTGGAACATGTCAAGGCTGCTGGTGAATCCAGAATAGTGAGGGAGCTGAATGATAAGTTAGATCTTCTAGCCAAGAAGGTGTTAACTAAGGAGGATGCATCTGATGATGGGGAGGCCCAAGTGAAGTTCATGCAACAACAGGGCTATCGAAACAATGACTATGCATGGAGAAAGGATAAAAAGTTTTCATGGAAGGATCCGAATAATTTTCTGCAGGATCTGGATGCCAAACCACAGCAAAGAACCGAGGATAAGAACACTGAATTACTAACTCAAATGGTCCAGCAAAACCAAGAGATGATGGCCATGTTTGGAAAACAATTGCAATCTCAAGGTGATATTCTAACCAAGTTTGGGCAGACGCTGCAAAGCCATGGAGTGCAAATGTGGGCATTAGAGACCACCGTGGCACAGATTTCAAATGAAGTGGCGGCCATCAAGCACGCCAATCAACAGAAACCAGCGGAGAATGCGAACGTGGCTCAAGCACATCACCAGGTTAAGTACATGTCGGTGGTAAGAAATGAGGAATCTCAGGTGCAAGAAGTTGTAGAAGAAAGAAAAATGACTTTCAATGTGAATGCAACACCGGCGATACCATATCCACGCACGTACTATAGATTGCCGGGCGGAAACCATTTCTTCCGGAAATCAGAGAGAGTTGTGAGTATGGTATCTCCATCTAGGCAAGATGAGCAGGTGCAGGTTGTTTGTGCACATGTGGAGACATCTGAGGTGAGAGAGGAATCACAACAAGCTGCTACTATTGATGATGTCTCACCAAAGCCCACGTCCGAGGGAATGATTGAAGCAAGCTTAGGGGAGGTACCCCCGAAAAGCTCTTATGTGCCACCTCATAGGCGTGTTGATGCAGCTGATGTTTCGGATCCGGTAAATCCGAAGTCAAAGAAAGAGCATCGTCACTTTAAGAAATTTCTGGAGACATTCCGAAAACTCCACATCAATATTCCATTAGTGGAGATGATCGAGAAAGTACCCGCCTATGGGAGGTTTATCAAGGAAATCATCAATAAGAAGAGGCGGATAAAAGACGATGAAAATTATTGGATGAATGAGACAGTGAGCTCTATGATCCAAGGGAGTTCACCAAAGAAGAGAAAGGACCCAGGAGGTTTTTACATACTGTGCTCAATAGGTGGTCAACATTTCCCTAAAGCGCAATGTGATTCTGGCGCTAGCATAAATCTCATGCCTTTGGCGACATTTCAAAAGCTGGGGTTAAAAGAGATAAAGAAGTTGGCTGCAACAATTGAATTGGCGGATGGGTCTACAGTGAGACCCTATGGAGTATGTGAAGATGTCCTCGTCAAAGTGGATAGATTCATATTTCCTGTGGACTTTTTCGTCATGGATATGCCACCACTCCAAAGTTGTGAAATTCTCCTAGGAAGACCGTTTCAAGCAACGGTGGATGTCGTGACTGCCTTAGGCAGAGGGACTTTGTCCTTGGGCATTGGAGGAGATCGTGTTGAATTCAAATTACCGAATGATCCTCTAAGCCCAGTTCCCAAGGTGAAAAGATGATGATTGTCACACCGTCTAGCTTAAGACGCTAAAGAAGGGCGCTTGTTGGGAGGCAACCCAACCATCGGTACACTAGGATAGTTTAATTTTAGTCATAGATTGCTTTTATTTCGTTTGAATTTTAGTTTAAAAATGATACCTTGATCCGTTTGTTGAATGTGCAGGCACAGGCAGGGTCGATACCATCGACACATCCGTCGATGGTATCGACATGGGTTCAGGTTGACACCAGCAGAAATCGCACTGCGTCGATACCATCGACGGCCCCGTCGATGGCATCGACATGGTCACAGGCAGGTCGCAATAAAAGTGTCGATGGTATCGACATCCCCGTCGATACCATCGAGATCTCTGGAGATATTCAGACGAATTTTGCTCAGTCAACTCGATACCATCGACGGCCTCGTCGATGGTATCGACATCATCACAGGTTGAATGCAATAAACGGAGGTGTCGCAATAAAAGCAAGTCGATACCATCGACACCCGTCGATGGCATCGACGGACATGTCACCGATCCGCATGAAGACATCGACGACGATCGCAACAGCCACGTCAGCGATCCGGGTGCTGCGTCGATACCATCGACTTCTGTCGATGGTATCGACCCGTCAGCGATCTGGGTTTCTCGATCCAGAAAACGTCAGCCGTCGATACCAGCGACAGATGCGGCTACCCGCGAGACGTGTCGATACCATCGACCCGCGTCGATGGTATCGACGGGTCAATAGGGGCGCCGATCAAGTCTATTTAAGGGGACTTGCAACGTCATATGACATCACACCCTCAGAGCAAGTATCTCCCATTGCGCAGAGCACTCCCCCGAGCCCTCTACACCTGTGGAGAAGTGTCATCGAGCGAAGATCTTCACCGAGCGGAGAATTTCTCTCCATCTTCACCGAGCTCTTTTCTCCCAATCTCATTCTTCTCGCAATCATGGTGCATACTGGCGGAGCATCTTCATCAAGCGCGCACCCCATGGAGATCGAGGAGTTTGTTCCTCCTCCAACCGCTTCCATCTCTCGTCCACGCCTCATTCATGCCAACATGGATGTAAGGAAGGTATACGAGGAGATAATGAAGCGGAAGTTCGAGGCAACCCGGTATGTGGACCGGGGAATGATCAGGGAGCTGGGATTCGAGGCCAACTTGGCCTATGTGTTGGCCGGGCAAGCGCGGCACACCAATCGCTTCTATGAGATGGACTGTCATGCGGATGGGCAGCCGTTTTTCGGCGAATGGCCCACATACAAGGAACTGGTGGCCGAGTTCATGGCGTCTCTTGATATCTGCGTCGTACCAAATGACGTGGTACCATCGGACCAGACGTGGATCCAGGGAAGGGTGTCCTTCCGACTCTTCAACAACAATTACAACATCACGTTGAAGCAGTTCAACGACATCTTCAACTGGAACCACAGCCGCCACGATCACCGACGCCCCGACGCCCGCACCGACTACGACAAAATCTTCGCCGAACTAGTTACAGTGCCGGCAGGGAAGACTGTGAGCTACCATAATGCCGCGGTAGCGGATTTTGAGCACCCGTTCGTCCGGGTCTTGCATAGGATGCTGAGCTTGACCTTCTTCGCTCGGAGCGATCTTGCTTTGAGTAAGTTTCAGGAGAGTGACCTGTTCTTTCTCTATGCACTCCTGAAACGTCAAGAGTGCAACTGGGGAGCATTCTGGTTACAGCGCGTCATGGCGGTGAAGCGGAGCACAAGGAAGGCTCCAATACACTTTGGTGGTTTTGTCACCAAGTTGGCGCTTTACTTGGGGCTGAACTTTCAGTCCATGACTCCGATTTCTACGCGGAGTAGGGTGAACGTGCAACACTTGCACCGTTCAAACCTCATTCTTATCCGGGACGGGTTGGCGTACGTTCATTGCCACGTCAACCAAGCTTACCAGGAGGCATCCCTGCCGGACGACGTCTTCCACATCGAGGGCAAGCAGCATTTCCGATGGCCCATCATAGCCATCGAGTCCTCCGAAGAAGAAGGCGGAGGTGAAGACCAAGAAGGCGAGGCCGAGGAAGACGAGGAGGCTTTCACACCTCTTCGAGCACGCGTGGCACCACGGAAGCGTCCTAGGATGCACCCGGGTGCATCTTCTTCATCTCAGCCCCCGCCGCCATCACCACAGCAAGAGCAGCCAGCTGCGGATCCCTACTCCATGCAAGGGATGTACACCATGCTGCAGGACATACAGCAGACTCAGCTGCAGCACATGGGTATGTATACCGGCATTCATGAGACTACGAGCCGGGTACTTGACAACCAACGGGCTATGTTCGAGAACGAGCGGCTCATCCTCGCCAACCAAGAGCAAATGCACACCCGGTTGCAGCGGATAGAGATGCAGCAGGAGCCCTTCTTCGACCACTACTGGAGTCGAGACTACTTTGGAGGTTATCCACAGCCTCCGCCGAGGACCCAATATGATCCAAGCTTCCAGGGGGAGTACCCGTCTTGGGATCCTACGGCACCACAATACCCACCACCGCCTCCGCAAGATTGATCAGGGTATCACTGTTCCACCCTTAGGTTGGTTTTTGACTATGAGGTCATAGTCGGATTCAAGCTTAGGGGGTGGCTGGAACAGCTCTATCTTTTATCTTTTCTTTAGTTGTTTTTAGTTTCTGCTTTGTTATTTGTTTTTGCAATTTTAAATTTTTATTTAGGATCCACATCTACCTAGTGTAATCGTGGATGTCTTAAAAATTGTCATCTTGCTGTTTTCATGGGGAAATTAAGGGAATTTAAAATTTTTTCTGTGTCTTTTGGATAGCTTTACTTGGTTGTCCTTGGGGAACTTGTTCTATGAAAATGATTGATTATGTCAACTTTGAAGCAATATGTCATACTCACACCCCCATTGACTCATGAAAAGTGGATAGTAACGGTTGTTTGAGCCTAACCTAATCAAATGGTAATGAGACCTTAATCAGATGTAAGAGAAAGAACCCTTTAAACTACTACACATGTCAGTAAGGAGGGACACATAATTTTCTTCTAAGGTTCAGTCACTTAATCTTGTGATCATTCCACCCCATTTTCTATAATCCACCCAAGAATTGGAAGTAAAGTGCAGTTTCAATTTCTTTTGTGTGCATAGCATGTAGATAGAATTTGCATTGTTATTTTCATACTTTTGCATAAAACGAGAAAAAAAATGTATAGTGATTCATGCACATTACCTTTAGGTGCATGTCATGTAGTTGCACTCATACTTTCATGATTTTCATGCATAAGTACACCATGTATCTCAGTTGACCTGAAAAGTGATCTAAATTGTTCCATACCCTCGCATTAGTACAAAGATTTCCAATCATGAAGAAAATAGCCTAACACATGTATCTCTAAGCAATTATGGATATGTGGGCTAAGAGGAAAAGAAAAAAAAAATCTGAAAGAAAAAAAAAATTTGAAAAAAAAAAGAAAAAAAAAGAGAAGAGAATTTAGAAGGAAATGGAATAAGAGGGAGAAAGGAATGATATCACTTGTATAACAGGGGAATTGAGTACATGATGTGGCTTGAGTAGATTTCTATCTCATTTTGAGGTAGAAGGTTAGTGCATGCATCATTCCACCCACTTTTAGGCAGTAGGGCATTCTTAATGTGCATTTGCATCATTTAGGGCATTTTGTTATATGCATACTGAAACTGTGTAATACTTCCATATTCTCCCATGAACCACCCATTCCATCCACCCGTTGCTCGAATTGGTAGGCCACCGTGATTTTCTCCTCACTCATGATTATAAGGAGGACTGCTTCCATGTAGATGGTAGTTAGGGCGAGCAACGTAGTTTAGGCGATCACAAGATGCACCATGGCTGAATCGGCGAACTTTATTATGTTAACTGCCCTATGTGATAGTGTTTATCGGTTTGAAGGATAATTTCTTTTATTGATGGTTATTGTCGCCTATAGGGTAATTACTGTTCTGTGATTAGGGTAGGCCGGTTTGAGAACGTTCAGTGGGAGTCGTGTGGGATGTGGGGTGATGTGTTGATTGTTAGTTGACATCTGCAATTCTATTCTAAGGATTAGTTGCTCGAGGGCGAGCAATGTTTAAGCTTAGGGGAGTTTGATGCGATGATTTTGAGTCGCATTTATAGACCGATTTCATATGTGTTTTGTGCCTTAATTACTCATTTTCATGGATATTATTGCATAATTCACTTTATTTGGTCTTTGCCATCATTTTATATCAAATCCCCTTTGTTTCACTATTTTAAGCATTATTGATCATCTTATCATAAATCGTGTGGATTTACTTGGTCTTGTTGTGCAATTTCAGGAAGAACAAGTATCTGCTTCCGTCGATACCATCGACAGATGTCGATACCATCGACCAAGCCACAGGTTGTCAGCCGAGAAGAGCAATACAGAGTCGATACCATCGACACCCATGTCGATGGCATCGAGATGTCTCCAGGCTGCTGGCGAGGATGAAGTCGATACCATCGACGCAAGTCGATGCCATCGACTCAAGGAGAGCTACAGCGTCGCTAAACGACAACAACCGACGCTAAAGGAGTCGATACCATCGACACCCAAGTCGATGGTATCGAGATCATGACAGGTGCTCAGAATAAAAGAAAGGAAAGCTGCCGCTAATCCGCTGTGTCGATACCATCGACTCGCGTCGATGGTATCGACGCCGGCAGATATGCGTTGGATTTGTTTTGATTTCGATCGGACGGCTGTTGTTATTTGACGACCTAATTAGGGACTTATACCTAATGACGGCCGCCGAGACGTGATCATGATCTCATTTTGGATTGCACAAGTGCCGAGGAGGAGAGAAAGGAGAACGGAGGCCGAGAAGCTCATTCCGGGTGATTCGGACGCTGCCGAAGACAATTTCCACCACCGACAGGCGGGGAAAGCTTGTGTTCTACGCCAAGGATCCACCGGTTCTTCTCCGTTCAGGGGTTTTCCCATTTATTTCACGTTTTTCTTATGAATTCACCAATTTCTACCATGTATTCGTGTAAGATGAACATGAGAGGCTAAAACCCTCAATCTTTAGGACCGGGAGTAGCCCGGGGATACATTGTATGATGATTTTATATTGATAATTCATATTTTTCTCTCATATCCGTGGTATAAATTCGTTTTCTCTATTGCTATTGTTATGTTTGATCACCATAATAATAAATTAATGCCCTTAATCACTTCGACAGAAGGATTAACGGTTGAAAAGAGACGAATTCTACATTAATTAATAAAACCCTTGACAAAGGAGTTGTAAAATTAATGGTGGGAACTGAGGGACCGATCTTAATGCGCTTAGTTTAGGGGAATGATTACTATGACGATGGAATCAACCTAAATCTAAGTAGTGGATTACACCACGACAGTGGGTAATTCTCATTTCAGGCCACTACCCGGATAGAGAGAGAAGTGTGAGTAATTATATGAAATCTAATACAATGTTGACCCGCGGTGAAACCGCCATCCTAAAGATATCCCTTTTAATTGATTAAATTAACCTTTAATCGATTGTTTTCTTTGTTTGATTTTTATTTTCTTTTAATTTGAACAACAAAACCTTACTTTGTTAATCGGTCTAGCTGATTGCGATTAGTTAGTAGAAGTCTCCAATAATTCACGTATCCCTGAGTTCGACTCGGGCCTCACAAGGCCTATATTACTCGACGCGTACACTTGCGTTTTTAGCACGTAGTAAAATACACGTCATCAACCACTTGAGATATTTCATCATTATAGGGTATTACTCATTATTTCATCATTAAGGTTTACTCATATCATTACCCAGACATTAGGGTTATGATTTATCATCATATTGCCCATGATTAGAATTCCATGCACTATAGCCCAAATTTAGGGTTTACATAGCTTTACTCTGTGTTAGGTTTATGGTTTCATATGACATCGCCCTCAATTAGGGTTTCACATGGAATCATCCTCAATTAGAGTTTCTCATGGAATCACCCTCAATTAGGGTTTCACTAATCATCCCAATTAGGGTTTCATTCAATTACCCATAAATTAGGGATTCATTATTCATCCAATTAGGGTTTGGCATTTCATTACCTTAAATTAGAGTCACCCAAGTCATTACCCTTAATTAGGATTACACTATTACCCTTAATTAGGGTTACACTATTACCCTAGATTAGGGTTTTACTCAGAATTTCCCTAAATCAGGGTTAGGGTTCGTTAACCTACTCAATTAGGGTTTCTTGATCTCTTTACTAAGGATCCTACCCTAAATCACCATATGAATCATACTCATGTATGAATTCATTTCTATCATTCTCTCCACTTGATTTGGTTACATCAACCATTCGATCAAATACAAACAACTATGTTTGACATAGTTATTGCTTCCATAAACAATTAAGGTTTGCTTAATTGAATAGCCTTCAACTCACGATTCCTTGGGAGTTAATCACTCAAATTTGGTGAGTCATTATAACACATCATTAGAAACAGTAATCCCAAACAGTCAACCCTTGGTCAACGCATTAAAATGGTCTTGAGACCGTTTACTCAAAAAGGTCAATTAAATCAGGTTGAAAATCAGCACTTAATTCAATTAGGTTTCCCTAATTGATTAGGCTTCAACTCACGATTCCTTGGGAGTTAATCCCTCAAATTTTGTGGGTCATTAACCAAAATCATTATGAACAGGAATCCTAAACGGTAAATGCTTGGTCAACACACTCAAACGGTCTTGAAACCGTTTTCCCAAACAGGTCAAGTTGATCAGGTTGAAAACCAGCATTTAATTCAATTCGATTTATCTAATTGATTGGCCTTAAACTCACGATTCCTTTGGATTTAACCCCTAAAATTTGGAGGGTCATTGGCCTACATAATTAGGAACAATATTCCCAAACGTTAAATGCTTGGTCAACCATATCAAACGGTCTTGAAACCGTTTGCCAAAACAGGTCAAGTTGATCAGGTTGAAAATCAGCATTTAATTCAATTCGATTTGGAGTAGCTATCAAGACCATTTGGCTTGGTACTTTTCTTTGGATAAGCATCTAGGATAATTTCATCATCCCATTCCTTCGAACAACCAAGAACAGAAACCGTTCTTGATGGAAATTGCAGCAAAGAAACAAGTATGTATCAAATTGAAGAAAACAATCAACAAAGCATAATTGATTGATGCAATAGCAATGATTAAGGGTTTGAGTTATAAAACCCACCTCCAATTGAGCTCCAAAGCTTCAAGATCACGTCATTAATGGTGGATGAAGCTCTAGAAACTCCCCCTAAACTCGTCCTCAAGCTTTTGGATGAAAAAGTTGGCTAGGGTTGAAGAGGAGATCAAAATAAGAAGAAATCAATGATTTATTTTTTATTTCCACCATAGAATCAAGGAGAACGAAGGTCAAGGACCTTACCAACAGGTTGGGGTCGTCCTCCTGCTCCTCCACAGCTCCTTAGTCGTTTTCCAAGTAAGAGGAAAGAAAAGAATCCGAAATAGCCTTTGTTTTGACTTGGTAAAGGTACTTTTATAAAATGCATTAAATTCCAAAAATATGGCCGCCTCTTCCCCCTCAAATTCCCCTCAAAATCCTTAAGGACGAGGCTATCTTCATTGCCTCTTATTCTTCTTCATTATCCATGATTTAAAGAAAATCAAATTAAGCACCTTAATGCTTATTATATTAATATCCATATGTGAGTGGGTTTTCTTTTCCTTATAATAATGGTGAGTGGAATTTCACCTCCTTAGGATATTTTCGTTCCTTATCTTGTAAAAAGAACGTCCATCCTTATTCAAAATCAACCAATAACATTTTGGTTGAAGGCCCTTTAATTAATACATTCATTTTTGCCCTAATTTGAATTAGGGTTTCACTTATGATTAAATCTTGATTATTTTAATATCAAGATTCTCTCTCCTCCAACTTAATTCAAATGAGGCACCCCTCTCATTTTATTTGCTCTACATGATGCCAAGGAACATTAAGGACCTTATTGAAGTGGTAATTTGCATATTGAACCCTAGGTTTTGGGTAAATTGCACATTACACCAAAACTAGGTTTTCATGCACATACATTGCTTTATCAACTCTTTCTTGGTATTCAGGCTTCCATAAGCCATACCTCAGCATCATCTTTACTCTCATGATGCTTCAACAGATGAGGAACATATTATCATTCACAATTTGCACTTAAACCCCTCAACTTGGGTAATTTGCACTTTAGTCCAAAACAGGCAAAACATTGATTTCAACAATGTTCAAAAAGGACTAGAATTGCAATATAAGTTCCTCTTGAACCCTAATTACCTTTCACAAGATAATATTAATCATTTAATCATCTTTCTTAATCAAAACACCTAGGGTTAAAGTATAACCCAGGTCAGGGGTGTTACATATTGTGTAGATGGCTAAGTTCCCTCTTACTCTCTAGAATTAGATCGACAACTTGATAAAAAAATTGTATGGTGGGAGGACATTTAGGCAAAACTGTACCCCTTGTTTCATGGGAGAACGTCGCAATAAGTAAGAAAATGAGGGCTTGGAAATCAAGGCAATGAGAGAATGGAATCAAGCCTTCTTCTGAGAAATAGTTGGGAGTTGAATTTAGGGAGAGACACGATCTAAAACCAAGGCATGATGTCTAAGAACATGGATGCTTATGAGAAGGTTGGAGGCCATATCTATGTTTTGGGTAGGGCTATATTTGCAAGAAGAAGGTTCATTATGGATGATAGTTATGTAAAGCTGATTAGTGATGCCAAAACCAACCTTTGGGATGATGTTTGAGTGAATGGAGGGTTAAAACTCAGGAATTTTTCTCTAAAATAGATACTGGAGGAACTTGCTGATCTCAAAGTTAGTTGTCTTTTATAGTCTACTAATGAGTGGGATGAAGCTTTCCTAGTTGACTACTTTCCTGACCATATACAAAAACAAACAATGAAGATTAATGTACATTGCCTCATAGGGTGACATGATATTAGAGCATGACATTACACTAAAAATGGGGCATCTATGACTAGCTCAACATATACTATGTTGAGAGAAGTGAGGGATGCTAGAATGCCCAGGGTATGACAACATATTTGGAGGACTAAGGTGACAGAGAAAGTTAAGGTTTTCATATGCCATTTGTTCCACAAAGCCATTCTAACCAACCACAAATGATACATAAGGGGGATGTGTAACACCCACATTTTAAACATGAGAGGAAACATCTATCTTGGAGGGGGATATCACATTAATATGATCATTGCAAATAAATACATAAATCACCATTGAGATCCATACATTGTTCTTTATTTAGGAAACTATATCTAACTTCTATAACATGTCTAAAATTCTAATCATTTCTAAACATGGAGAACTAAACATGAAAATAAACATTTCTACATGATTAGATCGCCTAGTATGGATGGCACCCCACCAGTAAGCTCTTGAATATCTTGTAGTCCTTGCTTGTTCCTCTTGAGTCCTTACTTTCTCCAACTCCTGGGGATATCACATTCCCAGTCATGCAAAGGGGAAAATAAACACATCAATAAATAGTACTGGCACTTTATAATATAAACAAAGTAAGTATACTTGACATGTAAGAAAAGTTGACATGAATTAACGAAAATCATTCTTGAATCATTATTAACATGAAGAGTCAAATAGTAAATGTATACATCCCTCTATGATGCCCACTTAGGAGCACATGATTGCTAGGAAATCCCTTGATTCTAGGAAAACCCTTGATGACACATTGAGGTCCATAATTTTGGAGTATATAAAAACTAATTCAATTCCATTATTTTAATCATGAACATTAACATTAACATAATCTGTAAACTTTAACTTGATGGTATCTCTCCCTATTAACATGATCTTTTAACATGATGGGATTTCTTCCTCATGAACGTTAAAATGAATTTCATGAGTCATTAATCATAAACTCTAATCATAGTGAACATTATAACCATAGGACATAACATATAGCAATCATCAAGCAGTGATATAGTGAACATGATTAAAATAATAAAACTTGAAATGATAATGTCTACTTTATACTTAGCATGCAAACAACCTTAAATACTTGTGCTCAACAGCATGACCCATTTACTTGGGAGAAAAGTTGATCCTAGGATGGTCTCTCTGATCCTTGAGTCAAATCTAAGTCAACCTTCTCTTGTGTCTTGATTAGGCTCTATACACATGTTCATAATTATTAAATATCATAAATAAATACCTTGTATTGATCCTAGGTTGAATTAGGATAGATTAGGGTTTGAGTGCATTAGGGTTAGACTTACTAATCAATATCATTAACTTAGGAAAACTTGGTTAGATTAGGTTACATTAAACACGTGTGGTGCATAACTAGGGTTTCATGAGTCAAATTAGGGTTCATGATAAAACATCAGAACATGAAGGGAAAAAATGACTTGAAAACCCTAAAATCGGATTTTACTCGCAAAATCCTTTCCAATGACTATTTATTCATAATTTTCTGATCATCCTAAGATTTATAGTGAATATTCAAAAACTGACCAAGAAGAAATTGAGAAAAATCTGTGTGCGCTCCCAACTCCAGTGGGCTAGATCTAAGTTGGACCAATCAGGGTCGCCCAACTAGCGAGAAGATTTATCACTATGGACCCACGATCAAAGAAGGAAGGGCATGGAAAATCCCTTAATTTCCCTTGTGAGATTAATAGAGCACTCATACTACCAGGGGCAAATTGAGAAAACTCTGCCCGCAATTCTTCTTCCTCAGACCAGTGAAAATGACATCCACACTTGGTCTCATTTTCACAATCTAACAATTCAATTTCTACCTTCTCCTTGTAAACTAATGGCAAGGACGAGTCCCTTACCTTGTCACAAAGACAACGAGCCCTTACTTGGGCAATTATGTGGCCTGGAACTCTAGACCATCTCTCGCCATAGCTAGGACATGAGTCAGGCCTCAGGAGATGTTGACGCGGTAAAAACTCGATTGGGGCTCGAGAAATCAAACCAGGAATAGAGGAGGAGTCGATGAACCTATTTCTGTAAGCAGAGAGTGACAAAATATTCAAAGTAGAGAACTGTCGATGATGTGTGCAAACTCGACTGTAGGATGTGATGGCTAGAGCCACCGCATGACAAATAGATGAGGCGATAAGGAAGCTAGGAGTCCAAGGATGCTTACCACTATAGTAATTGGTTTGGGGTGCTCGAAATGTGAAGCACCAAGTCTTCATCGTTGGAGAAGAGGCACGAGCAGGTTCAGGGGTTTCAGAGTGTCAAAGGGAAAATTGAGCAAGGAGGAGGAATGGGCGAAGGTTGGTGATGCCTTAGGTTCCTTTAAATAGAGTTGAGGATGGTCGTTGTTACGTTTGGCCATTCACAGTGGAGCGGGTTGCCTAGCTTCCTGGATTGACTAAGGGAGGAGGCAAGCGATGGTCATCTGAAATGACAGAATGCGACGACCAAGTTGGAGAAGGAATTTTAAAAAATGGAGGAGTAAAGAGGGATAACGGAACCGATGCTCGAAGACACAGTAAAGCAGTTTCATTCATGAGAAATGAGGAGGTAGGAGGTGATGATCCTATCGTTGGATCGGCGGTTGATTAAACCCTACCCGTTTGATGGCACACAAGAAGGAAAATAATACCACTATAACGCGTGACGGTGAAATTGAAGCCGAACTGTAGGGATATAAATGCGACTAATGTAAATCTGACAGATGTCTTAGAAAAACTATATTTAAACCTTTCTAAATTTAATTAGAGGGTCAAACATGGTCCAAATGAGTTTAAATTTGAACCATAGATTAATTTTATGATCTAGAATATTCCCAGATAATTAGATTTTGCTTTTGTACACATTTCATTCATGTTTCCTATAATGGCTATTAATCTTAGTTATAATGTATTTAAAAGGGTGAGAAAACTTGAAAAGACCTTTCTTATTAAATCCTTGAGCGAAATCCAAGATATACTTTATTCACTTATTCAAGAGTCACATGTTCATATCTTTAACCCCTTCCTATGATTTATGGCCATCTTGGAGGGGAGAGAATAGAAAAGAGGATCAACATGAGCTAATTGATTCCTATAATACACATTTGAAAGAGAAAAACCAATTGAGTCTCATTTTAAGTTTATCCCATTTTCATATAATAACAACCATTATTGGCCTTCTTTCATTTAACCCCTCAACTATTATCATTTAGGAGGAACTCTATTCTAAGTTTTAAAATGGCTTTGAAAATTGGGATGTGACAGGCTGGCTATTGACTACACTTGCACCATGTGTGATGGTTGTGTTGAAGCAACCATTCATGCAGTTAGGGACTGTCATTATGCAAAAGAAATTTGGATGCACCTCTTGCAAATCAGTTTTGAAGATGTTTTCTTACATGGATTATTTGATTGGCATAGGATTAACATTATTGTAGCTTGGGATAAAAGAAATATTTTCATGATATCTTGTTGGTATATTTGGAAATGTAGGAATTGGCTTGCTTTTGAGAACTCATGCAAGATGAAGGAGCACCAGATGTGTAACATCCCTGACCTGGGTTATACTCTAACCCTAGGTGTTTTGATTAAAAAAAGTTAATTATATGCTTAATCTCATCTTGTGAAAAGTAATTAGGCCTCAAGAGGAACCTATGTTGCAATTCTAGTCCTTTTTGAACATTGTTGAAATCAATGTTTTGTTTGTTTTGGACTAATGTGCAAAATACCTAAGTTGAGGGGTTTAAGTGAAAATTGTGCATGGTAATATGTTCCTCATGTTTTGAAGCATCATGAGAGTGAAAATGATGTTGAGGTGTGGCTTATGGAAGCCTGAATACCAAGAAAGAGCTGATAAAGCAATGTATGTGCATGAAAACCTAATTTTGGTGTAATGTGCAATTTACCCAAAATCTAGGGTGCAATATGTAAATTACCACTTCAATAAGGTCCCTAATGTTTCTTGGCATCATGCAGAGCAAAGATAACGAGATGGGAGCCTCATTTAAATTAAGTTGGAGGAGAGAGAATCTTGGTATTAAAATAATCAAGATTAATGCCTAATTGAAATCCTAATTTGAGTTAGGGGAAAAAAATAAATGTATTAATTTAAGGGCCTTCAACAAAAATTAAAATGGTTGGATTCAGATGTGTGTGTGACTTCCTTGAGTTTTGCAAGGACCACGAAAATATCCAAGGGAGTGGATAACTCACACACAATTTTATAAGAAAAAGAAATATCCACTCACATATGGATATTAATATAATATGATTTAAGGTGCTTGATTTGCTTTTATTTAAATCATGGATAATTGGGAGGGATAAGAGTCAAACAAGATAGCCTAGTACATAAGGAAGATGAGGGGGAAGAGGTGGCCACATTTTTGGGATTAATTGGATTTTTGCAAAGTACATTCTCTCTCATTGAATTTTTATAAAAGAACCTTTGACAAGCCAAATGGAAGACTTTTTCGACCCCACTTCTTCTTCTTGCTTGGGGAACGACCAAGGGAGCTTGGGAGGGTCAGGAGGACGACCCCCAACCTGTTGGTAAGCTTCTTGACCTTGGTTCATTATGATTTCATGGTGGAAATCACAAACCAATGCATGATTTCTTCCTATTTCGATCTCCTCTTTAATTCTAACCATTCCTTTTCACTCAAACCTTGAGGAAGAGCCTTGGAATGGTGAAAGGAGTTTCATACACCATTGTTTCCGTGAGCATGGATCTTTGGAGCTCAAATTGGAGGTAGGTTTTATAACTTGAACCCTTCTACATTGTTATTCAACTATCAATCTTGCAATTTCGTTGATTTCTTCATCTTTTTGGTTAATTGCTTGTTGTAATTGGTAAATACATGAAATCAGATGCATTAGGAGTTGCAGGGACGAAGGTAGATGATGATGAAATCTTCTTGAACCCTTTTCCCAAATAAATCTTATTCCAAACGGTTTCAATATGTTTTCCTATTCGGTTTTACCAAACCGTTTGAGAGCAAACGGTTTGAGACCGTTTGAGAGCAAACAGTTTCAAAACCATTTGAAAGAGTTTACCAAGGGTTGACCATTTGATAATCTTGTTCCTAATTATTTTGGTTGATAAACCACCAAATTTGATGGATTAATTCCAAAGAAATCATGAGTTGAAGGCTAATCAATTAGGCAAACCCTAATTGGATTAAGTGTTGATTTTCAACTTGATTGATTTGACTTTTTGGGTTAATTAACCCAAACGGTTTCAAAACTGTTTGGGGATCACCCAAACGGTCTCAAGACCGTTTGGGGATCACCCAAGACCATTTGGAGGTCTAGGGTTAAGCATGGTTGACCAATTGAAGGGCTAAAGGTACCTAATCACTTTGCAATTAAGTGTTGATTTGATGATCAACTCAATAGCTCAAACCCTAATGATTTTTCACTAGAATCCAAGGTTTGGATGAGCCAAACGGTCTCAAGACCATTTAGAGATCATCCAAACGGTCTCAAGACCGTTTGGAGGTCACCCAAGACCGTTTGGAGGTTTAGGGTTGAGTACGGTTAAGCAATTGAAGATCCAAAGATACTAAGTTGGAGTGTAACTAATTGTTGATTTGGTGATCAGCCCAATGATCCAAACCCTAATTGGTTGACTTGGGTTTTGATGTTAACATGGTAAAATGGTCTCAAGACCATTTGGTGGTCATCCAAATGACCTCAAGACCGTTTGGGGTCAGGTCATGTTCAATTTGGATGATGGTTTAATGGTTTTAAAGTAACTAATCTTGCATTGATTAGTGTTGAAGAATTATCGATTTCAAACCCTAATTCAATTGATTCAAGCCCTAATTGATAATCAATTGAGGGTCAATTGAGGGTCAAATCAGTTGAAGGTTGACCTATTAAACTCAATTGAAGAATGAGGATAGGTCCAATTGATGATTGGTTCCATAAATTCAATGATTGAAGGAATCAACATTGGAAATCCTAATCCAATTCTATTGGTTGAGACCATATTTGGTCCATGCGGTTTTGAGGAGGTTTGGACCAAATGGTCTCAAGACCTTTTGGGACCAAACGATCCCAAACCGTTTGTGTCCATGCAGTTTCAAAAGTCAAACTTGGGCAAACGGTCTTCACCTACTACTTTAACAAACGGTCTTGAGTGTGCAACTTTACCAAACGGTTTCAAACCATTTGAACTTTGAAAGACCAAGACCGTTTGGGGCTCAAGTAGTCAAGGTTGATTGAGGATTCAATTGGTTAATCCACTTGGACACCTATTGTGATTGAAGATTCAATTGGTCAAATCAATTGGATACCTTATGAAATGAAGGTCCAATGTGATTGAATCTCTTGAGAATTAAAGATGATGAATGATCCATTGATCCAATGATGATTAGTAATGATAATTAATGAAGGTACAAAAGTTGAAACTCTAATAGTACCTAACTGATTAATGCCAATTAAGGGATGAACCCTAATTGCTTATATGATCAATGACTTGGTACACTATGTTAATCATAGTTGTATGTACTTGATTGAAGGGTTGATATGACCTAATCAAGTTGAGAGGATGTTAACATGAATTCATATATGAATATGATTCATGTGGTGTTTAAGGGTATGATCCTTAAGTAGAGAGATAATGAAACCCTAATCATGAACATAAACCCTAACTGACAGGTCTATTGATTCCAATCCCTAATTGAGGGCAATTCTAAATGTAACCCTAACCCAGGGTGAGGATGTAACCCTAATCCAGGGTAATGATGTGTGAAACTCCAATTTAGGGAAATTAGATGAAAAACCCTAATTGGGATGAATAGTGAATCTCTAATTATGGATAATTGAATGAAATCCTAATGAAGATGAATTGTAGACCCAAATTGTGGGTGACTATAGTAGAAATCTTAATTAAGGATGATTCCATGTAAAATCCTATTCTAGGGTTATGTTATGAGAAACCCTAAGTTAGAATGAGGTATATGGAACATTGATGTGGTGATGTGATATGATAATCAAACGTAGGGTGATGTCATGTAATGACATGTAAAACCCTAGTTGAGGGTGATTCCATGTGAAACCCTAATTGAGGGTGATTCCATGAGAAACCCTGACTAAGTACTAACACCACATGATGTTCTATTGCTATGTTGTGATGAGAGGCCCCATGTAGGGTGAAGGTATAAGAGACTTTAATGTGAAGTCATAATGCATAAAGCCCTAATCCTGGGCAATATGACAATGAAACATATTCTAATTTTAAGTAAGGGTATAAGGAAACCCTAATGATGCGATAGAATGAATGACCTTATAAAGGTGAAACATTTCATGTGGTTAATTACATGAAATCTAATTGTAAGCAATGACTTTACCATTTGACAAGTCCATATCATTAAAGATAGTTGGACAATTCTAATGTGTGGCCTATGTATTATATGCTAAAGGTGAGAGTTTAGTGATGGAATGTATTAAGAGGGAAATACCTTAATACAAGATAAGTTGGTTAACTCAAGAGAGTATCAAATGATGAGAAAGTGATACATCAAGATATGATAGTTATCACATTCAAAACTTCAGGGTTTATATACCTTGATATACTCCAAATCCAATGTAATTGGGTAAGAAACATATGAAGTGTGTTATGCAACTATTACAATGAAATGTAATGATTTGTTGCACTTTGATGAGTGTTAATTAATGTACCTTGAGAATGGGGTTAAGCCCAAATAATGAGTATGATATAGTCATACCTTGATGAGGATGAGAAATGAATTCATACCTTGAGTTGATGATCATTAATGCTATATGATGAAAGTAATGTTCTGGAATAATCAAATATGATATCCTTGAATGCCCCGGAGGTATGGAATAACGAATTAAGGGTTGGACATATAATGTGATAATGAAATCATGATTGATAAGAAATGGGAAACCCTAACCCTGGTAAGGGAATAGTGGTGTTACCCATGAATAATGATGTTATATATTGTTTTGCATGGTGCTGATTAGAAATTGATGTATCATCATCTGTACTAACCATGTAGGTATGATGTGACAATGAACATAGCCAGGTATGAGCTATGACATCTTATGTATTGAAATTGTTTATTGGGCCTTATGTGCCATGCTATACCTTATTGCTTAGTATGAGGTAATAAGAGAAGTAATGGGCCTTAAGTGCCATGAGAGATGCTTATGTAACAAGCATCATATTTACCTTGGTCAGATGACCTGAAGGTGATAACTACCTGAAAAAAAGTGGTAATGATGCTCAATGATGAGCTAAGGGTTTGAATACCCAGAACCATATGATTATGGCATTGAGTTTGCAAAGGAATGATAATTTCCAGTATTGAAATGAGGGACTGAGATCCCAATGTCTTATAAAGATTGAGAAGTGATTAATGGGAATAGTACATGTTTTCTTTGTAGCATTTGTCTTATTAAGTTATGTTTGGAAACTTGGCTGATGCTAAAAGAATATGAAAATGTACTTAATTAATCAAGTGAAATCTTTTCATGTAGAAGCCCTGACCATAGATCCATCATCGTCAGGAATAGGTGATGGTGAAACGGGTGCTCCGCGGCAAAACCCGGAACACATATTTTTGAATATGTGGGGGTAATTGGGAAAATATATCCTTATGCCCCATAGGAATGTCTATGTCCTATGTCCTATGTATGAGATTGGTTACGGACCATACCCCAATAAGAGTATGGCTATGGGCCAGGACTCCATAATATAATACCAGGCATTGGCTACGGGCCATATCCTGAAAAGAGTATATTCTACAGGCTATAACTCTAATAGCGATGTTGCCAGTATACCCTAGAAAGCTATCTAGCAGAGACACAAGATGTCCTGCATGTTATATCATACTGACCGAGAAAGTTGAGGTCTTGGATTCCGGCTCTTCCATAGACCTATGTATGGTACTGATTTCAACTTCGCAGTGGTCGGTTGGAGTATGAGCGGTATACCTCATCTCCTCAGGGCATAAGTGTGTTTGTAAAATGAAATCAGCCGTATAGCATGCTTGCTTAAGGACAACATCTTTGACAAGTGTTGACTCTTCTTCGTCAATACCAATTATATGCCAAGTTCAGTAAATGTGAGTTTTGGTTGAAGGAAGTGACATTCTTGGGTCATCTGATATCTATAGAAGGAGTCAGAGTGGACCCTAAGAAGGTGGAGTCAGTTGCAGATTGGGAGCAACCAAAGCCGCCGATGGAGGTTCGTAGTTTTCTGGGTTTGGCAGGATATTACCGGAGGTTTATCATGGACTTCAGTGCAATCGCGTTGCCGATGACAAAGTTGACCAGGAAGGATGTACCTTTTATCTGGGATGATCATTGTCAGCAAGCTTTCCAAAGTTTGAAGGAGAAGTTGACTAGTGCTCCAGTGCTAGTACTGCCAGAGCCTGGGAAGGGCTATGTTATTTTCTGCGATGCTTCCAAGAAAGGCTTAGGTTGCGTGTTGATGTAAGAGGATCATGTGGTTTCTTTTACTTTGTGACAACTTAAGAAACATGAGGATAACTATCCAACATATGATTTAGAGTTGGTAGCGGTGGTGCATGCATTAAATATTTGGAGATACTATCTTTATGGGGAGGTGTGTCAAATCTTTACATATCATAAAAATTTGAAGTACATCTTTTCGCAGAGTGAGATGAACATGCGACAGCTGTGAGGAAGGCAAGCATCTGAAGTATGTTACTTTTGGATCCCACCTGCTCATGGCAACCTCAAGATTAATTTGGATGCATTTGTTAAGAGAGGTTGTGTTGTTGTGGAGATAGTCGTCAGGAATAACATAGGAGATTGGGTTCGTGTAGCATGCAGTTCCCTTATGGTTAAATCTATTATCGAGGTCAAGCTCGCTGCTAGTGAACTAGCTTTATCAATGTTGATGAAAAGGATGACATATATTGTACCATACACCCTGGTATAAGAAAAATGAAGAAGGACATCGATAATATAAAAGATATAGATAAAGAGGGACTCTGACTCTGACACATCTAAGAGAACATGAATTGCTTTCCTATATTGACAACATCACTACATATATTCTTCCCAACATCAATCAAGGCAATCACGTCCTCTCCCTCCTCTAGTCCTGGTCCACTCCACCCTCACCCTGACACTCCCAACCCTACCAGATGTAAAAGGATAGTGTGATGTGGTGTTGAAGTCAGTGGGTGTCGGCACACTTCCTTACTAGAATACAAAATTATCCAATTAAGCGTCCAAGAACCTTAAAAGTTCACTCCATAATAGTGTCAGCTCACTGCCTTATTAGAATACAAAATTAGTAATTTATAATTAAAAAATAAATGTGAACATATCATCAATCTCCTCCCTTGTCTTTCATATATAGTGTGGACATATAGTACCAAACGATGATTTTTAATCTGAAACACATGTGTACGTTTGACTTTCTAGAATACAAGGACTAACTTGTAATTTATAAAAAATAAAAGAAAAAAATACATATTTTTGAAAAAAAAAATATCTACTATAAACTAAAAATGAGCCTCTACAACAGTGATTGTAGAAAGATAAAGTGGATACGAGTCCCTCAAGACACAACTCCTATCTAAACATGAAGTGTGCTTTGCTAGATAATCATCTGCTTCATGTCCTCTATGTGGAGTATGCTTGATTGAAAACAAAACAATAAAAGAGCTAAGAGTAACAATGTCTTGAGCAATCAACCCCAAGTAATCACATCTAGCCGTGGGATTCTATAAAGCTTCGACCGCCAACATCACATCAGTCTCAAGAACAGCTTTGGGAATATTTTCTATGATTGCCAAAAGGACCCCCTCATGAGCAGCCAAAGCCTCTGCAATGTTAGGTGTCATGTCACCATGTGACCCTCCTGTCTTGTAATCTCAATACCTCCACTATGATCTCTAATCATTTCCCCAATCTGAATCTTCTATCCTTTGTCATAACAACATATGTATCCAACTTGTATTCCTTAATTGGTGGGGGGGTATCCAAATTACATCACTATCATTAATCCCTTCATTGTGGTTCGAGATATGGATATTCATCCCATTGTGATCCTCAACCAGAGCTCTAAAGGTTTGGACAATCGACCTTGGGTGGGATGCCTCATTGCCAAAAACTTTTGTGTTTCTATAGAGCCATTTAGCCCACCACAAGATCAGTTGCACATCAATTTCTGCTTGGTCGTTTACTTTGGAGAGGGACCTTAAGTTCTCATAGATATCAATGCCAAGATCATAATTTCAACCTATCTTGGTGTAGTAATGATTCTTTATTTCTTGCGCATTTGTGCACTCCTCCAACATGTGTGGTATGGTCTCCTTCGCACTACCTCATATCTTACATGACCCGTCTTCCATGCAGTGCCTATTTTGTAATCTCCCCATAGTTGTCAGTCCTCTCGTACCTAGCCACCATAAGAAATGTAACAATTTATGCGGCCACTGATTTTTCCAAACAAAGCTCCATAGTCTTTCCATCTTTGCATTCCTCTGTCCTCTCCCATAATGTATGGCAGTAATCCCAAGCCAGTAAGTAGATTTTACTATAAATTTACCTTTAGCATGTGACCACCAAAAAAGTTTGTCCTCCACCCCCATGCAAAATGGCGTCTTTATGATCACATTGTTGTTTTTCTCAAAAAAAAAATCCTTGATCATCTCCATATTCCATTGATCACAATCATCACTTATCAACTCCCTTACAATTAATGGTTGTCCACCGGTGTTGTTCTTCACATAAGGTAGCACCCCCTCCGCTCCTGAAATCCACATGTCTTCCCAGAGGTTGATATTGCTTCCATTACCCACTCTCCAAAATATCCCTTCATTGGCTAGAGATTTAGCTCCCCAAATACTCCTCCATGTAAAACTCAGATTTAGTCCTAATCTTGCATGCAAAATAGATTCAGGAGGGAAATACTTTACTTTTAGAATTTTTGATGCCAACAAGTCTTGCTTTGTGACCTGTCTCTAGACTTGCTTTGCTAGAAGAACTTGATTAAAAGTAGTCCATGTCTTATTTTATATTACGAACAAACACTACCAATCTGGTTATCATACGAAAAAACACTACCAATCTCTTTATCATACGAACATTTGTTGGTCGCTCTTATTTTATATTATTTTTTCTCAGTCCATAGTGGTGGGGATTCTTTCTCAATACCTCAGTCACTAGTTGTACGGCTGATTTGTCAAAATACAAAGACTGAGTTTGTGATTTGGGAAAACAACCCCTCCAACGCATGTAATATAGATATTGTTTGCCGAAAAAATAAACGCCGAGGCTGTAGTTTTGGGGATACAGCAATTGGGTTGCTCCACCGCATCCTTCCCTCAAACCACACCACTCCACGTGCTCCGCTACTTATCCTGATCCGCAACTTGCACGAGGTTGGCCACTAGCGGGGCGGCACTGGGAGCAGCAGTTTAATTAAACAGATTGATTATACTCATCACGGCGGTCATGGGGGTACTACTTATTTTGCTGATTGACGGATTTGAGCGGACGGACGGGCTGCTTGTGTTGTGGATGATGATATGCTTGCGTGGTATAAGTGTCACGTGTTTGCTTATCCATCCACGATACCTAACCTACTCCCGTCCTTCCCACCCATTCGCCGAGCGAAAAACCAGCCATTCCAGATTGCGACCGCCTCCCGATCGTTGATTCCCAACCACGGCTGGGGCGCTGGCTATCCATCTACTGAAAAAGCGTCCCCCACTAGCCAGCCACGTATTAGTCGCCCATCGTCGATCCCATCAAAAAGCGTCGCTCGCACGCTGGCCACGCATTGTTTATGTACGCTTCCTTGTGGATAATACTCACAATTATTTAAGTAATACCACGCCATTTGCGCTTTATGTGACTATAAAGCGTCCCACAAGCACACTCTTACTCATTAGTTGAATCCCTTTTCATCTTAGCTAAATAAAGAACACAACCTTTGTCTTTATGTACCAACGTAGCCTCTTAACTATCCAAGTATAAATTGCATCTACTTTCTAGAATTAATTAATTTCACAATCTATAAATCTTTTTTTTTCTAAGCAAGGATGCATGAAACAATTAAAGACTTTACAGATCTCCATAACTTCCATCACCAAAGTAGTCTTGTAGAGAGCAAAATTGGGCTCTACATCTTAATACAAATATAACACTAAAGGCATCTTTGGCCAGAGTAAATATTTTGTTAAGTAGTGTTTGGAAACACAACCAACCCAAATACGAGGAAAAGGAATGGTGATAAACCCAATTTGGGGAAAAAGGTATTTTGTAAGCATGAGTGACCCGTCTTTATTTCTTCTCCTCGTTATTGGTTATTGTTACATTGTTTTTCAAGCATGACCCGTCGATATAACTGAAAGAGTACAAAATTCGAAACTCATACTGATTTAGATACTGATTCAGATATTTAGAAATCAATTATGATCCTATCACCCCATAAACAGACAACAAGATGGGTAGTGTGGGGTGTAGATAAATGAAGTAATGTGTTTAGCCTTTGTTTTGGAATGACTTTGACTCTTGACTTGTGCTTGTCTTTCACACACTTACAATATTAAGTCTGGATTAGCATTCACACACATATTGAAAATGAATTGCAGTACACACTAGAAAGAATTCAATCTTGACATTGTAACCAAACCATAGTGCATGAATCCAATCCTAAATTGGATATGTTTTGTTCAAAGGGGCATTGTGGGCGATTTTTATGGACAAAATAAAAATTTCTATCCACTATAGGTTGGTTAGTTCCCTTACCTACAACTTAATCGACCAAATCATGACTGAGTTACAAAACGCCTAAAGTTGCACACTTCTAGACGAACACGGTCCATATTTGTAATCTCCTTATCATCAATTTGGTTCAGTTTAAACCCAAAAGCGAACCGAAAATCCAAACTTTACAAAGTTCCAAAACATAGTTGGTAAACTTGGAAATTCTATCCGTGTGCACTATTGAAAGTGCATTATTTCCCATTTTGGCCCCTAAAAGCTGCGTTCAAATGAACGAACACCTCTCAATCCCTTTCACACAAAATTGTGGCAACGACTAACGTATGCCACACCTTTTTTCTTCTTCACATCCCACATCATCATCCACCCATTTTCAATAGCTGAAAGAAAAGTGCAAAAAGGGTGGCAGCCCCTAGTTTTCTCTGTAATTTATATGCATAATTAATTACTCATGGCTCCCTTTCTTTTGTCGGCTTACAAGCCACCACAGTCCCACCACACACACGACACATCCCCCCGCCTCTCTCTCTCTGTCTGCCCCAAATTCTCTCGTTCTCGCTCCACTGCTTGAGACAGAAAGGACAACACTCCGACGCCGGAGGGACTGCAGTCTCTTTACTGCTGCCACATCTTATGGTGCACACCCTGCTTTCTGCTGCCTGGAAAAGTGGAATTCTGGTCGTCAAAGCGAGAGGACTGATCGGAGGAGAAGGAAGAGTAGCAACGGCGCCGTCCGCCAGCGAACGGCGATGGTATGAGTTCGCTGTGTTCACTCCACTTCGTTTTTGCGCTCACTTTGGTTCTGCTGAGGAGACGGAGACAGTGAACTTGTGTTTTCCCCCCATCAAGTTGGTTTTGATATTTTCTAGGAAGATCTTCCTCTCCCGGAGGAGTCTATAAATAGTCAAACGACGCCTCCGGTGTACGGATCGACCCATCCGTCCGCCCGTCGCGATCTTCCTGGACACCTAGTTTTTAGGCACCGCGCGCGGCGAATCGGGCGGTGTTTTCTATATTTCCTTCCAAACTGTTTCCCTCGCTTTTCACCCCCTTCATCTCCCTTCTGCGTTTGGCGTCCTGCCTTGCGGTGGTCCTCTCACGTTTACCTTCATTTGGACTCCTCCTTCGGGTACTGCTCTAAGTAAATCAAAATTCCGCCCCCTTCTCCCCCCCTCTCCTCTTCTCTCTGTTTCTCTCTCTTCTTTTTTCCCCAATGTTGTAATCTCCTTCTTCTTCGGGCGTTATGCAATCTCATCGAAGTTCGGTCACATTGGAATAAGATGCTCCCCGTTTGATTCTTATGTTATATACCATCCGGCCCAGTATCTAATCTCCGGCTGCGTCGGCCCTATTCGAAAAAGCTTCCTTGGCCTTTCACCCGCCCTTTCGACGCTGCCATCGTCCTCATCGCCGGCGGTTCCCGGTTCCCCTGATTTCGGGTTTTCTCCCGCTAACAGGTGCTTCCGCATGACGTTACAAGGCGTGCTTATTGAATTGTAGGGGTGACGTAGCGTCGTCGTTTTAAAATGCGTAAAGTTCTTTTTTTTTCTCGTTTGCGTTTCTTCGTCTACCCAATCTGCGTTGCGTTAGGAATGATGGGCGAAAAATGCAGGGCATAAACTGACAAACAAATAGATGCCCCCGTTAAAAATGGGCTCTGACATTGGCTGCCGGATTCTTCGATCCTCAGGCGTTACACAATGGCCTATTACTATCCACGGGCTTTGCATGATTTACGATTTCTTTTGCATGGATTGCCATCTTGGTAGACATCTGCTGGCTTTTCCTAGGTCATCCTGTCTCTTTTATTTATGACGATCACCGCGCCTTTTGTAACCACTGGTTGCGGAAAGTTGAAACGCCTGGACAAGCTGCTGGATAAGTTGCTGAAATGTCCCTTTTCAGGTCTTTGCCAAGTTTTCTTGTGTTATCAACTTTCTTCTTGGTAACGTTGTGCCCCCGAATCGTCATGTCATTAAATAGCTCCTTGATATCATAAATGTTACGCTCGCAACTTGCTAATCTTTGTTCTGTTTTACATATTGGTATTGCATTTTCTTCCTTTCATTTGCTTCTTAAAATGGACAGGCCCAAGCTGAGAAGTGTGATCTCCACAAGATTAGCAGCCTGAAGGGTGAGAGTCCTGCTCGTGAAGGGAACGGTGCAATTCGTCAAAAACCTTTTGCACGTCATAATAAGAGGCATCATCGAAAGACAACTGTTACTGTTGCGTGCTACAATAAACCTTCATTAGCAACTTCTCTCAGGAGCCTTCACGAACCACTTTGCTAATGTATGTGTTTATTTTCTTTTCCAGGACCCTCCACTAACCACTTTGCTAGTAAAGGACTCAGACCCTGCCTATAATAGAAGGTTAGTGATTCTTTGTTGTTTTTGGTACTGTAAATTGAATCTGTTACCTGTAAATGCTAAATACCATAGTTTTAAAAAGCGGTATGCGTTATGCGTGCGGAGATGTCACCTTATAGAGTATATGCAGTATGGGGGAGTATATGCGTTTTTGATTTTTTTAATAAATTAATTATATATAGCATAAAATATATATTAAGCATAGAAATTATAAATTTCATTTGTAGAACACAAAATTATGTATATTTATAAGTGTCCATTCAAATATATATGTAAAATATATTTAAATATTCATATATGTGTACACATAAATAGCATATGTGAAATATGTATGTGTATTGTATGTAGATATATTCATATTGACATGTAAATTCATATATAATATATACATATATGTGGAAATGTGTGTATGTAGATGTCGATATATATCATATATGCATGTTATATTAAATGCATACACATAGCATAGACTTTACACATTTAAAGATGTTTGTGTGTAATATGTAAGTATACCATTAATGTATTACTACAATATGTATAGATATAGATAGATATTGAAAGGTATTGATACATATACATATATATACATATGTACATGTATGTGTGTGGGTATGTACATAGTTTAAATCAAAATAGAAACAAATTAAATTGGAAAAAAAAAGTCTGCAGAAGTTCTAATGAAAAATCGGTCGCTTATGCCTCGCATATACCCCGCACAGAACCGCATAAGCCGCCATGACCGCATACTGGGCCGCATATCCATATGCGGTCTGGCAAAGTGGGGCGCACTGCATATGCGGCCGCATATGCCCCGCACAAAACCGCTTTTTGAAACACTGCTAAATACTATAAAATTTGAGTGGAACAGAGGGTTGTGACTGTTCTAGATCACTTTCTAGTATCTATGCTGTTGCTTTATTCAAATGCTTGCCATTAGGACTCGCCATTGCTGAATTCTTTTTAATATCTTAATCATTCTACCTAACATGGAGCGACAAATCTGGGGTTTTGGCAATTTTTTCCAGCCTGCTTGCAATTCGATGTAAATGTGTGTGTATGTATGCATGTATCCATGTACATGTACACATGCAAACTTATGATATGCACACACACACACACACACACATATATATATGGAAACGTGTGTCTAAGCATTACATGGAAGTGGAGGTCTTGTCAAATTTGCAAGATGGATACTGAGGAAGACTTTGTAGTCGTAGTGTGGGAGAGGGAGAGAGATGGATATGTGTGATCTTGGGCTTGGTAAGGATGCATCACAAGAGGGTTTCAAAGCTTGTTAAAAAGCTTACTATGGATTTTAACTTAAAAATGAATCATATAAAAAATTACGAAAAATTGAGGTGTGAAAGATCGTGAGACTTCGTCATCAATCGCCAATAGGGCTTGCAATTGTTTAATTCTTTTATCATAATCATTCTTCCTAACATAGCGACAAATTCAGGGATTCATCAAATTTTCGGCTTGCTCATGATTCTATGTAAATGTGTGTATGTATGTATGTGTGTACATGTACACACACAAACATATGTTATGCGTATATTCACATATATAACCATATTTAAATGTGTGTTTGGGAATAACATGGACTTGGAGATCTTATCAAATATGGAAGGGTATAATTCTGCAAGACGAACATCAAGGAAGACTCTGTAGTCGTAGTGTGGGAGAGGGAGAGGGAGAGGGAGATGGATCTGCGTAATCTTGGGTTGGATTAGGATACATGTAGTCGTAGTGTGGGAGAGGGAGAGGGAGATGGATCTGCGTAATCTTGGGTTGGATTAGGATACATGTAGTCGTAGTGTGGGAGAGGGAGAGGGAGATGGATCTGCGTAATCTTGGGTTGGATTAGGATACATCACAAGAGGGCCTCTAAACTTGTTAAAAAGCTTACAATGAATTTTAATTTAAAAATAAATCATATAATAAATATGAAATATTGAGGTGTGAAAGATCGTGAGAAGTCAGTCATCAATCGCCGACATGCAATCGTACTGAGGAAAAATTGTGACTTGTTCCAAACGTTATCGAACTTAGTTATTGGGTTTCAAGGTAATGTACTGCTCAAATTACTGATCAAAAATAAAATGTACTGCTCAAATTTTCAAATTGATTTGGATTACCAATTTTTATATCCATGAATAATTTTGGGTCACAAAATGCATATAATCCAGCCCAAGGATGGGGCACGAACTATTAGCTTCATGCTATTCAATGGATTTTTTAAAAGATGTATAACTTTCTACCACCCCATTTAATATATTGAACTAGCTGGTGGAGAAGCTAGACTCTTGGTTGGATCTTAGTCTTATTTCTGAGTAGTCCAAGGTTTTGCACTCTTAACTTGGCACATTCACAACCTAAATTGACATACACTCTATCAATGTCCTAGTTCTATAGGTTATAGGGGTTACTGGAGTTTCCCCTCTGCCTGAACCTCATGCACTAAAAACAACACGTTAAGGTTTCTTGTTGAAGTGAAAAATTCTGCTGAATTCCTTGCTGAGCAACTAAGCACTAAGAAACCGCCTGTCCACTCATGTTGTTTATTGCTTTCACCCATAGTTGTCAAGGCGGCCAGTCGGTCACCTGCCCTGCTTGGCCCACCAGCTGACTAGTTGACTAATCGGGCGCCCAATCATTGGTATAATATTTACATCATATTAATTATGTACATATCTAGTTATATACACTACATTATATAAATCCACTAGTGTAAGCCTGTATCAAACTTATAATAAACAAGACTTAGTAAATAATGTCATAAACGCCTCAAATAATTTTCATTGAAGACAATTTAATGTTTTCAAAACCAAAAATTATAGTTAGATAGAGAAGAGTGACATACCACCGTTAAATTTTGACTTTCAGTGCTTGTTGAATTGCTGCAACTAAAATAAAAGTTACATACTAAACTAGTGCGGTGTAATGAAATTGATATTCATTAAAATCACGGTAAATGATAAACACAAATGGTCGGGATAGGGAGTGGGGCGGATTAGAATCGCAAAGAAAGCCTTAAAGTCCTTGGGCCCAGGCCTAGCTGAGTGGCCGTCTAGGCTTGGCTTGGGCTGACCAGTCGTGCCAGTTGGCCGACTAGTCGACCAATCAACCTAGGTGGACGCCAAGCCAAAGCCCATTTATGGGCGGTTGGCTAGTCAGACCCCCCTCTGGCGACCAATTCACTAGTCGGTTACTAGTCATCCGCTCAACAACTATGCTTTCACCATACCTTTGCCTCGACGAGACTCTAAATCGTGGAACTTTCCCGCAACAATTCCATATCAACCACACGATTTATAATGTGCACTAACATGAAGAAATTAACGAAGTCAATGTTTGGGCTTGTTTACTTATGTTATGCAATCTAATTCTTGACGGCTTCATATAATCATATCTCAATATGACATTGAAGCCTAATCTCCTTTTGATCTATATTACACAATAGAATGAACCATGTGAAATGACTAATACCAAGGAAGCACGTGCACATTTTCAGAAACAAATACTACAAAGAGTCCAAACATGGGGGACAAGAATTTTCTAAATTTTAGGCCACATACACACCATATGATGAGGGAAAACGATATATATATATATATACATATATATATATATATATATATATATATATATATATATATATATATATATATATGGCTAAAAGAATTGTGTATCCGAGTACATGTAGCTTATATGTACCCATCTCTATTTATGATGATTGTAACCATGGTGCAGGACTTCGACTTCGTTTCGACTTCGCTAGGTGTGGAAGTGGAAGTTTGTGGAAACTTCGAGGAAGTTTCGAGGAAGTTTAGACGCAAACTTCGACAAACTTCGATGGTGTTTTTTTAGCAAAATGATGCATAACTTCGATTGGAAACTTACAAATTATGCTCTAACTCTAATTCATATGTATTAATTTGACATAAAAAACACAATTCATGACTCTCTAGTGCTAGGTAGGTTGATAATACAAAGTCGTAATTCGTAAATGATGCAGTGCACACTTGCTAATGTTCTCAAGTCTCAATAATCATGTTTTACATATGCAAATAAAAATATACAAATTCTTATACAATTCTCTACTTCAGCATACATTTTCCAAGCAAATATCCTTCATACTTCCGTATATTACATATGAAATATACTAATATAGATTACAATTCATTAAAATGAAGTGCATACCCGATAAATGTCTTCAGTAAAAAGCTGAATGCCTTCCAAAATCATAGCCTGAATGTTGAGCTTCTTGAGTCTGCCTCAGTAGTGACATTTGGTTATCAATTCTCATAGCATATTGCATCCAAGTTGTGTGCTGAGAGTGGTTGAGCTCATAATCATGCACATATGCAGCAAAATCTTCATGGGATATTTCTGACAAATATCCAAATCTTGTATACAATGCAAGCTGTGTTGGATATCTGGAGGCAAGAGATCCTGGTGTGAAGTTGTAAAATTCTGGTATATGGGGCGGCCTTTCTGCATCAGAATCAGAAGGGGGCACATATATGTTAGGTTGTGGTGGGGGCTCGGGTTGTGCCATTGGTGGATAGTAGTGACTCTGAACACCTGATGTAGTGTCAGTTGTAGCTGCAAAAGGATCAGGGGCATATCCAGGGCCTAAGTAACTATATGATTCATTATCAGTTCTATGGGAAACCCGACTTCCATAAGTTCCTTCTGAATCACCACCATAATATCCAGGAACGGGTTCTTGTTGATAAAATCCTCTAGAAGTAGGCCCAGTAAAACCCAATAAATCATCCACAAAGGTGCTTCCTGTTGCTCCCGATTGACCTCCCAATGAGAGACTTCCAATTGATTCAGTGATATTGTCAGTGTTGTAAGGTGCATGATAAACAGGTTGAGGCACATGTCCTTGACCCTGTGGATACCAATTCTCGTAGCATGTTGGCAATGAATCTAGTTGTTGTTGTGGAGCTTTACCCTTTCCCTTTCTTTGGTAGGTTCGATCTGTCGGTCTTTGAGTACCACTACCACTCTCATATTGTTGTTGACGTTGTTGTTGAGGTTGAGGGCGAGGAGATGGTGTTCTATGTGGCGGCGTATCTCCTCTTATATAGCTATCAGGAGTGTTGCCCCCATCATCACCACCTGAGGGCTCTGGAGTGGTGGAACCTGATGAGGCATCTGGTTCATCCTCTGGTAGACCCTGCCAAAAATCATCTTTATCAATATTGTCTTCTTCCACTCCAAGAGTGGTCTGATCTGCTTGTGCTCCCTCACTTTCTTGATATTCATCTACATCAACCCCCATTGCCCCTGCAATTGTGGCATTAGGCCCCCCACCTGGACGCCCTTCATCAAGTAAAGGCTCAGTAGTATTGTTCAACCATGCTTGTAATGGGTCTTCATCGTCACCCCTGTCAGTGTAGACATACGCCCAATCAAGAGGATCAATGTCGACATTGCTTGTTGGGTTCCTCAATGATTCTTGTGTGTGTCTTTGCTTCAACTTCATATTATAGTGTACAAACACCAAGTCATGAAGACGTGAGGCAGACAACCTATTTCTTCTTTTTGTGTGAATCAAGTTGAAGGTTGACCAATTTCTTTCGCAGCCACCTGCTGCTGCTGTTTGGGACAAAACTTTAACTGCTACCGATCTCAATTCTTCACATTCACAACCATAATTCATCCACCAATCAGCTGTAAAAAATAAAGAGTGTTCAATGATCAATAAGTGGACAAGTGAACCATTCATTATTATGATATCAAACATAATCAATCATGTAATTCTTTACCAGGAGAAAGTTTATCCCTTGAATAGATAGCCACCGGTAGCGCAAACAGGCCAGATGCTTCTCTGAATGGTTTTATCTAATGATTGGTAAAGTGAGAGAATTAGATTAACATTTTATAATAACGTGTAATAAAGAATTATATACTATCCAACCCATACTTGTGCAACAGCTCGAATTGCGTCATCTTTGTTGTTAGCAAAGAGCTTATCAATCACTTCTTGGAGACCCATTACCAAGTCTCCTCTTCTCCCAATGTCATTCTTGTATTGAAATCTTGGGTTTAAAAAATAAGCTGCACATATAAGGACACAAAAATTAGAAAATATTAGATGACTAATAAACACTAAGACCTAAATGGCTAAATGCAAATGTCACATCTTTACCTGCTTTATGCAATGGGTGTAGAAGCATTCCATCCCATCGTTCATCTATAACTTTTAGGAATTGTGCCTTGGCATTAGTCACAGCTTCTTCTACTTTATCTCTCATGAGGCGCATTGCCTCATAGATATAGGGCATGGTGGCATTCTTATCACCGTCCACCATGCGCAAGACATGAACCACAAGATCCATTATCTTTACAGCCTTGGTCACTCTAGTCCAGAAGTAGTCATCATTCAAAATTTTCACCACTTCTTTGGCTCTGTCAGTCTTACTATCAGGGTGTTTGGCCCACTCTTCAGAAACAAAAATTCTTTTTAACTCTTGTCGCCTTTGCTTTAAGCTTTGCAAAGCGATATAGTTGCTTGCAAATCTTGTAATGCCCGGTCTTACTATGTCTCCTCCACAAAACTCTTGGCTTCGCATCATTGCAAGTAGGTAAGAGCGATTATATATAAATTTTGTAATTCTTGTGGCCCTAGGCATTATATATGTAAACAGATCTAATTTTCCAAAATCTTTCAATATTAGATCAATGCAGTGTGCGGCACATGGCGTCCAAAATAAGTTGTAGTTTGAAGACTCTTCAACTGATTTTCCAGCTTTTTTGAAATTTGGCCCATTGTCAGTGCAAATTTGAAGAACATTCTCTTTTCCAACATATTTTATCGCACTCTTAATCAATTTTGCAAGGTAGCTGTGGTTTTTGATGTGGCGAGATGCATCAACTGATTTTATGAAAAATGTATCACCGTCACAATAAGCCATGAAGTTGATAATTTGTGTCTTGGTACCACTTGTCCAACCATCACACATGAGTGTCAACCCAAAAATTGACCACTTTTTTTGTTTCATCTCCTCAATCCACTGCTCTAGCAATAGTTTCTCCTGTGGAAGATATTTGTTCATCAATTCGTGCGGAGTTGGTGATTTGACTCCTCGTCCATGTTCGGCGACAACATCTATCATATGTTGCATGTAAGGGCCCTGTGCCACATTGGGAGCAATACCACTAGCAAATATAAATTTTCCTATTGCCTGTCCCACAACATCTTTTGCATTCTTCCACATACCTGACAAAGTTTTCTGCTTATGACTTTGTTTACGAAACCCAGGTTCAGAAGAAGTGTACCTCATGCTATTGGTCCTCAAACCTTGCAATTCTTGGCTTTCTAAATTGACAAAATTTGTTGGACGGCTTCCACTGCCACCACCAACATTGAAATCAGATGGGCCAAAACCACGTCGGATTTCATTAAATTGCCTTTCTTCTTCTTGTCTGAAAACTGCCTCCATTCTTGATCTTTTCAGTGCTTGTCTCATTGCGTCATCATCATCATCATCTTCTAAATCAACTACATTTCGTGGTATCGATGCACCGAACATCAGCTCTTTGAACCTTGCATCTCTAATCTTGTCTTCCATGTGTTTTACATCTTTTTGATTGAGTTGCTTGGAAACAATTTTTCTTATTTGATCTGGGCAATCTTTACACTTTGCAACATTTTTATCCCCTCCCACCAAGTGCTTTTTGAACCTAGAAATCCCACCACTCATTATAGTTTTCTTGCAGAAATTGCACTTGGTTTTTTGCCTAGATCCATCAACCATTTCACAATACATCCATGCAGGGTCAACTTTCCCCCCTGACTCACCACCTCCACCTTCACCTCCTCCACCATCACGACCTGAACCAACCATTAAAACAAGTAGCACCCACAAAATACCCATATCTTCAGTAGTTCAGTCACAAAAAACCTGCACACAATAAATTAAAACAAACAAATATTAGATAAATAGTGGGAATGTGGGATTAACTCATTATTAGATATTAGGCAAATAAGTGGGAGTGTGGGACTAAGTTAACTAACTGAGTACTACTAACTTGGTAGAAAATCATACATTTTTAGAACTGAATTTTTTTAATTAAGTAATAAATAATTACTAATAATTCCTGAAATTATTAAATATATTGTAAATTGATAGTATGGCGAGCTATTAAGTGGGATTAACTAGCTAAGTAGCTAACGAACTAAGTTAACTAACTAACTAGTGAATAATCTAGGTTGAAATTTGAAAATTATAATTTATTTATATCTGAAAATTGATAAATAATATTAATATTTACTGAAATTATTATATATGTTGCAAATATTGTAGTTAAAGTCAACAAATTACTCATTAACTAACTATAATACAATATTACGAATTTTCTAACTCTAAATCTAATTAATGCAAAATTAAAGTATATAATATTTATGTAAAACGAAATTCATAAAAATATTATTTTTCATATTTGTTTTATGATATTTTGTTGTAATAATACAAGATCTAAGTAAATATTAGCTAGATCTATGCTAGATCTAAGTAGATCTAAGCTAGATCTAAGTAGATCTAAGCTAGATCTAAGCTAGATCTAAGCTAGATGTATAGGGAAAGTAGTAGAGAATGGAGTATTTAAGAGTTATTAGTAGTTGTTTTTATTTAGAATTGAAAAAACAAAGAAAAAGGAGGAGATTTGGGACTTACCTTCTCAACAGCAGCAATGGAGCTCTTCAACAGCCACAACAGCTCGTCCAAAGTCTGCAAACAGCATATGAGAGGGACCTCGTACAAGGCATCAAGTTATAATAGCCAACTTAAGGCTTTTTTGCTTCATGGGCCTGACCGTCCTAACTTCGGCCCAACTTCGGCCACTTCGGCGAAGTTTCGCTGACATCGACGATGTTTACACCATTTTGTGCAGGAAAAAATCAACTTCGTCGAAGTTTGTCATTTGTCGCCTCGAAGTTGTGACGAGGCCGAAGTATTAGTGGTTCGACTTCGCCAACCTACGAAGTTCGAAACTTCGCCGAAGTTTCGGCCGACTTCGCCGAAGTTTAGATCACTGATTGTAACATTCTACTGAATAATCCAGCCTTATGGATGTAAATTATACCCCTTAGATAAGACGTGTACAAAAAACGTAACAATCTGATATTCATAAACCATCCTATAAAATAAAATATGTATTTTCTAATCAACGGTAAGTTACATAAATTGCAGAAACCGTCGAATGATATATTGCTATATCTCATGATCTACATGAGATATGGTTATGATTTTTTAAACACATCTAATCTATATAGTCTTGAATCAATCCATATGGTAGGATTTTATCAACATACTCCACATATGCTATTTCAACGGCCGTCTATACACACTTCCTGACCTCTCTCTCTCTCTCTCTCTCTCTCTCTATATATATATATATATATATATATATATATATATATGAAACATTGGCATATACATTTTCATATACAATTATACAAACATATATAAATAATTCAGATATTTTCAAAGATGGCTCCAATACATACATACATACTACACACACGTGTGTGTGTGTGTAATGTATGTATGTATGTATTGGAGCCATCTTTGAAAATATCTGAATTATTTATATATGTTTCTATAATTGTATATGAAAATGAATATGCCAGTGTTTGTGTGTTGCGGAAACCGTTGTTGGTATCATATTCATATCTTATTGTTTAAGCGTAAACTATTACACTCAGCCTCCTTATATAAGAGAGGAAGTGATATGGTGTACCGCGTATACAAGATAAGTTAGAGAGAAGAGATAGGCTCATTTGGTACATTTAGCTAATTACTCTTAACACTCTCCTTTAAGTTAAAGAATACATTGTTCGTAGTCCCAACTTGGTACTCATTAGAAAATAAGGTAGGATGTAGAGGTTTGGCGAGGACATCTACAATTTGTTCTCCCAACTTACACGTGGAATGACGGTCTTCTTGGCCTTTACAAGATTGCAAACAAAGTGGAAATCAATTTCAATGTGGTCCATTTATTCATGAAAAATATGATATGTGAATGGGCAACCTGATTGTAATTCAATGTGATTGAAGATTGGATAAGAATGCCAATTTTTTCAAAAACTGAGTGATCCAATGTATTAACAGAACATGCATGTGCGATGGCTCGATGTTCTGCTTTAGTGCTAGATTGAGCAACAACAACCTGTTTCTTGCTCCTCCAAGCACCTAGGTGATTTTGGAGAAGGGTGCAAAATTGAAGGTTGAGCGCTGATAAGTGACATATTCTGCCCAATCTACATCAACATACCATGTGATAGTGATTGCTAATTATAAAAAGGTCCTTTTATCGGAGCATGCTTCAAAAAGTCGAAGAATCAACTATACACCGATCTAATGTGTATGTATTGGTGCACTCTTGTGTTGACTTACGACCCCTACTACATACAAAATATCTGATGAGTAATTGTTAAGTAGATAAGTTTACCCACAAGAGCTACAACTCTGTGATACTTCTAAGGATTTGGAAATAACTCCCCCTTCATTTTTGGGTTTCATATGATAATCCATCAGAGTTGAAATGAGTTTTTCATTAGTCATACTCATTTCATTGGGGATGTGGATGACATACTTCCTTTGAGATAGAATTAATTCTCATCTGAATTGAAGAACTTCCACCCCTGGGATATATCAAAGTGCCCTCATTTCTTTTGTATGAAAGTGAAATTGGAGTTTTTTTTGGGGTTGTCTATGCCCTGATTGTCATTGCCGGTGTTAAAAATATCATCAACATCGATTGCAAGAATGACATGACATCTTGTGGTTTTAGTGTGATTGTCACTTGCTAATCTTTGGAAGCCAAGATTCTCAAGAACCATGCTTAGCTTGTTAAACCAAACTCGGGGAGAATGCTTGAAGCTATAAAAAGATCACGATATACTACTTGCATTCTTGAAGAATTCCACATGAACAATAAAGCCAGGAGGCAACTGCATATAGAAATCCTTTGCAAGATCTCCCCGGAAGACGCTTATGATATCCAAGTAGCTAGGGAGATGAGAATGCAGACCGATGCGTGGTGACGGGAGAGTACACCTCAAAGAAGTGAACTCCAAATGACTGTGTAGCCTTTAGCCACAAGCTGGGTTTTGAGGCGTTCAATAAAGTTGTGATACATTGCTTCACAAAGCATACTCTTCGACATCCAACCACATTCTTATTTGACAAGTGATTCACTAGGTACATTTGATTATCTTAGAGAATAGCCATCTCATCTACCATAACAATTTTTCTTCCTGAGAGCCGAAGGGCATCCTCCTGATGCTTGGGAATGCTAATGGTATCTAAGGTTTTGCAAAAGCTTGGGAAGATGGAAGCTTGGCAATGCAACATGTATTAGAAATTTGATGATGAATGAAGCAAGTGCGAGTACCTTTCCTTCACGCCACTGATTTCGAAGATGTTGGGAGAGCTAGGGATCCAAAAATTGTTGCTGATACACCAAAGGATATGACGGGATAAGCCGATGGGATAATGGACATGATGCATAAATGTCCAAAGAGAAGGAAACATTGGCTATCGAAGAGGTGCTAGGACAGAATTGTTTAAGTAAAACAATTCTAGTTTGTGTAAAGTGGTATTCGCTAGAGAAAAATATATGTAGTGGGTAGGATAAAAACACTTACATCCTTGTTGAACTTAAGAATACTCTAAAAAGACCATTTTGAGTGCTTGAGAATCAAGTTTATCAACCTTCAGATCAAAGTTTTGAAAAAAGGTTGTGCACTCGAGGACTCAAAGCAAAAGATGAAATGGTTCTTTACCGGGATGTATGAGGAAAATGGGAATTTGCCTTAAAGAAATAATGAAGGTGATGAGTAAATACGCAGTTAAAACTACTTCAGACTAGGAAATTGTTCGTAAGCCGGTCATGATTACCCAGGGTGCGGGTGTTGTCAAGGAGATGACGATTCTTGTGCTTTACCACTCCATTTTATTGAGGAGTATGCACACATGGGCGTGTTGATGCAATGGCCCCGGATTTTCCCTTCCATAAACCCCGAGACGTTGAGAAGAATTCCAAAATTGTCATCTAATAGCATCAAAGTGCACTGTGGAAGTGAAAGCGTTCATGTAAAAATCAACAACAAACCTTGCTCACAAACAACATGAAAATGTATTAAGACAATCTTGTTAAAATTTACATTTACACATCATATATGAATATTTTACAACTTGTCTAAGATCTTGAAGATGGGTCCACTAAGACGTATGTTAACATAGCAACTCATGCCAAGCTATATCTAAACCTAAAAAATCATTAAATATAGAAAATGTGAGCACAAATGTGCTGGTATGCATGATATCAAAAATCTGTTGCATATTTGTATACATGCATGGAATCAATAACAAAAGTAATCTATTCATAAATCTAAAGCAATTAATTATGAATTATTTAAGATCGCTTTAAAACAATTAGAAATGGAACTTATATCAGACATGCTAACATCATTTTGATTAGTATCTTTCTATTGTTTATATATATATATATATATATATAGATATATATACATACATATATATATATATATACACACACACACACACACACACACACACACACACACACACCATATATATATACCATATATATATACCATATATATACCATATATATATGCCATATATATATACCATATATATACCATATATATATGCCATATATATATATATACCATATATATACCATATATATACCATATATATATACCATATATATATACCATATATACCATATATGTATAATATACATATATACCATATATACATATATACCATATATATATATACACCATATACATACATACATATATACATACATATATATATATATATATATATATATATATGTTTTCATTTTTTGTGTAAATGTAGCCGGTCCCAAGCCCGGGTAAAGGAGGAGGGTTGGTGGTAGGTTGACAGCCAGCCTATAAAAACTTTGTCACTCTTTCTATGTAGCTAAAAAGGTGGTTCGGGAGGCAAGGTCTAGATACTTTGATGATATGTATAAGAAGCTGGACACTAGAGAAGGGGAAAAAGATATATATAAAATGGCTCGTATAAGAGAGGAAAGGAAGAGACTTGAGTCAAGTAAAATGCATAAAGAATGAAGATGGTAGAGTATTGGTGAAGGACGATGATATCAAAAACCAGTGGAGAAATTACTTCCATAAGCTTTTCAATGGAGTGCATATAATGTTAGCGACTCGTGTGACATGAATACAAGAGATATCATTTACACACGACGAGTTTCACCATTTGAGGTCAAGAATGCTTTGAAAAAGATGAAAATGAGAAAGGCATGCGGACCAGACAATATTCCCATTGATGTATGGAAGAGTATGGGGGATGAGGGAGTCGCATGGTTAACAAATTTCTTTAACAAGATCATGAAGACCAAGAAGATGCCGGGTGAGTGGAGAAATAGTATTATAGTCCCAATCTACAAGAACAAAGGTGACGTTCAGAGCTGTACAAACTATAGAGGTATCAAGCTGATGAGTCACACGATGAAGCTTTGGGAGAGGATTATTGAGCAGAGGTTAAGATCTATAACGCAGGTATCAAACAACCAATTTGGTTTCATGCCTGGAAGATCAACAACAGATGCTATTTTTCTGATAAGGAGCTTATGGAGAAGTATAGACAAAGCAAAAGAGATCTTCATATGGTGTTTATCGATCTAGAGAAGGCTTATGATCGAGTACCCAGAGAAGTGTTATGGATGGTTTTGAAGAAAAAGGGTGTGCCTATCCAATACATTGACTTGATCAAAGACATGTATGATAGCTCTACTGCAAGTGTCAAGACTCCTGGAGGAGAGACACCAACTTTTCCTATTACAATTGGGGTACACCAAGGATCCACACTCAGCCCATATCTATTCGTTCTGGTTATGGATGAGTTAACAAAGAATGTTCAGGATGATATTCCTTGGTGTATGTTATTTGTTGATGATATTGTTTTGATTGAAGAAACAAAAGATGGATTGAATGATAAAGTTGAATGTTGGAGAAAGGCATTGGAATCAAATGGATTGATGATTAGCAGGAGCAAAACTGAGTATATGCATTGCAATTTCAGCCAATCTCGCAGTGTGAATGATGGAGCCAAGTTGGACGGAGTAGATATACCAAAATGTGACAAATTTCGTTACTTAGGTTCTATTATTCAAATAGACGGAGATGTCCAAAATGATGTTTGTCACTGGATCACTGCAGGATGGTTGAAATGGAGTGCAACTGGAGTTTTATGCGATCAGAAGATCCCTCTCAGGTTAAAAAGTAAGTTTTATAGAACAGCTATACGACCAACCATGCTCTATGGGAGTGAATGTTGGGCGGTGAAGAAACAAGGTCTCAACAAGATGAACGTGGCTAAAATGCGTATGCTGAGATGGATGTGCGGGAAGAGAAGAAAAGATCGTTTGAGAAATGACTATATCAGGAATAAAGTGGGGGTGGCGAGCATTGAGGACAAGTTGCGTGAGGGCCGACTCAGATGGTACGGACATGTGCAACGCATACCTACTAGTGCGCCTATACGAAGCAATGCTATTGAGCCAAACACTATAAATAGAAGAAGAGGAAGGCCTAAATTAACATGGGATGAGCTTATAAAGGGCACGTTTGGTTTGTTGGATTTTCAAGAATCCTGCATTTATGTCATCCTGTATTTGCAAAATACTGCATTGTCAAAATCCCGCAAATACAAATTTTATGTTTGGTTTCCCGGATTTGTAAAATACATGATTTAATTTTTTTTTTGGTCCACGGGCCAGCCACAGCTGGATTTTGGCGTCCGGGAGAATTTTGATGGAAACCAAAATGCGGGATTCCTATTATGTTCGGAAATCCCGGGATTAGCTCCGTTTCCAGAATCATGTAAACCAAACATAAACTTTCTGCAAATGGATGCCAAAATACAATCCAATACGGCAAAATCCAGGAAACCAAACATGCCCAAAGAGAGATTTTGAATCTCTACATCTCAATCAGAATATGGCCCATGATAGAGCTGAATGGAAACGAAGGATCCATGTAGCCGACCCCAACATAGTTGGGATTAGCTTTCTTGAAAAGGTCGATACAATATGACTAATAATACCAAATCCAGTCTCATGATTGTATTCCAGTACCATCTAGGATTTTGAAGGATTTTTTGAGCAATTAATATTGATAGGTATTACTTATAACATTTAACATATTCTAATATTAAGTATTGAATCCTAAAAAGAATCTATTATAAACATTACTCAGAAGACCAATCTGATGTTCCCGTGAGAATGATAAGGTGGGCAATCATAGAGACATCTGTACGTCGATTCTCCTTGGATGTGGCTATAGATTATTTTTTATCGTGGCCATATGGTGACATGATCTCTGCTGCTCCAGAACTCGATTGTTTATTATGGTAGTAGTATAATGGTGAAATATGACATTCTTATATTTCTTAATATTTATTTTGGTTGATGGCAGGGAAAATTTACCCACAGAAAGGCCAAAGGATAGCAATTCGGGTTCTTTATTTCTTGTAAATATAGATGGTCAGCCACCATTTATCATACTCCAAGGTGGACAGATGACTCCTATCCATCAGTGCTCTGGCTCAACATATTCACTGGTTCCATACAGTAATACTAGGGACAGGTCAATGAAACGTTCTTATGACAAGAGTAAGCGAGGTAAACCAGGAAAGATCACTCCTAGAGGTTGGCTGCAAGACAAAAACGACTCGTCCACTTTGGTACAAAATGATTCCATGCAAGATAATTCAGAAGTTGTAGATGATGGCGATACCAGGTCAAACAAATCTTCAAAAAAAAATCCCAGAAAGAAGGGGAAAAAGAAGGGAAAACATTCCAAAGTATCTACCCAGCACGATGTCTCTAAGGAGAAAGAAGCAGTGCTTGAAGATGGCTTGCATGGGATGCCAACTGTTCAAACGACGGTGAACAATGCGTCTTGTTCAACTGATGTCTCAGAGAATATATCGTCACATACTAGTATTTCATCTTGTTTATCTGTGCAACTCTTGAACGATAAACCTGAAGGCGAGGAATACAGCTACAAGCAAATTGAATATATAGGTAGTCCTAGCCCTATGGCTACCTCTAATAGTGATGAAATGACTGAGATGGAACCCACAACTTCATTTTCTGAAGAGTTTATTTGTGATGACTATCGCTACACCTTGGAAGGCTGTATGGAACATTCAAGTAATCAAACGTGTTCCCCAAACACTGAACAGACTGACATGGTTCCATCTGCAACCAGCAAGAGCAGTCGTGCTTTCTCAAACCAAAGCAGCAGCTGTGATGATACTGCTTGCAGTTATTATTCAGGTCAAGATACCATCCCAGTATCAGAATTGTTAGTTGATGAATGGGGCTCTGATATCAGTAGTAGTTACCATGCCAACAGTATGAATCAGCACCTAAAAAATGATAGATTTAGTCCTGCTGACAGTCAGATAGATTTCCATTACCCCAGAACTAGTAACCTGCTAGACATTGACATGCCAGTATCTGAAAGTAGTGTCAGTTGTGATCGAGTAGGATATGCCGGTGTCAGTGAAGCATGTTCCCTCAGTAAGGCGTGCACTCCAGTTAGCCAACGTTTTATACCTGGCAAGAGAGGCAGACATGGTAGAAAATCAGGTAGTAGCTGTAATTCATCTCACTGGTCGGGCAATCAAGCAAATCTAAGTAAGGTGGGAAAAGATGGCGGTCATTCAATTTGGCAGAGGGTGGAGAAGAAAGATGTTGAAAGCTGCATACCTAGTAGGAATATGAAAGACTCATCCTCGGGCTCAGATCTTTGCGAAAATTCTGTATTAATGAAAAATAAGCCGTTTCTGATGTCTCATTTGAATGCAAATGACAATACCTGTAATATAAGTGAAATTCCTTCTCATTCTCACGCCCTTTCAATGGCATGGAAATTTGGCAATACAACTGACTTTCATCAGAAGCCAGAATCTGCTAATTTATCAAGCAACTTACCTCGAAGGGTGAAAAAGCATCCAACTTCTCTAAAGCAAGATTTGAGTCAGTACTCTAGAAAAGTACCTCATCTTGGTAAACAAAATACTGTAAAACATGCTGTGGCTATTGTTCAACAGAATGAAGCAACGGGGAAGCCTTCAGGTCTAGGCTGTGAAAAATGTGAATTATCTGATCCTCAGTCTTTCTGCAAAACTGACAATGAAAAATCTGATCTCTCTTGGATTGGTGATGTTGATGTTCAGAGGCTTGAAGAAACAGAGGGCACACAAATAACTGCGACAACCTTGGAGCTTTCATATTCCGGTGGCAAAGGTACAACTGCTAAAGTAGGAAAAGACCAGTGTGACACATCAGCAAGGGAAGATGATTTATGGCAAAGACAATATGGGCAGAATGTGCAATTTGAAGGAGGTAACTGTATTTCATATAAAGAAGACAACAGTGGTTTCTATCAACATTATCTTACTGATTCAGTGGCAGACACGAGAACGGATACCAGAAGTTCTCACTTGGAAAATAGCAAGCATGACTACAACTCTGGAGTTATAATGCAAAAATGGGTTCCAGTTGGAAAGAAAGGCTCAAGCATGTCCAACAGAGATCATCATGATAATCCGTCTGTTACTCATAAAGATTTACACCTCGAGAAGGGTGATTTCAACAATATGCACATGTCTAACCAGGGATTTCATTGTGATTCCTCCTTCTCTACTGCAACTTCTGTTTCCAAATGCACTAGATATACCTACATCCCAACTGCAATTTATCCAAACAACAATGATGATGACGAGGAAGGTAAATTGAGTACTGTAACTCTTCCACCTTCACACAAGCTGAATGATGAGAACAATAATACCATGAAATGTAATCCGAAGCTGGGAGCACAAGAAGTTGACAATTTTAAGGTTGAAACTGATATGCAAAAGATAGTACAGGCCGTCACAAATGCTTGCAAATTTCAGAATGCATCTGAGCTTTTCAATCTGCAGGTAGGCAGTCCTGTCGCCGAGTTTGAAAGGGTCATGTACTCAGCTTCTCCAGTAATCAGTCAGATGCGTAATGTTGCTCTTTGCAAATCCTGTAGCAGTGATTGGCCAGTATGCAACCCTTTATGCCCTCATCAGATCCCTAATGTTTCACTTCAAAGTATATGGCGGTGGTACGAAAAACCTGGGAGTTATGGGTTGGAAGTCAAAGTTGGTGACCAGCATCCCAAAAAACACATTGCTAACCAAAGTAGGTTCCGTGCTTATTTTGTTCCCTATCTTTCAGCAATACAATTATTTGGCATCAGTTCTGGTAAGTCATATAGCTCCTGCAAGGCAGACAAATTAACAAATGCACCTATGTTGAGTGCCCTCCCTGTATTCTCTCTTCTACTGCCTCAGCCCGACAAAAAGTTGTCTGAACTCAGTCCCGATCCTCCATCTTTGTTAGAGGAAGATGATTTCTCTGATTTATCACTGAATAAGACCAAGGATGATGGAGAACTACTCTTTGAATATTTCGAGTCTGATCCACCACAGCAGCGGCGACCTTTGTTTGAAAAGTAAGTTCTTGATCCTATTAGTTTGACATTGTAAACAATATATAACTTTTAGTTTTTTTTTTGGAATGGATGAGGCCTGGTGTCTAAATGTGCTTTTCTCTTATTCTATCTATATGAATATGATTATGATCCTATATAGGCCATGACTGTCCTTTTTTTTAATAAAACACTAGGAGGGGTGACCCCCCTGCTGCCCCAACAACCACACAAATCCCGGGATGTGCAGCTGAGAGGTAAATCTAGGATGTTTTTCTGGGGATAATTGCTGCCAAACTTATAAAATGGACTAATGGTTTATTTCAGAACTCTCTAGGACTAACAGTCTGTGTTTCATAGATATCCAGTTTTATGGTTGGGAGTTACCTATCAAGTTTGGTTAGATAATGATTGTAAACCAGCATCTACTTCAGCTGTATAGAGGCATAGCCCCTCATGACAATCCCCAACTAGGCTATCTGCCTTACCATTATACAAATAACATGGAGTTTCTTCACAGTTGTCGATTTGTTCATTGCTGCTACCTCCACCCATCTAATCTAAGCATCCCCCACCTCCACACAACCTGCAATGTTTGTGGAGGGTGGTGGGGCTGGGTGAAGATGGTGCCATATGCAAGATCACAGTGCTTTTGGAGGCGGAGTGGGTGAGGTAGCGGCGATTTTGATGCAAGAACATCAATAAGGCTTGAGATGGTTTAGGATAGATATGCCTGCAATAAGGGTGTTTACTGTTTACTAGTGCAGGGGTCCTCAAATAAGATGTTGGTGGCGACTGTCAGTGCAAGGGTCCTTAAAAAAGATGATGATGGTGAATGGTTATGCTGTTGAAGAACCTTCCTCCAGTAGACGAAGCTCCATGTAAAGTCAGCAACAAATGTCTTCATCATCTTCCCTCCATAAAGTATCCATCACAGTAGCAGACGTCATAAATCCAGATAGAGTCCAAGTATTCAACTTCACAGCAACAGTCGAGGTAGATGATGAGTAAACAATAATAGCAGCAAAATGATCCATATATCAACAATAAAGGTAGCATGAAGATCCATATAGACAACAACATATATATCTTCCTCATCTCTCCTCCATCTTATCTCTTCCTCTACTCTTCATCCTCTATTCTCCCTCTCACGCCAAGCACGGAAAGAGTAAAGGAGTGGTTGGCGTGGACAGTAAAAAACAATGGTAGAGGTAAAAAATTTCTATAGGCAAATAGGTGGAGGAGGCAACTGACAACACGCATGGATCTTCGAAAAACCCACATAGGGGCAGCAGATGAAGAGAAAAACATATGCCAACATGGAGGATCAGTCACTCCACCATGAGGCACAGGCAGACAGAGAAGGAGAAGCCTTTTACGCTGTCAACGTGCCAGAACTGGAAAAACGTCGGGGCTGTCCAGAGATTGTAGCAGATGTACTGTAGCGTCGTACTGTAGAAGATGTACTGTAGCGTCCTACTGTAGCGCCGTACTGTAGCAGTGGGAAAAAAAAAACAGAGGGGGGGTTGCGGCTAGGCAATAGGCAGCAGATCCGGCGGCCGGTAGTAAGAGCGTAAAGGAACAAGGAAGAAGGCAGGGAACTAGGAAGGAATTCCCTACGGGCAGCCAAGCACCGCCAAGGGCGGCGACCGCCCGCAAGGGGGGATGCTCCTTTGGTTCTTTCTCTCTCTCACGTAGGGTTTTGGTCCCTAGGACGGCTGCTCTGATACCATGTTAAATAATAAAAGAAGGCAAATCGTTGTATTAGATAGGAGAAACCCTGCTCCTATAAATAGGAGAACAGGGAAGCGTACATGACATAAGACAACCCTAAGCCCTTGTTTGGTTCAGGACTGAGTCCGGATCGAGCGTTGTCATTTTGTGCCACGTAGACTCAATCCAGTCCGGATTAGGTTTGTTAGGTGTTTGGTTGGCAATGGGATAACAACCTCTGTTTTGGATTCCGTAACCCCCAAAACCGGACCAAGTCAGTCCCACTCTAAGCAGGATTTTGATTTCCAACCCGGTTTACGACTATTCTCCCCTCCCATGACCCCAACTTCTTTCCCGAGAAATCTGACGCCCCTCTTCACCTCCCTCCTCCCGACTCTCATCTCCAACTCCCTTCTTCGCCTCTCTCCTCCCGACTCCCCTCTCCGAAGAATTGCGCCGGCTAGAGAAGAGGACGGGAACCAGTCTAGCCAACAATCTTCGACAATTTTCTGGCGAAGAAGAGATAGGTGAGGTGAGCCCGTTGGTGGAGAGGTCTAGCTTCTCGTGCTCCGTCAACTTGGTGTCTGCCTAGGCGGGTATCACCCTAGTGAGATCGGCCTTGGTGAAGAAGAAATAGGTGAGCTTCGTGAGGTTTGCGAACCCAACAGGGATTGGGGCGGCCGTGAAGCCAGTTACGGCGAGCGAGAGCTCCTCCAAATTGGTCAAGCTCCCAATATCCCCGGGGATGCTCCGGAACCCCCCGATTGTTAGATAATCCTGTTACATTGTTTATTTCTTTTATCGTTACTTAGCAAATAAGCGACTCTGTAGCCAGCGCATAGCTCCCCCCTTTTGCGGTTCAGTTAGTTAGCTAGTTCCGTCTTGACCGCGTCCTGCAACGTGATCATGGCTGCCGTAGGGTTCGCGCACGTCCAACGCCGTGGGAGAGCATCGCCGGTGAGCTCGGCATGCAAGACCACTCTCCTCCTTGTCTTTCTTGTAGTTCTGTCTATCAAGCTCGTATAAATAATAGAGCAAACAGAAAATGCTGCAACACCTTGCAAGCAGCGCCAAACATCTGGTGTTAATTGTGTTTAAGTGTTCATCCCTGTGTGAGCTATCTTCCTGGTGATCGTGTGCATTAGATCAAGCAACCACACCGATCGCCCGTGGTTAGGTTTAATATCAAAAGCGGTGATTGGGTTAGTAAATATTCAGCGACAGTAATAGCAGTATAAGCAATAGTGATGCCAATCAGCCGCCGACGATCAATTGGCAACATGTGCACAATGTTTTCGGCCTTCCCATTATTCTTCTTTTCCGTGTACCATGTCTCCAAAATTTTCAGTTACTTTTTTTTTCTGCCGCAGTAATTGGCTTTACCTTTCCCATTATTCTTCTTCCCCTTCACACAACCTCAATGCATATGCATTTTGCTTTCAGTTGATGAACGATCATGTGTTTTGGTCAATGTTACTTCTCTTAGCACAATTATATATTCTCCTGTAATAAGGCAAAATATGAAATTTTTGTGAATACCTTAAATATTCAACAAAAATTGGCCTACTAACGAATTCATGATATAGTGCAATTATAGATCAGTAATGTTTTCTATTATGGGAACCAAAATATGATCGTCATGACTATTGTTCTCGATTAGTGAGTTATGATGTGAAAAGGAACACGACACGTTATTCTTAATTTAATTCTAGATCTTTAATAATATGCTAATAGTGATCCAATGATACATACATACAACATAAAATAAACATATAAAATGAGCATATTCATCTTATATTCACTTCACAAAACAACAAACACTATCACCCACGTTATGTACACAATTAAATATTTTTTGTAAATTTTAAACTTGTATTGCAGTAGCATCACAACTTCACATATTTTGTAATTGTTAAAACAATTCTATAAGAACAGGACAGAATAAGTATATCCTGACTAGGTTGCCAAACAAAATCATTTTGAATCCAGAATGGTAGCCAAACAGAATCAGACTGAAACCAGACTCAAACCGGACCAGCTGACCAGAATCAGACTGGGTTTCCAAACATAATCAGACTGGATCCGGACTACACCAATCCAGATCTACTGACTAACCCCGCCTAGTCCAATCCAGACTACAGAATCCCAATCCCGAACCAAACAGGGGCTAATGGGCCAAGACACAGTGAGGCCCATATTACAAGGACAATATAAATAACTAATAAACGGACTCTCTAACAATTATTAAGGTTCTTCAACAGAAGTAAATGCTAACAATATAAATTCAGATCAACAATGAAACGGCGGCAGGTTCTTGTAGATCGATTTGTATGGTCAACCTGGTCAGAGAAAAGCATGTAAGACAAAATGATGACTCAAAGCTGTATCTGAATTCTTGTGGTTCCTTGGTGAACCATTTTTCTTCTTTCCTATTAAGAAATCTTTATAGAGGATCTCTACATTTAGAAACTGAATTTACAGCAGTGCCTGTGCAATCTTTTACTTATGCTATTTCTGCACAAATAAGATGTTTCCTTATCCTACTGTATAACTTTTTAACCTACAGTGCAAACTGTCAGTCTGAAGTTGAAGATGATTGTGCACATATGAAGTACTCCTTTCTTTAGACTGTCATCAAAGTGTGACTTCTTTTCTAATATATCTGCTTGTTCTGTTCAGTTTAGTTGGTTGGGTATCATTAACCCCCCTATATATGCTTGTGAAATCAAGTAGGTACCCTTCCACAGTCCAAGGTTGTCATCAAAATGTGACCTCTAATTCTGATAGATCTGCTTGTTCTGTTCAGTTTAATTTGTTGGTATCATTGACTCCCCTATATATGCTTGTAAAAATCAATTAGACACCCTTCCACAATTCAAGGTTTGGCGTACAACAGGATCATGTTTTTCTTGGAATGACTTGTTTTCAACTTACTCGGATGTTGGCTATCACTATAACTTTGATGAAACATTCTATATATAGGGCTGTACATTTATCGGTTCAGACCAGTGTTAGACCAGTTTGAATTTCGGTCCGGTCCATGGCCCTGTGTTTTCCCTGAAACCGGTCCTCTGTCCAGTCTGGTCCAAAACCCGGAAAACCGACTGGACCCGGTAATATAAAAAATCTGCTTGTATGTATCAATTATATGTAACTATGGGGGAGGGCGTTTTTTTTTCTTCTAGAACTAGCCAACATGTATTAATGTAATGACTTGCCCGAAGTGGTCTGTCTTTATGACAGTGTTACAGTGAGTGTTGTTTTCCATTATTTAGTACGACATGTCTTCTTATACTTATAAATTGCTTGAACAAATAATGATTACAATGAGCGACAAAAACACAAGGGAGTTGGAAAGGACGGTTGTCAGTGTAATTGTTCAAAGATTTGATGAATTATAACTTTAAGTCGGCCTTTGTGGATTTGTTTTATGTAGCGTACAACTTTAATTGGTCATTACTGTTAGACCGTCCAACCATCAATTGTTTAAGTGTTCATTCATGCAAGACTACAACATTTCCAATTTTTATTTTATTGTTGTATATGATTTCCCAGTACAAAGAAAATAATTGATATCCGCTATATTTTTGCAACGCTCACTAGAACGAGCAGAGAAACGAAAGCAACTCAGTCAATCCCGGTCTGGTCCCGGTCTAGTCCTTGAATTTTCGTCCAGTTCTTGAATTTTTCGGTTCGGTCCAACTGGACCGGGTCTTATTCGGTCAGGTCCTTGGTCCAAAATATTTTCGTTAACCGGGTATAGGTCCTGTCCAGTCCAAACCGGTTCAGTCCAAATTTGGACCAATGTACAACCCTAACTATATATGCCCTTTGTTTGATTTTGATTTTTTTTTTAACACACATAATCTCAATTTGTAAATGTTTGATGGTGCTTTATGCAGTCTGCATTGTCGGTTTTTTCATGAGAACTGTGCGAACTATATGCTTGTTTGTCTTTTCATTCCTTTTCTTCACTGAGTTTTCCCCCTTAATATTATGTTTCAGGATAAGGGAGCTGGTTAGAGGTGAGATATCTACAAGCAATAAGGTATTTGGTGATCCTTCTATATTGGAAAGTTTGAATCTGCATGACATCCACCCTGCGTCTTGGTTAGTTTTTTGTTTATATAATGTCTCATTGCTGGTTATTTTCTGCTCAAGTCAACAATCGTAACGTGCGAAATGATATTTCAGGTTTTCAGTTGCATGGTATCCCATTTACAGGATACCGGATGGCAATTTTCGTGCTGCATTCTTGACGTATCATTCGCTTGGAACTTTTGTCCATAGGAATACTGAATCTACCCTCAAAAGTTCATGTGATGTTGTCTCTCCAGTTGTAGGTCTCCAGAGCTATAATGCTAAGGTAATTGTTATAGATTATGGGTGCATTTCTTATTCTGAGTACCTCTTTACAACTTTTTCACAGAAAATTCATTGCTCGTTGTTTCTTAAAAATGTCTACGTTGGTTTGAATTTCATTTTCAGGGAGAGTGCTGGTTTCAGCTAAATGAATCAGAATCTTTAGTGATGACCCAGAGTGAAGAACACGTGTCAAATCCTTCTTATGTTCTCCAGGAGAGGCTTAGATCATTGGAACAAACAGCCTCTGTGATGGCTAGAGCATCTGTCAGTAAAAAGGGTCAGAAAATGGTAAATAGACAGCCAGATTATGAATTCTTCCTCTCTCGAAGATGGTAATCTAACTCTTGATGGATAGATTTGTGGTCCCAGCAATGTTCATTCTTGATCTTTCCTAAAGGGTCTTATTTTTTAAGATCCTTTAAGGAAGCTACAGAAACAATAGACAAATCTGTACAGCCGTGTATGATTAATCTCTTAGGACTACTGGGTTAGCGAGTTTTTTCTGGGGTTGACCTGTAGTATATCTTTTACCATATTAAGACTTGCCATCTTGTGCATACTTTCTAACAGCGTAGTCACTGACTTGTGAGGTATAACTCTTCTCTGTAGAACATCTCTATCAAAAGAAGAGTGTGTATAAAAATGTACATTTCCTGGATATAGCTTAGATTGCATGTGTATATCTGCAGTTGTCTAGTTCTTCTTTCTGTGAAACTAATTGATGTAGAACATAGCTCAGAAATTTGGTTGACTCTCGCGTGCATGTCTCTGGTTGCGTAGTCGTTTCATTCTAGCAGGCTACGATGGTATATCGGCATATCTTTTAATTTAGACAACATGAGGAAACACATGTAGAACACACTAGATATAAAAATGACTCTTAACAAAAAAAGGTTGTAAATTTTGGCCAGTTAGGTCGGGCCACTAACGCAAACAGGTTTCCAATTTTGCTGTATTTTGCAACCCGCACGATTGGTTCAGTTTAATTGCAACGCAGTGTGGAAAATGAAGCACAACGTCAAGTCTGAATCCGTACAGAACTGTGTCAAACGGCACTGTATACGGCGTGGTTCACTTTCATCGCTGTATACGGCATGGCTCATTTTCATCAGCTCCGGTTCATTTTCATCAGCCATTCCAATCTGAGAAACAGCACGAGAGTCCAGACGGCCCTGCCATAGCAGTCTTCTTTCTTTGTCAGCGCATCTTGTATTGATAGTATGTATCTTTTTCTTAATAAATCAGTATACTAAATAGTATGTTAGATAGGAAGGTTGCATCACAGGTACCCAGAGCTGTGAGCTCTTTATTATAAACTTGTTCTGTATAGGCGAGAACGCCTCCTTCAGAAAGCAACTAGATTGTTTATATGAGGGGGCATTTCGTGTTACGTACGTGGTGAAAAAAAAACCGACAGGGAAAGGGAAATGCAGATTGCTAAATACTCTCGTTTAGTAACACATTTGTACGGGGAAAAAGATAGAGATGAAGAAAAACTTTAAAAAACTTTGTTACACGGGTATTCGCTAGGGAGGATTTTTTTAATACAGAAACACTAATCTTCTTCGTCGTCGTCATCATCATCATTCTAAATCTAAGCTCAGTCTCAACTATGTTGAGGTCGGATATATGGATCTTTTGTTTTCATTCAGCTCTATGATGAGTCATATTCTGGTCGAGATATAGGGATTTAAAATCTCTCTTTATAAGCTCTTCCTAATTTAGGTGTTCATCTTTTTCTATTAATTGTCTTGACTCAATAGCATTATTTTATATAGGCACATTAGTCGGTCTGCGTTGCACATGTCCATACCATTTGAGTTGGTCCTCAAGTAACTTGTCCTCAATATTTGCCATCTCCACTTTATTCTTGAAATAGCTATTTCTCAAGTGTTATTTTCTTGTCTTCCCACACATTCATCTCAGCACACACATTTCAACCATGTTTATCTTGTTGAGACCTTGTTTTGTCGCCGTCCAACATTCACTCCCATAGAGCATAGCTGGCCGTATAACAATTCTATAAAACTTATTTTTTGAACTGAGATGGATCTTTCGATCACATAATATTTCTGTTGCGCTCCTCCATTTCAACCATCCTGTAATGATCCCGTGGCAAATGTTATTTTGAACATCCTTATCTATTTGAATAATAGAACCCAACTAACGAAATTTATCATATTTTAGTATGTCTAATCCGTCCGACTTGGCTCCAACATTCACACTATGAGATTGACTGAAATTACAATGCATACACTCAATTTTGCTCCTACTAATCATCAACCCATTTGATTCCACTGCCTTTCTCCAAAGTTCAACTTTATCATTGAATCTATCTTTAGTTTCATCAATCAATACAATATCATCAATATGTAACATACACCAAAGAATATCATCCTGAACATTATTTGTCAACTCATCCATAACAAGAATGAACATATATGCATGAGTGTAGATCCTTGGTGTACCCCAAATGTGATGGAAAAAGTTGGTGTCTCTCCTCTAAGAGTCTTTACATTTATAGTAGAGCTATCATACATGTCTTTAATTAAGTCAATGTATTGGATTGACACACTCTTTTTCTTCAAAACCATCCACAACACTTCCTTGAGTACTCGATCATAAGCCCTTTTCAAATCCTATACGTAGATCTGTTCTGCTTTCTCTATACTTCTCCATAAGCCTCCTTATTAGAAAAATAACATCTATTGTTGATCTTCAAGGCAAGAAATCAAACTGGTTGTTTGATATATACGTTATAGATCTTAGTCTTTGTTTAAAAATCCTCTCTTAAAGCCTCATTGCGTGACTCATCAACTTAATACTTCTATAGTTTGTGCCGCTCTGAACATCACCTATGATTTTTTTTCTTAATATTGAAACACTCATATAAGTATAAATTTATTTAAATTATTTGTAGCGAAGTTAATTTTTTTTTCTTAATAGAGGAAAATATAAAGACAGAGATTAGAGAGTAGACAATTTCCTTATTTGTACAATATTCTTGAACAGAAACTCGGTTCATTGTCTGAGATTATTTAAGATGTGTCTAATTACTACGGTAGAAACCGGTAGGTGGGGAATTTTCATTCTTTTTGATGGAAAACATTATGTTAGAAGTAACTGATTCTTTGATATTAAATTAGTCTATAAAGAAAAACTATTTTTAGAGAAAAATACTTATTTGATGGGAAAAATAAGTAGAAAGAAATCTTTCGACACGATATTCTAATTATAAGGGGAAAAAATTCACAACACAACACCTATGGAGGAAGAATGAATTCTCAATAAAAACTTTAGTAAAATATATTTTAGAGATTTTTTAATGGGAGAATTTTTTATTTGAAAAAGGTTAGCTTAATAAAAGAAACAAAATTAGTGGGATTTTTTTTATTTGAAAGAAGGTAAGATATAGAAACAATATTTAGAAGGAAAGGATGTCTTGGGGGGGAGTAAATTGTAGTAGCGAGAAAATTTTGAAGGAAACAACGTTTCGATAGAGAAGTTTTATAAAAAGTTTGTTTGCATATCTGTCTATAAAGTTTAGTGTAAGATTAAATTTTTGAATTTTTTTTTCTCCTATCAAGCACCTTAAGTCTGGAACAACAAGTTTGAACCACTATCAATCAATATGGTTCGTTATGAAAAAAAAAAGATAACAAAAATTTTCATAATTTTTTCATGGGAATTTCCTTTCCTATCACTGTATCAACCAAACAACACTTTTATTTCTTCACTATAGCTCCCTTCCCTATAATTTTCCATATACCAAGCGTAGTATATGCCTCATAAGTAAAGGAAGCAAAAAGCAAAAGGCAGTTCAGGATAGTCTATTATATCATTAGCGGGTGATCAAGGCAAGGTGCGAGGGGCCGTGGATCTGGCTTAGTTAGGGGGTTCATCATTTTCTTGTCATTTGATTTGGCGCTGGTTGGGTGGCAAAATTATCCGGAGTCACAAGAGCCTGGTTTTTTGTGAGGGATACTCTGCTGGAAGAGCTTGAATAAAGAGGTAATTGTAGGTAAACCATTTACAAGTAATCATCACTAATATGTCAACTGTTTTAGTTGGAGTAATATATTAGATACTGAAGAGACTATGGTTTTGTTTCAACCAAATGCGCCAGAGACGAATACATATGATGTTTCATTTATTTTGGTACGGGATTAAAGATATATGACACAATCTCAGTCGACACCCAATGTCTGTTTTGTTATTGATAGTAGGAGGGTTTATGGTGTATGCAGGTTTAGGGCATGCTAGATTGTTGTTGAGAAATGACAAGAGAAAAAGATGCCTTTGGCTGATCCCATGTTTCCAACAAAGCACACAAGCAGTGGCAAAATCAGGAAAATTGCTTAAGGGGGCAACATCTAATTTAAGAGCTTGCAGGTGATAGCTTTGTAGGACACTGCAATAAATTTTATTTCTATCTTAGCCTATCTTCATTTAGATATGTAAATAATTTCTGAAATGGAGATACGACACTTGCCCACCGAGTTGTGGATGTGGCTCCACAACTGCGCACAAGGATAATGACCGTGTATGTTTCTGGAGTGAAATTAGGTCCTATAAGAAGCTTGTTTGAACACAAATACCAGATAAAGAGTTTGACGTTAGGCCTGACTTGATGGTGCATAACTTTTTTGTGAAGGGTGTGCATGATTCTTTGAAGGAAAGGCAATTATATGCTTGTTTAATGGACAAGGTTGGGCTCAAAGTCATGAAAATGGTGGGGATATTTTGCGGGAAAGATAAAAGGTACTTGACATTTTCAAGTCTGTGATGATAATAGTCGAAATCAGTCTTTCAAAGTTGTTGATCCGCGGCTGGGGAGATATCTTGTGACCCAAGGATAGTGATAAATAAAAAGCTGGCTTTGTGATCGCTATTCCTGGGAAACCTGGTGATGCTCCTAAGAATGTGTCCATGTTTTGCTATATTTCTGGAAATGAAAGAATATTACTATACCGACAGTGTTAACCAAAGGGGTTTTCTTGTAGCATTTGGCATTAACTACTGGGCACCAAGGTCCACCCGGTTATTTATCAAGACACCAAGATAGCCACAAGTTGCTATACTTCTTAGTTACATACAACCACACAATAACAACAGAATAGGCAAGATACGATTTATTTTTTATTTTAGATTTTCCGCGTTACAAGTCATACTTGTATGTGAGACACCTCTAAAATATGCTCGTAGAGTTTTTTCAGGCAAAAGTCATACTTGTATGTGAGACACCTCTAAAATATGCTCGTAGAGTTTTTTCAGGCAAAAGAAGCATGGACAACATTAAAATTACACAGCTTATTAAGACAGTAGCTTTTCCCCGAGGACCATGACCACATATGAAAACGGTCGAAAAATGCATTTTTTCACCACGGGAGTATCGAGTTTGTGCAACCAAAAGAATACTGAGAAATACATATGCGACTAGAAAAAGAACAATAACCCACACAAACATAACTCGGAATTATGTGGTTTTGTCTAGATGAGTTATTTTTCGAGAGGCATAGAGAAGTTTTACTATACTAAGAGGTTTACAAAGGAACATGCTCTCAAAGCGAGAACCGAAATAGCTATGAGAAGATGACACCCAAAGAAAAGACAAGAGAACTCTTTGATACAATAAAACTTCATGACTAAGGGTCTTATATGTAGACTCTCCAAGCCATAAAGTTTCTACTACACAGTCGTGATAGGAGTCAAAACAAATTAGGAACCCATGTTGCACAAATATACCCATCTCCAGAGTAATTATATTCAACACCGATTAAAATTTGTAATCCTAATCTGAGTAAGAACATGGATTGGACGCAATCAAGGTACGACCTACAACAAGAATTCCATACTGAAGTTGGATTAGGATTATTTTAGGACTAGCAGTTTTTGAGGCACAACAAATCTTTACCCTGATCCAAAGTCATCGTATGACAAAATATATGTTGTTATAAGGAGTGGGGCTAGATAGAGGATCCATTCACTTACCCAAAGGAATAATAGCAAACATTCACATGCCAAACATGATATACTTTTTTAGAAATGGATGATACACTAAAATTCGAGTATGAGATTGTGTCATTAACCACAAATGTAGCAACAAAAAAAAAATCTAATTATTAAAATTCCCCTCATGACTAGTATATTTCTTCACCACAAAGGGTGGATACAACGATAGATATAGAGGCAACTAATAATTCTAATGAGCTATAGAGGGAAACCTGTCCATATCGATCTATATCCAAGATCCAACTACTCTTATGAAAGTCGTGTTTCAAGATTAGCTAAACCAAAGTTCTTGTCACCTAAGCGATAGGGATGACCCCAAAAAAGAAGAATAGTGAACGTTTACCATTAGAAAGTTGGCATGTGCATTAAATCTGGATTTGACAATATGTGGACAACAAACATCAAAATTTAAGTAAAAAATGTTCCAAAAATAAGGAGGAAGGTTGATATAGATGGATGTCAAAAGGATTACATATAGTAGGTTTCACAAGTATATGGATAAATAATAAAGTTACAATGATAATTATAACCTTAAATAAAATATAAATAAATTCATAAAATAATAAAAGATGTTTATTTGATGTGTCTAAAACAAGTACATTGTTCTCTTTTATAGGACAAGACAGTAAAACATAAAACATGAATAAATGATATGGGATAAAAGAAAAACTAATAATAAGAAAAGTCTAAAGCACATAACACTCATAGCAAAATAAAAAAGGCCAGGAATATATATATATATATATATATATATATATATATATATATATATATATATATATATATATATACATACTAATCCTCCCCCTCAAGCCGGATCATAGATATCAATCATGCCCAGCTTGTCCATCATGGTAGAAAATCAGAAGAAGTTTGGTGAAGATGTCTGCAACTTGATCAGAAGTATGTGTATATGGAGAGGATATCTTGCCAGATAAGACAACTTCCCTTACAAAGTGGCAATCTACTTCAATGCATTTAGTGTGATCGTGAAAAGTAGGATTGTTAGCAATTAATATAGGTGTTTTGTCATAACAATACATGAGAATAGGAGTAGAATCAGAAATCACAAATTCCTTTAGAAGTCCACTGACCCATAAGAGTTCATAAGTAGTATGAGCTATTACTGTTTACTTAGCTTCAACACAAGATCAGGCAACAACATTTTATTTCTTGCTCCTCCAGGTAACGAGGTTGCCACCTACAAAAGTGCAGTATCTAGATGTAGATTTGCAATCTATCTTGCTTCTAGCATAATCAGAGTCAGAGTAGCCTATGAGTTGACAATGCCCGTGTCATCTATAAAACAAGCCTTTCCCTGGAGAACTCTTTATATACTTTAGAATGTGACATACAACATATCAGTGACATTGTCTATGTTTATCTAGATATCTGTTGACTAGACCCACTATAGAGGTAATATCTTCTTTGGTATAGTAAGTTATGTAAGTTTCCCTACTATTCTTTGATATCGTTGATGGTCTGGGTATAGAGGAGAGCTTTCATCATCCCAGTTAGTATTAGGGTCTAAGGGAGTAGCAACAGGTTTTTCCCCAAGCAATCCTGTTTCAGACAAGAGACCTAGAACATGTTTTTGTTGTGATAAGCAGACACCTGAGAATGGTGATAAACTTCAATGCCTAGAAAGTATCTTAATTTGCCCAGATCTTTGATGACAAAGTGTTTTTCTAAGTATTCTTTTGTGTCATAAATGCCTTCTTGATCATTGCCAGATAATATGATATTATTAACATAATCAATCAAGATAACAAGTCCAAATGGAGTTTGTTTGATAAAAATAGAATGGTCAGACTGAGATCTATGGAAGTTGAACTTATGAAGAATAGAACTCAATTTATCAAACTAGGCACATGGGCTCTATTTTAGGCCATAAATTACCTTTCACAGACGACATACTTTTAAAGAATCCCCCTGAATAACAAAACCAGGAGGTTGTTCCATGTAAACCTCTTCATGCAAATCTCCATATGAATAGACAATTTAACATCTAATTGGAATAAAGACCAGTCAGAATTTATGACTACAAAAATAAGCACACGTATAGAGTTTAAGGTGAGCAACATGCAAAAAAGTCTCAAAATAATCAACGCCATAGGTCTGAGTGTAGCCTTTGGCTACAAGGTGATTTTTAAACTTCTTAATGGTGCCATATGGTTGATACTTGACTGTAAAGATCCAACGATATTTGACAGGTGAGCAATTAATAGATGTGTCAACCAAGTCCCATGTACAATGATCTTTAAGAGCTTGCATTTTAGTTTCCAAACTTTGATGCCATGTAGGATTTTGGAGAGACTGAGCAACAGTTTTAGGAATATACACAATAGATAGAGCATAAGTAAAATTGGAAAAATTCTGTCAGGTTAGCATTAGGACAAAAATTTCCAATGGGATGTTGAGTACCAGATCGAATCTCTTTACGTAAGCTGATAGGAATATCCAAGTTAGAAGTTACCTGAGGTAGATCTACAAATGAGGATTGAGGAATTGGAGGGGCCATGGAGGGAGTTGTATCTCTAGGTATTCTCTGATATACTTTCAATGGATTATTTGGGGTAAAACAATATTTGATAAGTCTTGATCAACAATTACTGATAGAGGGGTAGCAACAAGTAACTCAGATATCAAAGTAAAATCGTTCGTAGAGCAGAACGACATGCTAAAAAAAGATGACATCGACACTGGCCATCTACCTCTTTGTAGAAGGATCATAACAATGATACCCTTTCTGGGTTCTAGAGTACCCCAAGAAAACACATTTGGTTGTACGAGGATCAAGTTTAGTCAAGCCAGGATGAAGATTTTTAACAAACATGTGCTTCCAAAAATCTGAGGAGGCATAGTAAAGAGAGGGGCATCATGATATGAGATTTGATATGGCACTTGATTGCCAAGAATAGAAGAAATCATGCAACTAATTAGGTAACATGTAGTGGATATTGTTTCTGACCAAAAAAGTTTTAGTGCATTGTAGTGAAAAAGGAGAGTGCTAGAGACCTCAAGGAGATGGTGATTTCTACTCTCCACAACCCCATTTTGTTGGGGTGTATATGAAAAAGAGATTTGATGAATGGTACCAAATTTTCTACAAAACTGACTGATAGAAGATTGTACAAAATCAAGAGCATTATCCATGCGAAAGATTTTTTATAGTTTTATCAAACTGGGTACGAATATCATCAAAAGAGGATGTGATAGTATCTACCATATGTGATCCATCTTTTAATAAAAATAACCATGTAGTTCTATAAAAATCATTAATGAAGCTCATAAAGTAGTGAAATCCAGAAAGACTAGGAACAGAACGGGGCCCCCAAATGTCAGCATGCACAATATCAAAAAGTTGTTTTGAGCTAGTACATTTTTTTTGGAAAAACTAGAATGAGTTTGTTTGCCCAATTTACATATCTCACAATGAAAAATAGACTCTAAAATATCAGGCATTAAATTCTTCAACTTAGCAGGAGAGGGGTGGTCCAATCTCTAGTGATACTGGAGGCCAGTCACAGACGTAGTCAACAGAGCAACATTCTTTGGCGTATCCAAGTAATATAAGCTATCTGGTCCCTCATGGACTGAAAAAATCTTCATCCCCATGTGTAGATCTAGAAAGATAACACCATTCATATCAAAATTAATACAGCACCGAAGGCTCTTAATAGTTCTACTTACTGACAACAGATTAATTGATAATTTTGAAACATATAGAGTTGAGTGGAATAAAAGTCGACTAGGAGTGCATATATTCCCAATTCTAAAAGCAGGTGTTTGAGAACTGTCAACAAGGGTAACAGGAAGAACAATCTAAGTCTTATGCAGATCAGAAAAAAATGCATGATTGCCAAAAATATGTGATGTGGCTCCAGAATCAATCACCCAAGTATGTTTACCAGACTGTGCATAAGAGGCAAGAAGAGCGAAAACTTCATCAGTAGCAGATTTAGTAGAGGAAGCAAGACGATCTTGGAGTCGATTCTCAAACTCAGAGAGGATCCATTCTGAAGAAGATGGGGTGCACAAGGATGGAGCAGTGTCAAGATGGTCCAGCGTGACTTGATTTTCCCATGCAGGTTTTGCCATGCTTGATCCAACATCGGTCTTCAATATCATTTGTACGCTTACAAAAGTTGCAGTAGTGCTATTCAGAAGAGGAAGAATATGAGCGAGATGAGTAAGATCCTCGACTGGGCCTAGCACTAGAGAGACTAAACCATGTCCATGACCATGACCACGTCCATGAAAAAAATAACCAGAACGAATGACAAGGAAAACTACATTAGAGGAATCAAGAGATACTGGAGGGACAGATGGTAAGCACTGCACTCATTTGAGAACATATCTCAAGGTAGGAAGAAGATCGCTAGATATGATTTGATCGACAACACCAACAAAAGAGTGCGATAACCCATCAAGGAACTAGACTAGCTAAAGTTCGTTGCCTTAACGTTGGATTTCTTTAATATCAACAGTGAGAAGGTGATAGATATCGAACTCATCCCAGAGCACACAACATTGGTTGTAGTAGTCTTCCATAGAATCAGTATTAGTGTACTCCTTCTTGGCCATGTGTTTGAAAATTTCAAACACTTTCTTTGGGTTTTGTTGATTAGAATAAGTGTGGGAAAGCTGATCCCACATGTCCTTAGCAGTCTGAAGCTGAAGAAGAGATTGACTGATCTTAGATTCAACACTGTTGACCATCCATGTCATAACACTAGAGTCATCCTTTGTCCGAAGGTCAAAAGAGTCAGACCAGGTGTGATAGTTGTATCCATCCAACTTAATGGTAGTAATGCACATATTTTGTAGAGGATCCGTGGACGCCATTAGTCAAGAAGAATGCAGGGCGTAGAAGTAGGTAGGAGCAACATGCAGTAGGCAGATGTAGTAGTCAGTAGAAAATAGAAGAAGTAGAAACCCAACACATGGCCATAAGTAGACCTCGACCAACAGAACTAGCAAAATCCGCACGGGGGCAGAAAGCAATCATAGGAGATCTGAAATATCAGATATAGAAAACCCGCAGAGGGTAGTAGAGGAAGGTAAAAGACCTATGCCACCATGGGGAGTCAATCACTGAACCATGAGGCACAAGAAGAGAGCAAATATAGAATGTTAAAAACATCAATGTCTTATGTTAGAAAGTTACCTTAGACATAGATGAAGAGGAGGGAAAGAGATGGAGATGGATGTGGAGGCTATATGATGGTGGGGATGGTGGTTGATGAGTGGTTGAAGAAGGGGACATCAATCGGGAGGGATAGATGGATGGAGGTTGTGACTAAGAGGAGTGATGGGAGTGGGCAGCAATGGCGGCAAGATGAAGGAGATGGGCAACGACGGTGCTAAAGGGGGCTTGGAGGTCAACATCAAGATGAAGGAGATGGGCAACAATGGTGCTAAAGGGGGTTTGGAGGTCAAGATTGATGAGGGAGAGGAAGAGAGAGGGGGGAGGGGCAAGGAAAGGAGGGTGGCAACATTAGGTGGGCGGTGACGGTAGGGTGGAGGTAGGCGGCATCTAGGGAAGGTGGTGACTAGGGTAGGGAGCAGGTGGATGGTGGCTAGGGTTAGAAGGGATAGGGTGGATCATGCTGCTTTGATACCATCTAATTTAATAAGAAATGTTTATTTTATGTGTCTAAAACAAGTACAATTCTCTCTCTTTTATAGGACAAGAGGAGTAAAATGTAAAATGAGAATAAGCAATATGGGATAAAAGAAAGGCTAATAGACAAGTCTAAATCCCACAACACACATATCAAAATAAAAGGCCATGAAAGTATATATACTAATTAAAGTAATGAAAGTAATTTTAATTCAGTTAGAATGTATAATATTATATCGTACTACATTCATCTAAAAGTAGGATTAAACCACTTCTACATATCTTGCCTAGAAAGGAGGTGAGAGACCATGAAATCCTTTTTATAATGGTATATTATTCATGTGAGAGCAACATCCCATATATGGGTAAAATTGTACATTGGGTAAAACCCTAAAATGACTGATACAACTAGATAATAATAGTCAAGCAAATCCACCATGCACGCAATAGGGAGGCAAGATAAGTTTGGACAAATTATCATATGGAATCTAATTCAGAATTTCATCATAAAGATGCATAAATCAAATAGACTTCTCGAATATGATAAAAAGTGAAATGACACAGCGAATCATATAGCAATCATGGTTTTCACCGCGTCAATGGATCTGTAAATTCAACATGATGCAAATTAAATAATTAGAAACAAGTTACAAGCAAATGATTCAACTTGCATTTGTAGTAGTCATATGTTCAACAAATCATTGTACCTAATAGGGTCAGATAGATATATACATATGACGTATTCAAGTAATGTATCACAATTAGGTCAAAGACTGAGATGATACAAATAATAAAATAAAAATATTTGGACAAATACATATCATTTTGTTATCATATGTCTGACATGGCATATCTATACATTGCCTCAATGAACATGTCGCTTGAATAAATCAAAATTGATGTGGCAAAAAGACAAAAGAATCCATGCTAAACATGACAACTGTGAATCTGACCAAAGACATGGACATACACTCTTTGACAACTACTTTTCTCCCTTTGTTTCTATAACCTAGCACAACACGTAGCTTCCTAGACACAACTGCAAGAATAAAAATTCCAAATACTGTGTCAAGCATCATCGCCTGATGATATCAAGGGATCCTCTGTTCTCTACTATTCTCATCGGGCCCAAAAGGTGGATCACAAATAACTACAAGAAAAATCATGGATTGCCGTCATAACTGCTCCAAGGATAGGTATTGATCAAATCTAAACAAAAATCCACACCATAGAAGAGAGCATGAACTAAGAATCCAAAAGTACTCATGCAAGACAAAATTGAAAGGAGTAAAATCATGAACACATTCTAGTTGGAATATTGACTTTGTGAACTAGATCAAAATAAAATGAATGAAAACAAGGAAGGGGGATGATCACATACCAACAATTGATCGATATACAATATAATGGCCTTCTAAAATGTTTTGATCACAAACAAAGCACATTAGGAGCTTACGATCAAAATAGTGATGCCACAAACCCCTCACTATCGACCTGACAAAGAAACACAAAGGGATATAGTGACAGGGTAGCATAAGATCAAAGGAGGCTTCTACACAATTTTTGGTTGTTGTGTGAATGTGTTGGGGTGCTTATATATAGGTTAAGTCTAGCAGTGGAAATAAACTTGGGTGGAGAAGGAAATAGAGATATGAAGTCTTCTTTGACTTGACTGGGATGTTAGGAAGGTGAATCCCAAACAAATTATGGACCATGAGGATTGGGATTGCATGAGGAAGGAGAGGAGGGGATCAACAAAGATCAAGGACACACACACACACACAGAATGTAAGAAGAGGATTGTTGTTCAGATTGTGACAATCTACTATCTAAAGGAGGAGACAAGTGCCCATTTTTTAGATCCCTAGATCAATGCTCCAACATAATTTCACTCAAAACCCAAAGTAGATGATATAATGAGTAAACCACGTGACAAATTAAACTTAGGGAAAATAGTGTATTAAAAGATTATATCCTAATTTGATTGCTACTAAGATTGAGAATCATACATTTGTATTCTTTAAATTAGTTAAAATGGAAAACAAAGTCCAATTGTTCTAAAACTTGGCATGGTTACCTTAATTAACTATGTATGTTACACTTTTTAACCTATTTCACTTTTAGGATTACCTTGTATGATTTTAGGAGAAATAAGAGTTTTACTTGATCATCAATTATTATATATCATTATTAATTATCAATAATTAGGATTTAGACTCATATTATCATCATATTGTTATCCACTTGGTTATATTATATTATGTCGCACGAAATATGATATACCACTTAATACATTATGTCCATTAAATTCATAATACTTACATGATGGCACACTTATCATATCCCCACTTGCTTTATATGTCAAATTTGTTGGGAAATATGGGCACAAGTATAGCAACGAAAACAAAATTTATCTATCTGTATTCCCATAACAACAATATCACGTCAACTACTACGAAATAGGAAGGATGGTTTAGCAACTTATACCTGATCTTGGATCAAGTCCAGCGATAATAACTCGGTCTAATGCAACTATGAACAAGTAGCTCTTGGACGGTGGCTGTACAACTCTTGGTCTTCACCACAGACAATGAACACAAACAACTTCTACAGCGCTCCTGTGGTCTCACCATGGACTATAGGCTGTAGTTGTCCTCCTAGCAGCAACCAAAGGATTCCTGTCCCTAGAGTAGTCTACACGGACCAACTAGAACTCCTACTATTCAACTAGAATAGACAGGAAGGAGTTGTCCCTCCTGTTGGTGTACTAGTCACCAACTTGCTCTCCCACCAACAATAATCTCAATTATTCTCTCCCTTGCTATCCCTACCTTGTTGGGTAGGATTTTCTTGGGCTCTTTGGGGTTACCACTACCAGATAGGACAACAAATGTTAGAGGAACAAATGCTCAATTTTTTGTGTTGTGTTCTGGGAAGCCCTCAATACCCTTCCTTTTATAGGTGGGATTAGGGCCAGGGTTCCCAGTCTGTACATGATTGCGGGGGAGTGGAAGGGACTAGAAGATCTTTAATTTTCACAACCTATGATAGCTGAAATGGACATCTAGTGACCCATACAGTCATCTGATCATATGAGATGGTCGTCTTGCACTCCCAGACGACCGTCTGGAAGTTTCCCAATTGCACACGAATTTGGCAATTTTGATTTCCTTACACCTCAAGTTTGTGCAATTAAAACTATTTGGGAAACATCCAGATGTTTGTTTGACCCAATCGAGTCATCTCACACAACTGAGATGCCCGTCTTACTCACCCAGATGGCCGTCTCGTGAGTCTAGATGAGTCAGTTGGTTCAATCACATTGAACCGATCGATTCAAGGGTAGAACTTAGCTAATTCAAACTCTGATTACCCTGACAACCCAAACAACCATCTCAACACTTGAGATGCCCGTCTAGCATGCCCAAATGACCATATCACTTAGTGAGATGGTCATTTGGCCATGCACTCAACCAATTAGTTGATCTTTTGTGTGCCTAAACACTTTAGTAATCAATCCAATCATCATTCAAGACAAACTCCTCTTCTTTAGTTGATCTTTTGTGTGAATTGAATACCTAAACACTTTAATAATCAATCCAATCATCATTCGAGATAAAATACTCTTCTAGATGAGTTCCTGTGTGTGACCCTATAGGTCCCATATCATGTTGGCAGTGAATGTCCATAACTAGCTTATGATATCACAAGCAGAGAGCGATGCCTAGTCACACATCAATGCTACCCAAGTGAATGAAAAGTTGGAGAACAACTTCAACCTACAATCTGTGTAAGGTGTTATAGTGATTGTATAATTCCTTTGTCTCTGATATCTAGAGTGAACTTGAGGCATGGATCCGTCATCCTCTAAACATTCAACTCATGTTTCTTGAACCAAGAACATACTATCTAAGATAATGTGATCTCAATATCATATATTGATTCACATGTGCATGCACATGCATTTCTCTATCTCGCTTATCAAGTGGATATCATACTCCAATAGGAGGGGCAAATCCCATATCTATCACTCACAGTCTATCCCCATGTGTCAAGGTCACCCAATCATCATCTTTATAACAACTCATGTTTTAGGATTGCGTTTGATGATGTTAAAGCATGCCCAACGACATGTGACTAGTGTAGTGATTTTAGGTCTAAGAATCACAATCACCACCTTCACTATGAGAGATGACTATGGCCACCAATGATGGTTTCCATGTGTCACTCTAAAGATGGGTCTGTCCGATACACTATTCTTTGACATGTATCTATGTGCTTGGTTTGATATTGCCATATCTTGACAAATGATATTCTGTCATCAACCAACCCACACTCTAGTCTTTAGTGTTACTGGTGTCTATCTACCTTCTACAGTAACAACTCACTAGGGACATAATAAGAATGTACATACTCTTAACATTCATATGATCTCATCCTTCCAAGTCACTTACTTGAAGACATACGTCATTGAGTATTGTCATTCTTTAAACATTCATAATATTTCCTCATTATCTCAAAATTGAGTGAAACAAAATGAATTGGAAACTTGCCTTTATATTTATAATCAAATACTTTATGGTCTATGCCCCATCAATCATCATATGATTGTCTCTCTGGGCATACCTTACCAACATACTCCCACTTGCACCTAGAGCCAATCACTGATGAAACTTATTCTTAGTGATCTAAACATGTCTACCATGTTTCTTCTGCACAAGTGCTTTATCTAGCGGGATAACAACATTTTGCTATTTAGTCGGTATATTGCATGTTTCTTATCTCTTCGCTCTGAGATGAAACCATCGTAATATGGTATCTGATATTCCATGCCTTAACAAGTAGCTCCATTTTTGTTACAGTATCACTACTGAGTCACTTATGGTTGGAACATCTTTAAATTCATCATATGAGCTTCTAGATCCATATAATATCACTCTGTGCTTATAACACAAGTATACTCGACTTCTATTGTAGAATAGAATTAAATGGCCATTAGTTCGGAACCCTTCCAACTAACAACATTTCTCCTTTTAAAACTTATTTTTAATTTGTGATCAATTTGTCACTATGGAAGCTTGCAATGATGCAACCCTTTACACCCAACTCTTCCTTTTATTGCTATCCTTATTGACTAGCAATCTATCCTTAATTACTTCATAAGTACTAATGGATGTCTTTAATGATATTCCAATGACCCTTAAAATCATCTTGTCATGTCCAATACATACAAGATTATATGAGGTGACTACATTTATATCATTCATGATAGATCGATCCATTGCTATAGCCTGTGGCATCTTAATCATGTAATTTTCATTCTTCACAAGAATTGGAACTTATGGTTCATGAGAGACTAATCTGAATTCTCTCTCATTGAATCCTTCTACGTTGAACTCCTTCAACAAATTACTATTGTATGTGCTTAAACTTTCATTGTGAAACATTCAAGAACTATCTCATAGGTCTTGATGCTTATCTCATAAGATGTTTCACTTAATCCTTTCATTGCTAAAGGAATTTTCATGCCAGATCTCAATATAATATTGAGATGTTATTCTTCATCACATGTGGAATATTTATATATGCTTCTACTAAATCTTTTGTAAACAAAGATTTCATCTTTTGTCTTGATTCAAGTCAAACTCTTTGACTTTCTTATCAATTCAACAGATCCCATCTCTGATATGCTTGTTTCAATCCTAGATTGAACTTTGTAGTTTATATACTTAATTTGCATTCTTGAAGTTATGAAACATTTTAGTTTGTGTCACATACACATCCTCTCAAATATTCCTTGTAAGGAATCCAATTTCTATATTCCAATGCTAAATCTCTTAGTTCATCTCAACTATCACAACAAGCATGACTATTGGTAATGAAAATTCTTATCACATTCAACATTTTGAACTGATTTGAAAAACTTTTCAACCAATTTGTCCCCTTATGTTATCCATGTAGGTATTTATCACAAGACCCTAATGCACCCTTTAGGTATTGCCCCTTTAGGTGGCACTATGAAGGTCCTACCTTATTAGCATACATGGACCCCATAATGTTTTTGAGCCATTACTCAGATCATGATATTTTATAGCTTCTAGTTGATTAGTTGGCTCATCCTATTATGAAAAACCTGTCTTAGTTGCTAGATTCACAATCCTCAAATGTCAGACATGTTTCTAAAACTATTTTATTCTGGTTATATGACAAACTTGAGATTCCACAACAACTTGTGATTCTCTTAGTTCTCATTGTACCTGATTGTCGACCTCGAACGTTTCAAGTTTTACTCTTACTCCCACTGATTATCTAAGAATCCAGTTATCCAACCAACAAACACTTTTTTATTGGATTAAGATAAGTAGTGTTCAACAATTGTGGTTTGGGGATAAACCTTTCAAGAAATGACTTTCTCAATCTAGGCTTCAATCCTTTAGACATATTGGGGCATTCCCTAATCATATCATATATGATGTATTATAGACCATTTAGACAACACACCATTTAGTGATAGATATATATATATATTTATGAGGATAAGAATATTAGATTAATTGATAATTATTTCATGACTCATAATGGTATAATTCCTTCAATCTGACACATAATCATGTACAAATTGAATTGACTTGTGATACACTATCAAAGTTCTTTCTCTAAAGGTACTCAAGGTATTGATGTAAAGTATTTCAACAGTTGATCTCATCAAAGTTTCTTAATACTTTCATCAACTTCATACTTCTTTTATAATCTCCTTGAACATTTCAAGAGATTTTCATTTTACTGAGTACATATCATCACATTATCAGTATATGAATATGAGGTATAAGTAATTATCTATAGAATTCATTCCATAATATCTTCATGCATCACATGTATGAGGTCTGATGGAAGACTTATCCTCCCACTACATCTAGTTAAGGATTTCATGTCATATTGTGTGTCAGTAAGACTTGCATATTTCCTTTGGTTCAATAACCAAGGGAATCCAGATTAACATCAACATGTATTCTAGACATGCATCTCTTATATTCACGTCCAAGATGATTTATGCTAATGATAATCTTGAGTTATTAATTATAAAACTTTGGTATTAATGTTATAAACACTCACATCAATATCTTTCCTACAAATACCATTTAGATGTTTGGGCATTCCCATGCAAGATCATGTCTTTTGAAATAGAAACATTCAAAACTTACTTTATTGATTTATCATCCTTGTCATACAAGATGTTCTAAAATCAATGTCCCTATTTATTTGCATAATGAAATAGCAGTTCTACTAACTCTATTACATACCCACTGGGCTAAGATAAATTTAAATGTAGACGAAAGCTTCTGAAACACTTGTTCTACCTTGTCCATATTTGTTCTTCCATGAAGACTTTTACTTCTTGTCACATCTTGCACATCAGTATGTCAGATCTCTATTTGGTATCACATACCAAATTGATCACATACCAAATTGAAGAAGTACAAATTTATCTTATAACTTTTATACCTAAAGTGAAGGCCTAAGTTCCTTCCTTCTTCTTCTTTCGTTCTGCTAAATAGAGTGGGGAATTTCTTTTCCAATGTCCAGGCTGGTGACAATCACCTCTTACTTTCTATACTCCACCTTCTGCTTTGAGATCTGAAGACTTGGGATTTTGTCTAGCTTTAGAACCCTTCTTAGCTTAGACTTTTCCTTTAGACTTCCCCTTTATCTTACGGATCATCATCACAGATGTGGGGTTATCTTTCTTCATTTGTGTCTCAACCATTCTCAACATGCCCAACAACTCTATCAATGGCTTGTTAAGGCCGTTCATGCTGTAGTTCATGACAAACTAACTATATGACTCTGGCAGGGACTACAGAATCACATTAGTGTCTGACTCTTTACCTAAGAGAAATCTCGCTCTAGCTAGGACCATCCCACAAACTGGTCATCTCATCCAACGATGATCATCTTCCTTGTCGTTGCAATAAAATAAACTATCCCACTACTGTTAAACTATTACATTGTAAAGAGAAACTTCAAGTTACATTCGAGGGGAGCAAAGGTAGGAAAGAATTAACTTTACATTGGGAAGAGAGGTAGAGACTCAGTACACAGACAAAGATGAATAAGAGAAACCTAACCATCCAACCACACACAGATATTGGGTATTGGCCATAACCACGCTACACATCCATCATCAAAACCGCATTTAGGGTGATGCATGTAAATGGCATATATATCATATAATATATATAACTATATATTAGTTTGGGATTATGTGGTCTTTGATCTGATATGCATATGAGACAATTTAAATATTCACATATTATGTAATAATAAATGATTACACCAAAAATCTGATCATATTGATTATCCTAAATCATAATAAATTGACGTGGCTCTGATACCACTGTTGGAAAATACGGGCACAGAGTATAGCAGAAGAAACAAAATTATCTATCTGTATTCCCATAACATCAAGATTGCGTCAAATACTATGAAATTGGAAAGATGATTTAGCAAGTTATACCTGATCCTAGAGAAAGTCCAGTGACAACAACTCGCTTTAATGCAGCTGTAAACAAGTTGCCTTAGACGGTGGCTGTGCAGCTCCTTGCGTTCAACATGGACAACGAACACGAACAACTTCTACAATGTTCTTGTGGTCTCACCATGGACTGTGGGCTATAGTTGTCCTCCTAGCAACAGTCAAAGGACTGCTTCCTCTAGAGTAGTCTACATGGACCAACTAGAACTCCTGCTATTTAACTAGAACAAACATGAAGGAGTTGTCCCTCCCATTGGTGTACTAGTCACCAACTTGCTCTCCCACCAATAACGATCTCAGTGTTTCTCTCCCTTGTTATCCCTCCCTTGTCGGGTAGGACTTGCTTGGGCTCTCTGGGGTTACCAAAACCAGAGAAAACAACAATTGTTATATGAATAGATTATCATTTGTCTATGTTGTGTTCTCGGGAGCCCCCAATACCCCTCCTTTTATAGGCAGGGTTAGGGCCAGAGTTTCCAGTATGTACGGGATTGTGCGGGAGTGGAAGGGACCGAAAGATCTTGAATTTTTGCAACATGCAACAACCGAAACGGCCATATGGTGACACAGACGGTCATCTGGTCACACGATACGATCGTCTCGCACTGCCAGACGTCCGTCTGGTAGTTTCCCAATTGCACACAAATTTATCATTTTGGTTTCCAATTAATATCTCATATTAATTCCTTACACCCCAATTTGTGCAATCGAAACTATTTTGGAAACATCAAGAATGTTCGTTCAGACCAACCGAGCTATATCACACAAATGAGACACCCATCTCACTCACCTAGACGGCTGTATGGTGAGTATGAGATGAGTCGGTCAGTTCAATCACATTGAACCGGTTAGTTCAAGGGCAGAACTTAGTCAATTCAAACTCTGATTACCCTAAAAACCCAAACAGAAATCTCAACACTTGAGACACCCTTCAGGCATGCCCAAATGGCCATCTCATTCAGTGAGATGGTCATTTGGCCATGCAATCAACCACTTAGTTAATCTGTTGCATGAATTGAATACCTAACATTTTATTAATCAATCCAATCATCATTCAAGATAAACTCCTCTTCTAGATGAGTTCCTATGTGTGTGACCCTATAGGTCCCATATCACATTGATAATGACTGTCCATAACTAGCTTATGACATCACAAGTAGAGAGTGGTGCCTCACATCAGTTCTACCCAAGTGAATGGAAAGTTGGAGAACAACTTCAACCTACAATATGTGTAAGGTGTTACAGTGATTGTATAGTTCCTTTGTCTCTGATATCCAAAGTGAACTCAAGGCATGGATCCATCATCCTCTCAACATTTTAATCATGTTTCTTGAACTAAGAGCAGACTGTCTAAGATAATGTGACCTCAATATCATATATTGGTTCACATGTGCATGCACATGCGTTTCTCAGTCTCGCTTATCATGTGGCCAGATATCATACTCTAGTAAGAGGGGAAAATCCCATATTTATCACTCACAGTATGTCCCCTTATGTCAAATTCACCCAATCATCACCTTTATAACAACCCGTGTTTCAAGATTGTGTTTGATGATGTCAAAGTGTACCCAACGATATGTGACGAGTGTAATGATTTCATGTCTAAGAATCACAATCACCACCTTCACTATGAGAGATGACGATGACAAAAAATGATCGTTTCCATGTGTCTCTCTCAAGGTGGGTCTGTATGATACACTGTTCTCGAACATGTATTTGTGTGGTTGGTTTGATATTACCATATCATGACTAACAAGATTCTATCATCAACCAACCCACACTCTAGTCTTTAGTGTTACTAGTGTCTATCTACCTTCCACAGTAACAACTGACTAGGTACATAATAAGAATGTACATACTCTTAACATTCATATGATCTCATCCTTCCAAGTCATGTACTTGAATACATACGTCATTGAGTATTGCCATTCTTTAGACATTCATAATATTTCCTCATTATGTCATAACTGAGTGAAACAAAATGAATTGGAAGCTTGCCTTTATATTTATTAATCAAATCCTTTATGGTCTATGCCATCTCAATCATCATATGATTGTCTCTCTGGGCATACCTTACCAAAAAAATTAATAAACCCTTTAATTGATCAAGAAAATTATATCCCACACTAATTATTTATGTATATCCATTCACATTCAATTCCCTATTAATTATATACAAGTTGCTTTATTGACGTGTATTTTACTACGCGCTAAAACGCAAGTATACGCTTCGAGTAGTACATGCCTCTGTGAGGCCCGAGTCGAACACAGGGATACTCAGAACTGTTGGAGACTCCTACTAACTATTTGCGATCAGCTAAGCCGAATAACAAATTGGGGTTTGTTGTCAAAATTAAAAGAAAATAAAAATGAAACAAAGCAAACAATCGATTAAAGGTTAATTTAATCAATTCAAAAAGGTATCTTTAGGATTGCGGTTTCACCGCGGGTGTTCATTGTATTAGATTTTATATAATGCCTCAATCTTCTCTCTCTATCCGGGTAGTGGCCTGAAAATAGAATTACCCACTGTCGTGGTGCAATTCACTACTTAGGTTTAGGTCGGTTCCACCGTCGTAGTAACCTATTCCCTAAACTAAGTGCATTACGAACGATCTCTCAGTTTCCACCATTAATTTTACACCACCTTTGTCAAGGGATTTATCGATTAATGTAGGTTTCGTCTCTTTTCAGCCGTTAATCCTTCTGTCGAAGTGATTAAGGGCATTAGGTTATTATTATGGTGATCAAGCATAACAATATATGGAGAAAACGAAACTATACCACAAATTTAAGAGAGAAAATATGAATTACTAATATAAAACTATCATACAATGAATTCCCGGGCTACTCCCGGTCCTAAAGATGGAGGGGATTAGCCCCGCATGCTCATCTCACACAAGTACATGGTAGAAATAGGGGAAATCATACGAAAAATGTGAATTGAATGGGAAAACCCCTGAACGGAGAAGAACCGATTGATCCTTTGCGTAGAACATGTGCTTTCCCGCCTCTCGGTGGTGAAATCCGTCTTCGGCAGCGTCCGGATCGATAGGTATGAACTTCTGGCCTTCGTTCTCCTTTCTCTCCCTCCTCGGCACTTGTGCAATGGCCAAATCAGCTCCCCCTATCCTGGGCGGCCGTCATTAGGTATAAGTCCCTAATTAGGTCGTTAATTAACTCCAGCCGTCCGATTGAGATCATTAGAAAGCAAACTCATATCCTACGGCGTCGATGGTATCGACCCGCTATAGTAGCGGCTGGCTGCAAACCCTTCCTTTGTCGCACCCCTCATCATCTCGATACCATCGACTCGGGTCGATGGTATCGACTCCCTTTTTGGCGTCGGTTCTATCATTTTGCGACGCTGTAGCCTCCATGTGTCGATGGTATCGACTTGGTGTCGATACTATCGACTGCTTCTTTGCCAGCAACCTGAAGGTGTCTCGATACCATCGACATCAGCGTCGATGGTATCGACTCTTTGCTGCTCCTTTCGGCTGGCAACCTGTGACCATGTCGATGGTATCGACGGAAGCATATACTTGTTTTTCCTGAAATTTGAAGGTAAGATCAAATAAATCCACACAAATAATAATAATGTGATAATAAATGCTCAAAATTATGAAACTAAGAGGATTTGACATAAAATGATGGCAAATACCAAAATGGGTGAATTATGCAATATTAACCATAAAAATGACTAATAAAAGCACAAAACACATATCAAACAGGTCTATAAATGCGACTCAAAATCATCACATCAAACTCCCCTAAGCTTGAACATTGCTCGCCCTCGAGCAACTAATCCTTAGAATAGAATTGCAAATGTCAACTGAAAAACAACACACCAACCCAACATCCCATATGACTCCCACTGAACATTCTCAAACCGGCCTTCTCTAACCACAGAATAGTAATTACCCTAAAGGCGACAGTAATCATCAGTAAAAGAAATTGACCTCCAGACCGATGAACACTATCACATAAGGCAGTTAACATAATAAAATTTGCCGGTTCAACATTGGTGCATCTCGTGATCGCCTATACTACGTTGCTCGCCCTAACTACCATCTACATGGAAGCAGTTCTCCTGATATTCATTAGTGAGGAGAAATTCATAGTGGCCTACCAATCCGAGCAACGGGTGGATGAAAATGGGTGGCTCATGGAAGAAAGTGGAAGTATTGTACAGTTTCAACATGCATAATACAAAAATGTCCTATATGATGCAGATGCACATTAGAAATGCCCTAATGCCTAAAATTGGGTGGAATAATGCATGCACTAACTATCCGCCTCAAAATGAGATGGATATCTAGTCAAACTGCATCATATACTCAATTATCCTGAAATGTAGGTGATATCATGTTCCTTTATCGTTCTTATTTCACTTTCTTCTAAATTCTTTTTTTTTATATTGCATATTTTCAGATTTTTTCAGCCCACATATCCATAATTGCTTAAAAATAATTTTATGGGGCTATTTTCTTCATACTCATAGATTTTTTTTATTTTTTTATTTTTTTTTAATTTTTAGAAGGTATGGAACAGTTAATTCACCATTAGGTAAAAATTGAGATACATGAATTACTTTATGCATGAAAATCATGAATGCAACTACATGGCATGTACCTAAAGGTAATGTGCATGAATCATTGTATTTTTTTTCTTTTTATGCAAAAGTATGGACAATACCAATGCAAGTCCTATCTAAATGCTATGCACACAAGAAGGAATTAAAACTGCACTTTACTTCCAATTCTTAGGTGGATTATGGAAAAATGAAGTGGAACAATCACAAGACTAGATGACTGAACCTTAGAAAGATATTATGTGTCCCTCCTTACTGACTTGTGTAGTAGTTTAGAGGGTTCTCTCTCTTACATCCAATTAAAGTCTCATTACCATTTGGTTAGGTTAGGCTCAAACAACCATTTCCGGCCACTTTCATGAATCACTAGGAGTACATGTATGAAATGTTGTTTTAAAGTTGACATAAGCAATCATTTTCATAGGATGTGTCCCCAAGGTCAAACAAAACAAGCTATCCAAGGACACAATTTTTTTTTAAATTTCCCTTAAATTCCCCATGCACTAACAAACAAGATGACACACTTTTATGACATCCACAATTTACACTAGATAGCACGTGGATCCTACAAAAAGTAAAGATGCAAGAAACAAATAACAATGCCAAAAACTAAAAACAATAAAAGATAGAGCTGTTCCAACTACCCCCCTAAGCTTGAATCCGACTATGGCCTCATAGTCAAAAACAAACTTAAAGATTGGAACAAAGATACCCGATCACTCTTGTGGAGGTGGAGGTGGCTGCGAAGAAGTGGGGTCCCAAGACGGGAACTGCCCTTGGAAGTTCGTCTCATACTGGGGCATTGGTGGAGGCTGTGGATACCCACCAAAATAGCCCTGACTCCAGTAGTGGTCGTAGAATGGCTGCTGCTGCTGCTCCATCCTATGCAGCCGATCATGGATGCTTTCTTGATTGGCAAAAAGAAGGCGCTCATTCTCGAAGATCGCCTGCTGGTTGACGAAAAGCCGGTTGGTGGTGTCTTGAATACCGGCATATGCAGCGGTGTGGCTGTGCTGTGTCTGCTGAATGTCTTGGAGCATGCTGTACATGCCCTACATAGAGTAAACATCCTCGCTCTGCTGCGAGGACTGCGGCGGTGGAGGCGGATGCGGAGAAGATGATGAAGCACCTGGATGCATCTGAGGACGCTTCCGGGGTGCTACGCGTGCTCGAAGAGGTGTGAATGCCTCCTCTTCCTCCTCAACCTCGTCGTCCTGTCCATCGTCACCGCCGTCATTGCCCCCTTCTTCCTCATCGGTGTCGATGGCTATGATTGGCCATCTGAAATGCTGTGTGCCCTCGATGTTGAAGACGAGATCCGGTAGCGCACACTCCTGGTAAGCGTTGTTGATGTGGCAGTGCACGTACGCCAAACCATCCCGTAGAAGAATAAGGTTTGAACGGTGCATATGTTGCACGTTCACCTTACTCCTCATGGAAAGCGGAGTCATGGTGGAGAAGTTGAGCCCGAGGTAGTGCGCCAGCTTGGTGATGAGCCCGCTGAAATGAATCGGGGCCTTCCTCGTACTCCTCTTTACCGCCAGAACTCGCTGCAGGAAAAACGCACCCCAGTTGCATTCTTGTCGCTTCAGGAGCATGTAGAGAAAGAAGAGGTCGATCTCCTGAAATTTGCTCAGCGCCAGATCGCTACGAGCAAAGAATGTGAAACTCAACATCTGGTGTAGGACCCGGATGAATGGATGCTCGAAATCCGCTACCGCAACATTGTGGTAGCTCACTGTCTTACCCGCCGACACTGTCACTAGCTCGGCGAAGATTTTGTCATAATCGGTGCGGGAGTCCGGTCGCCGGTGATCGTGTTGCGAGTGGTTCCAGTTGAAGATGCTGTTGAACTGCCTAAGAGTGATGTTGTAGTCGATGTTGAACATCCGGAACGACACCTGGCCCTTGATCCACTCACGATCAGTAGCAACTACGTCATTGGGCACGACACAGGCATCAAGGGACGCCATGAATTCCACCACAAACTCTTTGTAGGTGGACCACTCACCGAAGAATGGTTGACCATCCGCATGGTACTCCAGCTCGTCTGGCCTTCTGCTGGTGTGGCGTGCTTGACCCTTCAGAACATAGGCCAAGTTGGCCTCGAATCCAAGATCGCGGATCATATCCCGGTCCACATACCGGGTAGGCTCGATCTTCCGCTTCAAGATCTCTTCATAGATCTTCTTCACCTCCGTGGATGGGTGAACCAGGCACGGACGTGATACTGACACAGTAGGGGATGGCACAAACTCCATGATATCCATAGGATTCGCGCGGGAGGATGATGCTCCGGCGACGTGCACCATTGTTGCGAGAGAAACGGGATTAGAAGAAGAGCTCGGGGAAGATGGAGAATTGACTCTCCGCTCGGTGAAGATCTTCACTCGGTGTTGCTGCTCTTCGATCTTGGATGGCTCGGGGGAGTGCTCGGCGCAAAGGAGGAAGATCACTCTGAAGGTGTGACGTCAAATGACGTAATGACTCTCCTTATATAGACTTGGCCGACGCCACTGTTGACCCGTCGATACCATCGACGTGAGTCGATGGTATCGACACGTCTCGATGCTATCCGCCCCCCTCGCGAGTATCGACGGCTGTCGATTGCTTGATCTTGTAACCCAGATCGCTCTTGTGTCGATACCATCGACGCGGGTCGATGGTATCGACGCGGCACCCGGATCGATGATGTGGACGCCGCGATCGCCGTCGATTTCTTTGCGTGGATCGGTGACATGGACGGTCGATACCATCGACAGGTGTCAATAGTATCGACTTGGCTTCATTGCGACACCACCACTTTGCACTTCAACCTGTAACGATGTCGATACCATCGACGAGGCCGTCGATGGTATCGAGTTGACTGAGACAAATCGATCTGAACTTCTCCAGAGATCTCGATGGTATCGACGCCTGTGTCGATACTATCGACTGTTGTTGGGCGACCTGCCTGTAGGTGTGTCGATACCATCGACGAGTTCGTCGATAGTATCGACTCAGAACGAACTCTGCAGTTGTCAACCTGTACCTATGTCGATACCATCGACCTGTGTGTCGATGGTATCGACTCTGCCTCAGCCTGCACAATGAACAAACGGATCAAGGTATCTTCTTTACACTAAAAATTGAACGAAAATAAAGCAACCTATGATTATTATTAAACTATCCTAATGTACCGATGGTTGGGTTGCCTCCCAACAAGCGCCCTTATTTAACGTCTTAGGCTAGACGGCTTCCGGGCATCTCATTCATCCGAAAGTGTAATGAGTTTAACCTCATTCACTTTTCTCTTGTAATTCTCACCAAAATACAACTTTAACCTCTGTCCATTCACCAAGAACGTGGCATCACCATCACGCACTAAAATCGCGCCGTGTGGTTTTACCTCTTCCACCACGAACGGTCCACTCCACCGGGACTTCAGCTTCCCGGGGTGTAACTTGAGTCGGGAGTTGAACAAAAAAACATTATCTCCCTTCTTGAACGTGCGCAACTCGATGTGGCGATCATGGATTAGTTTTGTGCGCTCCTTGTATATCCGGGCATTCTCATATGCCGTCATCCGTAACTCATCCAGCTCATTCAACTCAAACATTCTCTGACTCCCAGCTTCATCATAACTCAAATTTAGCCTTCTAAGCGCCCAATGGGCCTTGTGCTCCAACTCCACCGGTAGGTGACAAGCCCGGCCATACGCCAACCTAAAAGGCGTAGTGCCTATAGGTGTTTTGTAAGCCAATCTGTATGCCCACAGTGCATCCGGTAGTAGGGCACTCCAATTCTTCCTTGTGGATGCCACCGTTCGCTCTAGAATCTTCTTGATTTCACAGTTTGAGACCTCCACTTGGCCTTGAGTCTGCGGATGATATGGGGTGCCAATGTTGTGCTTGACCCCATATTTCTTTAATAATGTCGAGAACTTCTGGTTCCTAAAGTGTGTACCCCCATCACTTATTATCATTCAGGGTATCCCAAACCTGCAGAAAATATTCTCTTTCACAAACCTGCACACTATAGTAGAATCATTAGTCCTTGTGGGGATTGCTTCCACCCACTTGGACACATAATCAACGGCTAACAAGATATATAAATTGAAGTTCGAGGACACAAAGGGTCCCATGAAGTCTATGCCCCACAAATCAAATACCTCAACTTCCTGAAATACATTCAGGGGCATCTCCTGTCGCTTCAATATATTACCTGCTCGCTGACAAGGATCACATTGCCTCACAAAATCGTAGGCATCCCGAAACAAAGTTGGCCAATAAAGGCCGCTTTCCAACACCTTAGCTGCCGTTCGCGAACTGGCATGGTGTCCTCCCGTAGGTGATGCATGGCAATGATGGAGAACACTCTCGTACTCCACTTCAGGCACACACCTGTGTAAGATACCGTCCCTGCATTGCTTCAAAAGAATTGGATCATCCCAAAAATAGTATCTTAAAGAATGAAAGAATCTCTTTTTCTCCTGATATGACCAATCTTCTGGGATGATCTCGCAAGCCAAATAATTAACAATTTCAGCGAACCAAGGCTCTTTAGAATTAATTTTTAAAAGCTGTTCATCGGGAAACGTCTCGGTTATGGGTATATGCAAATCTTTTTCATCCACCCTATCTAACCTAGACAAATGATCAACCACTACATTCTCAATTCCAGACTTATCCTTGATTTCAATATCAAATTCCTGTAAGAGCAAAATCCACCTAATGAGTCTAGGCTTTGCGTCTTTTTTCTCCATCAAGTATTTTATTGCAGCATGGTCAGTCCATACAACTACTTTAGATCCAAATAAATACTGCCGAAATTTTTCGAAAGCAAACACGACGGCAAGTAATTCTTTCTCAGTAGTTGTATAATTCAATTGAGCATCATTCAGAGTTTTGGAAGCATAGAAAATCACAGCGGGCTTATTATCCACCCGTTGCCCCAATACGGATCCTACTACAAAATCCGAAGCGTCACACATTAATTTGAAGGGTTTTGTCCAATCCGGCATTTGAACAACCGAGACAGAAATCAATTTTTCTTTCAAAACATCGAATGCATGAAGACACTTATCGTTGAAATCGAAAACCGCGTCTTTCTCCAATAGTTTGGATAAGGGTTTTGCAATTTTAGAAAAATCCTTTATGAATCGCCGATAGAACCCGGCGTGTCCCAGAAAACTTCTCACCCCTTTTATAGAATTTGGTGGGGGCAACTTGGAAATGACCTCGATTTTCACCGGGTCCACCTCAAGACCTTTGCTAGACACCTTGTGTCCTAGCACTATTCCCTCTGTCACCATCATATGACATTTCTCCCAGTTAAGGACCAAGTGTGTGTCCTCACAACGCTGCAACACTTTGTCTAGGTTATAGAGACATTCATCAAACGATGCACCATAAACCGAGAAGTCATCCATAAAAACCTCAAGACAGCGCTCTACCATGTCAGAAAATATGGCGAGCATACAGCGTTGAAACGTCGCCGGTGCATTGCATAAACCAAACGGCATTTGACGGTAAGAAAAAGTCCCACAGGGACAGGTGAACGTAGACTTCTCTTGATCCAAAGGATCAATCGAGATCTGGTTGTACCCCGAATATCCGTCTAGAAAACAAAAATGCGACCGACCGGCAAGTCGTTCTAAAATTTGATCAATAAATGGTAAAGGAAAATGATCCTTAAGTGTGGTGACATTCAGACGACGGTAGTCAATACAAACTCGCCACCCGGTTACCAGTCGGGTGGTGACAGGTTCATTCAACAAATTTTTAGTGACAATAATTTCCCCCTTCTTAGGGACTACCTATGTGGGACTCACCCACGTCGAGTCTGATATGGCATAGATAATCCCTGCAGCAAGAAGTTTGATGACCTCCTTCTTCACAACCTCCATCATGCTCAAATTTAAACGTCTTTGAGGCTGAATAACAGGCTTGGCTCCCTCCTCGAGCCGAATCTTGTGCTGACATAGAGTGGGGGAAATCCCCTTGATGTCTGCAACAGACCACCCAAAAGCTCCACGGTGGTTCTTCAGCACTATCAGCAATTGCTCCTCCTCGTCCGCACTCAAATAAGCAGATACGATCACCGGTAACTTGTCTTTCTCAGCTAGGAAGACATACTTGAGATGCGGGGGCAGCAGCTTCAATTCTAACTCTGGTGGGCTGATAAGAGATGATTGCAGCGGTGGGGGAAGTACACCTAAATCTTCATAATGCCTCGCATAGAAGCATTGAAGCATATGAAGCATTTTAGCGCACTCCTTGAGTGATTTACTCTGCATCCAATCATAGGTAACATTCAATAAACAAGCCTCTAACGGCAATTCCAGATATGCATCAACAACAGAATTAGCAATCGCATCATCCTCCCAAGAAGGCGGAATGTCCTCATTCTCATCATTCAGAAATCCCACAACTTTACACAAAGAAACAACCTTAGTTTGCTCCATGATATCCACAGCTAAGGTTCCATTATCCATCTTGCTCATCACATGAGCCATGTCCAGAAATGGTTTTCCAAGGCAGAGTGAGATGTTGTGATCCATATGTTTCACCATATTACATTGTTCTTTTGCTTTAGAAGACGCAGTGCTAGAGGGCATGACCATCTCAAAGCGATCATCTGCTATGCCCAAGGTCAAGCGACCTCTTCCCATCTCTAAGATCATGTCGGCTGTAGCTTGGAAAGGACGTCCAAGTAACAGCTCGTTGCCATGCTCATCCTGCATCTCCATAACCACAAAATCAGCCGGAAAGACAAATCGATCCACCTTTACTAAGACATCTTCACAGATTCCATAAGGCTTCACCACAGAGTTGTCGGCCAATTGGATAGTCATATTGCTCGGCCGTGACTCCTTCAGTCCCAACTTTTTAAATGTTGAAAGGGGCATCAAGTTGATGCTTGCCCCTGAATCACACAATGCTTCTCCAAATTTAAACTTCCCGATATAGCAAGAAATGTTGAAACATCCTGGATCCTATCTCTTTGGCGGTAGAGTGCCCATAATGAAGGCACTCACTTGCTCCTTTAGCACAATGACCTCAGTGTCTGGTATTTTGCTCTTCTTGGTAATGACAACTTTTAGAAACTTCCCGTATGAAGGGATTTGCTCAATGGCTTCCAATAACGGAATATTGACTAAAAGCTTCCTAAAGCTGTCCAAGAATTTCTTGAACTATGCATCTACCTTCCTTGCCTTATCACTATTCGGATAAGGGACCGGAACAGCTTGTGCCCTTTGATGGGGTGGCACATAAGGCGTCATTTTCTGCGGTTCCTCCTCAGCAACCTGTTCTTCAGTACCATCCACGACTATGTCTTCAACTTGCCCCGTGACTGGTGTGGGCTGCTCCGTAGTGGTTTCACCTTCAACTTTATCTTGCTGTGTGCTTGTTTCATCCGTTCTTGGATTCAACACTTTCTTACCGCTTCTTAGCAGAATAGCCTTAGCTTGCTGGTTTCCCCCGGGAACATTGGTGTTCCCCGAAAAACCCGGATGTGCCGGTTTCTTCAAACTAGCTATTTCGGCTGCCATCTGTGCCATGGATGTCTCTATGGTCCTCATTTGAGCCCCATGGCTCTGCAATGTCTGCCCAAATTGATTCATGTATTCTCCTTGTTGCTTGATTTTCTGCCCGAATGTATTCATTAACTCTTGATTTTGCTTGATGACCTGATTGAGCAACTCCGTGCTCTTGTCTTCTGCAGCTGGCGCGGGCTTGGCTTCCGGATCCTGCAGAAAATTGTTCGGATCCTTCCATGAGAACTTTTTGTCCTTTCTCCATGAGTAGTCATTGTTCCTATACCCTTGCTGTTGTCTCATGTATTTGACTTGAGCCTCATCCTCGGACTCATTTTCTTCTTTTTGCAGTAACTTCTTTGCGAGAAGATCCATCTTCTCATTCATCTCTCTCATTGACTTTGATTCACTGGCGACTCGTGCTTGCTCAACTAGGCCTCTCTCTCTTTCTCCCCAGGACTGCTTTCTAGCCATGTTCTTGAGTATTTCCCAGCATCTAGTGTCAGTATTGTTCAGAAAAAATCCCGACCCGAATGAATCCAGATTACTCCTATCATGCTCGGAGAGAGCAAAATAGAAGATTTTCACCTGTGTCTCTTTGTCTAGCCCGTGATGCGGACATATCCTCAACATAACCTGAAATCTCTCCCAGGTCTCAGAATATGTTTCACCGGCATGTTGGGTGAAATTGTGAATCTTCCAGATCATGTCGTTAGTCTTCTCAGGAGGGAAGAACCTCTCAAAGAAGACTTCCACCATATGGTTCCAAGACTCAACGAACTCATCGTCTAGATTATGTAGCCACTCTCTTGCTGCTCCCGCCAAGGAACTTGGGAACAACTTGAGGTACAATGCATCTTGTGGAAACCTGTCTATTTTTACCATGTCGCAATTTTCAACGAACTGGCTGATGTGTGCAACAGGATCCTCATTCTTCAGCCCATGAAACGCATTTGATTTCACCAAATTAATCAATGCTGGATCGATCTTATATGTCGGTATGTTGATCGCCTGCTTCTTTATAGGCCCCTTTGAAGCTGATGAGGAAGAAGCTTTGATCTTCTCCCATATGGTTTGTGGCTCGGCCATCTCTTCTGGTTCAGATTCAGAATCTACCTCTTCTTGGTACTCTTGCTCGGAATGCTCCTCGTCCTCAGGTCCCGAAAACGGAACCTCGGGTGTGCGATTGTCGTAGTCTGTACTACGTTTCTGCACCATACACAGTACCTGAAATAAGAAAATTCGAGTTCAGTACTCTGCTTAGACGAGTATAAACAATTATAGCCAATGTAAAAATATTTGAAATTGAATGAAAAATAAAAAAAATTGTGGCCTAGAGTGGCCGCGCGTAGCACTCGAAGTGCCAACAATTCCGCCGTATCCCCGGCAACGGTGCCAAAAACTTGACGTGTATTTTACTACGCGCTAAAACGCAAGTATACGCGTCGAGTAGTACAGGCCTCTGTGAGGCCCGAGTCGAACACAGGGATACTCAGAATTGTTGGAGACTCCTACCAACTATTTGCGATCAGCTAAGCCGAATAACAAATTGGGGTTTGTTGTCAAAATTAAAAGAAAATAAAAATGAAACAAAGCAAACAATCGATTAAAGGTTAATTTAATCAATTCAAAAAGGTATCTTTAGGATTGCGGTTTCACCGCGGGTGTTCATTGTATTAGATTTTATATAATGCCTCAATCTTCTCTCTCTATCCGGGTAGTGGCCTGAAAATAGAATTACCCACTGTCGTGGTGCAATTCACTACTTAGGTTTAGGTCGGTTCTACCGTCATAGTAACCTATTCCCTAAACTAAGTGCATTACGAATGATCTCTCAGTTTCCACCATTAATTTTACACCACCTTTGTCAAGGGATTTATCGATTAATGTAGGTTTCGTCTCTTTTCAGCCGTTAATCCTTCTGTCGAAGTGATTAAGGGCATTAGGTTATTATTATGGTGATCAAACATAACAATATATGGAGAAAACGAAACTATACCACGGATTTAAGAGAGAAAATATGAATTACTAATATAAAACTGTCATACAATGAATTCCCGGGCTACTCCCGGTCCTAAAGATGGAGGGGATTAGCCCCGCATGCTCATCTCACACAAGTACATGGTAGAAATAGGGGAAATCATATGAAAAACGTGAATTGAATGGGAAAACCCCTGAACGGAGAAGAACCGATTGATCCTTTGCGTAGAACACGTGCTTTCCCGCCTCTCGGTGGTGAAATCCATCTTCGACAGCGTCCAGATCGACATGTATGAACTTCTGGCCTCCGTTCTCCTTTCTCTCCCTCCTCGGCACTTGTGCAATGGCCAAATCAGCTCCCCCTATCCTGGGCGGCCGTCATTAGGTATAAGTCCCTAATTAGGTCGTTAATTAACTCCAGCCGTCCGATTGAGATCATTAGAAAGCAAACTCATATCCTACGGCGTCGATACCATCGACGCGAGTCGATGGTATCGACCCGCTACAGTAGCGGCTGGCTGCAAACCCTTCCTTTGTCGCGCCCCTCATCATCTCGATACCATCGACTCAGGTCGATGGTATCGACTCAGGTCGATGGTATCGACTCAGGTCGATGGTATCGACTCCCTTTTTGGCGTCGGTTCTGTCATTTTGCGACGCTGTAGCCTCCATGTGTCGATGGTATCGACTTGGTGTTGATACTATCGACTGATTCTTCGCCAGCAACCTAAAGGTGTCTCGATACCATTGACATCAGCGTCGATGGTATCGACTCTTTGCTACTCCTTTCGACTGGCAACCTGTGACCATGTCGATGGTATCGACTTCCGTCGATGGTATCGACTTCCGTCGATGGTATCGACTTCCGTCGATGGTATCGACGAAAGCATATACTTGTTTTTCCTGAAATTTGAAGACAAGATCAAATAAATCCACACAAATAATAATAATGTGATAATAAATGCTCAAAATGATGAAACTAAGAGGATTTGACATAAAATGATGGCAAAGACCAAAATGGGTGAATTATGCAATATTAACCATAAAAATGACTAATAAAAGCACAAAACACATATCAAACGGATCTATAAATGTGACTCAAAATCATCGCATCATTTATGCAACTGATTTTAAAAAGGGACATGTATCGTATGTTTAATGAGATAATCTCACATATTATGCCATGTATATGTTGTTAGGTCCATTATATGAAAATTCATTCACACCAAATTACTTATTTATCATATCTAAGTTGTTATGTGCATATTATTGAAAAATCTGACATGTATTGTATGTTTAATAAGCTCCACTTACATATTAAACTATGTTTAGGTGATTAGATTCATTTTAAGTGTGTTAATGGATGTAATGTGATGATTATAACACCTAATATACCCAATGCATGATATGTGGTACTAAGAACTTACGAGTTAGGGTCATTCAAATCCAACTTGGTTGGGTTACCTTCATCACTACTTCATAAAATTCTTCATTGCCATTGTCATTTAGATGTCCTACTCTCTTCTCATCAGATCTTTCATCTTTTCATAAAGGGTAGTGAGGGAGCATCAAGGCCTAAAATGACTAGGCTCTCAACTATGATGGCATAGATTGGAACATCATTTTTACGAGGACCATTCCCTTAGGAATTCTTATATTCTCACACTTATCGTCACTCAATTCTTCAATGAATAACTTTATCTTATTAGTGTTTTTAGCTTTATAACCTAGGTAAGATTCTATAGAAAGAGATTTATACACCATACCTGAGAAGGTTAGTGGTAGCTGAGAAACCAACCTTCTTCTGATCCTGTAATGCAAACCATCCAAAAATATTTTAGCTTGTTTCTCTTTAGTCAATCCTATAGCACAATGCTCAAGCTGAAGAAATATTTGCACACACTCCACCACAATCATGAAATTATGACATACATTGTAGAACTTATATTCTTGGTTTATAAAAGTTACATACTATATATACTTCTATCTTAAGAGAACTAAGAACTACTTCTACATCAAGGTAGAAACAATGCATGACTTGGCTATACCATTTCATCAGTGACAAGCTTATCCATTAAGGATGTACATAGAAAAGAGAATCATTTGATCCTTGAGGTAAGCTATGCCCGTAAAAGTTTGTACATTGGTGAGAATCCAATCAATTTCCTTATCCATCATGTAATCTTCAATCTCAATACAAAAGTACATAGTACACATCTTCAAGAACTATGTTAGCGAACAATCCTTGGTTTTATTAAGATCCTCAGGAGAAGTAACTTTCCCCATTAGGGCTAAGGAAAGAAGGAGAAAAATTAGCTCTTGGTCGAGGGAGATACTCAAAGCCAGAGCAGTCAAAGATGGTTTCGTGGGATGGTGCACTAATATGGTTTGATTTTTAACTATTCATGAGGCTTGGGATAGCAAATATATAATGGGAGGAACCTTCCTCAAAATCCCATACAGTCCTACGGTATCTGATACACATGTAGATAATTAGAAATGGATGTATCTCCAAGCATATTAGTGTGTCTACACAAGGCCATGATATAAGGTATAAGAAACCAATGACATAGGTAAACAACCTAAGGGAGACAATATCAAAATAGTTAAATTAACCAACTAAGGCATTAATACCATAAGGAGTGGGACATAATAGGGGATCCATTCTCTTAATTAAAGGAATAATATAAAACATCCACATGCCAACCATCATATACTTATTTCATGCAAGTTGTAGTTCAGGACAATTTATATGTCTAAACAGAAGTAAAAAAGACTTCATATAGTAGGATTCACAATCATATGAATAAATAGTAAATATGAAATGATAAATTCTTTCCTTTAATCAAATATAGAGAACAATGATAAAATCAATTCAATTCAATTAATTGCATGGTAATTGCATAGCATACTATACTAATTTAAAAGTTGTACCAGAACACTTCCACATTCCATGCCTACGAAGGATGTGAGAGCACTAGCAACCTTTATGTAATGATACACAATTTATATGATAGAACATGGGGGTAGGTGAGATCACCAATCACCCATATATGGAAAAATTTGTACTTTGAGTCCATCCCCAAAAAATACCGCTACAACTAAATGATAATATTCAAGAAATCACACCATGTATACAATAAAGGGGCAATATAAATTCAATCAAATCATCATAAAGAATCAAATTTAGGATTACATTGTAAAGATGCATAAATAAGATCACTTTCACAAATATGATACACAATAAAATAACATAACCAATCAAATTGTGGTTTCCATTGCACAAGTCAATCAAAAGTTAAACAATGTACAAATTTAATAAATAGCAATAAGTTACAAAAAATCTCAAATTTGCATTTACAATAGTCATTACTTCAATTTTAGAGCATTGACCCAATAAGGTCTAATAGATATAAACATTTGATATTCAAGACAATATATCACAATTAGGTCAAATATATAGAGGATATAAACAATTGTCTAATATGACTAGAAAAGAAGTCCAACATACATCAAGAGACAAAAATTAAATAAATTTCTGAATATGATTTAGGAGTGCAACATACTTCAAATGTGCATAAATTGTCAAGGTCAAATCCTAGTTCCAAAGGCATCCTTCACCTATTATCAAATTTAACTATAAATATCATTAATATGTGCATAAGTTGAATTCTGGATCATCTACTCTTATTATCATCGGATTTAGGTTATGAATAATATCTATTTAGGTATTAGACATTTTCTAATTATGACGTGTATCTACTTGTAATTTTCTAATAAACAAAGAATTATCTATGAATTAATCAAGTTAAGTTGATTTACTAAAACACTAAAATCAAAATATCTAGATAATGATATGTATACTCTGCATATGATTTTCATAGCATATGCGTGATGGGGGCATATTTGTTATAGAGTGAGTTTTACTTATATTTTCTCTCTCTTGTAATTTTGTTATTTCCAATAATACCCTCAACCACATCTCTCGCTTAGTTGACTAAAAGCGTAACATCCTTGACCTAGGTTATGCTTTAACCCTAGTTATTTTAATAAATAAAGATGATTATATGCTTAATCTTATCTTGTGAAAAGTAATTAGGGCTCATGAGGAACTTATGTTTCAATTTTGGTCCTGTTTGAACAATGTTGAAGCAATGTTTGCTTATTTTGGACTAAATTGTAAATTACCCAAGTTGAGGGGTTAAATTGCAAATGTTGCATGATAATATGTTACTCATGTGTTGAATCATCATGAGAATGAAGATGATGCAGAGGTATGTCTTGTGGTAGCCTGAGTACCAAGGAAGAGTTGATAAAGCAAGGTTTGTGCATTAAAACCTAGTTTTGGTGTAAAATGCAATTACCCAAAACCTAGGGTGCAATATGTAAAATTACCACTTCAGTAAGGTCCCTAATGTTTATAGGCACCATGTAGAGCAAATAAAATGAGAGGGGCGCCTCATTTGAATTATGTTGGAGGAGAGAGAATCTTGATATTAAAATAATCAAGATTTAATCCTAATTGAAACCCTAATTCAATTTAGGGCAAAAATAAATGTATTAATTAAAGGGGCTTCAACCAAAATTAAAATGGTTGGATTCAGATGTGCGTGGAAATCCTTGATCCTTGCAAGGACTACGAAAATATCCAAGGGAATGGATAACTCACTCACAATTTTATAAGAAAAAGAAATATCCACTCACATATGGATATTAATATTATATGATTTAAGGTGCTTGATTTTCTTTTCTTTAAATCATGGATAATTGAGAGGAATAATAGGCACACAAGATAACCTAGTTCCTAAGGAAGATGAGGGGGAAGAGGCGGCCATATTTTTGAGATTAAATGGATTTTTACAAAGCATATTCTCTCTCATTGAATTTTTATAAAAAGACCTTTTACAAGCCAAATGAAAGGCTTTTTCGACCCCACTTCTTCTCCTTGCTTGGGAAACGACCAAGGGAGCTTGTGAGGATCAGGAGGACGACTCCCTACCTGTTGGTAAGCTTCTTGACCTTGGTTCACCACGATTTCATGGTGGAAATCACAAATCAATGCATGATTTCTTCCTATTTCGATCTCCTCTTCAATTCTAACCATTCGTTTTCACTCAAACCTTGAGGACGAGCCTTGGAATGGTGAAAGGAGTTGCATCCACCATTGTTTCCGTGATATTGGAGCTTTGGAGATCAATTGGAGGCGGGTTTTATAACTTGAACCCTTGATTTTTGTTATTGCATTCAATTCCTTTATCAAATAATGATCATTTCTACATTTACAATAATTGATTTGGTTGATGGATGCAATCACCATGGAAACCACAGCAGGTTTTGTGAGTTTAGAGGTTGAAGATGATAAGCACACACCTCTCCAAATAGCCAAGGCAAACGGTCTTGATTGAGTTGCTCAAACAGTTTCCCAAACCGTTTGGGAGCAAACGATTTCAAACCGTTTAGAAGCAAACGGTTTCACCAAACCGCATGAGACCAAACGGTTTCAGACCGTTTGGTGATGTTGACCTGGATTGACCATTTGGGTACTTGTTCATAATGATCTAGGTTAATGACCCATCAATTATTATTGATTAACTCCAATCGGTTCATGAGTTGAAGGTCCATCAATCACCTAAACCCTAATCGGGTTGAGTGCTGATTTCATAAGTGATTGAGTTTGAAACTTGGGTTGATTGACCCAAACGGTTTCAAAACCGTTTGGGAATCACCCAAACGGTCTCAAGACCGTTTGGAGGTCTAGGGTTGACTATGGTTAGGTATTTGAAGATTCAAATATATGGTATAAACCCTAATCGGCTAAGTGCTAATTTTGCAATTGAATGAGTTGATGCTTTGGGTTGATTGACCCAAACGGTTTCAAAACCATTTGGGGATCACCCAAACAGTCTCAAGACCGTTTGGGGGTCACCCAAGACCGTTTGGATGTCTAGGGTTAAGTTTGGTCAAGTGTTTGAAGGTCCAAAGATACCAAATTGAAATACAATTAAGTGCTGATTTGGTGACCAATCCTAGGATCCAAACCCTAATTGAATGACATGGTTGATGATGATATGACAGGAAAACGGTCTCAAGACCGTTTGGAGGTCATCCAAACGATCCCAAGACCATTTGGGGGTCACCCAAGACCGTTTGGAGGTCTAGGGTTGACTATGGTTAGGTGTTTGAAGATCTAAAGGTACTAAGTTGAAGTGCAATCAAATGCTGACTTGTTGGTCAATCCAATGACCCAAACTTTGATTGATTGACTTGGATTTTGATGTTGACATGGGCAAACGGTCTCAAGACCATTTGGAGGTCATCCAAACGACCTCAAGACCGTTTGGAGGTCATCCAAACGACCTCAAGACCATTTGGGATAAGGTCATGTTCAATTTGGATGATGGACCAATAGTTTAAAAGTATCTAGTTTCACATTAGTTAATGTTGAAGGACCATCGATTCCAAACCCTAATCCAATTGATACAAACACTAATTGATGATAAATTGAGGGTCAATTGAGGGTCAAATCAGTTGAAGGTTGACCTATTTAACTCAATTGAAGTATGGTGATAGGTCCAATTGATGATTGGTTACATGAATTCAATGATTGAAGGAACCAACATTAGAAACCCTAATTCAATTTGATTGGTTGAGACCATATTTGTCCATGCAGTTTTGAGGTGTTTTGGACCAAACGGTCTCAAGACCATTTGGGACCAAATGATCCCAAACCGGTTGAGTCCATGCGGTTTCAAAAAGGTACTTTAGCAAACGGTTTCAAGTACTTATTTTAGCAAACGGTCTCAAGCACCACCTTTACCAAACATTTTCAAACCATTTGAACTTTGAAAGACTAAGACCGTTTGGGGTTCAAGTATTAAAGAATGATTGAGGATTCAATTGGTTAATCCACTTGGACACCTATTGTAATTGAAGATCCAAGTGGTCAATTCAATTGGATACCCTATGTATTGGAGGTCCAATGTAATTGAATCTCTTGAGAATTAAGATGATGAATGATCCATTGATCCAATGATGATTAGTAATGATAATCAATGAAGGTACAAAGGTTGAAATCCTAATAGTACCTAAGTGATTAGTTCCAATTAAGGGATGAACCCTAATTGCTTATAGGAACAATGAAGTGGTACTCTATGTTAATCATAGTTGTATGTACTTGATTGAAGGGTTGATATGACATAATCAAGTTGAAAAGATGATAGCATGAAATTCATACATGAATATGATTCATGAGGTGATTAAGGGTATGATTCTTAAGCAAAGAGATCATGAAACCCTAATCATGAACATAAACCCTAATTGACAGGGCTATTGAACTCTAACCCTAATTGAGGGCAATTCTAAATGAAACTCTAATCTCGGGGTGAGGATGTAATATATGAAACTCCAATTTAGGGAAATGAGATGTAAAACCCTAATTGGAGATGAATAGTAGACCCAAGCTGTGATGATACTTCTTGCGAAAACAAGATCATCAAATATTAACTAATGCGGAAGCGATTAACTAGCAGCGGAATTACTGAAAATCACAAAATTTTAAAACTTTTTCATAAATGAATAGGATAAGTTATTTACAACTTGATTCATCATTACATCTCTGTACTATAACATCCCGAGAGTCACAACATCAACTGCCCTGTTAACTATACAAGGCATGATATAAAAATCTCGAGGCATTATGCTAAAAATCTCAGATCTATATTAAACATCTACTGACTCCTAGGACCTGAGAGTACAGAGACGACACATAGGACATTCTATCTACAAGGCTTGACAGACAGTGTCTCCACCTGAAGATCACTGCTGTTCTGGATGTTGTTGCTGCTGTTGTTGTTGTTGCTCACCCACTGAAGGGTTCCTTCGTCCTCGGCGTCTACCTAAAAAGTCGAATCCCACAGGGGTGAGACAATTAAAAAATTGTCCCAGTGAGAGTTATAACTCTTTGCCAGAAGCATTGTTATTTTAAAGATTAGAATAACAAAGAACAACAGAACTAAATTATTTAACAACGGGAAATTTATTGATTAAACTAAGTAGAGCAGCATTCTCTAGGAAATCATTTCAATTATAACATGATTGAATGATAAGACTTGTATCAATAAAGAATATGAAGAACATGTATACTAGTTATGTAACTAGAACACTATAAACAATGTACCGTCAATCATTATTTCTTGTAGTTCAACCTAAGCAATTATGCTACACGGCTGATTATGTTTTACAAACATATTTATGCCCTGAGGAGATGAGCTACACCTCTCATACTCCAACCGACCATTACTAAATCTCAATCGATACCATACATAGGTCATTAGAAAAGCCGGATTCCTATTACCTCATCCTCCTCAATCAGTATGAGGAACAATGTGCAGGACATCTTGTGTCTCTGCCATAATAGCTTTCCAGGGTATTCTGGCAACTTTGCTATTAGAGTTACAATGGCGTTCTGTACTCTCTTCTCCATCGAGGGATTTCTTATTTATCTATCATCGATGCGGCATTAACAATATCGTCGGGAGACTAGTGATACATCATCCCAGCATAAACATATAATGAAGGATTGAGAGATTAAATGTACATCTCACATCAATTCCTACATTAGGACGTAAGGATATTCACGTCCATAACCCCCACATACTCAAAAGTATGCTCTCCAGGAGTTCCCTTAGGAAACCTGTTTCACCATCATTTAACTTCTGACAATGATGGATCTATGGTCAGGGCGCTACATGATATCATTATACTTGATTATTTAAGTACATTATGGCATTCTTTTAGCATCAGGAATGTTTTCAAACATAAACCAATAAGACAACTGCTATAAGGAAAGAGTACTAATCATATCAAGTTCATTTCACATCCAGTTATCATTGGGATATCAATCCCTAACCATCTCATCATTATGATTCAGGAATGTGGGTGTTCAAACCCTTATATCATCAAAACACTTACTATTAAGTGACATATTGATGACTTGATGGCAATATAGACTTTTCTCATGGCTTATATAGCCTATTAATCTCATATGTTACCTCTTACTAGGCAACATAGCATGTCATTACTTTCAAAGCTCATAAAGTGCTTTTAATGAATATGACATTATAACCCTTACCTGGCTATGATCACTTCTGTATAAAAACCTACATGATTAGCACAATTGATAACATGCACATTTTTTCTATATAAGCACAATACAAATTATTTCCTAATTCAATCATAGAGTTTCATGCTTAAAAGCATAACCCAGAATTAGGGTTTACAGTTCACATCATCACATTTCCCTAGATTAGGGTTTACTATTCACATTACATCACATTACCCTAGATTAGGGTTTACTATTCACATTACATCACATTACCCTAGATTAGGGTTTACTATTCACATTACATCACATTACCCTAGATTAGGGTTTACTATTCACATTACATCACATTACCCTAGATTAGGGTTTACTATTCACATTACATCACATTACCCTAGATTAGGGTTTACTATTCACATTACATCACATTACCCTAGATTAGGGTTTACTATTCACATTTCAATGAATTAAAGTCATACCCTCATCATATATGAGGATTATTTCCATTAATGCCCTTAAATTAGGGTTAAGATTCATTAACCATCATAATTAGGGTTTCCATGATCTCACTATGAAGGATCACACCCTAATTAGATGCATTCATACATATTGGAAGTTTATTACTTGATTCTCATTTATAGAAGGAGTCTTCTCTCTCTTCTTTCTATCAGATGATGTTTACATCATCCTTGATTAGGTTAAGGCAAATCAACCTTGACATCATGGGTTATGTCATTACTAATGTGGTCATTAAGGCTCACTTGATCAAAGAGTATGGGTCATTCTATCCCATCAAGGGTACTTTAGTAATGTTCACCACTTGATCATAACATGCATTAGTCAACTAATTACTTGACCCCTTAATCACTTTAGGTATCTATAAGGTTTAGATTAATCAACCACTAAACCATCTTGACCACTAAGGCATCAAACGTTTCTTAACCTTTTTAGACCTCAAACAGTCTTGCACACAAACTCCCTAAATGGTCTTGGATGGACCTTGAAACCGTTTGGTGTTGTTGACCGTTTGGTCTCTTTTTGACTTTTGAAACTGTTTGATAAAGTGCACACTCAAGACCGTTTGCCCAAGTTGAGGTGAAGACCGTTTGGTCAAGTTTGACTTTGAAACCGCATGGACATACCCAACCTTGAAACCGCATGGGCACTAAACGGTTTGGGATCGTTTGGTCCCAAACGGTCTTGAGACCATTTGGACCAAACCACCTCAAAACTGCATGGACCAAAAAGTGTCTCAACCACATCACTTGAGTTAGGGTTTCCAATATTGAACCCCTCAATCAACCATGCACTTGTTAGCCACTTATAAATTGAGTCAATTAGGTTAACCCTCAACTGATTTGACACTCAATTGACCCTCAATTGATCATCAATTAGGCTTGGATCAATTGAATTAGGGTTTGGAATTGATTACCCTTCAACACTCCTCAACATGAGTCTAATTGATTTGAATCCATGGAACCATCAATCAATTTAGTCATGACCTGACCCCAAACGGTCTTGGGATCATTTGGATATCCTCCAAACGGTCTTGAGACCGTTTTCTCAAGTCCACACCAAAAATGAACTCAACTAATTAGGGTTTAGCTCATTATATTGATCATTAGGTCAACAATCAATTGTACATCAATTTGTTACCTTTAGATCTTCAACCACTTGACCACAGTCAACCCTAGACCTCCAAATGGTCTTGGGTGACCCCCAAACGGTCTTGGGATCGTTTGGATATCCTCCAAACGGTCTTGAGACTGCTTGCCCATTATGTCATCAAAAACCAAGTCATTCTCTTAAGGGTTCGCAGTCACCAAAACAACACTTAACCATTTATCAACTTGTTATCATTGGACCCTCAATTGGTCAACCCCACTTAACCCTAGACCTCCAAATGGTCTTTATCACCAAACAGTCTTGAGACCGTTTGGGTGATCCCCAAATGGTTTTGAAACCATTTGGGCCACTCAACCCAAACTTCAACTTGATTCTATTATTGAAATAAGCAATTAACCCGATTAAGGTTTAAGTGATTGATGTGCCTTCAATTGGTGATCTACTTGGAATTGGATGATGATTTTTGATAGGTGATTAGCCCACATTATTTACAATAGACCTCCAAACAGTCAACGCCTAGTCAACACACCCAAATAGTCTTAGACTGTTTGCTTCTATGCGGTTTATGAAACCGTTTGCATTCAAACGGTTTGAAACCGTTTGCTCCCAAACGGTTTGGGAAACAATTTGAGCAAGTTGGGAGACCATTTGCAAAAGCAAGATTTTGGATAAACATAGATATTAACGTCATCATCTTCTACCTCAAGAACAGAGGCGATTCTTCATGGAAATAAGAACAAGAACACACAAAGGTGTCTAAGAAGAAGAAAAAGCATATATACTAGGAGAAGAGGATGCATTAACAAAGCTTAAGGGTTAGAGTTATAAAACCCGCCTTTCGATCTGATCTAGAGCTCCAAAGGTTGTCCAAGGTCCGTTCTTCAAGATTTGGATGGAGAAGATGGCTAGAAAGAAGAATTGTGTAAGGAAAACTAAAAAACCAACCTTGTTTTAGGGTTTCCTCCAAGAATTCGAGCTAGGTGATGATCCATACTCACCAACTTAACTTGGTCATCTTCATCTGTTCCAGATCTCCCTCTTGGTCAGTCCAAAGCAAGAAGACGAGGAGAAAGAACTACAGGAACGATCCTTTGCTTTGAGGAAAAAAGGTGCTTATATATATTTTTGGGTATTACCAAGGCAAGGAAAAAGATAGTTATTTCTCTTATTTCTTAAACCCATCCACTCATGCTTGCTCGACCCTTGGCCATGTTTCTTCCTCCTTTTCACATGAAAAGCCTCTCTCTCTTATCCAAGGTTAAAGGAAAAGAAACCATATATCTTTATAAGCTATATATATATGAAAGGGCCATTTTGCTTAAAACTTGGTTGTTTAAATATTAAGGTTATCTTTCTTACTTGATCATTCAAATGAGGTTCCCCTCTCATTTTATTTGCTCTACTTGATGCCAATAAACATGAGAGATACTCTAGAGGGTATATTTTACATGTTGGACCCTAGGTTTTGGGTAATTTGCACATTACACCAAAACTAGGTTTTAAAGCACAAGGATTGCTCTTACAAGCTGTATCTTGGTGCTCAAGCTTGGAGAATCCATACCACTACATCATATTCATTCTTATGATGTCTTATAATCAGAGGATCATCTTAGCATATGCCATTTGCAAGTTAACCCCTCAACTTGGGTAATTTGCACTTTAGTCCATTATAAACAAAACAATATTGCAACATTGTTCAAAAAGGACTGAAATAGAAATATAAGTTCCTCAAAAGCTTTATTTACATTACACAAGATAACCACAAGTATCTAATCACATATTTAAGCAAAACACCTAGGGTTAGTTCATAACCCAGGTCAAGGATGTTACACAAGCCGTGGGTAACCATAGTGGAAACCCTAATTGAGGTTGATTCCATGAGAAATCCTAAATGAAGGGTGATGATATATGCCATCCTATCCCTAATAAAGGGAGTTGATATGTGAAATCCTAACCCTAATGAAGTATGATAGCATGTGAAACCCTAAACCCTAATAAAGGGCGATGGTATGAGAGACCCTAATCCTAATAATGGAATGGTGATTAATACATTGATAAGAGAAATACCTAAAGTGATTAATTATAGATAACCTTATAGCAAGCAAGGCCTTAACCTGAAATGGGTCCATATCATTAAAGATAGTTGGACCATTCTTATGTGTGACCTATGCACTTCATGGTAAGAGTGATAGGTTAGTGGATGAAAGGATTAAGATGGGAAATTCCTTAATCCAATATAAGTTGATAACTCAAGAAAGTTGGAAGTGATGAGGACATCAAGATGTGATAGATATCACTTTTAGCATTCCAGGGCTGATATACTCTGATGCACCTCAAAGACAATATACTTGGATAAGAAACACATGAAGTGTGTTATGTCAATTGTTACAATGAAATGTAATGAGTTTGATATACTTTGATAAGTATAGGCTAATATACCTTAAGAATGGGGTTAAGCCAAACTAATGAGTATGATGTAATCATATCATGATAAGGATGGGAAATGAACTCATACCTTGCATTAATAAACATTAAATGAAAAATGTTAAGAGTAATAAACATGATTGATTACTCAAGATGTTAATGGATGCTCCTAGAGGTGTGGAGCAATGTATTAAGGTTGATTTGATAAATATGAAAGCCTAATGTGAGATGGGAAAACCCTAACCCTAAATTGGGCATTGGGACATGAAAAACCCTAATGTGATGTGAAAAGTAAGCCCTAACCCTATTGAGGGGATAGTGGTGTTACTATTGTATTATATGAGGGAATATGTTGTTGTTTCCTAGAGAGAGGTGACAAGATGTGAATGGCCTTATGAGCCATATGGTTAGATGTTGCCTAGTAAGAGGTGACAAGATGCTTTAAGGGCTTTGTGATCCATGAGATTAGTTGAGAGGTAACGAGATGATTATAAAGTCTCTTGTAAGAGATAATAATGTTCATAATGAACCAAGGAATGGGAACTTAGTAATATAATAATAATAATAATAACAAAAGGATACAATTATAATAATGGAATCTGGATTATACATGTGATGAGAAAGGAGGAATACTTGTAATACATAAAGAATGTATTGAGCATGGCCAAAGTTTAATGTTAGAAAAAGAATAGGGTGCCCAGTGCTGTGTAAACAGACATGGGATGTAATCATGATTGGTTAAAGTCCAATGCCTGGCTGTGTAATCAGGATTGGTTAAAGTCCAATGCCTGGCTGTGTAATCAGGATTGGTTAAAGTCCAATGCCTGGCTGTGTAATGAGGATTGGTTAAAGTCCAATGCCTGGCTGTGTAATCTGGATTGGTTAAAGTCCAATGCCTGGCTATGTAATCAGGATTGGTTAAAGTCCAATGCCTGGCTGTGTAACCAGGATTGGTTAAAGTCCAATGCCTGGTTGTGAAATCAGGATTAGTTAGATTCCAATGCCTGGCTATGTAATCATGTTTGGTTACAGTCCAATACCTGGAAGAGGTGTAATGCCTGTAATCAGGGTTGGCTAAAGTCTAATGCCTGGCTGTGAAATCAGGATTGGTAGTGTCCAATGCCTAGCGGTGTAATCAGGTTTGGAAGAAGTCCAATACCTGGTAGAGGCTAAATGCATGTACTGATGACACATGATTCGTAATAGACCAATGCCTGTAATAGTAACACATGATAGGTATCAACCCAGTGCCTGTATTGTTGATATATGAGTACATGGTAGATATATCTCTTTATCTGTTTAAAAGGTTGGCTAAGGCCAACAGAATGGAACAAGAGTGTTTCATGGGTGACATAACAAGATGATAAGTATCACAAGAAAAGTTTAATATGGTGTATAAATGATATACATGTCATTCATATTCCTTATTAAAAGAATAGATGATATATTGCTCTATCATAAATAGCTGCAATGCTTTCAACGTTGAGAATGCTTTAAAATGCTTATCATCTGCATAGTTTCATATCTTTAAACTGCAATAACAATGTTTTGGTGGAGAGTTATATCTCCCGTTGGGGCAATTTACAATTGTCTCACCCCCGTGGGATCCAACATTTTTAGGTGGACGCGGACAAAGAAGCAGATACTCTTTTGTAGGAAAAAGGAAAGCAATAGCCTGGACAGCAGTGAGATCTCAGGTGGAGACCCTGATTGTCAAGTCATATAGTTAGAAAGTCCTATGTGTCATCTCTGTACTCTTAAGTCCTTGGAGTTTATAGTTAGAGTTTTTAATAAATCAATCTGAGGTTTTGGCTTGATGCCTCGAGGTTTTATGCTTCTGTATATAATGTTTATAGGGCAGCTGATGTTGTAGTCTCTGAGAATAGATGGTACATGTTATGTACATTTGAACAGAATGTAAATGTTATACAATGGTTCTTGATGGAAAAGATTTCCTATGTGTGGATCTCTTTGCAAAAAGTTTTAATTTTTAGTGGATTTTCAGTAATCCACTGCAAATAATTCGCTTCCGCTTAAGTTAATTTTGTTTTTGTGAGTTGGATGCTACAAAAAGTGATTATCAACTTCATAAAAATCCAAACGCTAATTTCATAGTGGATGAATAACATGTATTAGGGTACATAATCAATTCATACAACAAACATTCGAGTTTGTCCCTCAGTTTTCTACCATGGCTAGACAATATCATCCTTAAGCTTCGTTTAAAATGTCATTACATTTGGATAAACCATTTAGGAGTTATAAGCATTTGAAATTAATGCACATTATATCATTCTCATGAACCTAAGACCTAAGTCACAAATCAAGGTGTGACATTTGAGTGTCACGTGGCCTTTATAATATCTGGGCATGGATCACTTATGTGGTCTTACATCCCGGCCATCCGATCTAACTAATCACAGATTAGATGGGAGTTGATGGTAGGGATTTCATCCCTAACCTTCTGCACGACCCGATCTCCACTCCAACAACCCCGCTCACCCATGACCTATCCACTCACCTAATAATGATTCGACCGGGATATTTCTTTCCCTCGCTCTGACGCAAGCTCAACCACCCTCAACACATCCTCCCTCACCCACAGAGCAGGGAGAACAAACTCCCCATTGCTCGTGGCTCTCACCTGGAGATGATGCCTGATTTAGGGCTTCCTCACACACTCACCCCCACACCTATTTAAAACCTCCATTAGCACCACCTATCCCCCTTTAACTCTCCTCAACCTTCAATTTCTCCTGAAGGACTCCCATCTCCCTAGCTGTGACGTCCCCAGATTTTCTAAAACTTAATCTGATGTGTGACATCTAAATTGAAACCTCACCTCAGTGAGAATCCCAATTTGAGCACCACACAGTAGGCTAAGAAGAAGAAAATCAAGGGAGTGAGAAGGAAACAATCAGTAACACATGCACATGAACAATGATAAAACCATACATATGTTCTCCATTAAACATATAATTACAACATGAATTGTTTCAACATTTGATATTACACATTGAATATTAAACTTATACATATACATGTACTACCACTAAACTACATGATCATAAGACAACAGGTCCACCCGTACATAAGCTTGCCATACAACTCACAACTATCTTGGATCTTCAAAAGCATATGCCCACAACCTAAACAAAAGATTACATGTGGTACACGTCAACACAATATTCAAGATTGTACTGAGTATGCCTACGTGTCTTTTATATACCTCTCATCATATCTTGGCAACAAGGTAAAACTAATAGTTGGCAGTTATAAAGGAATATAAGAAAATCATATACTTCCACAAAGATGTTCATTAACAAAAGAGAACACATGTTTAAGCATATTTTCCATTATATCATCCATGCATTTACCACCCGAGGGAATAATGCATCATCTCATATACCAAAGAGTATGAGATGTAATGCCTTATGATCTACTACCAAAGAGTAAGATCATTGTACAATGTGATCTGCTACCAAAGAGAATGATCACTTTCCAACACTATGCTACCAAAGAGAATTAGTGCTTTCATATAATGGAACAAATATATTATGTTTGATCTGTTCATAGTAGTAAGTATGGAAAATCATGCAACATATCATACAAGAACAATCATTTCATCCAATATCATATGCCAAGTATTTTAATACACATATAACACACGCATATTGTATAATAAGCCAAGTAAGAGGTAATGGCATACCTTGATCAAGACATCCTAATCACATATTTCTCATGATTCTTATATCTTGGAGTTTAGGTTCTCTGACCTTCTCCCAATGGGTCTCACTCTCTCTGGAGTTAACCCTAAAACTGGTCCCAACACTAGAGGTCCTCCTTTGTAAAAGAGATTGAGGTTCATGCTGACTCACAACCTTGTCTTAACTTAACATATCTTATCTCAAAAAATCCTAGTTACTTGCATCATCAAAACTCATCTTGCATCCTCAAACTGAACTTGGGTCCTCAAAGACAAACATATATCATCATAAACATCTTATGTCTTCTATATAAGACTTACATCATATCACCAAAACTTATTTCATCTATTCCCGCTATCATATATTCCAACAAGGCTCTAGACATCTAATCTAGAACTACTCTCTCTTCTAGACTGATGTCATTCACTTTTACTTAGGTTGCATGACCACCTCCTACTCGTACATGTATGGGGACACATTTTTGTAATACATATACATAATAAAATATTATATAATTTTTCTCTGATAAAACAAGCGTCATAGAAAACTATCTAGGTTCGATCCATTTGGAATAAAAAACCAAATCCTAAAAATGAGTGTCCCACACATAGTAGAGAGTACAGTGTCATGAAAACTAGTGAATAGGGTGAGAAAAAGGGGTAGACTAGTGTAGCTACTCTAGACAGCGTGCGCAATATGTCTAGGGTTTCTCTTCCCTTGATGCACGTCATTTCCAAATAATGCAACGTCTGATATCGCTGCACTACAAGGAAAGAACGACATCTAAGGACTTTCTACTCAACAAGAACCAGTCTAGACCTAGTTCTCGGACATCTAGGTGCTAACCTAGAGGCTAGGTCAGATCTAGTCTCTAAAAGACAACTAATCTAACCCTAAGGATTATTAAGTTCAAAGTTCTTTAGTTTTGCGCTGCATAATGAGCAAATGTCAAACTTTGCTATTGTTCATGCTCTGATACCACCTGTGACATCCCAAGATTTTCTAAACCTTAATTTGATGTGAGGTTTCAATTTGAACGTCACACATCAGATTTAGGTTTAGAAAATCCTGGGGCGTCACACCAGCCTTGAACCACCTCCTTCACATTTGACCCAGAGCCACCTCCTACTATGGAGGTCCTGTTCTCCCAATCAACCACGACCCCACACTCTAGGGACCTCAGTGAGAAGAGCACACTACCTACTGAATCCATGAAGGTCTAGAGGCCTGGGTTGACGAGCACCTACAACCAAGCTCCAGAGCCCCATCGTCGCCGAGGTCAGGGACATCTTTGAGCTGTAGGAAGTGACCTTAGAGCATCATGAACCCACTGCGGAGCTTTACGATCCCTCAATCAAATGAGAGGGTAGGTAAATCACTAAAACCTCTCTACCATTTTCTCCTTTGCCTGTTTGATCGAAATCTAAGATTTCGGTCACCTCCAATGATCACTTTTGATTCCTTGCAATCACTGTGCCCTCACAATCTCAACGGGATTCCTAGCACACCCCAAACAATCATCTAGCTACCCCGACCATCACCACACCTCTCATTACCTCACTGCTTCCATGGCATGAGAGGAGGAACAATCGAGTAGGTAGACTACCCACCTTGCCCATACCTATCACGACTATACATTCAAGTCACATGTACATTCTTGGCTTTTTGCCCATGTCGCTGACCCTCTGAGTCAAGATTTGGATCGCAAGTTAGTGGGAGGGTCAGGGAAGTCGAATCCCTCACCTAATTCGTGAAGCCAAGATCATGTTTCCTTTTTTATTTTCATTTTATTCTTCTAGCAATTACCTGATTGGTCAGTTTTGTGAAATCCATTGTAAATAGCTCTGATATCCAAAAAATACCCATAAATACCCAAGTTCTCATAAAAATGAGAAGAATATTTATAAAATATCATATGTACCTAAATCCAACCCTAGTTCAATGCATCCTTCTATGACCATGTTTTATGTCTTTTTAATATTAATTTGTAGAAAATGAATACACATATAGATGTCAGTGAATTCTTGTGAAATCCTGAAGCATAAAATCTAAACCTAAACCCCTGTACTCAAAACCCTAAGTTGATGAGAAGAAATAGACTTTAGACTCCTACTTTCATATGGAATATCTCTTTTCTTCTCTCTTTGATAATGGTAACTAAAGAACAAAATTAATTATCCTTTGTACTTGACCCACTCTCGAAACCCTAAAATGATGGTTCCCTATCTAAACATTTTGACCTGAAACCATGACTCCATATGATGACCCTAACTAATCTGAACCCCTAATATTAGGAGTTGAGGACACATAATCACACTAGGTCTTATTTTCTCTTTCAGGGTGATCTACTCTCTTAATCTAGGCTTATTAAAATCAAGATCTGAGAATCAGGTACGTGGTCTTTATTAAGTATAGGACTAGTTTTCCATGGTTGCATAAGATATGATGTACCTTGGGTGAACCTATTTGCTTATACTTTGTTGGATGATTACTAGTATTTTATGCTTCACCAAAACTTAATGGAACATAAAAGAGCTTTTGATGAGTTGTAGCTACTAAGGTAAGCCCAAATGGGAGATGGCCCAATATGGATGTATGATATAATCCCTAGTATGGATGTATGATGAATTATCCATGCTAGATGTATGATAAAGTAGTTTGCCCATTATGGATGTATGATAAAGCGCTAAAAGAGAGAGTAGTACAACTCATCTAATGATATGTCTAAAAGAGGTGTTTACCTAATTTTCTACCTTAAATAATGGTTTTCTTTTCTTCTTTTGTTTCTTCATGTATTTTGAAATATGCAATCATAGTACTGTATTTTTAACCACGTACCAACCTTGTGTTGATGATTTTTGTTTCTCATATTTTCTAGGTACAAGGAACAAATAATGCATCTCAAAGTACCAAAAGCTACTAAATAATTGTTCATGGAGGATAGCTAGCTAGATTGCTGCTTCTTATCTCTATTTCTATTAGATAGTTATTTCTTTTCCCTATAGATGATGTATATGATGAATTATCTCCTATGTATTTTCATTTCATAGAACTATTAATTTCCCTCTACTGAATAATATGTATGACTTTTATCCTCATGAATGTTGTTTTGTGTGGCTAATTAATGATGCTTGTGAACACAATCTGGCTCCTTTTCATAATTTAGTTGACTATCACAATCTCTTATATTTTCCCTTTTGGCATATTTAGATATGAGTGCATGCATATCTCGAGAATGCCATTATGGAAAGTATATAGGAAGTGGGATTGTCACAATATTAGTACACTGCCTTTATCAACAAGTTGTGTGATTAAACCAAACTAGACACAGTTAAAAGACAAACGAGCACCCATGCTAAATGTGACAACATTGAATTTGATCAGGAACAAAAGTGTAAACTCTCAAGCAACCATCTTTCTCCCTTTTATTATATTACCTAAAATATGAGGAGCTTCCTCACACACTAACACAACTTCCAAAATAATAGTTGCAATTACTATGCTGAAGATCATCACGCGATGATGCCAATGGATCCTCCATGCTCTACCGATTTCACAAATCCTAGAAGGTGATCAGAGATGAGCATGACAAAACTAGGGATGACCGTCATGGATGTTCCAAGGAAAGACACCGATCAAATCAAAACAATGAGCCATGACCATAGAAGAGAGAACATACAAAGCTTAGAAAGTACTAGCAAAAACTAAAAAAATTCAAAAAATTCAAAAAGTGTAACATTGTGACAAACTTTGACTAAAACATGGACATTGTACACCAACTCAAAATTATCAAGCTTGAAGTAGAAGAAAGGGGGAAAACAATCACATACCCAAAATCGATCAATCCACAATGTAATGACCTTATAATGTAGTGATCAATTATAAACCAAGCAATGTTGGAGCTTACGATCAACGTAGGCGCCACTACAAACCCCTCACTACCGGATAGACAAAGCACCATTTTGAAGTATAGTGTCTAGGTATAAGATGTTTAAAGGAGTCTTGTAATCAGTTACTAGTGGTTATGTGAAGGTAATACTGGGGTTTTAATATAATTATAGGTTAAGGCTATCAGTTGCAAGAAACCTGGAAGGAGAATGTAACATAGAGAAGAAGGCTTCCCAGACTTGACTAGAATGTTGGGAAGGTGAGTCCCAAATGAATTAGGCATTATTATAATTGGTATTGCACAAGGAATGTGAGGAGGGATCAATAGAGACTGATGGTAGAGAGAGAGAGAGTTTGAGGGAGAAGGGTTGATATTTTTCTTGGGATAGTTGTAAGGACCCTGGCCTAGCTTAGTCCTTGGGTATGATTTCTTTGCTTAATAAAATGATTAAAACTTAATATAATCCTTTGATATGCTTTGTTAACATGCGACAAGCTTATGCTTCTGGTTTGGTCCTATTTGGATGATGTTTGAGCTATGTATCCTTATTTTGGACCAAGTTGCAGTTTACCCATGATGAGGGGTTATCTTGCAATTTGTCACATGTGAAGTGTGTCTTTTGTGCCTTATCTTGATGAGAGAGAAGATGGTGTTGAGGGGAACTTTGCTTGGACCCTAGTTGACGATGTGGCATCCTATGGTGATGCTAGGGTTTCTAGGGTTTTGACCTTTGATGATGTGTTTCAACCTTAATCTTGAGTTTAGAGTGTTGCGACCGCAACACTTGTCCTAGTTGATGGTTGTTTCGACCATGATGGTCTTAGTGAGGTTTTTTTTTCGAGATGACTTGTCTTCTAGTGTTGTGTTTCAACCATGCTTGTTTGGTGATCTTTTGTAGTGGTCGATACATGGTTCCCTGGTGTTTGTTCGACCCCTAGGGTGGTGGTGACCCATGTGGTCGATACCCCACCTAGTTTGTATCACCACGTGTTGCATGCAAGTGTTTAGTGGTTTCATGGATGTTTTCTTGCTGGACAAGTTTCCCTTTGGTTCTCTCATGTGTTGACACCTCATATCTGCGTTACCTCTTTCATCCCTTGAGTATATAACCTCTCTCTTCTTCATGCAATCTCTCCTTTTGCTCTCTTTCTTTCTCCTTCCTTGCTTGGCCGACCTTGGAGCTTGGTGGAGCTACAAGGTGCTGATCAAGGTGCCTTGGTGGCTGATCAACCTTGCATGTGGTGCTTTTGAGCTTGATCGCCTTCCTTGTGGTGATTCTTGGCGATTTCTCTTCTTGGTAAGTGGTTTTGAGCCCTTGATCTCATTTTCCTTTGCACCTATCTTCTTCATCCTTCCTTCTCAGCCATGATACTAGGGTTCTACCATGGTGGTATTTTTTGAGAGAAAATTATTCTCACTAGGATTAGAGAATATGTTTTGACATGGTGGTATCCAAGTGAGAGGAATCTTTCTTCTCTTTCTCCTTTCTTCTTCCTTTGGTTCAGCCTAGGGTTGTTAGCCTCTTTCTTGAGCTATCCCTTAACCACAATGTTCTTCTCTTTGGAGGTGATCTTGTGGCCAAAGTCTTGATCTTGGTTGGAGCTTCATCTTCTTCCTTGGAGCTTGTGATCTTGGAGCTTGGTTCTCTACCTAAGGAGGGTTATATTACTCTATACCTTCTTCTATTATTGCACCCTTAGCATGCTACTGATTTCATATCTATATCATAATGTTAAGATGGTAGATGATGTTCTTACAATTTTAGGGTTTATGACTTTGTAGTACTCTCATGAAGATTGCTCTCTTTCTTAAACCCTAATTTCTTATGTACAATTTGTTATGTGATGGTTGAGGTGATTTTGATACATGCATCGTGATCCTTGTTTGTATCACCATGATATGGTTAAACTCTCATGTTTTTCTTGAGGTTTTTGACCAGTTTCTCTTAAGTTTGAAGCTTGGTCTTCTTTGTCCTAGTTTGATTTCTTGATGGTTTGCGATGGAGATCAGTTTTAGGGTTTTGATGCTCACCTTGCTTAGAGTTTTCCCTTCCTGATCGTGCTTAGTGTTTTGATGTTCACCATCTATTTTCCTGGTGGTTTATCTTTGTTTTGAATATGGTCACGTGTTGTTGTAGAATGATCTTGGTCGATAAAAGTTGGTTTGTCTTTGTTTCGGTTGACACTCATGTGAATCTATTGTGGTTGTCACTCTTAGATTTCTATGCTATGTTGGGTCGCTACCCATGGTTGCTTTGATGTGTATCGATCGCAAACCAAACCTTAATGGTTGATGGTCGTAATACCTAAGGGTCGTGACACATGTATGTTGTTGTGGTCACTACACTTGTTTGTGTTGCGGTCGCAACACTATGTTTTGAAGTTTTAGTCGATGCATACACATCTATGGTGATAGTTGCTACACTTGATTGAGTGGTTGGTCGCTACACATGGACATGTTGGTCACTACATATGTGTAACATAGTGAGATGATTGCACGTGTACATGTAAAGGATGTTGATACTTGGTGTTGTTTATATGAAGGTTTAATCGTGATTAAGTAATAACACGCAACCCTAACATGTTCCAAGAAAGTAGGAGATGGCATACCTAGGGTTTGGTGGTTGAATCCTGATATGAAACCCTAATCGACTATGTATATGAAACCTTAATCCTAATTCTAGGGTGTGCTATGCTTGTTGAGATTGTTTGCATAAACATCATGTAATTTTAATTTCTCTATCCTATTTGTATGAATCTAACCATGCAAGTGAAATGAATGACATATCTTATGATTGTTATGGTTACGGTTATGAGCCTTTCGAGGCATGATGAGGTAATGATGTAACACAAATATATGTGATTGGGTCCTATGACATGGTAGAGGTTTATGCCTAGAGTGAAGTGTTATCCTCTAGTGATGTGATAAGGGAGTGATATATAGGGATGAGCATCAGGTTGGGTTATGCCGGATTTTTCCTGTCCCAAACCCAAACCCACATTTTAAAGCAGGCCACGGGCCGAGTTTGGGCCCAGATAAAATTAAAAAATGTCAGTCCATACCCGGCCCATATAAGAATGTTCGATTTCGGGCCAGATTCGGGTTTGCCAATATAACATCGAATGAACATACCAAATTTTGCTAGATCTAACTTGCTAACATGAAAATTGAATTACTATGATATGTATTTTGTGATAAATCTTCAAAAGAATGTATATACTCTATATTGAAAGAGTAACAAATCATTTTCTCATACATGTGAATGTATGAGACTTAAAAAATCAATGGAATCCACAATGTTGTGCCTTTTTGCCTCCTCATCTTATATGTGTATACAATGAAATGGGTTTTGGAACATGTGAGCATATGAGCACAAAGATGAGCATAATCTACTATACACTGAGTAAAAGATCAATCTGTCTCCTACATGTGGACACAATGAGATCAAAACAAAGAAATCAAGTATGTCTATTCATGTCAATGATGGTTATCTTACTGGTATGGATTCACTAATCATGTTGATCGATTACATAGTATCCATGCTGCCATTGGTTAGGTACATACTACATATTGCATCAAGAAATTTGTATGTTTTTTTCAAGACAAAGATAGATGTATAGGTATATAATTTACACAAAATCTAATCTGGGCATTCGAGTTTTTGGGCCTGGGTTTACCTCAGCCCGTACCGGGCCCAAATAAAATATGGGTTTAAATTTTAGGCCCGGCCCACCCATATTATAAATCGGGTTCGGGTATGAATCGGGTTGTGCGGACTGGGTCGCAGGTCGGATCGGGCCGGCCCAACCCGATGCTCATCCCTAGTGATATCCCATGACAATGTGACATGTGATGATGAGACAAGTTTATACTTCAAACGTTCTATATCTTATGAAGTTATATTATGCCCTTATCTTTGTACAATTTGTTTAGGGTTTGTATGTTGTAACTTGATTGATGCTAAAAGATATCCAGTTGTCTTAATTAATCAAGTGAAACCCTAATCAAGTAGTTTCCCTATGCGATAAATCCATCTCAGTGTCAATATTAGCTGGATGGTGAAACGAGCAATTTCTATGGGAAACTCGGAGCACATATTTTTGAATATGCGGGGTGCAAGTCGAGGTATCTCCTTGTATCCTTATTACACCGGGATGGCTGAGGTCATACCCTGGTAGGAGAACAGTCAAGACCATATCTTAGATGATTTGATTCATTGTGTGTGATATGTTTACTGGGATGACAATGTCATATCTTGGCAGGAGAGCGACTGGGGTTGTATCTCAGTTCACTAGCGCTGTGACCTATATACCAAGGTGGGCTAGGATGTTTTGCAGTTGGATTTGATATATCACTACAGAAGACTTGGAATGACTGAGGGTGATGATAGATCATGGATTTTGACTCTTCTAATGATCTTGTATGGCATTGATTTCAACTTAGCAGTAGTCAGTTTGAGCATGCGTGGTATACCTCATCTCCTCAGGGCATAATAAAAGATGTAACACACCCATGTAGCATATTTGCTTAGGGTTAAATATGTCTCACATTAGATGACACTTTGCCTTATCTTGTACTGAATTCTTGAATTATAATCTAGTAAGAGAAATAACTGTAATACATGTTCATCATAATTCTTCTTTATAATATTAATTATTCTACTTCTCATTGGTAATTTCCTTATTTGCTTAACCTGCATTACCTATTTAATATATCATTTATCTAAATCTTCTCAACCTGATAATAATGTTATCTATCTTCTTTAATATCTTGTGCTTTTAATAGACATTGATGGAGAGTTATTTATCTTGCTGGGATGTGTGGTCTCACTCTGTGGGTTTCCACATCTTTTAGGTGGTCGAGCACGTAGAGGTAGAGACCATGCTATTGAGGTTGAGGAGCAAGAGGAGCAGTAGCTGAGCAAAGGTTGGATAAGCTTCTTGTGTTTTTTAGTAGAGTCCTACGTGTCATCCCTATATGCTCAGGTCCTTGGGAGAATTTTGTAGATGTTTTATAGTGAGGCGACATTTTGGTTATGTGCCTTGTTGTATAAGATATGGTATGCATGCATATGAACATGTTTCCTCTTATAACAGGTCGTGGCCAGTGAGTCAGTGAACAACGTATGTGGTAATCGTTTGGTAGGAAATATACATATACATGTGGTTTTGTGGACTCAGATGTGATATGTTTCCACTTGAGGTCGATGTGATAATTGATTTTGATTTCCTGTGTTTTTTGGTAACCTGGTTATTAAGTTTTAATTCCTTGCTTTGTTTTGAGTGATCTCACTTTCATGTGGTGAGTGTGTCACCATTTGGTTGGTATCAAATCTTTAGGTTCGTTGAGTCTACATGGACATAGGACTAGGATTTGTGTCTATTGTAGTGTCCTCTAGTTTGTCTTATGATAACTTCTGCTTATGAAGAAGAAGAAGAAGACAAGAAAAGATGGTTGAAGAACAAGATGAACATGCTGCCGAGAGCAGTGTTGCAGCACCAGGTGGAGGTGCTAGGAGGCAGGAGAGGATTAATGGAGTGCCTGAGACACCCCAGTTTGATCCCATTGTGGTAGCCAATCCCACTTTTCAGTCCATGTTAGGACAATTTATGGTTTCAATGAAGCATATGGCAGACAGAATGCATCCACCCCAAGTGAGAGCGACAGTCCCCAATGTGGAATCTTTGGGATTGGGGAAGATCTTTGAGAGTTTGAGATGTGTAGGAGTGGTGGAGTATGTGGGTATGACAGACCTAGAGATGCATATCTGTGGTTGATCGATCTGGAGAAGGCCTTCAAGATCCTCAGCATCCTCGAGGAGGATAAGTTGAAGGATGCTGCGTATCCATTGAAGGGGAGTGCTAGACACTGGTGGTCCATTAAGGAAGAGAAAAGACCATGTGTTGTGATCAGTTGGGAAGAGTTTCAATGAGAGTTTGTGAGTTAGTACTCCCAATGACCTACCTTGATGAGAAGATCAACCAGTTCGAGAAGATTTGATAGGGATCTATGTCAGTTAATGAGTACGAAGCTATATTCATGGATCTTCTAAGGTTTTGTCCGCATATGGCAACAATGGACAAGGAGAGGATTAGATGTCTTGAGTACTGAGATGATGACTCCGATATCATCTTTAGAGAATTTGGAGAAGTTCACCATGTTTATGGAGTTGGTTAGAAGGGTGGAACAGTCAGTGGTGGAGAAACGTGAGATGAAGGCCAAGAAGGGGCCTGCTCAGTATCAGGGACAGTTGTAGGGTGGTTTTAAGAAGTCAAGGTTTTGCGCACCAGTGACACAATAGAGATCATCAAGTCAGTCACAGTGGTCACCTACAAGAGGCCAAGGCCATAGCTTTCTGCCTATAAGATTCCAAAGTGCAATATCAGTGTTGATGACAGGACCAACGAGGCCATAATGTGACTCCAAAACTTGCCACAAGTGTGGACATGTGGGACATGTCAGATGGAACTACCCTATAAGAGACAAGGAAGTTACTCAACACCCAAGAAAAAGCCAACAAGGGTCGCAATAGAGACAATAGTTTAACAGTGGCAGTGATAGAGGACGAGGAAAGACTTCACAAGATGGTTCTTCTAGACATGCTAGCAGAGGACGGGGGTGAAAATAGGCAATGGCTCGATTCTACGTGATGAGTCAGCTGGAGGGAGTGGTCAACCCATGAGTCATGACAAGTCAGATGGAGTTATTTCATTCTTATTTGTCTTCTTATTACTTTGTATATGTTTTGGTTGACTCGAGTACTACACACTCTTTTATCACTAGAGAAGTGATTGCTAGTTGTTCCTTGCCTGTTAGTCATAGGAATGATAGTCTTTGTTTAGAAACCCCATTGTTTGGTTCCACCGAGTTGCAGGAGGTGTGTCCTTCTTGTGTCCTTTATTTTTCAGGATACAACATTCAAGTGGACCTCCTACCACTTGATATGCATGGATTCAATGTGATCCTTAGAATATATACTTTGGAAAAGTATTGGGTGGTCTTGGACTGTAGTTCCAAGGTGGTGACATTTGTTGATGGCTATGTTTCATTGGTCTTCCAAGGAGATAGGAAAATTTTGCCAACATGTCTGGTGTCAGCGATGGTAGCAGAGAAGTTGATGAGGCAAGGTTGTGATGCTTTCTTGGTGCATGCAGTGGATACCAAGGCGAGGAGTCCGAGTATCCAGGAGGTGCCAGTTGTCTGTGAGTTTGAGGATGTGTTTTTAGATGAGCTCCTAGGTGTTCCTCTAGTAAGAGAGATTGATTTTGAGATCAATCTAGTTCTAGGCATGCTACCGATAGCTCATACACCATATAGAATGATGCCTGCTGAGATGTTAGAGTCGAAGAAGTAGTTGCAAGAGCTGCTTGAGAAAGGTTTTATCAGGCCAAGTGCATCACCATGGGGTGCTCCAGTGCTATTTGTCAAGAAGAAGGATAGATCTATGAAGCAGTGCGTTGATTACAAACAGTTGAACAAAGTAACGATTAAGAACAAGTATCCCTTGCCACAAATTGATGATCTATTTGATCAGTTGCGAGGTGCTGCAGTCTTTTCAAAGATAGATCCAAGGTTTGGATATGACCAGTTGCGGATCAAGGCATATGACATACCTAAGTCAGCTTTTAGGATGAGGTATGGTCATTATGCATTTGTAGTTATGTCGTTTGGGATAACTAATGCACCAACAACGTTCGTGGACTTGATAAACATGGTGTTTAGACCTTATCTTGATCAATTTGTGGTGGTGTTCATAGACGACACCTTGATATACAATCGAGATAGCCAATAACACCAATAAAATCTGCATCAGGAATTAACTTTGTTGAGATAACATCAGTTGTACGCCAAGTTCAGCTAGTGTGAGTTTTGGCTGCATGAGGTATCTTTCCTAAGACATGTGATATCTATAGAGGGTGTTCGTGTAGACCCCAAGAAGGTTGAATCTTTGATAGAGTGGTAGAAACCAAAGACGCCAATAGAAGTTTGCAATTTCCTTGTCTTAGTAGGCTACTACAGGAGGTTCATCAAGAACTTCAGTGCCATAGCGTTACTCCTAATGAAGCTGACAAGCAAGGATGTACCTTTCATCTAGGATGACAAGTGTCAATGTGCCTTCCAGTTATTAAAGGAGAAGTTGAAAAGTGCACCTGTGCTAGTGCTGCTAGAGCATGGGAAAGGCTATATTGTCTTTTGGGATGCCTCAAAGAATGGTCTAGGTTGTGTGTTGATGCAATGTAAGAATGTGATCTCTTTCGCGTCACGACAGTTGAATAAGCATAGGGAGAACTACCCTACTCTTGATCTAGAGATAGCTATAGTTGTCCATGCCTTGAAGATATGGAGACACTATCTTTATGGTGAGAAGTGTTATATCTTCACAGACCACATGAACCTAAAGGACATCTTTTTGAAACATGAGTTGAATATGATGTAGCATTGTCAGATGAAGTTAATCAAAGACTATGGTTGTACCATAGGTTACCATCCAGGGAAGGTGAACGTGGTGGAAGATGCTCTTAGCATGAAATCTTCATCATCATCATCTACTGAGAAGGCACATTTATATTCCATGGTTTGCCATAAGAGAGACATGTTGGTCTTCTTGCTCATATGATGCAAAGTTGGAAGCATCCATGCCAGCAGGGCTGTTGGACCAATTGCAGGCAAAGCCCATGTTAAGACATCATATTAGAGAGGCTCAACAAGATGATACTGTGATACAACAAATTTGATCAGAGTTTGGTAGTGAGAAGCATGATGGTTTTCATGAGACAGAAGATGGGACAGTGTGTTACCATGGCAGAGTTGTGCTTCCTAATGTTGAGAACCTTAGGAAGATGGTTTTAGAAGAGGCTCACTCTTCAATGTATGTCATGCATCTAGGAAGCACCAATATGTATCACAATTTGAAATATTTGTATTGGTGGCCTAGTTTGAAGCGTGACGTGGCAAAGTTTGTCACTAAGTGTCATGTGTGTCTGCAGGTCAAAGCCGAACATCAGAAGCTAGCAGGAACTTTACAATCATTTCCCACACCAAATTGGAAGTGGGATCATGTCACGATGGACTTTGTGGTTGGTCTGCCTAGGACAACCAAAGGGCATGACTCCATATGGGTAATTGTTGACAGGTTAACAACGACACCACACATTTTGCCTATAAAGACCACATATACAACAAAGAATATGGCGCATATATGTTGATGAGATAGTGTGGTTGCATGGTATCCCAACTACCATCATATCTGACAGAGGTCCCAATTCACCATTCATTTTTGGGAACTTGCACACAATGATGGGTATGCAGTTCAAGTTTAGTATGACGTTTCACCCGTAGACAGATGGACAGTAAAAAAGGACGATCCAAATTTTGTAAGATTTGTTGGGAGCTTCTGTTCTAAAATTTTTGGGCAGTTGGGATGTCCACTCAGTTTGATAGAGTATTCCTACAATAACAACTACCACAGAGGCATTGATATGGAACCATATGAGGTGTTGTATGTGAGACGTTGCGGGTCTCCATTATGTTGGTATGAGACTGGTGAATATCAGCTTCTAGGTCCTGAGCTTGTATAGTAGAAGATAGAAAGAATCATAGCAATTCAAGAGTAGCTGAAGGCAGCACAAGACAGGCATAAGTTGTATGCAGATAACCGACATAGACCATTGGAGTTTCAAGTGGGAGACATAGTGTATATCAATATTTTGAGGTTTGGGAAGAAGGGTAAGTTGGATCCTAGATATATGGACCTTACCCGGTGGTGTCACGTGTTGGGAAGATGGCTTACAAGTTGGAGTTGCCACCAGAGTTGCACCAGTTACATCTAGTGTTCCATGTGTCTATGGTGAGAAAGTTCCACCTAGATACCGAGTTAATTTTATATCCAGTGGAGGTTGAGCTTTATGAGGATGTAACTTATGTGGAAGGTCCTAGGTTGATCCTAGATAGGAGGATCACAAAGATGAAGAAGAAGGACATAGTTTTGTAGCCAGTGGAGGTTGAGCTTTATGAGGATGTATCTTACGTGGAAGGTCCTAGGATGATCCTAGATAGGAGGATCACAAAGATGAATAAGAAGGACATAGTGTTGGTAAATGTTCTATGGCATCACCTTGGGTTAGAGGAAGCCATATGGGAGCTTGAGGAAGAGATGTGTAGGAAGGGCCCATCTCTTTTCGCTTAGGATTTTGGGGGAAAAATCCTTGTTAGAGGTTTATGGTTGTAAGGACCCTGACCTAGCTTAGCCCTTGGGTATTCTTTCTTTTCTTAATAAGATGCTTAAACCTTAATATAATCGTTTGATATGCTTTGTTAACATGTGACAAGCTTATTCTTCCGGTTTGGTCCTATTTGGATGATGTTTGAGCTATGTATCCTTATTTTGGACCAAGTTGTAATTGACCCATGATGAGGGGTTATCTTGCAATTTCTCAAATGTAAAGTGTGTCTTTTGTGCCTTGTCTTGATGAGAGAGAATATTGTGTTTAGGGGTGCCTTACTTGAGCTATCCCTTAAGCATGGTGTTCTTCTCTTTGAAGGTGATCTTGTGGCCGAAGTGTTGATCTTGGTTGGAGCTTCATCTTCTTCCTTGGAGCTCATGATCTTGGAGCTTGGTTCTGTACCTAAGGTTGGTTATATAACTCTCTACCTTCTTCTATTATTGCACTCTTTATGTGTTTGCATGTTACTAATTTCATATCAAAATCATTATGTTAAGATGGTAGATGATGTTCTTACAATTTTAGGGTTTATGACTTTATAGTACTCTCATGTAGATTTCTCTCTTTCTTAAACCGTACTTTCTTGTACTCAATTTGTTATGTGATGGTTGAGGTGATTTTGATACATGCACCATGATCCTTGTTTGTATCACCATGATATGGTTCGACTCTCATGTTTTTCTTTAGGTTTTTGATCAGTTTTTCTTGAGGTTGAAGCTTGGTCTTCTTTGTCCTAGTTTGATTTCTTGATGGTTTATGATGGAGATTAGTTTTAGGGTTTTAATACTCGCCTTGTATGGAGTTTTTCCCTACTTGATGGTTCTTAGTGTTTTTATGTTCAGCATCTATTTTGCTGACGGTTCATCTCTATTTTGAGGATGGTCATGTGTGGTTGTAGTAGTTGACCTTGGTGGTTGTTACACCACCCAATGATCTTGGTCGATACAAGTTGGCTTGTCTTTGTTTTAGTTGACACTCATGTGAATCTGCTGCGGTTGTTACTCTTGGATTTCTATGCTATAACCAATTCTCACATCCACCTCAAGTGGAAACAAATCCAATGTGAGTCCACAAAACAACCTGTATATGTATATTTCCTACAAAAAGATTATTACATACATCGTTCATTGGCTCACTGGACACAACCTGTTACAAGGGGTAACTTGTTCATATGCATGCATACCATATCTTATACAACAAGGCACATAACCAAAATGTCATCTCGATATACAACATCTACAAAAATCCCCCAAGGACCTGAGAGTATAGGGATGACATGTAGGCCTCTACTACAAAACACAAGCATCTTATCCAACCTTTGCTCAACTACTACTACTCTCGCTGCTCAACCTCAACAATACGATCTCTATCTCTACGTGCTCGACCACCTAAAAGATGTGGAAATCCACTAAATGAGACCAAATGTCCCAGCAAGAGATATAACACTATGACAATGTCTATTAAAAGCACAGGTCGATTAAAGTAGATAGATAACATAATTATCAGATTGAGCAGATTCAGCTAAACAATACATTAAATAGGTAATGCATGTTAAGCAAATAAGGCAATTACCACTGAGTAGTAGAACAATTAATATTCTAAGAAGCAATATGAAGAACATGTATAACAGTTGATTTCTCTTATCAGATTATAATTCAAGAAGTCAGTACAAGATAAGGTAAAGGGTCATACAATGTGATACATATTTAACCCTAAGCAAATATGCTACACGGCTGTGTTAGGTCTTTTCCTATACCCTGAAGAGATGAGGTATACAACTCATGCTCCAATTGACCACTACTAAGTCAAAATCAATGCCATACAAGATCATTAGATGAGACCGAATCCATCATCTCTATTCACCCTCGATCAGTATGAGTCGGTTGTAGTGACATATCAAGTCCAACTACAAAACTGCCTAGCCAGTCTTGGTATATAGGTCAAGGCACTAGTGAACTGAGATACAACTACAGCCGCTCTCCTGCCAGGGTATGACCACAGTCATCCCAATAAACATATCACATACAATGAATCACATCATCTGAGTTACAGTCTTGACCGTTCTCTTTCCAGGGTATGACCTCACCATCCCAGTGTAATAAGGATACCAGGAGATACCTTGACTTTCACCCCACATATTCAACAATATGTTCTCCAAGTTTCCCACAAGAATTGCTCGTTTCACCACCCATCTAATATTGACGATGAAGATGGATCTATGGCATAGAAAAATGACATGATTAGGGGTTTCACTTGATTAATTAAGCCAAATGGACATCTTTTAGCATCAATCAAGTTATAACGTACAAACCCTAAATGAACTCTACAAATATAAGGGCATAATATAACTTTAGAAGATATAGAATGTTTGAAGTATAAATTTGTCTCATCATCGCATGATATCACTATCATAACACATACACACAAGGCTATCATCATAATCACACTGTCATGGGATATCACTCCTTTATCACATCACTAGAGGATAACACCTCACTCTAGACATAGACCTCTATCAGGTCATAGGACCCAATCACATAAATCTATGTCACATCATTACCTCATCATGGCTCAAAAGGCTCATAACCAACACATAGAAATCACAAGCTATGCCATTCATTTCACCTGCATGGTTAGATTCATACAAATAGGAGAGAGAAAGTACAATTACATGTTATTTATACAAACAAGCTCAACAAGCATAACACGCCCTAGAATTAGAGTTAAGGTTTCACATACATAGATGATTATGGTTTCATATCAAGATTCAACCACCAAACCCTAGTTATGTCATCTCCCACTTTCTTGGAACCGGTTAGGGTTGAGAATTATAACTAAATCATGATTAAACCTTCATATCAACAACACCAAGTATCAACATCCTTTACATGTACACATGTAACCATCTCACTATGTTACACATATGTAGCGACCAACATGTCCATGTGTAGTGAACATGCACTCAATCAAGTGCAGCGACCATCACCATAGATGTGTGTGTGTTGACCAAAACTTCAAAACATAGTGTTGCGACCGCAACACAAACAAGTGTAGCAATCACAACAACATACATGTGTCACGACCCTTAGGTGTTATGATCATCAACCATTAAGGTTAGGGTTGCAACCTAAACACATCAAAGAAACCATGGGTACAATAGTCTCCAACCCGAGGTAGGGGACAAGTGCCCAACCATCAAAACCTCGAGACCGATGGTGCAAACACACTTTCAGTAAAAAATAGACGTGTGAAGTATATTGAGTAAAACACATGGCAAACAAAACTTAGAGAAAACATTTAATTAAAAGTATATATCCTAAGTTGATTGTTATTAGTATCAATATTCATATATTTTTCTTATTTATATTAGTAAAACAAAAAAAAATCAAGTACATTTAATGCGAAACTTGGCATGGTGACCAAATTAACTGTGTATGTTATGATCTTTAACTTAGCTTAACTTTTAGGGTTATGTTGTGCGAGCTCCAGATAAATTAGGATTCAACTCCTTGATCATAATATTTATCATTATGTCATCATAAATTATCAACTTCTGGGATTTCAAGTCCTATTATCATCATATTCTTATACATAAGAGTTATATGATATTATTTTGCACAAAAATGTCAGATTGCTTAGTTAATCAATTATGTCCATTAATTTATTATTTGTCTACAAGATGACACATTAATTATCACCACTTACATCAAAGGACCAATTATTGATTCTTTATATGAATTAGGCACATTATATACCACACTAATCATTTATGCATATTCGGTCTGATCCAATTACTTTTAAATTGTATCTAAGTTGTGATGTGCATATTATCTATGGATTAGGCACATTATATCCCACACTAATAATTTATGCATGTTCAGTCTTATCCAATTACTATTTAACCGTATCTAAGTTTCCATGTGCATATAATTGCAAACTGTGACATTTTAAGTGTATTAAGATAGGTTATGTGATTATAACACCTAATGTCATCAACGAATCATATGCAGTACCAAGCATGTATTAGTTAAGGTTAGCTGACTAAAATATAGGGTTTAGCCAAAGTCATCACGATTGATTGTGTTTAGACAATAACCATTTCCAAAACTTAGGATTATGTTCCATATATCCAATTTATCATCACTTCATGGTTTATTAATCCAAAGAAAGGTATAAGTCATATGCAACCACAATTAGTTTTGTCATTTGAGTTGCTCACTGGTTGTGCATTATATGTTGATTAGGGTACAAGTAGGTGTATTAGGGTGTATCTCAACCTTATTTGAACATTTCTAATATCCTTACATACTAACATATGATTCACAGAATTAGGGTTTCTAGAGGCAGGATAGTAGATTTCAGTATGCCATAGTTGTAAAAACTAACCGAGTCTAGGCATAACTTGAACTTGGAAACTGTTATCCATTTTGTCATCATATCTTTAAGATTACCTTTGTTGACAATTTTTGACAAGAATGTTTCCATGTACGACAACTTCTTGAAGTGATATCATGTAAATATCCATAGTTGTATAATGAAACATTCAATCTTTAGTAAGTGGATAACTAACTGATGATCACACAATATCACCATTATGTTTTCATTAAGAATAAATTCTTAAAACAAGGCACTATGAGATGTAGCCTCTTTGATGGCTTTAGTCAATGCTATGTAGTCATTTTCCAATGCAATGTAGGATGAAATGTATCCTTTCAACCCACAACACAACTGATAATGGTAAATAAATATCTAGTAAGATATCATATCTATTTAAGATGATTTGCAAAATTAGACTCAATTTAACTAATAGTCCATTTATCTATAAAAAATTTGACAAGCTCCCAAGTTTGATTGTTGTGAAGAGATTTTGTCCATTCAAACTTCCATGTCATGATGATGTAACATCATCAATATGTAGCTGCTCCTATTTGGTGACACTAGGAGAAGTACTTGTCATAGAAGAATTTTTCTTGAAAAACAAAACAAACCCATCAAAGGTATCATTCCTTTCAATTAAGAGTTTTCGAGACTTAGGGTCAAGAAACTAGAACCTATGCCCTTATTACACCTTCTACATAACCCACAAAAATGCATTTCTTGACCCTAAGTTAAAGTTTTTCATATTTGGAGTAGACACAAGAAACACAACTAAAATACAAAGACTAGAGTTGTTCATAGGATAACAATACCAAACCTCTTTTAGGAGTTCCAAAATTTAGCAGAGTAGATGAAGAGAAGTTGACAACACAACCAATTTTAGAAATATCTTCATCCTAGAATTCTTTTCCAAGTCTAGAAGCAATCAACATGCAATATTTCTAGCTCTAAGAGTATTCTATTCATACACTCTACAACACCATTTTATTGTGATGTATATATAATACTATGATGTATGGTAACACCTTTAGGCAGGAAGGATTTTTTGAAGATTAAGAAAACTTCAGATAATTATACATCCTTAATGTTTTGAAGCACTTTCTAGTTTGTTACTGAATCATAGTCTTCTACTTTTTAAAATGCTCAAAAGCTTCAAACTTATGATTTTAGAAGTAAACCTAGACTTTTCAAAAGTTATTATTAAAGAGGATCATGTATCTAGAATTACTCACCTTCATATAATATGTATGTAGCACTACCCTTGAATGGAATTCAAGAGTGAACCCAAATACCATAACAAATGTAGTAACAATCCTTTTGTATTTAGAATTTCCTAGAATATCGAACTTTCTTTGATTTCCCATTACATAATTTCTAAAGAAAATATGACTTAACAATATTATTTCCATTAAAATTCATCAATTTCTTAGAATATCAAGACATTTATCCCTCGTGTGTCCAAGTATCATATACCAAAGCTTGGAGGTATCCAAATAAAAAGTGATAAAGAAGAAAGAAAAACTGTACTAGTGGTAGTTTCACTAATAAGAGTGTATAATTCCCATGCTATCTTTTACCTTCAACTACAACAACTCCATATTTGGACTAAAGAACATGATTCCATTTCTTCCAACATGTAGAAAACCTTTATTTAAGTGTGCCATGAAAGATGATATTTTTAGCTAGACCTTGAACACAGAGGCCATCAGAGATGGCTGTAATAACCCCATCAAACATCTTTATGTGAATAGGTTAAATTGCACTATATATGTATGCATAATCATTAGTTGTGATAACAACTCTACCTTCAACTGCACTAGATGTGGAGAACCAGTTGCTTCTAGGATAAGTATGATAGGAACAACTAAATTTGAGAATCCAAGAATTGAAGTAGACTATGCCACTAAAAAAACTTCACCCTTTTCTTGTGTGACATTTTCACAATCATGTTCTTCTTATAGATCCCTTATTTCACACTTATGTTTATTTAAACCTTGTATCATTCTTCAATTGTATGCCCCTTCTTTCTAAGAAATTATAAAAACTTATTGCTCTTAGACACAAATTCAAATATGTTTTATTTCAAAATTTGCCATTTTATAGTGTGATCTTAAGCCTATCTTTGAACATAAGAAGCTTAAAATATTTAGATATGAGATAAAATGCTACTTTTTTTCTATCTTAATCGAGTCTTTTTCCTAGGACAATAGCTCCATAGAATTGATTGTAAGAAGGTACAAGAGAGCATAAAAGAACCAATGCTTTGTCTTTTCAATAGTTTCTATATTTATAATAATGGATTGAACTCATAAATAGGATCACAAATAGACATTCCTTCATCCATGCACATAACATATATAGGTTTTAAATGATACAATTTTCTTAGGAGTCTTTTTTCATGTAGAGAGATTCAAGTTTCCAACACAAGCCTACATCAAACTTCTATATAGTGACTCCACCAAGAATGATCCAAAAAATGACAGCTAGATAGAAGTTAAGTCTTTCTCATGCATCTTCTACTTCTATTCAGTTGTTAAGGAAGGTGGCATATATTCTACCTGAACCATGCTTTAGAGAAACTTATAGGAATAGAAGACCTTACATCTTGATCTGGCACAACCTGAAGTTGATCATGTTGTCAAGCTTTTCCATGTCTAAATTCTCATCATCATTCTTGATCACCAAGATTGGATATCAATTTGTTGAGTTGGTATAATAGAATGAAAACCAATCAAAACGTATATATAAAGAAGGATAACAACAACCTACACTAAAAAAGACTCAGATTTATGCCTATAGATAGGCTTCTTGACATAATGTGTCAGCTATGGGATATAAAACAATAAGTAATTAGTTTTTTTGGAAATTAAGAAACCACACATAGAATGATATGGATATGAGAAAACCAAACAATGAGATAAAAGTGCAAACAACATATCCTGATGTGAAGGTGCGTGCAACACTATATTCAAGAAAGATTATTTCACTCGTAGCATAAGATTTCTGATTGTTTATCTCCATGATTTAGTCACCCCAACTATAGTACCACAACTAGATGGAAAAAAGTGGACCGTGCAGAACCTAACCGTATATAGATAGTCACTAAGGGTAGGAACATCATGAATTTTCACTAGTGTGGAATATAAATCAAAGAAGGAGAGAGAGTATTTATGATAGAAAGAAGGGGTAGAGGGTAGTTGCTTTTCATTGTGTGTTTCTAAAAGGGAATGATGGATCCTTTTAAAGAAAAGGATCATATTGAACACACCCCACAATACCACAATGGTTGCTGTTTGCCCATGACAAACATGCTTGTGGTCATTGCATTTAATGGATGATTTAATTATCACATTTAATTTATAGTTTAGGGCATGATTAAGACATGCAATAACTTTAAATTATGCATAATAAAAGACACACATAAAATGAGAAAAAAGAAATTTAAAGCTTTTTTTTGGAACACTAGAATACAAAATTCCCCACATATTTCATAATACCTCAAGAACTCAATAAATAAAAAACTAACTTTGCAATGTCTTAGATCTGAGGTAGTTTTTGGCTTTGAACCATTGCCTAGTATGAGTCATTTTCATGGAGATACATGGCAAACTAATCTTGAAATAGAATCCACTGTTCAACTTTAGTAAATAGCTCAACTATAGTGTAGACACACAAACTAGTTACTATTGATGTGCACATAATGACCTTTGTAATAATCTTGTTTCATAAGCACTCTACTGAGTATGCCAAGATGACATAAACCCTGGCTCGCACGTCACACTAATATAGTAGGGTTATCCAAGGGTTTTATGTTTTATGCACACCCTTCCGATAATGGCTTTGAATCAATTCAAAGCTAATATCTTCCTATGCTTAGGTGGATTGAAGCATTATCACGATAGGAAGGGTTAGGAGTAAGAGTCTAAATGTATGGTTACTATTTATTTTTCCCTTTGAACCATTCCTCATGCGGTCACCAATTTTGGAATGAAAGGGTTACTATTGCAATGTTTAATATATGGTGAACAAACCCACCCCCTCGATGAAATGAGTACTATGCTCCTTGCTAGACCATTTCCGAGAGGATTTCCAAGATAGTAAATATTTCAAATATTGAAGAGTTTTGGCCTCATGATTTATGTGTTTGCTCAAATCCTTATAGCTAAATATAGAAGTCTCTTCCCAAGGTTTCTATTAGATTGTTAAGATTTTTCTATGCATGATTTGTTATCACATAGAATATAACTAGGATGAAATGACATTAGAACTATCAAGAGATAAAGATGTAGATTTTTAATACAACCCAATTGATTATAGATAAGTATATGGAAATAAAATAAATCCCCACAATGGATCTATCTCTAATAGTTTACTTTGATAATATCCAATAAATTTCTCCTCCTCCAAATCAAAACACATATCAACCAGTAGACTTGGTTTATATTGAATCAATAATCCATATTGCATCATTAAAACCCCATAAGATTTGAAAAGGAATAAAATAAAAAGAAAACATTATCTAGAGTGAGAATTAGGTAAACCATTTATTTTAAATGTCTTTGATGCAGTTGTACTACTAAGTGATTCAACACCTACAATACTTTTATGCTGGACCTCTCTGCCCGTAGGGCTATGGGGATGTGTTGACCTTAGTTTTATAAGAAGAAGAGGGAGAGAACGAATATCTCACTCAGTAGCTAGAACCCATCTCTTTATTTATGTTCTTTATGATATGGAGAGGGAATAATACAAATTATATGCATCCAAGAACTATACACATATAAAGCACCCAATATTTTATACTTAATGCACACAAAAAACTAGTCATATACTTATAATCCCACATACCTGATTGATCAAATCTTGGTTCCAAAGAGTCTAGAGAACAAAGTAAATGGATCACCCTGAAAGGAAGTTAAGGGTGCATTATTACTACGAGTCCATATGACCCAACACTGGGTTTTGGTTAAAATAGGTTCTTTATGATTAGACCAGAGATTATTGTGAAGTCCCATCTCATGTTAGGGTCATAAGGTCATATATAGGGTTGGGGTTACACTTGGATCATAAATACCTTTTATATTTTAGAGAGGATAATTTAAAATTAGAGTTTCCATGAGGTTTAGGTCATTAATAAATACCTCTTTAGGGTTCATATGATATAATAATATCAGGGATGAGTCTAGGGTTTTGAATCAAAATAAAGTAAGATAAGATCATTTGTATAATTTCTAGATAAGAAATGGTAACTAGATAATTAAGTAGGATTTATGTTATGATTTTTGAAACAAGGCTCAGGTTCATGTCATGATAGTATTTTCATAGGGTTCTGTGCATTATTCTGAGTAAAATGATATAAAATTTTGCTATTATCCAATGTTCCTAGCATTTACTATGACTTTTCATGATAAATAGGTTTATATATATGTTAATAATTAAAATAACAAAAGAGAAAAGGGTTACCTAGATCGACGACCTGATCCTTCTGGATCAAGGGCTCAGATCGATTCAAGTGCTGACACGCCTGCTGACTCGTGCTCCTTCTCAGTTGAGGTGGCACTCTTCTACTGTCTAGTTTGAGCCAAGTTGGCAACATATGGCCCTCGCCTCCTCAGCTCTTTCACCCTCATGCTCACCACTACTCATGATCTCTGGCAAGATCCATCTCTTCCTACAATCCTGATCATGGACATTTGAGGTTAGATATTCCTTTGGGAAGGTGGTCCAAAGAGAGACGACCCCTTCATGTAGAATGACTCCCTCTGGGGCTCAAGTGTCATCACAAGACTAAAGGTGGTCACTAAAGGAAATGTAGAGATGGAGGGTGAAGGTCGTGCAGTTAGGAAGGAGATATCACAGAGCTTTGTGGAGGTCCCCTAAAGGTAGAAGAGTGCTTAATTGGGATCCAGGGGCGTGCTTCAATGTCCTTGGAGTCAAGAAGGGGTGAGAAGGGAGGTTGTAGATAATGCAAATGGAGGGGGGTATTCGAGGTTATCTCATGAGTAATTGAAGGTAGGGAACTAGTCAAGGAAAAGTGGTGGTCGTGTTGGAGGCCTTAAATAGGCATAAGGGGGTGAGGGTGAAGAAGCCTTAAGTGTGGGTTCATCCGCGAGTGAGAGTTGTGGGGAATGGGATCTGGTTCTCCTTGATCCGAGGTCGAGGGATGACGTGGTAGGGGTGGTTGAGCTCACACCGGTGAGGTCGGGAGAAATATCCCACCAGTTCCATGAGATATCTTCTAGGGTGGATGCGAGTGGTCGAAGTTAGGTTGCAGAGATGTTGGGAGAGAGAGTTGGGTCTTGTAAGAGGTAAAAGACAAAGTCTCCTCTGCTAGATCTTAGTCGGACATCTGAGATTAAATATGCTATGATCAAAGGCCTGCACCCAATCTTATAAAGGGCCACATGACGTGTATGTCACACCAAAGTCATTTAATCAAATGATTTAGGTCTAGGGCTATTAATAAATCAAAATCATGCTTGTAAATTGAAATGTTCATATCTCCCAATTGCTACATCCATTTATAATCAAAATTTAGGGGAGCCTTATCATGAAGTTATTTAATTATGGTAGAAATTTGAGAATCAAATTTGAATACTGACCTTTGTAATATGACTATGTTCAAAATACACATGACTTACCGTAATGTGCATTTAGGGTTTGCATGATTTTGAAATTTGTGTATCCATATGGTCAAATTCATGGAGAGAGGTGAATGAGGGTATTTCGGAAATTAAGTTTTGAGAGATTATCAATATCATTAGATTTTAAAGAGAGAGATAAAATTAATAATGTTAAAACTCACTTTATTACATTCTCCCCTCCTTTTAAGAATTTTCTCAAAATTTAAGTAGCTTGAAAGATGTGTTGATACTTCTACTTCATCTTGGACTTGAGATCACAGGTTGCGTCAGTCTGATCATGGTGTCTCCAGAGGACTTTCACCATATCAATGCACTGATTATTTCAAGATCCTTTGTCTTGAAATCAAGAATTTTAACTGGGGATTCAACATAAGATAGATCATCTTTCATCTCTAGAGGCTCATGATTCAGAATGTGACTGGATATTTGACATAATTCTTCATATTAAATACATGAAACATGTTTTGTATTGCACTATACTGAGGAGGATGAGCAAGATGATATGAACATTCAACAACCCTTTCCAAAATATCAAAGGGTCCCATGAAGCAGGACTGATATCCCCTTTATTCTTGGTCAATGATCAGATAAGCCTGATCTTCAGAAAAACATGATCACCTTATATGAACTGAAGTTCCTGTCAGTGAGCATATGCATAAGACTTTTGCATGTGCTATGCCTGCTTCATTGTCTTCCTTATCAGTGCAACCTTGTCTGTGTAGAGATGCATCTCCTCAAATTTCATCAAGTTGTGTTCCCTAACGTCATCCAATGTAGCAGAGATCTGCATGGGCTGCCATAGAAAGCTTCATATGGTGGCATCCCAATAATCTCCTGATAGATATTATTGTATGAAAACTTGGCTAAGGGAAAATGTTGGTCCCACAAGCCTTCCCAAACAAGAACACAAGCCCGTAGAAGATCCTCCAGAATCTGCACTGTACGCTCATACTGGCCATCAGTCTACATATGATATGTTGTGCTGAAGTTTGGTTTTGTACCCATTTCCTCTTGAACAGTTTCTAAAGCTTAGAAGTGAACTTTAGATCCCTGTCCAAAACAAGGGACTCTAGAACTCCATGAAGACATACTATCCCCCGTACATAGAGGCAGACAATCTCATAAACATTTGCTATAGTCTTTACAGGTAGGAAGTGATCTGATTTTGTGAGATGATCCACTATAACCCATGCAACATCATATCCCTTCTGGTCCTGGGTATATCCACCAAAAAATCAATGGTGATGTGTTCCCATTTCCATTTCGGGATTTCAGGTGATTGTAAAGTCTTCCTCACATTAGTCTTAGAGACCAGTCCTAAAAATGGACCTGTAGAAAGATTGGAGATGGTATGTGCTTTTCTTGACATATTCCTGGAGAAACTTCCTAGGCTGCCTCCCACTTGGTATCTTGTGCTCTTCCTTAATTCTATGGCATGTCAGACTTTTGGACACAAATTCAACAATATCATGCTTCATGCCCCTCCACTAGAAAAGTCATTGCATGTCTTTGTACATTTTAGTTGTGTCAGGATGAACTGTGTACTTTGACCCATGTGCCTCACTTAGAATCTTTGTCTTAATAGTTGACTGCCCAGGAACCCACATACTGATCTTATATCGAAGACCACCATCAAGACTCACAGACAAGTGCATTTCGGGTTTAGATAGGAGAGAAGAGAGATGTTTGAGATCAAGACTAGACTTTTGTTTTCCTCAAGAAGTTCAGACTGTAGCCTAGGAATGATAGATATATTGTTGAAATAAACATGATCATGCATAAGCCACGACTTCCAATCCACCATATCCTCCATATTCTTCCAACTAGGAACAAACAAAGATGCACATACTGCTCTTTTTTTGCCAAGGGCATCAGTGACTATATTTGCCTTACTAGGATGGTAGGCAATGGTGAAACCATAGTCCTTTAGATACTCAATCCATCAATGTTGATGTAGGTTCATGTTTTTTTGTATAAAGATATACTTCAGACTTTTGTGGTCAGTGAAAATATCAAATGTTGCCCCATGTAGGTAGCACCTGCAAATTTTGAGAGCATGTATTATTGTAGCCAATTACAAATCATGGGTGGGATAAATTAAGTTTATTTGGTTTTAGTTGTCTGGATGTAAAACACACTACCTTCTTGTTCTGTTGTAGGACACAACCTAAACCATTTTCTCAAAGCATCACTGATGATCACAAACCCTTCATTTCTAGAAGGTAAAACTAGAACATGTGCTTATGTTAGTTTTTATTTTAGCTCCTATAAATTGGACTCACAAGCAGCTGACCATGTGAGAACCCGTTACACGAAACGAGATTACTCAAAGAATAAAACACAATCAATCACTAATTAATCACATAACAAAAAATATGGGTAAAATAAAGCTGATTTCAACGTCAGTGCCCGCTCAAAAACATTTTCATAAGAGCCCAACATCTTTCTTATATCCATACTATGACAAGGATTTGATACAAATTGTTCTATCATCTTAGCCACCACATATATACACAGGAGAAAAATATTCATATTTTCCACACAAACAAGCATTAATATGCTAACAAAAGTCCAATTCATTTGAAACACCATATACAAACTTTTTCTCACTCAGACTTGAGAGTACATGGACGACTATAGGACACATTAGACATCTAATCAAATTTCTCAAAGATTCATTACTATAGCTCCTCTTTGCTGCCACATGTTTGTTTTCGTCACTTTTGATTACCTAAAAAAATGTGGCAACCCACAAGGGTGAGACCCATGTCCCAGCAAGAGATATAACCTCCAACAATGCTTATTGATTACAACATTTTAGGTAATGAGACAATTTAAGCAGTTTAATTATATATGAAAAATACGCTCAGCAACACTGATGATTAACAAAATACATAAAGGAGCTGATAACAATTATCATCATCAAGCTGACTATCATCATTTTCCTTATTAACCATATAAGACATTCAATAGCATATGAAAAACTAGCATAAGCAAGTCTAGTAGCATATTATCTCTATTAACATGAATAAGTCTAACATCATAAGCATATCTAACAACATTAGCATGTCTAATAGTTTGAACAGATCAATATCATAAGCAGAGCTATCAACATAAGCATGAGTAACTACATAAGCATGATTACAAGTATATGCATTTCTAATTATACAGGCATGGCTAGCATGCTAAACATAACTAACAACATGATATAGCTAGCATCCAAATTATAATCAGCAGTAGCAGTATGGATATCAACATAAGCATGAATACTGTATGTACACATTTACAATCTTATGCATTCCACAACATAAGTATAATTACTATCTCTTAATTGCACTAAGCATCATCTTTATGTAAAGAGAACAAAAAAGGGTTATCATCCTATGTGAAGCATCATGTATAACCCTAAACAGATATGCTATACGGCTTTTTTACATCTTTTATTATGCCCTGGGGAATTTGAATCGTACCATTCAAAGTCCAACTGACCCCTACGAAGGGCTATTCGGTTCCATACAAGATCTAGGAGTGCCGGTATCCTAAGATATCTTCCCCTTGGTCAGTATGAGTAAAAAGGCAGTGACATATCAGTCAAAGCTACCACCACATCGACTTATAGTCAAGCTTCTAACCACTAGTCCGTCCTTGGTAAAGGTCACGACACTAGAAACTAGGGTATACAAACCCAATCACTGAGGTACTACCACAGTTGTCCTCTAATCACATCATGTTATAATCACCGAGACACGACCACAACCGTTCTCAATCACATCAGATGTATGAGGAATGACCATAGCCAACCTCTACAATCTGCATTGTGGATGACAAGGATATATCCTCAACTTACCACCCCCACATACTGAACAATATGCACTTCGAGTTTCCCTTAGGAATACTCATTTCACCATCTAGCAAGTTTTGACACTGAAGATGGTTCTTCGACAAAAGGCACTACATGATTAGAGTTGCACTTGATTAGTTATGCCAATTGGGTGAATTAAGGCTGCATCAAATAAGTGGACATACAAACCCTAATTCACTTCTAGAAAGCATATAAATATCACAACTTTGAAAAGATATAAAATGCATGAAACATAATTTCTCGTCTCATCATCACATGGTACTATTCACTTGCCATTCATGAGACCACACTAGTCATCATACTATCACAAGATATAAATCCTTTTCACAATATCATAGGGTATCAACCCTTATCAACATAAGAGGATTACACCTCATTCAGGGCTCAACCATGCCCAAAGGTCATTAAGACCATCATACTATTCCTTGCAAGATCATCATTATCTTTGCATGCCTTATAACAAGGCTCACAACGTCACTTACATATAATACACCAGATCAACACAATATTGCATTAACGAGCTGGGAGATATTCATAAAAAATCATAGTAGGGTTATATTAACATTAAGAACATTCCTTTATTAAATCAACATGCAAGGAATCTAGATATTATTAACCCTCATCATATTCATAATGCACATGTTTCGCATAAGTCGGTATCAACCATGTGGCTATGACAACCACCAATTAACACATTAAGGTTATGATCATGTTAAGGAGGTTATTTCACCATCATGCCATCATATAAGAATGTTAAAAATGAATACTCATCTTTATCTATTTGCATTAGAGTTAGGTTCAGCATGATAAATTATATCAATGGTACTAATCAACACTTATACCCATACCCTAACTCACGACATCCCCATTGGATCATGGATGCATAAGGTGAAGCATCACCATCACATTCCATACTATTCTCAAGTATGAAGCCACACATAAATCAAGGTGTAACCATTGGGTTATACCATACTAGGGTTTCAACAACATTAACATAGTACTTCATGATTGTATTAGTCATTCAAGGACTATTCATACCCAATTACCATCATTTAGTTATATTAATGCTAGGTATAACAAGCTATACCTCATTAGGGTTACATATAAACATAATATGATTATCATCCCTTCTATTCATACGAGTGAATAGGTAAGACTACCTTATTAAGGGTAACCCTCCATTTGTTCCATCATCATTCAACCCATATCACCATACTACAATGTCACCCAGAACCATTGGATGTTTAAAAGGTAAGACCATTGGTTGTTTACATAAGTAAACACCTTAGATAAACCACCTATGGAGTCCTTGATTTGTGCTCTATAAAGATTCAACATCTAAACCCTAGACATCCCTTGATTAAAAACACAAAAAGTCCCACGAAGAGTAGGGTAAAACCCACAATTAACTGTTCATTTAAAACAAGCCATCCATTATCAACAAGTAAGCTGCTTAAGTTGATCATATAAAGGAAACCATCTAAATCACATTATTAGGACCAACATATTACATTAGCCATCATTCCAATTTATTGGAGGAATAAACATTATATCTTGACCATTGGATCAACTTCATATGTTAAAACCATCAATTATAGTATAGATCCGACATTGCATCAAGTAACCCAAGAAACCATTGGTCGAAAGCTTAATTGATTCTACAACTACAATGCTTAACTCAACATAGGTTGTAGGGACCTGATCCACCATCATTAGTGACCATTAAATCACCATAGGTTGTTAGATCAACACTATATTCATTAATCAGCATCAAATATTAAGCTAATGTCATCATTGATTGATAACATTAGTAGGGTACTTAATGGTTGATCATTAAACTTCTAATTGATCCAAAACCTGACCTAAGGGGGTGACAATAGGTTGTCACCATCATATGACATCTTTGATCCCAACCATCAGTTGTCATGCAGAGAACACCATATGGTTGTTGCAATGGTACCATCATCGGGTTATGGGTTTATAGAAGAAATCAGCTTAAGAACCCTAAAATTGACCATTGGTTGATAGGTGCTTAGCACCATAGGTTGTCAAACCAACCTGATACAAGTCATATTATACCTTAGGAATAACATGCAAATGATCACAGGTTCATATAGAACTGAAATCAGAATAGGAAACGTTATAAAAATCGAAATCTAAGTCAAGCATAGCTTTTTAGTGCATGAATCATCATTTTCTAGAAAGAACATGAGCTAGCAAGCTTATGGTAAGCAATAAACGTTGAGAAAGTTATAAAACTTGCCTATAATGAGAAGATGAAACCCCACACAGAAGAAATCTCGAGCATGTAGGGTATAAAATCCAAGCATAAGCTATGAACTCGTCCATCTAGCACCTTTCTTCATCAAATGAGCAAATCCTAAGCATAAGGAGCAAGAAAGGTAGGGTTTTGGAGCTTTAGAGCAATTTCTACCATGGAACAGTAAGGTTTCGACCTGGAGAAAGGTCTAAGGAAGGAAAAGAGCAAGGTAAATGGAGAAGAAAGGAAGAAAATAACTTGCCTTGGTCGAAATACCTAGAAGATGACCTTGGAAACCCTAGGTAGGGCTAAATGGAGCTCTAGGAGACCTTATTTTCGAAAAAGAGGTTGTATTCTACCTTAGAGCACTTGGTTCTGCAGAAAAACAGAGTGGAGTCGTTGCTCCATGTTAGAGGAGGGAGATATCAAGCAATATTTCGTACTTGGGCAAGGAAGAGGTAAATATAGCCCATGGATAAGGATGAAAGCAAGCATGAGGTGTAAAAGTAGCTTCCCCATGTTTCTATGACCTTAAACTATTAAGAATATAAAAGCACACACACAAGAAGCTCCCCCAACGTCCTTATATACCTGCCTAGATTTCCTTTATCGAATTTCCCAGCCAATCACATAATTCATTAGTTGATAGCTACTAAAGGTAGCTCATCCGTGAAGGGGTAAACCCTAAAATACCCTTAGAGAAAACACCTTCAAACCAAGGATTAAATAGGTGCCCCATGGCTCAAAAAGCTCAAGAATGATGAGAGAATATCCAAGGAACATAATGCAAGTGATAAATTGCAAATAAATCCTCTCAATGGTGTAAATTGTTGAATAGTCCAAAATGTGCATAAAATTGCATAACTTGCTCAAACAGTGTCCAAATTGGACCAAATTTGAAACTTAAGCTTGTATTATGATTTCAAAGCATATCACAAGGTTATATTAGGGCTATAAGCATTCAATTATGATAATTAAGTTTATTCAACTCATTAAACAAGTTTAGGGGCCTTACAACTATAAACCCCTAACATGGATTACGCCCCCAAAATCCAAGGTAAACAAAGATGGGTAATTCCTTTGCACCTCATCCTATTACCTTCACATGGTTTCTTTCATATCATGGTGATGTCACATCAGTCATACATATATCCTCTTGGGTTAGCACAAAACCCCCGACCTAAGAAGACATTCTCAATAGGGAATGTAGAAACTTGTTGTGTCATCTATACAACTCTAATAGTAACTTTCAACTTTAAATTATAGCTATTATCCATAAATTATATCTATTATATCAACACATTACTCAAAAGTCATACTTTCTGGCTCTTATCAAACATAGAACATTATGTATCTCTTATCATATGTAACTTATGTCATCCACTTGATGAATGCATATTCATATTAGTTTTAGTCACCACACTTGGCCCAGTTTTGCACTGAAAGCTCACATTCACCCCTTGAATACACTCATATACAATTTTCCTCAGTTTCATATCATTATCTAGAGTTTTTATCAAATCTATTCGTCTCCATTGTAGGATTGAACATTGTGCTATGTGTGCCAGTGTAGGAGGTGTAGGGAACGGTGGTCCCGCTAACCGAATAGCGGGCCGTAGAAACTTTTGATAATTTGTACCCCTTTTTCAATGGCCGGTTCCTTCATCAAAATGCATCCTCATCAGTTAGAGGATTCATCAACGCAGGACATTCGACCCTCAGTAATAGCCCCCCCCCACGGGGGTGGGTTTGATTCAGAAGGACCACGACCGCGATCCCAAAGAAGGACCGCAACCGTGATCCCAAAGAAGGACCGTGACCGCGATCCCAAAGAAGGACCATGGCTGTGATCTCAAGGAGGACCTCGACCTGAGGCACCGTGAGCTAAAGCACACCTCGACCTGCATGGAGATCGTGACCTGATCACATCATGACCACAAAAGATCACAATCGCGCGACACACCTCAACCTGCATGAGGATCGCGACCTGAAGAGGACCACGACTGCGATTAATGCTGACCGTGACCACGATCGTTGCTAGTACACGACCGCAATCTTACCCCTCTACAACCTAACTTTGACCACAACTGGTACCACACCATGACCATGACACACCAGTGCACTACAAAACTCCACCGTGACCACAGACAAGCAAAGAAGGACCGTGACCACGGTATATAGTACTGCGACCGCAGAGTTAAGTCTGTGGCCTCCACCTATAAATAGGCCACCCACCTGTCATATCAAACCATCTCTTCCATGATGCCGAGAGGCTACCACTCTATGCTCAGCCCTCAGGAAGACGATCTCCGCTGCCAAGGACTACCTCTGTGGAGTTCTTACCTCTCCTCCATCTCCGCTCCACCCAGATCTATCTTCTATCCATGAGAGTGGTGGGACTTTAGATTTGCAGATCTACTCTGCCACCAGCCACCTACCTCTTCTTATCGTGCGAGCAAGAGAGAAGAGAAGGAAGAAGGAGAGAGAAGATCTGCCTCACCTGCCTTGGTGTTCGCTCCCTCCTCATTCCAGATCTGCCCCGACATCATGTAGAAGACCATTTCTCCACTGAGCTCCAGTCACCTTCTTCACCATGACCATGGCCGAATCTTCCCTCTCTCTTGTTTTTCTTATTTCCATCATGAGCAATGAGCAGTCCTCTTTGCTGGGGTGTGGGGACTAGCCTGCTGCCCATGCTTACATGTTCATCTTAAAACATTCCATGGCTTGTATATAACTTTTCATCTCATGTTAATCGTTTGATGCGTGCTTGTAGATTGACAACCTACCTTGCATGATCTATTATAACCCTTTGTTGCGAGAACTTTAGTACTTAGATTTATTAATATCGTTTAACATGGTTGATGCCTTGATGAGAACTTTTGAAAGATATCTTCGGAGTAGTAAGTGTGTGATCTGCAGGTGACGAGACATCTGATGCCTATAGGTGATGCTTACACAAACTTAACTTCTTTACAGAGGGTTTGCAACTCCATTTAAATGGTTTTATCTCGCCTGGATGTGTTTTAGTCATGTTTTCATGTGTAGCGGTGGTGAAACCTGGGTCCACCCTAGTGATTTCCATCATTAATCTAGATCCAACTTTAATACCGCTCTTTTACTTTCCTTGCATTTAGTTTAAATAAACCCAATCAACACTTTGTTCTAAATATTAGTCTTACTTGGACTGGATCCGACTAGCAAGATTCTTAAAAACATTGTCCTTTGGGATTCGATCCTTAACTATACTACGATAAGACCCATCCACTTACGGGTGGTATTATTGCATGAGGGTTTGGTAAAACTCAGGGATTTCAGCCCTGAGTGAATTTTGTTAGTACAATAAGAACCACGTCAAATTCTGGCACTGTTGTCGGGGACAACAAAATCATCTAGTTAAATCTAGTTCTATTGAGACTAATCTAGGATTTTACTTTTATTTTTTGATACTATTGATGATCTACTTGAATTTGACTCTACTCTACCCATCTGTCTCCCGAAAGATCTTTCCATCCTAGGTACCACCAAAGACTAGTACATGCACCGCTCGAATAGTTTCAGCCTTGCTGCTAGCTTTGACCATGAGATAGAACAAACCTTTCATCGTCAGAGTAGAGAGAACCAAGCTAGGATGACACAAGATGAGGAAAGTTCCCAAAGGGTGGCTCAAGCCCTTAATGCGCAAAGAGATAGGCTTATGCAAGAAGCCCGAACTGCAGTTCAAGAAGAAATCCAAGAAGCTCAAGCCATAGCTCAAGCAACAGAATTACAAAAGGACCTTAGAGAGTTCTCCATCCTAAGGATGCTGACATTCATCACCCAGTACAACCTCCTCCCATCAATGTTCCAAATTTTGAGATCAGGGCACTTTGGGTTATACTGCTTCAGAACATCCCTTTCTATGGTAAGCAAGGAGAAGATAGTCAAGAACATCTTCTGAGGTTTATAGATCTACGTGCTATGACAAAGCAGAATGGAGTCAATGATACCATCAGACTCTGTCTCTTCAAATAGTCTCTTGCCGATAGATCCATGATTTGGTATAACTCCTTGCAATGCGAACCCATCACCACCTGGGAACAACTTCAAAATGTTTTTCTAGAAAAATTCTATCCTCTTTCCCTCACCTATGAAATTAGGGGCCGGATAACACAATTTGCTTAGGTCCCTAGTGAAACCCTTGCAGAAGCATGGGAGAGATACAATGAGCTTCTACGCAAGTGTCCACACCATGGCATACCTAAGAATCAGCTCATCGAAATCTTTTATAGGGGTGTGGATGATGATATCAAGATGTTTTTAGACTCCTCATCTGGTGGAAACTTCATTCGTCAAAGTTATGATAGTGCATGGAAGGTTGTCACCCTTGGAGCTGAAAATCAAGCCAATTGGGGTAGACCTGTAGGGAAAGGAGTGTTGAAGGTATCTATGGCAGAAGCTACCCCTGAGTACAAGTCTATCGTCGAATCTCTAAAGCTACTAGTTGCTAAACAAGATAATCTTGAATCTTCTTTTGCTGCCTATGAAAGGAGGCGCTCACCCCCTCGACGACAAGAACAAGTCAAGTCAGCTTCTCCATATTATGAAGCATGTAAAGGCACTGATCATTCTACTCTAGCCTGTAATATTCTCTATGATGTCATTCTGGGCAATGCTTGTACCCAAGGAGGTAATGGTCAGATGGAAAATCTGAATGTTGTCCACACTATCCCTGGTCAAGGATATTATAATCCGAATCAGAACAGGAACCATCCAGGTTTTCAATATGGAAATCCTTCAAGAGCAGAAAACTCACAACAACTTAGTTCATATAATCAACAACGAGGTCCGCCGGGATACCAGTATAACCAACAACAAAATTTCAGGAATCAAGGGAACTTTAGAGGTAAACTTCCAGAATAGACTTTACAACCAGTATCAAAACAACTCTCAGTTACAGAATCCAAACCAAGTCCCTTATCAACATCAACAACAAGGGCCACAAGCCGGTCCCATCTCTTCTGACGAAAAACTATTAGCCATTGAGAAGATGCTGCAGTTGCAATAGACTATGATAGCAAACCAACAAGCCCATCAGAAGGCTATTGAATCCCAACTAGCTCAACTTTTAGCTTAGCCTCAAGCCACCTTTTAGTGCTTTCGCTGGCCAACGAGAGAACAATCCTAAACATCCTGAGCAACTAAAAGCTATTTCCACTCGGTCTGGAAAAGACTATTCTGATCCTCCTATCGAGACACATGTGGTAGTTACAGAAGAGGATGACTTGGTGACTGTTCAAGACTCTACAATACCTGAATCTCAACTGAAAGAACCATTAACCACTCATGAGACAGACAAAGCAAGTTCTGAAGAACCTATTGTTACAGAAGTGGAAGACACATATGAGCCAATTGTACAAGTATACAAGCCTTGTCCTCCCTTCCCAGCCTGACTAAAGTAGACAAGGCTTGCCAAACATTTCAATAAGTTCAAGGAAGCAATGAAGAAGCTTCATGTGGATATACCCTTTCTAGATGCGTTGGCTGAGATACCAACCTAGACGAAGTACTTAAAGTCTCTCCTCACAAGGAATTATATAACCGAAGAATATGAGATAGTCAAGTTAGCAACAACTACTTCTGATATGATTCAGAGAAAGATTCCCAAGAAGCAGAAAGACCCATGATCCTTTGGTATTTCATGTCATATCAGTGACTCCTCATGTAAGAAGGGACTGACTGACCTTGGTGGCAGCATCTCTATCATGCCACTTAGCCTTTGCAAGAAGCTAGGGTTTGTAGAACTTCTCCCAACTGGCATATCATACAACTTGCGGACAATTCTATGACTCTTCCCTTGGGAATCATTGAGGATGTCCCAGTCAAGGTAGGCAAAGACTCTTATGTCCCATGCGACTTTGTCATCATGGACATAAAAGAGGACTCCAGATACCCTCTTATCTTTGTCCGTCCATTCCTTGCCACTGCAAGAGCTTTGATTGATGTTGAAGCAGGAACCTTTCTCCTCATACAAGGTAAAGAAATACTCGAGTTTAAAGTTTTTGAAAGTATGCGAAGACCAAGCATGCAAGAAGAAGTCTATTTGATTGTTTGCATATAGCGGATATCACTCCTCACGCAAGAGTATTATGAACAAGACGATCCTTTAGAAGTGGCCCTAACAAACCCATCTACTAATGACTCCATTGATGAACAAGTAAAGAATTGTGTTCTCTAACTCAACGCTACAGAAGAAGATCCTGAAGCTAAATTTGAGGAACTCAAGGCTATGAACGTAACTAAAGACCTGTGCGAGAAACCAGAGGCCCCCAAAATGAAGCCCCTACCCATGGGACTGAAGTACATGTTTATAGATGATCTCAAGGTTTGTCCAGTTATCATAAATTCTGATCTAACATCTGAACAAGAAGATAAACTTCTGACAGAATTAAGAGAAAGAAGAAAAGCTATCAGCTACAAAATGAGTGATCTCATTGGGGTCAGTCAAGCGCTTTGCATGCACAAAATCCCAATGGTGGAAGACCACAAGCCAATTGTTGATCATCAATGGAATCTTAATCCAAATATGAAAGAAGTAGTCCGCCTTGAAGTTATTAAATTGCTCACTACATGAATCATTATCCTATATCTGACTCGCCATGGGTGAGTCCTGTACATGTTGTCCAAAAGAAAGGTGGAACTACCGTGATACATAATGAAAATAACAAACTCATCCCCACTCGAACAGTCACTGGCTGGAGGATGTGTATTGATTATAGGAAATTAAACAAGGCAACACACAAAGATCATTTCCCGATGCCTTTTCTTGACCAAGTTTTACAGCGGATGGCTCACCAGGAATATTTTTGCTATCTCGATGGTTACTCTGGGTTCTATCAAATACCCATACACCCATATGACCAAGAGAAGACAACTTTCACTTGCCCCTTTGGAACATACGCCTTTAGAAGGATGCCGTTCGGGCTTTGTAATGCGCCTGCAACTTTTCAAAGTTGCATGGCATCCATATTTGCTGGACTTACTGAAACTATTATGGAAGTTTTCATGGATGATTTTTCTGTATATGGGGATTCATACGACTCATGCCTAAAGCACCTCTCCCTCACCCTCAAACGATGCGAAGATGCACATCTAGTGCTTAATTGGGAGAAATGTCACTTTATGGTGAAAGAAGGCACTGTCCTCGGCCATAGGGTCAGCAATCGAGGAATTGAAGTAGACCAAGCAAAGATCGAAGTGATTTCTAGACTCAGTATCACAACCAATTTAAGAGAGGTCCATGCCTTCCTCGGTGATGCAGGCTTTTATAGAAGGTTCATAAAGGATTTCTCCAAGATAAACAAGCCTATGATGAACTTATTACTAAAGGACGCTGATTTCCACTTTGATGAAGAATGCATCAAGAGTTTCAACAATCTCAAGCCTGCCCTTACGTCGACCCCTATCATCAGAGCTCCAGATTGGGAGCACCCATTTGAAATAATGTGTGATGCCAGTGATTACACAGTTGGCACAGTTTTGGGCCAATATATAGAAAAGAAACATCATGTCATCTACTATGCATCTAAAACCCTTGATGAAGCTCAAAGGAACTATGCAACTACTAAGTAGGAACTTTTAGCAGTCATGTATGCCTTTGACAAGATTAGATCCTACCTCATTGGTTCGAAGGTGATTGTCTACACTGATCATGCTGCAATTCATTACCTCATAGCAAAGAAATATGCAAAACCCAGGGCTGATCAGATGGATTCTCCTCTTGCAAGAATTTGATCTTGAGATAAGAGATAAGATAGGCACAGAGAATGTTGTGGCAGACCACTTGAGTCATATCCACACTCTAGAAACTGAGAAGATCCCGATTAATGACCCTCTTCCAGATGACCAGCTCATGAAAGTCTCAAAATCTACTCCTTGGTACTTAGACTATGTGAACTACCTTGCAGCTGGTGTCATCCACCCCGAATGCACCGACAATGCACATAAGAAATTCATGCACAATGTGAGGAAATATCATTGGGATGAGCCATACCTCTTCAAGCTCTGTGCTGATGGTCTCTACAAGCGGGAGGTAAGTATGTTCTTTTATTACCCATTTCACGTAATTCTGTTAATTCTGACCTTATTCCCATTTCACGTAGGTCCAGTCTGGATTTTATCCCATCTTTAGTCTTACCTGGTATATTTAATAGAGTACCAATGATGCTATCACAGACATTTTTCTCAACGTGCATTACATCGATACAATGCCTGACTGACAAAGAACTCCAATAAGGAAGATCCCAAAATATTGACTTCTTTTTGAATGAAGAATTGTCACTCCGTGTGGCCATACTACATTGTGATTTCTTACCAAATTCATTGACAATGTCTTTTACTCTTTCATAAACAACATCCCCTGGTATAGGTTTAGGTGCACTCCGTTCATCATTCCATACATTGAATGCTTTGCGCTTCCTACGATACGGATGGAATTTTGAAAGAAACCTTCGATGACCAAGATATACAGTCTTGCCGCCATATTTTAGTCTTATTGAATCAGTGTTTTCTTCACATATAGGACATGCTTTAGCTCCTTTGACACTATATCCAGACAAATTCCCATATGCCGGAAAGTCATTAATAGTGCAAAACAACATAGCATGCAAACGAAATGTCTCTCTTGCAGAAGCATCATAGGTCATCACACCTTCAGCCCAAAGTTTCTTTAAGTCATCAATCAAAGGTTCAAGATAAACATCGATATCATTTCCGGGTTGTTTAGGGCCCGATATCAACAATGACAACATAACGTACTTATTTTTCATACACAGCCAGGGAGGAAGATTGTATATAACAAGCATGACTGGCCAAGTGCTATGTTGGCTGCTCAATGTCCCGTACGGATTCATCCCGTCTGTACAAAGCCCAAGTCTTAGATTCCTGACTTCTTCACCAAATTCAGGGAACAATACATCAATCTTCTTCCACTGTGGGGAATCAGACGCATGTCGTAGGATCCCATCATTATTTTTCTTAACATCTGCATGCCACCTCAAATTCCTCGCATCTTTCGGATTTGCAAACAAGCATTGAAACCGTGATGTTATAGGTAGATACCACAACACCTTGGCAGGAGAACCAGTTTTGGACTCCCCCGAAGTCGTCAATTTATATCGTGACGCACCACATTTTGGACAATCTTTCAAATCTACATAGTCCTTTTGAAATAATACACAATCATTCGGGCATGCGTGTATCTTTTTGGCCTCCATTCCCATTGGGCACAACATTTTCTTTACCTGGTATGTTGAGATTGGCAGCTCGTTTCCTTCAGGAAGAATTTCTTTCAACAAAGTCAACAATTCAGTGAAGCTTTTGTCGCTCCATCTATTGTTAGCTTTCAACTTATACAATCTCAGCACAGCGCTAAGCTTCGTAAACTTAGCACAGCCTGTGTATAACGGTATCTCAGCATCATGCACAATGTTTGTAAAGATAGGAGGTGGATCGGTGTGCTCTACCCTACAACTATCCAGCATCGCATCAACAATGTCTGCTGGAACTGGTTCGTTCACATTTACGTCATCGGAGGCAATTTCTTCTTCCACCCAAGCACTGCTATTGACATCTACTGGATTCAATTTTGAAATCTCTCCATGCCAGTGCCATTCTGTATAGCCTTGTACAATCCCGTTGCACATGACATGACTTTTGATTTCCTCACCAGTGTTGAGTTTCAAGTTGTTACCGCAATGCCTACATGGACAGTAGAACCTATCTGTAGGTTTTTTCCTATGTTCCTCGGCAAATCTAATAAACTGATCAAGACCAGATATAAACTCTGGGGTGCAACGATTACGAATGGACATCCATGATCTATCCATTCTATGATCAGAGAAAGCAAGTATATATTAGGAAAGCAAGTATATATTAGGAAACAAGTATATAAGCAAGTATGTCGTATTATAGTTCATCATTAAGAAAGATATAAGCAAGTATGTCGTATTAAAATAGACTAAACAATAAAAGAATTTTTTTTTGAGGCAAGACAATATGAGAAAATAGTAGTGTAATCATGTAAATGGGAACATTCATGGGAACACACACTTCAGTTATAAGCATTCATGTAGCAACTTACAGTTCCATTCATGGGAACACACACTTTAGTTATAACAATAACTAAACAAAGGGGTTGGTGTACCCCTAAACATGCGCATAATTAAAAAAACTATTACTACAGACAAGTCTAGATAGATAGACAACTAAATACTACACCAACATGGTCCTGCATGCATCAGTAACTTCTTTTTGATGATGAAGCTGTGTCACGAAGCTCCTCACTGTATTTAGACGAATCTGAACTGATAGGGGCCTCAGATTCAGATTTGTCTGAGCTGATATGCGACGCCGTGCGCTCATACCGCAGAAGATGATCGGGGGTCTCGCAGTTGTTGTTGGTTATCCAAACTTTGATGGAATTATCGCCAACTGGACGGAGAAAAAGCCTATTCCAACGGACCACATGCAGCTCTCCAATCCAATCACGCCAACCGGATTTTGATACAAGATTTCCCGCCAAATCATACTCAACCTCGATTACATGTGAATAATTTCCAAAAGTTAGGGTCAGTTTACCAGGCATGTAGTGTCTTCCTTTTAGAAAACGCCAATGTTTGGGTATGACCAATTGGTTTAAGGAACGATCATCTAGGATGATGTCCAATTGTTCTTCAATAGGGAACGTTAACATTGACATAGAGGCCCAATTCATAGTCATTGTTATGGGAAGACAGAGACTGCACAATATTAGTATTAACAAAGTGTAAGTACATATAACGATGTTATATATTTTCAGAAAAAGTTGTATAACATCAGTTAACCTTTTAAACAAGTATATATTAGGAAACAAGTATATATTAGTCAATCTTGGACGGGTTTCTAGGCCAACAAACACATTTGATGTCAATCTTATATATAATAAATGTGTACCACCTATCCCATCCTTGAACACCTAATCTCACTTAGGATGTAAGTGTATAATGTGTATTTGGTTTTCAAGAAAATTTCGGCAGCATTTCCCCGTTGTTCTCTAAGTACATATGTACTTAGAGAACAAACGGGGAAATGCTACCGAAATTTTCTCGAAAACCCAATACACATTATACACTTACATCCTAAGTGAGATTAGGTGTTCAAGAACAGTCCCAAACTGGGGACTATCCAAGATTTACTCCTACTGAGTAAATCTTGGACGGGTTTCTAGGCCAACAAATACATGTGTTGTCATTCTTATATAAACCCTATAATTCATGAAATCATTCTAATTCAATTTAATATGTTGGGATCACATAATTATATAATGACATCAGAATATATAGAAGAATCATAATTAACATGATTAACAACATGCTCATCAAACTAGGGTTTTCTTGAATATCATCTAATAAATCAAGAATTTCATAGTTTCAAACATGCAATAATTCACAATGCAATGTTATAAACTATAGGCAACATGGATAGATGAAATAAATAAACATCCAGCATCTATCACTTATTCAATCTTCAAGAAACCTTGACAAACATCCAACATCTATCACTTATATAATTTGCATGTATATACACCCTAAAGTGCCACAAATCATATAATAAAACTATCATGTTATGATATTAGGACCACTTAAAGCAGATTAGGCACATTAAGCAAGCAGAGTAGGGAGCCAATTTCGTGCAAGCAGATTAGGCAACAGATTAGGTCAGCACATAAAGAACCAATTTCGCGCCTGGGTAGGTCTGCAGGTACCTGGGCAAGAAGAGTAGGGTGAGGTCGAGCTGGTTGAGTACGTGGGTGGCGGCCGACGAGCTCCAGAACCAGCGGCAGTGACTCCGACGAGCAGGAGCGTCAGCCGCAGCAGGCAGGCAGGCGGCCAGGTGGCGGCAGGCAGGCAGCGACCAGGCGGAGGAGAAGGAGAAGGGGGTACGGCGGCGCCGGTTCTCAGGCGTGGCAGGCAGGTGGGCACCAGGCGTTGCGGCGGCGCCGGTTGTCAGGCGTGGCGGCGGCGTAGGCGGTTGGAGCAGGGGCGCCGGTTGTCAGGCGTGGCGGCGGCACCAGTTGTCAGGCGTGGCGGCGGCGCAGGGGTGCCAGAGAAGAAACGCGTCGGAGAGGGGCGCCGGAGAGGGGACGCCGGAGATGGGGCACCGGAGAGAAGCGCCAGAGAAAAACTAGTACCAGCAGCAGAGAAATCACCGGAGAAATCACCGCAATAGGGAAATAGGGTAGCAATGAAACATAAGAAAGGGGAAGAGTCGGGCGATCGAAGGTTATGAAGTTCCCCAATAGCGTCGGTTGTTTACAACAACCGACGCCTAAACATATTTACCGTCGGTCGTTCGCAACATCCGACGTCCATTTGGACGATATTTTCGTGAAAATGTTTGGCGGGAACCACATTCAGCGTCGGTTATTAAAGGACGACCGACGCGGAAAAGGACACTTTTCGCGCAAATTTCCATCGCACATAAGCGTCGGTGTTTTAACTACAGACTCGACGCCGAAAGTGACATTATTTTTTTCGCTCAAAAATTGGATGAAATAATGCGTCGGTTTTGTATAAACAACCGACGCTGTATACAAAGCGGTACCCGTGTTTGGCTGGTCTTTGAATATAGACGTCGGTTCTTCTAAATAACCGACGCCTTTAATATAAGGCGTCCGTGTTCCTTAAAAACCGACGCCCAGAAAAGCGACACTGAATGCTATTTCTGTAGTAGTGATATATCTTATGCATGATATGATGATGAAGTACACACCTTGTGCACAATATGGTGTCAAGCATACACCTTGTGCACGATATGGGGCCAAACACATACCCTATGCATGACATGGTGTTAAGTATACCCCTAACCCGATATGGTCTTGAAATCCAACATAGTAATGTGAAACCCAATATACATTGGGACTCCAAACCCATATTGGTTTGTACACTTGGTTTGGTTTAGACTAACCTATTATCTAGCCTATCACTTATTACATGATGAAGGGTAGGACGATACCATGAAGGTTTGAAGAGATATGAGCATAAGGTTCTAACCCGATATGCAAACCCTAATGATAAGCAACTCGATATGGAAGCACGATATAGTGATGAGGATACACCTCAAGCATGATATGGAAGCACGATATGGTGTAAAGTACACACCTCTATACCCGATATGGTGGAAGCACCTCAAATTCAATGTACTTGATGGATTAACACATGAAGTGTGTTATGTCAAGTAATACATTAAGATGTAAAGAGTTTAATGCATTTTGATAAGTAGGTCAATGTACCTTGAAGAAAGGGTTGAGACAATTTAGTAGAGTATGATGCAATCACCATTCTAGTGAGGATGAGAGAGAAACTAATATTGTGTGATAATCATGTAATGAGCATACATTGTTACTCCTAATATGAGTGGAGTATGCATTAGGGTTTGATTCTTGATAATATGATCTTGAAACCCTAATCGGTCAAATAGAGGAAATCCTAACCCTAATGAAAGGTAATGATATGAGTTGAAACCCTAATTGGTTAATAAGAGGAAACCTTAACCCTAATAATGGGCGATGACATGCACTTGAAACCCTAATCGGTAAGGAAGGGAAACCCTAACCCTAATAATGGGATGGTTGTATTTCTCTTGTATTGCATGGTGATGATATGTATTTGATATTGATGTTATCATGAAATACTATCCATGCATGTATCATGAGATGATGAGCATAGCTAGCTATGAGCTATGATGTTCATATGATATAGATCTAAATGGGCTTTGTGAGTGATGTGAAATACTTGTGCAACAAGTATAATGTCTACCTTGGTCCGAGGACCTAGAGGTAATAGTTACCTGATAAGTGGTAACAATGTTCAGTGATGAACTAAGTGTTTGAATACCCAGATCTAGCAATCATGATGATGATAATGCTAAAGGATGAGAATTCCCAGTAATGTGCTAAAGGAATTATATCTTGAGTATTATATGTGTTCAAAAGATCATGAAAGTACTTGATAAATGTGTCACACCTTTCTTTGTAGCATATGTTATAATTCTTGCTTGTAACTTGGTTGATGCTAAAAGATACTATAATACACCTAATTAATCAAGTGGAATCTTATCATGTAGTTTCCCAGGGCATAGATCTATTCGGTGTCAAGATTTGCTGGGTGGTGAAATGAGTTTAAATCAGTATACGTATTGTTGAATATGTAATCTTCTTTATACATGGGTTGCTCTGTGAACTCTCCAAATAAATAGGGAAGGCTTAGTGATCATCGCGATGAAAAATAAATTGGGAAAGATTTGTGATCATCCTAAAGAGAGTGAATTCTATGGTTGTAACTCTATAGCGAAGATACCAGTATACCCTGGTAAGCTAGTTGCAGTTTGACATGTGGTCACTGCCAGTAGTCTCGTACTGACTGAGATGGGTGAGGGCTTGGAAGTCGGATCTTCCATTGACCTTGTATGGTACCGATGCTTTATGTAGCCATGGTCGGTTGGAGCATGAGCGGTATACCTCATCTCCTCTACACATAAGTGTGCTTGTGAACAGAAGCATTGGACGACACTCAAGCAGCAAGTCTATCAGCTGGTACAAGGCCCTTTTGCGGGCGGCCCCATTACGCAAGGTTGCACAAACTCCACCTTGATCCTCATCCCTAAGACACTGCAACCGAAATCCTGCTCGCAGCTACGTCCGATCTCCTTGAATAATGTATGTTCGAAACTCTTATCAAAGGTCATCGCCAACAGACTCAAGCCCCTCTTATCGGCATGGATCTCTCCTTTCCAGTCAAGCTTTGTACCGGGATGGAAAATCGGAGACAATGTCATCCTCGTCCAGGAGATCATTCATTCCATGGAATCCAAATAGCACAAGAAGCACACCTGTGCCATTAAGCTTGACCTCATGAAGGCCTTCGACAAGCTCAGTTGGCCCTTCATCGCCGATACCCTTTCAAGGGCGCATATTCCTAGCAATCTTGTTCATATCATTATGCAGATTATCTCCTCAGGCACAACATCAATCCTTTGGAACGGGGAAGACATTGGCTCATTCAGACCGTTGTGTGGAGTAAAGTAGGGAGACCCCCTCTCCCCCTATATCTTTGTCCTCTGCCTTGAGCGACTGAGTCAACTGATTGAAGACGAACTCATGCAAGGCAACTGGAAGCCTGTACGCTTAACTAGACAAAGACTAGCCTTCACCCATGTGTGTTTCGAAGACGATATCATTCTATTTGGGGAAGCTTCTGTTCGTCAAGATACAATCATCAACAGGTGCCTGCATCGTTTCGGCCAAGCATCCGGTCAGGTCCTTTCCCATGGAAAATCCTCGGTCTTTTTCTCCTCCAGCACTCCATGACATGTTCGGGCAGCTGTCAGTCATGCTCTAGCTATCAAGGAGACTTTGGATTTGGGGCATCACTTAGGCGTCCCGATCATCCACAAGAGGAAAAGAAAAGTTCACTATCAATACCTAGTCGACAAGATCTGCTCACAGATCCATTCCTGGCAGAACAAGTTCTTATCCATGGCTGGAAGGGTCACTCTGTCGAAATCAGTCCTCTCCGCCTATCCGTGCTATACTATGCAATCCACCCTTCTTCCAGCTTCTACCTCTGACAGGATTGACCAATTGATACGAAATTTCATCTGGAGTGGCTCGAAGGACCCCAAGAAGATACACCTGGTTGCCTAGAATCAATTAATCAAGCCTCCCCATAAAGGAGGCCTCGACATCCGATCAGCGACAGGCTCAAATAAAGCACGTCTAGCTAAGCTTGCTTGGGAATACATCCTACAAAGCCAAGCGCCTTGGAAAAAACTAATGCATGCCAAATATGGATGACAAAGCCTTGGTTCTTCTTATGGCTCACACACCTGGAAGGGTATTCACACCCTGATGCCTCTCATTCTGCACAATTCGTCAATGACTGCCATCTCCGGTGAGAAAACAAACGTATGGACTGACCATTGGGTCGGCGACGAGGTTGCCCCTACCCTCCGCGGAAGCCTGACGATCCCAGATGACATTAGGGATATGACGGTGTCTTCCTTAGTTTCTGACACCGACGAGTGGGACATGAGTTTCATCAACTTTTGGTTCAATGACCAGACTGCACGAGCCATTGCTCTCACGCCGCCTCCGCGGCCTGACTTTGGAGATGATCGTTGCTTATGGCTTCCGTCTGCTAAAGGGACTTTCTCCTCCAACTCAGCATACAAAATCATCATGAACTTCACGGACTCTGCCACCGTCGACTGTTACGACGCAATCTGGAGCTTGAAGACCCAAAACTGTATCAAGACCACCTTGTGGTTAATTCACCATGACAGGCTGCTCACAAATGTCCTCAAGGTTAGGCGCCATCTCACACTCGATCCTTCGTGCGAGAGATGCCAAGGTCCTATTGAAGATACTCTCCATGCTATTAGAGATTGCCCGCAGGATATGGCTGTGTGGCAACCTCTATTACCTCCTGATGCAACACTATTCTTTTCTCTGGGTACCATCACATAATGGATTTCATATAATTTGATGACCCTGAGGAAAGCTCCCAATTGGGACGTCTGCTTTGCCATCACCTACTGGTGGCTCTGGAAAACTAGGAATCTCTACATCTTCGAAAACAAACCTATCCCTCCTCATGTGGTTGTCACTCAATGCAGGGCTGAGACAATCACTTCTTCCTTAGCTTTCTCGTCTCCCCTGTCACAACCTACTGTCCCGACCTCCACAAACCTTCCCTCTACTCCTTGGTCCATCATCATCCATGTTGATACGGAAATCAACAAATCGGCAGGTGCATGCGCTACTGGAATGATTGTCAGGGACAGGCAGGGTGTCTGGTTACACGCTCAGGCTCAACGGTCTCCTGACACAGACCCTATGCGGGGCGAATTGATGGCCATCAGAGCAGCTCTTTTTTATGTGAAACAAACAAGCATTGGCCCAGGTATCTTGATCATGGATTCTTGGAATGCGTCGAGTTGGATCGAAGATCTGGCAGCACCACCACCTATATATGCCCTTCTATCCAAAGCCATCAAGATCCTTTGCATGGAACTACCTCTATTCAAAGTGGTGTTCCAGAGACGAAGCCAGAACAAGCTCGCAGACTGGCTGGCAAAGCAGTGCTTAAAGAAACCGGAAGCCTCTTGTGCATGGGCATCTTGCCCGACTCCTCTTCTAGTTCTCTACCAGGATGATATGCAGTCTCTTTTCAAGACTTCTAGTTCTATTCCGTCTTCCTTGTAATGTTTAGCTACTAGTTTCTGGTTTTGCAAAAAAAAAAATACATGAAACATTAGTTGATGCTTCATTACTTTTATACATCTTAGTTGATAGATGTTATACACGTTCTTCATATTCCTTATAAAGCAAGTAGATGATCTATAGATGTGTCATGGATAGTTAAATTACTTAACATTTCTATTGCCTTTCATTGTAATTAAATATTGACTAAACATGCTTGTTGAGAGTTATTTAGTTAGTGTTTTATTATTAGTTTGTAATATGGGCCTAAGTGTTCTGGCCCATTAGGGTTGCCTTGTGTCTGTACGCTTCCCTATCCTCCTATATATAGGAATAGAGTTTCTCTTATCTAATATAACAAATAGCCGTCTTTTTCTTTCTAAGATGGTATTAGAGCAGCCGTCCTAGGGACCAAAACTCTACGTGAGAGAGAGAAAACTAGAGGAGCTCCCCCCTTGTGGGCGGCCGCCGCCCTTGGTGGAGATTGGCTGCCTGTAGGGAAGTTTCTAATTTTTTCTTATTCCTTTCGCTAATTGTGTCATCTTCTATACCCTGTGTCGCCACAGCTCCTCTTCTCACCGCCACTCTGGTGCTTTGCCTGCCCTTGTCGTAACCCCTTGCCTATTGCCTACCCACTTCACCTACACCACGCGCTGCTTCACCCTACTGCTAGTCCTTCTCATTGTCACAGCCGTCAGTCGCTCTGCTGCTATAGCTTGCCTCACAAAGGCTGGCATAACTGCTGCTCATTGTTGCCTGCCACCGCCAGTGGTCCTCCATACTGTTGCTGCCCCGACACCATGCTGCTTTTGTGCCACTGGCCATTACTTCCCATAGTGCCGCACACTACCACACTGCTCCTGGCGGCCAGCCTCCCCGCTGTTACTACTGCCCTGCCTAGCTGCCACCAATACCTGCCTGTTGCTGCCCACAATTGTTGTTGTTGCCATTATCTTCTCCCATCACCGCTATTTCCTGATACCCAACCAACCGTGGCTACCCACCACTAGTCACTGCATACCAAACAACCCAAAACACTTACTTTATTTCCCCTCAATTTCTTTTTCTATTGCCCCCATATATACTCTACATATTTGTGCTAATCGGATCCATTTTTTGCTTAACTACCAGGCCAAAAAAATCCCCTTTTCAGGTTGACAAAAGATCCATTTATTTTTCTATTTGGATATGCCTATTCGGGTCATTTTCTACCTTGACTCGTGTTATCAGTTACCTCCTCCACATATTTTCCTACACAAACCTTGCCTCTACCATTGTTTTGACTCTCCATGCCAACCACTCTTTGACTCCTTCCGCGCTTGGTGTGAGGGGGAGAATAGAGGATGAAGAGTAGAGGGAAGAGATGGATAGAAGAAGAAGAATTTTATTATGTTGTTCTATTGGACGTCATGCCACATTTACTACTGATATATGGTTTCTTCTACTTCTATGTGATGTTTGTTGCTTCTATTATTGCATATTCATCATCTACCTCGACTACTGCTATGAAGTTACATATTGGGACGTCATTCATACTACTTGTGCTATGATTAGCACATTCTGTTTGTCGTTTTGTGCTTTTTCACTTTCTACTGTCCATGGTTTATTTGCACGTTGACTTTCTTCTGTGGACCAACACTCTCTGGACTCTGTGGACCAGCACTATCTGGAATTTGACGTCTGCTACCGTGATGGATACTTTATGAAGAGGGAAGATGATGAAGAAATTAGTTGCTGACTTTACATGGAGCTTTGCCTACTGGAGTTATTTATTTGCTTGCTACTATGTCCACTGGTCTTATATCTGCCTACGTCGTCGACTGTTGCTTCTGTGTGCCAGCACTCTCTGGCATGTCTGTGTTTTAACACATTAACTCTTTTTTTGTCCATGTCTTATGTGCATGTCGACCCCCTACTACTGTGTGCCAGCACTCTCTGACTCTTCCGTGCTTTGTTTCACACATTGACCCATTCATACTTTATTTGTACGATGACTACTACTACTACTAATGTGATCCATCACTCTATGGGTTCTGCTACTCTGCCACAGTGACCTAGCACTCTCTGGCTATTACGACGATGACTTTGATGAAGACCTTGGTGCCTATCATCTATTTTATCTTTTGCTCCAGATGATTGTGCTGTTGCTTATTTCTGCTCCAGATGATCGAGAAGCTTCTGTGACCTGCTTGCCTGCTTGCTTGGAGTATCTACTTGATGGGGAGTGTATGAGTTTCTGAGTGTTTGAGTTCTTTGATGTAATATTGAGGGGGAGAAAAATTATGTATGGGCTTGGTTTATCTTTTTTTGTTTTATTTCTTTGTTTTCTAGTTTGACTCTCTATTTGCAAGCTAATTTGGGATTCTCCCAACTTCAGCTTGAGGGGTAGTGTTGAGAGTTATTTAGTAAGTGTTTTGTTATTAGTTTGTAATATGGGCCTAAGTGTTCTGGCCCATTAGGGTTGTCTTATGTCTGTACGCTTCCCTATCCTCCTATATATAGGAGTAGGGTTTCTCTTATCTAATATAACAAATAGCCATCTTTTGCTTTCTAAGAATGCTTATTTATATTAAAGATCCTCTGCTCAGTTTTATACGGTTTATCTATGGTAATAATATTGTTGGAAGAGAGTTATATCTCTCACTAGGACAATCGTCTCACCCCGTGGGTTCCAAAATTTTTAGGTGGATGTGTATGAGGAGTAGAGACCGTACTATAGAGAAAGGACAACATCAGCAGGGACAACAGTAACAACTCAGGTTGAGTGTACTATTTGTCGTGTCTTGTAGATAGAAGTCCTATGTGTCATCTTTGTACTCTCAGGTCCTTGGAGTCAGCACGTAACGGTTTTATGAACAATCTGAGATTTTGGCTTGTTTTCCTAGAGGTTTTTATGTTGCTTGTGTATATGTTTGGGCAAAGCAACTGGCATATGATATCCTCGGGATGAGATGGTACAATGTATGTACAATGTGACCCATGATGTACATAAAGTTTTGGTCCTTTCTTTAAGAGTTTCCTGGTAATGGATCTCTTTGTAAAATATTTTTAATTTTTAGTGACTTTCATTAATCCGCTGCTTATGATTATTCCACAATTATTACTAGTGGCAATTTTGGCTTGATTCGCTGTCAAGTCGTCACAGGCACATTCTGTCCATGACCAACTTTATATTTATCTCTATTGGGATAATCATAGGGAAATATATCTTAGCTTGACCGGGAATCCTTCCTTCTAGAAATATGAAGTTCTGCTCACCATATCACTCATTAATACAAGATCTAGTAGGAGATTCGTGTTCATGCATTGATGGTATATTAGAACATTCACAACTTGATTACAATATTTTCAATGCTAACAAGAGTATCACAATCTTTCTCAGTTATTCATGCCTGACTCTTTTTTTAATGTTGTGGTCATAAGTCATCTATAATTGTGATTATTGATATAGCATCGAGTACAAAGAATTCTAATACAACACTAACATACAAAATATTTAAAAATCATTATCCTAATAAGGTGTCCATCAAAATTATTTAAATTTCAAAAAGTTGACAAAGGACGTGAAGAATAAACTTTTATATATAAGACATTTGAAATTGTTAAAATCAATTATCATGGATAAGGCACTTGGTATTATTCCATCAAATAACGTTATTGTTTAAAATATGACAAAAATGTAATTACGTTTTCTTGAATTGAACTTTAATAGAAAGAAACACAAATTATGATGCAGCCACCAAGTCAAATCACTCATTTTATATAAATTTAGAAGGAAGAACTTTTCTTATTTGATTAATTTAAGAAATGATATAAAAAATGATTCATTCAAGTTGGAAATTAGGTGGTTAGAAATCAACTTGCTGGAAAACAACAACACAACCAATGAGATAGATCACTCCTTACATATATAACTTATTCGAACATTTAAGACATGATAAGAACAAAAAATTGGGAACATTATGCTAGCCGTTGGACAATAACTCCACGACCACTTAGCCAAAGGACATGCTGTGAAGATTATAGAAGAAAGGCTGTATATATAACGTACTAAAGAATGAAATATTAACATAATAAATATGTGGGGGTGGGGGGCATGGCTCCAGCCGCCCTCCCTATAGTTTCACCGCTGTCAGCGACCATGTCTATAGGTAATACATACAATTATTCATATCTAAGATTGGTTTTCTGAATTCAATCATAGGTTCTTATCTCTCTATTATCACATGCATTTATGATTTTATCTAATATTTTTCCCTTTTTTATGTTTGTGGTATTGGTAAATTACAAGTTTATTAAATTTGTTAAAGTTAAATGTTTTACACCACACAACTTAAACATAATGTCAATTTAAATATTAACAAAGGCTACATTAGTACATGTGCTAACTTTTTTTATGAAACATTCTTATATACAAAGGAGATTGTTTAATTATTTTTTTTTCTATAGAGTGTAATACCTAGGTAGCATTCTTTTCATAGAATCTGAGTAAGATTTTAGCTTCTACTTACCAAAAATGTTGATGAATGGTGGTTATTCAACTACTATAGTGTTATTTTTTTTATTTTAGGCATTTTCAATGTCCAAAATTACATATAAATGAGAATAACCAAGGATGAAAAAAAAATTGGCCCAGGAGGAGAAGCTCATTGATGGGTTAATGAAGAATCTAGAGGGAACAATGCTCATTTGTCTTACTCTTACTAATGTACATTTATACTATTGTATAAATTGTTTCACTAGTAATAATTTTGTTGTTTTTGTTTTCTAGAATTATCTAACATACCACATTGTATAGTTTACAAAATACTGACTTCTCATTTAGTGAGTTTCTTCCAACAAAATTTAATATAGTTTTATACATATTTATCCATTTTCTCTACCATATATTAAATAGAGAATTCTCATAGATTCTCTCTCTCTCTTTGTCTTTCCCCTACTATTCTCATATTTTATTAATCTCTTTTCTACTATTTATATCTTGTATCATATTTAAATTTTCATTAAATCGTGATCCTTCCACCCAATTGTCTATCCCACCTTAAATACTTATAAATGTGACTACATTACAAACCCAACATTTTTTACACTATAATCTCTTCTCCAACCATCTTTCTCTATCCCCAATCATTTTCTCTCTTTTTTTAGGCCAACCACGATTATCTTCCAGGAGAACTCAGTGATTTTTTTCTGACCTCTTTTTCTCTCTCTTGCTAATGTAACCCCTCAGTACAAGACAATTTTCTTCAATACTCCACCATATTCCACAAGGTCTCTCTATGTGGTTAGAGAAAATATCAAAACCCAAGAGTTGAACATGGGGATGATGGCAAAAAGGGAAGAATGATATTTATACCAATATATACAATATGGATATTTCTTGTTAGATATGTAATCGAGAATGTATTTCAAAAATTGAAGTCCAATCCAATCTATTTTAGATATTCTCTTAGTGAATTATTTTTTCTATTTCACAATAAAAATAAATTATTAATATTTCTATCTATATCTCTCTCTCTTTCATGTCTAACTAAGCAATTCTTTTTTTCACAATAAAAATAAATTGGTAATATTTCTATCAATATATCTCTCTCTCTTTCATGTCCAACTAAGCAATCACTAATATATTTTGAAGTATTTTTCCATCTCATACTATCTACCCAGTGTGCTATACCACAAATAGTTATAACAACATCAAATAATTTCAAATTACATAATGAATTCAGTTACATTGGTACACATTTTGTAGTTTATTATTCTCTCTTTCGTCAATTCTTCCCACAGTCAGTTTCAAATATTTTTTATTATAATTTATTTAACTTTTCAAATCGAATTATAACGAATAGTTTTTGAAGTTGGTTAATAAATTACGTTTATCACTATCTTTATCTCCCAAAGTTCTACCAACTATCTTTCACACATCATTGGAATCATCCTCTAATTGTCTAGCACTTGTTTCATCCCTTTCTTCTATCATACAATATGTGTGCATTTTTTCAATCCAAATTAAATGAACCATGTACCAATTTATGTCAAATCTAGTAATCCTAAAAATAAAAAATCATTATACTTTTTTTAATCTAAAATATGCACATTTAGGCTACTCATGCATGTGTATGTGTATGTTGAATAGTATATATATGTATATACTTATATATACATATCTGTGTATTATATATATGTAAGAATATGTAAATATGTATGTATATGTTTGTAATGAATATATATGTATGAATTTATATTTGTCAGGGTAGGTAAGGGGGGGCATATATCAAATGATGTGCAACATTTATCTGACTTTGAGTTTTTTTATTACATCAAAAGTAAACCTAACATCAATTATCGCCATGAGACTAATTGAGTGTCAACATATTCTAACATATATTTATTGATTTATAAAAATTAAAAAATTACAAATATGTTAATAGAATTGTAAACATATTAATGTGACACCATGTACTACTAAAAAACTATCATAGTTCATTTGAAGTTTACTTTTTCTTGCATGATGTACACCAATAATAGAATAATAATTGCATACACCATTTACACAAGTAAAATATACAAGTATAGAATTATGTACTTGCTATATTTGTTATATATATAACTATTTCTACATAATATAACAATATTTGATATCTAATAGAGTATATAATTGCTTATAGACATCATTTTTTTTGTTTCCTTGTTACCCATATAACTATATACTTTCTATATTTTTTATAAACTTAATTATTTATATATTATAGAAACTATTTGATATTTCATTAAATATGCAATATATTATAGATGTCATTTTTTATTTCCTCATTACCTATACAACTATATTACTTATACATTTAATTATTTATACATTATACAAAATATTTGACATTTAATAAAATATACAACTATGTACTTTTTTCCTTTTTTGTAACCCCCACCCCCTCACACCCTTTACACTCACCCACGATCTCTTCTGTCCTTTTTTTATGTACCACACTCTTTATTCTTCTCATAGGTGATGTATCCTATATATAACCATAGATGTAGAGATAGACTACCCATACCACATTACCTCTTCCTTGCATGTCGATCACCTTCTCTTTCACAAGTCATGCCTGCTGAAATGTTTGCACTATCACTAATGACAGACTTATTCCTTCCTCTCCTACAAAAAATGCCCCAGTCTTCACAGGAGTTGTTGCTAGACCCAATGAACAGAGAAGCCATTGACAAATTTCAGACCGAGGGCAACTTCCATCCCAACACCACCAGCAACAAGGTGTTGAACCTCAACGACCCACTCATGTCCTGCAAATACTAATGCAGGACATGGACCTCGATAGCCACTTGAGCCAGGTGTTGGAGGACCTCCTCTATGTGAAAATGATACATCTCAAGAGAAACCGTCTCAATGAGGCTATACCATAGTCCCTGACGGGATTGAAAGAACTCAAGGTGTTGAACCTCAGCGTATCCATCATCTAGCCAAACTGAAACCATCACCAAATACATTAATTATATATTTTATTAAATGTAAAATATTTTGTATCATGTATAAATAATTAAATTAATAACTAATATAACAACTACATAGTTGTATAGGTAATGAGGAAATAAAAAATCTATAATTAATTGTATATTTAATGAAATATCAAACAATTTATATATAGAAATAATTAAGTGTATAACAAATATAGCAAGTACATAGTTCTATGGGAAATGAAGAAACAAAAAACCATATCTATAAGCAACAATATACTATATTGTATATCAAATATTGTTATATTATGTATAACTAGTTATATATAAAAAATATAGCAAGTACATAATTATATAGTTGTATATTTTATTTTTGTAATTGATGTATGCTAATATTATTCTATTATTGATGTAAATCATGAAAGATAAAGTAAAATTCTAATGAACTATGATAATTTTTTAGTAGTACATGGTGTCACAATAATATGTAAATAATACTATTAAAATATGTGTAATTTTTATAAATCAAGAAATATATGTTAGATATGTCGACAGTCTATTTATCTTATGGTGACAATTGATGTCATATTAACTTTTGATGTATATCTATCTATATATATATATATATATATATATATATATATATATATATTAACTCTAATATTGTGTGTTCATGTAGATGTAAATCAAGATATCTCTTGATGTATAAAAACCAAAAAAAGGTATATTTTAATAATATTATTAACATATTAATGTGACACCATGGTGTAACACGTGAATTTTTTCTATTAAGTCTAATATTGTGTGTTGATGTAGATGTAAGTTCCAAAAAAGTAGGTTACCTAAAGTCATTGACTCAATCATCGCCCTGAAAATGTTAATATTTACCCTTAATAGTCTAATCAACCTAATCATCCACAAATAGTCCTAGTGTGGAACTAAGAATAACTCCAGTGTCACCAATAACATATTGTTCTAATTTTGGTTCATTTATGATATTATCATCATGGTCATCATTTGAAGTTTCATCACTATCTCCCCTGTTGTTCAAAATTTTCATTATTATCATCAGAGTATGATGAAGGGACATTTCTTGAAGGACCAACATCATCCACATTGAGAATGGAATTTAAATTAGTGGAGTGAACTTGGCTCAACAATTTCATATTGTACCCCCAACCTGGATATGATAATATTAGAAGCGGTAAACATAGAGCTAGAAGGATCGACAACTTGAGTCACATCATATTCATGATAAGGTATTTTCTCAAGATAGACATCAAGGGAATAGCCAGAATAGAGAGTTTACAGGACTCTAAAAGATTCATCATACAATAATTGAACATGTACACTTTTCATAACAAGAAATATATATGTGAATTTGATGGAAAATTTTATGGGATCAATTTCTAGTAGGGTGTGAATGTAGGATTTGATGTCCAATAGAGAATTAAATTAAGTAGTTGTACATGCCTATATGATTGTCTGGAATAAGATCCATCCGAAATAAAGTGACTATCATAATGCAACATTGTAATAAGAGGGAAAGTGGCCATTTTCCTAATTTAACAAGTACTATTTCAGGATTCTAGATTTAAACACTAGAGTTTTTTTAATATTAACCATTAATTTATGCTGTTCTGAATCTATAATTTGTTTTTAGTTACATTATATATTAATAATATATAAATAATGAATTATAGATAACATGCTTGTGGAGAGACATATCACTTACATCAAGATAAGAGAAACCTAAATAATAATAAGAAGATAACACCCAAGCACCTAAAGATGGATCAAATAGAAGGAAATGCTCTTTTTTGGTTCAGATGATGAAGAAAGGAAGATCTTCAAGCTTTTAGATTAATATATATGTATTGACAATGACAAACACACTATGATGAAGATAGGGAACAAGAAGAGCAAGAAGTCAAACAAGAAAAATTGAAGTGTGATTTAGAGGAGTAGAAGGGGTTGAAATTTATAGGAGAAATTTCTAATATTGTAAAAATAACTGTTGCTCAATTGTAAAATTTCCAATGGCTCTCTCAGATGTGCAGCTTCCCCTAACCGGATGATGTGTGGCACACCCAGGATAATGATGCCATTGGCCGCAATATATAATATGATTAATTTTGGATGACCGAGTCATTTTCTATAAATTTTGTAAGTTTAGGGAATTTCTAGAATTCTGGTTGAGATAGGGGTGTATAAGTACCATTTTTGTAAAAATGTTGGCTGCTTGAAGAGGGCATAGTGTGGTCCTCTATGAATTGAGGGCTATAAGATATCACACTCAAAAAGATTTGCTGGCGGGGTTCCAAGCCCCAGGCCTGCCAACCTGAACCCCGAACCGACATGATTCATGTGCTATTGCTTCCTTCTCTCCTATCTTGGACTCCACTCGATGCACATGCACCGTGGTAGAGGTGTGATTTCTTGGTTCGTCAGAGCCTTGAGTGGGACTGCTCTCGGCAATGGAAGCGATTGCATACCAACAAGTTGCAACCACTGAGGTTCTGTGGAGTCATTTATGCAAATATGCTTTTCAAGAAACTTAGGACGGAAAGTCCCAATACTTGTGTGATGGATGTGCTGAGAAAAGTTAGGGGAAGAAGATGGAGACTAGGGAGTGAGTTTGAGTTCAAAAGAGAGGAAAATGAGAGGGAAAGAAACGGGGAGGGAGAAAGGAAGCTAATCGGTCTCTCTGATGATGAAAAGAGTGAGAATTGGGGCAATATGAGGGGTTCCATGGTGTAGTTAGGTGGTGACAGCGCCATTGGATCCGACCTATTATACAGAGGTAGGAGACAAATTTCTAGCAATAGGATTTGGAGGGCTGATCCATGGTTCCAGAATCAAGGGTCATTAATGATCCACACAGAAACAAAAAGATTGTCTAGAGTGGAAATACACATATGGCTATCATGGCTTAGCCTCCCTTTAATTGGGATTAAGAGAGAAAGATTTCTCCCCCCCTCTCCCACACCTGTGGCGGAGGCCGAATGCCTGAGAGGGAGGTAAATCAAGGCGACAACTGGGATTCGAACCCGGGTCCATTCACGAGGAGAGCCTCCCTTTAATTGAATTGCACTCTCCTAAAGATTTGGTCCCATATATGGTTAAATCTAATTGAAAAGGATAATGTCGAGGTTAATACCAAGTAATTTTCAAATACACATATCTTTTTCATACTAGCTCATAATAGAGCAAAATTCGATGCAATGGAAATGTGAGAGTGTCACCTACACAATTACTACAATAGAAAGATAGTGTGAGACACACATATAATATTAAAATTGATATCAAGTGGGTGACATATAACTTGGATCCAACTTAGGGTTAAAAATCAAATTGAGCATCACTCTAGTCATGTGAACTAAAGATGAAAACAAAATAAATCATAATATATCAAATCATGAAATAATGGAATGAATGGGGAGTGCAAAAATACAAAGTAGATAAAATATATATGAGTAGACATAAAAGTCTAGGTTATCACAATTTCCTTTTAAAAGAAATTTTTTTGTAGATAAAAGTTGGATATGATGCACATTTTATAAGATATTCAAATTGGATGAGAATGGATTCATTGATCAATCAGAATGGGGGAGACCATTTTTGTATCATGTAATCACGTAGTATGGAATGTGGTTCATTTGATAGTTTTGGTTTAAGATGATGTAAACCATTGACTTTATCCAACATTTATTTCTTATCACCACCTCTTAGGGAAACATATCACGAGTATATCTATGAAATGTGTGGGCTGATTTTAGTTTATTTTATTAATTTCATATACACGTATCTCAGTGTGGCTTTAAAAGATGAAACTCTTTATGTGTTGCCAAAACACTTACCCATTCTGAACCCAACCCGCTTCTGATCATGGATCAGTCCATGGTCTCATACCACTCACCCAATATGAACCTAACATGTGATGGGTGATGAATCAATGATGAGTATATTTCCACCCATTTTTATATGTCATTTTATCCACTTTTTAGGGGGTTTTGTGTATCTATTTCTTATTTTTAGCCTTATATTCACTTAGATGCAATTTTTTCCCTTTTTCATATTTTAATGCATTTTTATATGTATTTTGTGCAGAATAAACCAAAGTTGCACTACTACGCCTAGTTGGACAATTGGGCCCTCACGATGTTATACCTTAAGGGAAGGAAGGCCCAAAATATTTCTCTATGATCACCTTCCATCCTCCCAGTCAGGAAAGAGGCTCTATCACTCGCCCAATTCACGTTGTAAGGAGTGCGGGATCACCCCCTTACTAAAGATTTGAAGATTAAAACATCCATTCCAAACACACTAAGGTATGCTGGAATAGGTGTAACATTTTCAAACTTCAATAAATGGTATTCAAAACAACCAAAGTATAACAGTGGAATAAAAATGTGGACTATATTCAATTTTCACAAAAGATTACAAAAGTACATGATGATATCCCATGAGGGTTTACATGTATGATACAACATGAGGATCTAAGTAGAGGGAAATCTGAACCATAAAAACTTTGTCTCCAAAATTTAACTCCTTAAGATAGTCTAAAACTTCATGCCTTATCATCCAAGTCCTTCACCTAGGGTTGGAGGCATACCCCAACAAGAAGAGAAAATAGATGACGTCAGCAAAGGCTGGTATGTGCATACAAAATAGGAAATTGAGCAATATATGGAATAAAGGACATCAAAGTTTAAAGGCTTCCCATGAAAAAGATAAGGACAACCCAAGTGGGTATCAAGAGAAATGATTTTCAATAACAAAAGAGATACTTTCCGTAATAAAAATAATAAAGTTGTACCATACTAGCACATGTAAAGAAAGTAGGGCACACACCCCTACAATCATCATCAACCTACATGCATGTGAGATAAGCATATCCCTAGAACAATATAAACATAAAAGCAGCCAAGTCTCATAAACTTGAAACCTGATAGAGAAAGGAGTACTTCCAATCTTCCAAATATATAAAACATGGGCCAAGAATCACACATCTTTCCTTGGGTATGAGGTTCCTTTCCATCCCAAAAGAGTAGGAAATATCACATCTGCTCGGCAGGAAATAAAACATCTGCCATAAAAACCAATGCACTTACACTACTCTAGTGCTATTGAATCACATAGCATGTTAAATGTAGAGGCAAGTAGAAAGTATAGTCAGAATACATAAACTAGTCACCACATAAGTGACCAACATATACATCCACCTCATAAGTGGGCAAAAGACATCACATGTCATCTTTTAAAGTTCCATCATGAACAAAGCATAAAATAAGAGTTCAAAAGAATATCCATGATCACATGATTAATATAAATAAGGTAGTTCACATGAGCCATGATTTTCAAAAGAAAAGACATTGTGTATAGGCTAATATCCATAGGACAAAGAGAATGAATAAGCATAGGTGAATTGCTCAACATAGAAGCATAGGGGATACATCATACCTCAACTTCAGAGTCTAAATAGTTCAAGTCCAGACTAGGCCTCCAAAGAACCTCTAGGGAAGGTGGATAGGTCCAATAAGTAAGACTCTTGAGCTTAGAGAGGCTGGTTTCTCCAACAAAGCTCATATCTCGAGCAAGAAGCACCTTCTCCACTTTAGAGGTCAAAAACCCTAACAAAAGAACATGGAGATGAGGGATTTATGGGTTCTAGGTGGGGTTTCACCATGGAAGGCCATGGTTCCAACCTGGAGGAAGATGGGAGGAAGACTAACAACATGAAAATAGGGGAGGAAAGGAGAAAACTTACTAGTTTTGGTCAAAATAACCAAGGAGGAGCTTAAGAAATCCTAAATAGAGAAATTTGGAACCCTAGGAGCCTTATTCACCAAGGTAGGTACCTCCTTTTACCTTGGGACAACACCTTTGTGGAAAAATAGAGTAGGAATGATGCTCTAATCTAGAGGGAATAAAGGAGAGCAAGATTTTTTGAATTTGGAGTTGGGAAGAAGTAGATATGGCTATATAAAGAAAGAGGTCAACTATGAGGTTTCTATGAGACTTTCCATGTGTCATGTATAAGGGTGTCCATGGACATGCAAGCATTTATTGATAAGGAAGAAGTTAAGCACTAGGTGTCAAGTTACTTTCCATGTGTCTAATGCTAAGTGTGCCTATGGACATGCAAACCTTTATGGATAAGGAAGAAGTCAAGCATGTGGTGTCCATGGAGCTTTCCATGTGTCCTTAGCCTAGGGATTTCATGGCCATGCAAGAGGACAACTCATAGAGGCTTCTGGAATATCAAATGTCGGTTTATGGACACTTATAGGCCATCCAAACCGACCTCCAATCAAAAAAATAACCCCATTGGTTGATAGCTTCTAAAGATAAGCTCATTTATAAAGAGAGTAATCCCTAAAATGCCCTTGGAAAGAAACACCTTCACACTAAGGTGCAACTAGGTGCCCTATGGTTAAGAAACACGAGAATGTTAAGGAAATATATAAGGATTGTAATGCATGTGACAATTTGCAAAGAAAACCTTCCACTTGGGTAAATTGTAGAAAAGTCCAGAATGTACCTAAAATTGCATAACTTGTATAAACAACATCCAAATTGGACCAAACTTCATCCACAAGTTATCTTTGATGTGTTGAATATGAATTTTCCATTATTTCCATATTTAGAATTAATATAATCACATTATTCATTACTTATGCCTTTTACTCATTTTCTCTCTCCTAAACTTATCCTAATATTTCAAGGTTGTCCAAATTAGATGAAATTTGACATGTAGGCTAATTTTGATATGTAGATTTCGAATTTGAAGTTTGTTTCCACTTTTGAGACTTCCTTTTATGATATATGTCATATGGACCATTAACAGCCCATTATCTAAATTATTCATCCAATTAAGTTTCTTATCCTCATATTACCACCAAAATGAGTTATGTGGCATATTTTATGTATCCATTATAAACCTAAGATTAATGTTAGAACATTAGGTTACATTAATGTGATCTATAAATGCATTAGCTTTATTTTTGGTAACCCAGGAGACCTGTAAGTCTTTCGTCGAGCCCAACCTGGGGAGCTCAGCCCCATCTCGTAAGGAGCATAGCCCATTAAGTCACGCAGAGGCCGGTTGTGCTACGAGAGAAATAATTCCAAACAGCACCACCAGGGGGATTCAAACCTGAGACCCTTCGTGAGGGGCCCTATGCTGCAAACACCTGAGCTACTACTCTCCGACTTACATGCATTAGCTCATTGGGTTTATGCTAAACATCTATTTAGGTCTAACCTTCAACCTTGTTTGGCAAAGTCTAAAATGTCAACTTCTAGGGTAGGGTCTGAGATCCAGTATGTTACACACGCCACTTTCTAACCGGAGGCATCTGGGTTCCTATGTCTTAATGCATGATCTCATCATTCAACCCATTCTAGTTCATCCATGCTCTCTAGCCAGAGGACCAGATGCAAGGTTCAATTTGAGAAACCCACGTGAGTCTCCTATTGGACCGAGTATGAGATATGCAATCAGATGCCTTCAATTACAAGTATCCAACTTTAGGGTTTCAGAGATGAGAATGCATATATAAAAGGGAACTCTTAGCATCCATTCAAAGGGGTCTCTGATTGATGATTAGAAGCCACATTTTGTAGCACAAACCCAAGAAAGGAGCGAGGAGGCGGCTGCCGCAATGAAGAGATTGGTCTTCCTACACCATGTGTCATGGCCTTCTCCATTGTTCCTACTATCTCTTAGTTATTGTCCCTCGCCATGAGTGAGTAGACACTTTGTGCTAGGGAATGGGGACTAGCCCTGGTCGCCCATATTTTATCTTAGCTTATATCTAAAATCGATAATATAGTTTCTAAATAAAGTATCATTATGCTCGATGCCTTGGTTTACAAATTGATGACTTATTTTGTATATTTGTTATAATCATGGATATGCATGTTGTTGTGAGGGTGATTAGAACACCATAAGGATCTTATTGTACCCCTGAGTTGTCACTGAGGGATAGTGAGGCGATGACTTCAATCTGCTACGTGTCGAGAATGGTCGGTCGTAAGTAAAGGAGATCAGTATTATAGGCAGGGAACATGGGTGCAAAGGATGGTCGGTTCCAAGGGAGTCTTTACTAGATGATGACATGTATCCGGTGAGGTTACAACATCTAAACCTCGATTTAGAAACAATAATTGGACAGTTAGATCTTGTTACGATAATTTTGCAGGCATGGGTAGCAAAACCCCATGTCCCGATGTTCTTTATTACATGTTATTTATTTGCTTAATCTCTGTTTCTTTGGAAACACTTTAGTCTAATCAAACTCTCAAATACTCAGTGATAAATATTACTCTTATTACTTCTGATCATATAAAACTTCTTAATAAGGTTGTACCTTGGGTTCAATCCTTAAGTATACTGCAATAAGGTTTTTTCTCGTGTATAGTGGGAAATTAGTGCACTGCTTTTGGTTAAACCTAGAAGTTACTCTTTTAGGGTTTTTATTGGTGCGACGTTTGAAGCCCCATCAAAATTAGCATCATTTTCGGGGACAACGGTAGTTAAATATTTTTAGAAGTCTAAGCATACTTAGGGTTTTTCTTTTTATTTGTTTATTTTTCTTAATAACTTTGAAAATCCTCTAGAACCGAGCACATCACTCGTAATCATTATTTCTTTTTAGGCACTTCCAGATATGAAAAGATCCAGAAGTCTTGACTCTAGATTTCCTTTCGATCTCAAAATTGAGAGAACCTTCAAAGAGCTTTGCAAGGAGAGAGTCGTTGAGTATGTGACAGCTGCGGAAGTAGCAATCCAAGCGTGCATCAACACAAAAATGATGACCCAACATGAATTAGTCTCCATGGAAGCTGGAGAACAAGCGGAGACCGAATTCAATACCAACTTAGAAGCCACACAAGACGTGGAGTGTGAGAAAGAACTATGAGATTTCTCCATCTCCATTGGCACTGAATTAACTCACCCTGTCTAACCCCTAGGCGACCCCGATCGAGATCAGTGCCCAATGGGTCAATTTGTTGTAAAACTCAACTTTTACGGGAAGGATCATAGATGATTGTAGGGAGCATCTCCTTAAATTCATCAACCTTTGCTCGATTATGAATCCAAGAGACCCCACTAATGATGCCATGTGACTCCAACTCTTCAAGGATTCCCTGACAGAAAAAGCCAGAGTTGACATAATGCTCTTCGAGGGGATCCAATCAACACATGGGAGGCCCTGGAGAAAAATTATATCCCCCAGTGACATACTCAATTTAGGGACAAATTACAAGGTTCAATCAAGATCTTGAGGAATCCTCGTACAAAGTGTGGGAGAGATTCATGAACTCCTTTGCAAGTTCCCGCATCACGATATCCATGAGAATCAAATAATTGAATTTGTTTCTCAAGGCATTGATGACGATGAAGAATTTTTCTTGACTACTCCTCCAAGGGAAATTTCATGCGATAAAGTTTTGACAGTGCCCAAAAGATCATCGACCTTGCAGTGGAAAATCAGACCCACTGATCCAGGCCTTCGGGCAAGGGCATACTTAAAGTATCCATGGTGTAAGATCGATCAGAACTCAAATATATCTCTAAAACATTAAAAGCCCTCTCCCTCCAACAAGATAACCTCGAGAAATCCTTCATTGCATATGAAAAAAAGAGCCAGAGTCCAGAATTACAGATCACCGTGCCTCTATGTGAATTCTACCATGCAGTTGATGTAGCACAATCCATTGCCAACAAATATATGATGCTTTCCATGAACATAAAATCGGGTAAAAATATATTGTTACTCAATTTGAACACATGAAGTCAATTCACAACGTTTAGGGGCAAGAATACTATTATCCAAATAAAGCTTGAAGTTACCCTAGTTTCCAATATGGGAATCCTATGGGAACCAAAAGCCCAAATCAGGCTTCGGTTCAACACACACATGATAGAGCACAAATGAATTACAATAGCCTATGAAACTACAAAAACTCCAGGTTCAATTTTCCTAGCCGAAACTACACCAGCAGTAGAAGCAATTCCAGAATCCAAATCAAGCCCCACCACTGCAGATCAAAGTTGCACCAACACAAGATGCAATAAAAATTTCTAGGAGATGATGACATTGTACTAAACTCAACTGGACAATGACAAGACAAATAAAAAGGCATTGGAAAAATCACTCAATTAGTGGCTAGTCAACAACCTCCAACTAAAACAATTGATGGCTAGCTAATAACAACCCCAAGCATCTGAAGCAACAAGAACAGTCTAATATTGTGACCACTGGGTTAGGAAGTGTGTACACTACACCTCCCTTTCCTCCCCTTCTAGTGATATCTTAAGCACATTAATTGAGACTCCACAACACCCGTCACCCATCTGGAGGATTAGACATTGGAATCTCTCGTGATGCCAACACAGTCCAGTACTAGTAAGGATATGACAGAAGCAATCTCGGTAGTCAATCATAGAGTTTCCACAATACCATGTATACACCATACATTCTGCATGCAAGATGATCCATACAAATCAAGCTCAGTGACCGACTCAAGAAATTCAAGGACACCATGAAGAAAGTCCATGGTAATATACCATTCCTAAACATGTTGACTGGAACATCGAGTCGGTGCAAGTACCTTAAGACAATGTTGTAAGGAAAATTTTTGACTTAAGAAATTGGGAAAACAAATTTATCACCAATTGAAAGGAAAAGTGATCCCGTATCATTAAAGATAGATTTTTTCTTTGGCAATGAATTATGCAGAAAAGGACTCACTGACCTGGGTGCCAACATATCTATTATGCCTTAGACTTTATTCTTGCACCTTGGGTTCACAGACCTGCTACCAATAGTGATGACCATATAGTTGGTGGATGCTTCCATCACTAAGACCTTGGGAATTATCAAAGACGTCCTAATAAAGCAAGGTCATTACAACTATGTTCCATGTGATTTCATGGTCAAGCATATCATAGAAGACAACCAGTTCCCACTAATTATGGGAAGATCATTGCTAGATATTGTGAGAGCTCTAGTAGACCTTGAAGCTGGAAAACTCATTCTACAACTAGGGAAAAATACCATTGAATACAATGTTCTTGAAGACCAGAAGAGGGTGCACAATTTAATTGAAGCTTTTACGGCGGAAGGCAACCTGGAACTACAACAATCACATCTGTAAGAGGCTGACCAAGATAACAGAATCTCGCCCATGGGGGAGCCATGCACATCTTCTATGTAGGATCCAAGGTCCAAAGGTTTGAATGATAAGGGTTTGGATACCTTGTCTGTTAACACAACCTAAATCACTGCTATTGTCGAGTGTGCAATGTTAAACCAGGACACTTGCTGGGAGGCAACCAAACCAATTTCCTTTTTCCTTTTATTTTTACTTTTTTTTATTTTCATTATTTTTGTCCATTATTTCCTCTTTCAAAATTCATTCTAAAACTAAGAGGGTGAGGAGAGAAGGATAAGGAAGAGTACCACACTTTTAATAGAAATAAATGGGTAAGTCGAAGTGATGGGAAAAACTCATGATGATATTCTCTAGCCCTGCCAAAAACTCCATGTTTCCCATTCGCTCAATTGATAGAAAATGGTTTCACAATCTTGTGAAATGATAAATGATGTGGTGAAGTTAGATACATTCCTTGATAGGATTTCTCTCTATATGTTTTTCATATTATAAATTGATTTTCTCCCACAAATAAATTGTCCTACTTTTCACTATAGTTATTATTCCTTGGAAACTGTTGTCATTTTTATCTCAATCATATTATCAATATTCACTGATAAGTTTTGATCAGGGTTATCTGAGAAAAGTTTGACGTGAATACCCAATACGCTAAGGATCACGCGTCCATGCACAACTGACAATCCTTTTCCGAGAACTCGTAATGAAACTTCAGGGTGGCTATATAATGTGTAACATACCAGATCTTGGGCCCTACCCTAGAACTTTGACATTTTGGTCTTAGTGAAACAAGGTTAAGGTTAGTATGAACCTAATGATCTAATGCAAGTAAAATCACCCTAATGGAACCTAATTGAATAGTAATTAAGATAATGGGCCATCAATGTGCCATATGATATATCTCATAAAAAGAAATCTCAAAGTAGAAACAAACTTCAAAATCCTAATCTACATATCAAAATAAGCCTACATGTCGATTTTCATCTAATTTGGACCACCTTGAAATATTAGGGTAGGTTTAGGAGAGAGAAAATTCATAAAAGCCATAAAGTAATCAATAATGTGAAATATAACTTCAAAAGATGGAAATAAAGGAAAATTTGTATTCAACACAATTAAGTTAACTTGTGGATGGAGTTTCACCTAATTTGGATAATCTTAAAGTCATTAATGCACGAGGAAAGAGAAAATGGTATATGATTTATTTAACACATCAAAAGTTCTAAAAAGGAAAATCTAATTTCATATTTGGAATCTACATGCCTAATTTGGCCTCTGTGTAACTTTTCACCCAATTTGGATAAAGTCTAAACCCTTAATTTAAGGGAGAGAAAAAGGAGCATTAATATGATATACCTTTGGTTTTAGTTGGGATTATTTAATGTCATGATTTATTTCCTTACTTCCATAAAGTCAAATGTGTCATGCGGCCTGGATTCTTTTTCTTTTTATCAGATGGCTCAGGTAGTTTCCTTGGTTTTGCAAATTCATCTAACAACACTTCTTTTCTCCTTCACCCATCCTACTCCTTCTAGGACTCTACAAGGATGGTAATCATATCCGGTCTCGATCTCTCTCTGGTGATCTCTCCCTCACCATCCACTCCACCTTCCGAGTGGATAGACCCCTAGTTTGCTTGGGTTTCCTACACTAGAGCTCCTAAACAACTAGACTTTTCTAAAGTTTATCCTTGTTTCTTCCCCTCGGGTCTCTGGCCCTTCCCTAACCCCAATCTATATAAGTTAGTAGCTATAAACGATCCTCAATGGTCTAGGAGCTTTTTGCCTATGATGCTTCTTCCTCTAATACCCCACACCCATCTTTCCCTACTCTATTTCTCACTATCATCAACCTCAGGTTTGTCAGCTTGTTCTGGACCACTGTGTTGTTTGCTCATGATTAGTTACTTGCTTGTGAGGTGTGGGCAACCTTCTTCTGGTTCCAATTGCTTCTCAGACCAAGTTTCTGTGGGGTTTTTTCACTGGTTTCTCAATTTTTTCTATGGAGTTCATCTCCTGGTAGCATGGTTATCCGCGAGCTCCTGGAGAAGATGTTCATTGATGGGTTGACCTTTGTGTCCCTTCTTTCCCTTTTATTTTTCATTTTTCCATAAGGGTATACTGGTCATTTAGCTTTTTATTGGCAAGATTTGACATGTTGGTTTGTTGATGACTAGAGTTTGACCTGGTTGACTGGTCTATGGTCATTGGTCAACATAAGCAACATGCATATGAGGTTCGGGCGAGCCTGTTCGTTGACATGGATTTTTCTGGAGTTTGGATTGGTTGCTTTTCAAAATTCCTAACAAATAATCTACTAATCAGAAAATTATACAAAAATAGTTATTGGACTCAAAAAAATAAGAGCTTTCTAATGATACTAATGTTGTTTCCTAAATCCAATGTTTGATTAAAAGTGAATATTAATGGATTAGTCGAATTAGATAATAACTTGTAAAATTTATAACTAATAATATATAGGTTAGAAAAATATAATAAAATATATTCTGAAATCAGGAAAAGGTAAACTGAAATATGGCATGGTTTTTATAAACTCATTCACACTTTAACTAAAGGTGTTTTCTAGGGTTTAAATAATGAATATTAAATTGACCTAAAATATATAAATATCCTTAATAGGTTCTTTGGAGGCCTAGGATTAGACCTAGACTTGGCTTTGGACAAAGTAGACTCTACAGAGAGGTTTGTTTGCATCTCCTATTATTCAATGTTGAGCAATTCACCTATATTTTCTTTTTCTTGGTCCTATGGACATTAGCCTATACATAATGTCTTTTTCTTTTGAAATTGTGCTTCATGTGAAGTACCCTACTTATTACTGATCTTGTGATCATGGATATTCTTTTGGACTCTCTCTTATGCTTTGTGAATGTTGAACTTAATTGATCATATGTGCTTCTTTGCCCACCTTGGTAGTGGATGTTTATATGGCACGTTTTGTGATGGTATGGATCTTCTGATCCCATTTTATACTTCATGGATGTTCTCATCCACCTTATTTGTTTATACTTGCTTATTCTTTTATTATGCATTATGTGGTGACTGCTAGTATAATGTTACATGTTATTTTATGTGGATGTGAACATTCCCACATATAAGTGCAGAGGTGATAATTCCTACATATGAAAATATATTTGAGCAGATGTGTATTTGGTCCTGCTTGGGTGGATGTATATAGTTCCTACCCACTCCATATTTAGAGTGGATGTATACAGTTTCTGCTCACCTCATATTTTTGGTAGATGTGTTATTTCCTACCTACATGTTATTATTGTCTAGTATTGTCACAAGTGAAACACATGGATGTGTTATTGTTTTATTTTGCTCTTAATTGTCTCTTTATTTGATATTCATTTCTTTTATGCCCGATTGGGTAGTACTTTACTTTTCTATGGGAAGACTTTTATTTTGATGTTCTTTATTCTTTTAAATTGCTCAATATTTGATTCAGTATGCACATACCAGCCTTTGTAGATGTCATCTAATTTTCTCTTCTTGTTGGGGTATGCTTCCAACCCTAGGTGAAGGACTTGGATGACATGGCATGAAGACTTGGACTTAACTTAAGGAGTTAAAGCTTGGAGACAAAGTTGTTATGGCTTAGATTTCCCTCTACTAGATCCTTATGATGTACCCTTTATGTAAACACTTATGGGAGATGATGTTGAGGTACTTTTGTAATCTTATGATAAATTGAATATAGTGAATGTTTTTATTCTGTTGCTAAAATTTGGTGTGATACATTCATGATGAATAAATTGGTTTCATCCCTTTGGCAAAAAAATTATGTTGGTGTTTGGTTTGGGATGTTGCCTTTTTATTTTAGTAGGGAGTGGTTCCTCACTGGGATCCTACTCTTTATAACATGGTATCAGAGCCCATGATAGTCATAATCTAACTATTTCAATTTTGTCTCCCTTATTATAACCCTTTACTTGGATAGTGACCTCTAGATGAAATGTTTCCCTAGATATTGCCTACATTTTTCATGAGGCGATCTTACCCTACCATATAGGTTAATGATGACAACTATAAAGTTAAAGAGGTGATTGCTTGAGGAAGGAGTCATGTTTTAAGGATGAGGTACTAGTAGGATGAATAGATCTTATTGTGGAAATTATGACTTGGTTTATCGCATTGATTTTGGTACCATCTTTGTTTTACCTCCAATGTTTCTTATCGACAAAAATTATTTTCATTGTACTGCTATATGTACAAAATTTTCTATGATTTGTCGATGTTTTCTTAAACTAAGTAACAATGAAGTGATATAGAGAAGCCGTAAACCTAGTCGTAACCCTAGTTCAGACTTTGGAGATATGACTAGGAATAAGTTGGTTTATATAAAGGTGTAGTGTGCCCTTTGTACCCTATGACTTTTTTGATCTTAGGGTTGATAGGTTAGAGACACGAGGACATAAACCTCAACCCTAGTTGATTCTAACTTGTTAGTTGGATACATGTATAATGTACATCTCTAAACATTCACAACTAAAGGTTATGTGGGTAACCCTAAATATTGTTTAGTTTGACTTGTTAGGTTAAACCTTTTAAGGGGTGGAGAGTAGTTGGTTGTTGATGTTTGGATCAATAGATTTCGAGGACGAAATTCTTTTAAGGAGTGGAGTGTTGTAACATACCAGATCTTGGGCCCTTCCCTAGAAATTTGACCTTTTTGTCTTAGCCAAATAAGGTTAAGGTTAGTATGAACCTAATGATCTAATGCAAGTAAAATCACCCTAATGGAACCTAATTGAATGAGTAATTAAGATAATGGGCCATTAGTGTGCCATATGACATATATCATAAAAAGAAATCTCAAAGTGGAAACATAATTCAGAATCGTAATCTACATATCAAAATAAGCGTACATGTCAATTTTCATTTAATTTGGACCACCTTGAAATATTAGGGTAGGTTTAGGAGAGAGAAAATGCATAAAATCCATAAAGTAATCAATAATGTGATATTTAACTTCAAAATATGGAAATAAAGGCAAATTCATATTCAACACACTTAACTTAACTTGTGGATGAAGTTTCACCTAATTTGGATAATCTTAAAGTCATTAATGCACGAGGAAAGAGAAAATAGTATATGATTTATTTAAGACATTAAAAGGTCTAAAAAGACAAATCTAATTTCATAATCAGAATCTACATGCCTAATTTGGCCTTTGTGCAAGATTTAACCCAATTTGGATAAAGTCTGAACCCTTAATTGAAGAGAGAGAAAAAGGAACATTAAAATGATATCACTTTATTTATATTTGGTATTATTTAATGCCACGATTTATTTCCTTATTTTCACCAAGTTGAAGGTGTCATGCGACCTGGATTCTTTTTCTTTTTATCGGACAGTTCAGGTAGTTACCTTGGTTTTGCAAATTCATCTGACGACTCTTCTCTTTCTCCTTCACCTGTCCTATTCCTTCTAGGACTCTACATGTATGCTAATCATATCTAGTCCCGATCTCTCTCTTTGGGGGTTCCCTATTCATTTTGATCTCTCCCTCACCATGCCCTCCACCTTCTGAGCCAATAGGCCCCTAGTTTGCATGGGTTTCCTACACTAGAGCCCCTAAATGACTAGAATTTCCTAAAGTTTATCCTTGTTTCTTCCCCTTGGGTTTGCGACCCTTCCCTGACCCCAATCTATATAAGTTAGTAGCCATAAATTATCCTCAATGGTCTGGAAGCTTTTTGCCTATGTTGCTTCTCCCTCTCGTACCCCACACCCCTCTTTCCCTATAATGCTTCTCTCTGTCATCAACCCCAGGTTCGTCAGCTTGTTCATGACCACCGTGTTGTTTGCCCAAGATTGGCGATTTTCTCATGAATCATGGGCATCATTCTTCTAGATCCAATTGCTTCATCGAGGTACAATTTTAGTTTTCCCCCTTTTGGTTCAGTTTTCTTCTATTTTGTTCTACTTCGTGTTTTGAGTACTCATCAAGACTGATTTTTGGTTTTCCATCTTCGGTGTGGTCTTCTGAGATCTTTGGGGAAGTTTTTGTGGGGTTTGATAACTGGTTTCTTAAGTTTTTCTCTAGTGTTCATCTCCTGGCAGCACGGTTCTTTGCGAGCTCCTAGAGAAAATGCTCACTGATGGGTTGACCTTTGTGCCCCTTATTTCCCTTTTATTTTTTGCTTTTTCGTAAGGGTATACTGGTCATTTCACTTTTCATTGGCAAGCTCTAACGCACTGGTGTTTGACTCGGCCGGCTGGCCTATGGTCATTGGTCCAAGTAAGCAACACACATATGAGGTTCTGGTGAGCCTTTTCATTGACGTGGCTTTTTCTGGATGTTGATTGGTTGCTTTTTGAAAATTCCTAACAAATAATCTACTGACCAGAAAATTATACAAAAATAGCTATTGGACTCAGAAAAATAAGAGCTTTCTAACGATATTGATGTTGTTTCCAAAATCCAATGTTTGATGAAAAGTGAATATTAATGGATTAGTCAAATTAGATAATAACTTGTAAAATTTATAACTAATAATATATAGGTTAGAAAAATATAATAAAATATGTTCTAAACTCAAGAAAAGGTAAACTAAAATATGGCATGTTTTTACAAACTAACTCACACTCTAAGAAAAAGGTGTTTTCTAGGGTTTGGATAAGGAATATGAAATTGAACTAAAATCGATATATATATATATATATCCTTAATAGGTTCTTTGGAGGCCTATGCTTGGACCTAGAATTGGCTTTGGACAGAGTAGACTCTTAAGAGAGGTATGCTTGCATTTCCTATTTTTCAATGTTGAGAAATTCACCTATATTTTCTTTCTCTTGGTCCTATGGACATTAGCCTATACACAATCTCTTTTTCTTTTGAAATTATGCTTCATGTGAAGTACCCTACTTGTTACTGATCTTGTGATCATGGATATTCTTTTGGACTCTCTCTTATGCTTTGTGCATGTTGGACTTAATTGAGCATATGTGCTTCTTTTCCCACCGTGGTAGTGGATGTTTTTATGGCACATTATGTGATGGTATGGATCTTCCGATCCTATTTTATACTTGGTGTATGTTTCCATCCTCCTTATTTGTTTATAATTGCTTATTCTTTTATTATGCATCATGTGGTGACTGCTAGTATAATGTTACATGTTATTTTATGTGGATGTGAACATTTCCAAATATAAGTGCAGAGGTGACAATTCCTACTTACAAAAATATATTTGAGCAGATGTGTATCCTTTCGTGTTTGGGTGGATGTATATAGTTCCTACCCACTCCATATATAGAGCAGATGTATATAGTTAGTGCTCACCTCATATTTTTGGTAGATGTGTTATTTCCTACCTACATGTTATTATTGTTAGTATTGTCACGGGTGAAACACATGGATGTGTTATTGTTATATTTTGCTCTTAATTGTCTGTTTATTTGAGATTCATTTCTTTTATGCTCAATTGGGTAGTACTTTACTTTTCTATGGGAAGCCTTTTATTTTGATGTTCTTTACTCTTTTAAATTGGTCAATTTTCTATTCAATATGCACATAACATCCTTTGCTGATGTCATCTATTTTTCTCTTCTTATTGGGGTACGCTTCCAACCCTAGGTGAAGGTCTTGGATGACATGGAATGAAGACTTGACTTAAATTAAGGAGTTAAATCTTGGAGACAAAGTTGTTATGGTTTAAATTTCCCTCCACTAGATCCTTATGATGTACCCTTTATGTAAACCTTTGTGGGAGATGATGTTGATGTACTTTTCTAATCTTATGATAAATTGAATATAGTCAATGTTTTTATTCCACTGCTAAACTTTGGTGTTATGATACATTCATGATGAATAAATTGGTTTCATCCCTTTGGCAAAGATTTTATGTTGGTGTTTGATTTGGGATGTTGCCTTTTTATTTTAGTAGGGAGTGGTTCCCCTTTGGGATCCCACTCCTTACATATTGTGAGGGGCATAGGACAATCAATACCAAGACTCACTAACGATCAAGCACAACCTAAGCCTCCATACCTCTCCCACGTTGACACCAGCCATGGTAGGAGCAAACATCAACACCAACAACATATTCCTACAAGGAGGCGGAAACCCTCCAATGACTGATGGGATTACTTCTGATCATGATCTGCCCATTACTACTCCCAGGAAACCTATGTCTCATGGGATCTTTGGTTAGTACACCCGACACATCATCAGGGGATGCCATCACAAGACTCAGATCCGCTGATCAACTGGCTCTATGATCACAAAGACATCACCCTAGAAGTTGGGCGTTGGTTGGATGCAGGCTATGGAGAATGGGGCACTCAGCCTAGGGCACCATCTCCTGCGCCCAATGAAGATCATGGCAATTGGTGGGAAAGATAGAGACGGGATGAGAGCATAAATAATAAAAGAAGATCCAACTCTTAGGATTCTATTGTGTACTCTTGGGACTGCTTCCTCCTCCATCTTCACCTCCCCTACCCTCAATATCAATTCCCTACCATATGTAACTTCTTTTTCCTAGAGGATGGGTAGAATTTTGAAGTTGGGAGTGGAGGGTGGGTGGTACATTATCTCTACCATCTCAACTCTAACCTTGCCCTTTCTAATCCCTAAACACTTCTTCTTTTTCTCCATCTTTTATTTTCATCTATCTTGTTTTCTTTTTTCTTTTTCATTTTTTTTGTGTGAGTTGTGACCTTTACCTAGCTGGTCACTTTGATGTATGGTAAAAATGGAAAATATATGAATTAATTGTTTTGTTTTCTTTTTCTTGATCTAACACGTAGAAAACAAAATTTTAAGGAATAAACATGTTTTGAACAATTTTGGGCCCCTATGACAATAACCAAGCATCCCTCCCCATTGCAAGTGATAATAAGCAGATGACATACAAAAGGTCAAGCCATGTGTGCTTCCAACATGACTTGCAACAATAGTCATGAATAATTCTTTACCCTATATATTAACTAAGTTAATTGATATAATATGATGATCTGATTCCAATACAATAATAAAATGGAGAATTACAAGTCAACCTCTTGACCCCACTCTTCTTCCATCACCTTTTACCTCTTCAACATCCATACAAGAACAAAAAATGAAATTTTGATCGTATGCCAAACCCTAAGTCCGGGGTGGCACCCCCTCCATAAGTACACTTCCTCTTCAATTTTCATCCACATGCAGCATGAATAAAAGAGGCCAATGAGCCTAAAAGAAAACATGAGGTCAACGTAAAGACAACCAACTAAAGAGTCTCAAGTCGAATTGAGGAGGGAAAAATAAAATTCCCAAGTCCCAAATAAGGTCTCAAGTTGAATAGAGGAGAGATCAGGGAATCTGTTTCCTTTTATGTATTTCTCCCCCTTTCGTCTATTTTGCATACCTAGGGGATTTATTATAATTCTCCCCAAATCAAACTAATACCCGTGACTTGTTTTGCTTCTATTTGCACAGATAGATCAGGAATATTATTGTTAAGAAAGTAGTTTGTTGCAGGTTCTAGAGTCTAACTATTAGAGGAACAAGCCCTAGTAGGGGGATATCCAAGTGTGACTATGTGACCCACAAGGAATAGGGTCTCTTGATCATAATCGGTGTAAAGGGGATGACAAGGTTTGCTTAGTTAGGAGAGGAAGGCCTGGAACCTTGTATCAATTGTTTATTTCATTTTTATTTTGCTTTACTCAGGATGAGCAAAGGTTTAAATATGGGGTGTTTGATGAGTATATTTTTACCCATTTTTACATGTTGTTTTATCCTCTTTTAGGGGTTGTTGTGTCTCTGTTTCTTAGTTTTAGCCTTATTTTCACTTAAATGCAATTATTTTCCTTTTTTTTGTATTTTAATGCATTTTCATTTGTATTTTGTGCAGAATCAACCAAAGTTGCCTAGATGGGCAATTGGGCCCTCACGATGTTATACCTCAAGGGAAGGAAGGCCCATAAGCTTTCTCTATGACCATCTTCCAACCACCCAATCAGGAGAGCGGCTATACCAATTGCCCAATTTGAGCCGCTCTCCAATCAGAGTCTTTCAAGTTCCTACATATTGACGCATATTGTCAACATTCAACCCATTATGGTTCATCCATGTTGGATCGCCAGAGGACCGGATCGAAGGTTCAAATTGAGCAACCCACATGACTCGCATGTTGGATCGAGTATGGGCCATGCAATCAGATGCCTTCTACCACAAGCATCCAACTTTAGGTTTAGAGGTGAGGAATGCATCTATAAAAGGGAACCCTTATTGTCCATTCAAAGGGGTCTCTAGTCCATGATTAGAAGCCACATTCTGTAGCACAAACCCTAGCAATGAGCAAGGAAGCAGCGGCCACAGGGAAGGGATTGGTCTTCTTGCACCAGGCATCATGGCCTTCTCCATCGTTCCTACTATCTATTTGTTGTTGTTGTCCCACGACATGAGCGAGTAGAAGCTTTGTGTTTGGGAATGGGGACTAGCCCCAATCACCTGTATTTTATCTTAGCTTGTATATAAACTCGATGATATAGTTGCTAAATAAAGTATCATTCTGCTCAATGCCTTGCTTTGCAAATTGATGACTTGTTCTGCATACTTGTTATAAACATGGATATGTAGGTTGTTGTGAGTGTGATTAGAGAACCAAAATGATCTTATTGTTCCCTCGAGTTGTCAACAAGGGATAGTGAGGCGAAGAACTTCAATCTTCTACACGTCAAGAATTGTCGGTTGTATGTAAAGGAGTTCACTAGTTTAAGCAGGGAACTTGGGTGTCGAGGATGGTCAGTTCCAAGGGATCTGTACTAGGTAAAAACTTGTATCCCATGAGGGTTCAACAACTAAAATTTGATTTAGAAATGATTATTGGAAAGTTAGATCTTGCTATGATAATTTTGATGGTCCGGGTAGTGAAACCCCATGCCCCGGTGCTCTTTATTTCATGTTATTTATTTTCCTTAACCTTTGATGCTTTGGTAACACTTTTGTTTAATCAATCTCTCAACTATTTGGTGATAAATATTACTCTTATTACTTCTGAATCTATAAAACTTCTTAAAAAGCTTGTCCCTTGGGTTTGATCCTTAAGTATAGTACAATAAGGCTTCCGCACACGTGGAGTTAGGAATTAGTGCACTTCTTCTGGTTAAATGTAGATGTTACTCTTTTAAGTTTTTTATTGGTGCAACATTTGGAGCCCCATCAATCAACCAATAGGTATCTAATAATTGTAATACATTATATATTTTCTCGATTTAAAATTTAATAAAGTCACACTTATCCATCAATATGTATACTACATAGTCTAAAACTAAGAGCAAGTCATCATGTAGATGTTTTGACTTAAACTAAAACATAAAATATAGGACATTATGACTACTAAAGTAAACCACTAAATATCACATAGTCTCGATTAATGAAAGTAAACCCATACAATGGTAGCTACTTTTTACTTTTGTTAAGGTGTAATAATATCATGACATCATAGATATTATGTCGATACATGACTGATATTATGTGAAAATATACTAAGATAATGCTTTATTTTTATGAGATGACTCATACATGGATGTCAATTAGGTCACCCTATAAACATTAAGGAGTATGTTGGGTCTGAACGCAACCTAGTTTGATGTTAATCATATCCCCAACTCCGACACTAATGACATGGGTCAAAAAAATCATTGGTCCTTCCCCCTCTATTTTATGAAGAGAATGAATATTTTTACCGAAGGATTAGAAAAACATTGGTCCAAATACACCACGGGAAATGATTTGGAAGATCCAAAATGAAAAAGAGGTTTCCCTTCTAGCAACAATATAATGAAGACAATCAATAATTATAGATTGTTAGGAAACTTAATTGAAATCCAAACAATACTTATGGATGAGTGACCAAAATTTAATAGGTCTATTTAGGAGGGCTCTAACCACGTATGTAATGACCCCCTCCCCCTGTTATCCCTTATTCAAGAAGACTGAGAGGGTAAGGGCCATTACCATAAATACAGGACCGATGATCTGACTTTTATATTTTTTACATCAAAATTAAACATGAAATCAATTATCGCCATGAGATAAATAGAGTGTAGACATATTTTAACATGTATTTCTTTTTTTTTGGGTCAGTTTAACATATATTTCTTGATTTACAAAAAATAAAAAATTACACATTATTTAATAGTATTGTAAACATATTAATGTGACACCATGTACTACTAAGAAACTATCATAGTTCCTTTGAATTTTACTTTTTCTTGCATGATTTACACCAATAATAGAATAATATTAGCATACATCATTTTGATAAGTAAAATATAAAAGTATAGAATTATGTACTTGCTATATTTTTTATATATAACTATTTATACATAATATAACAATATTTGATATCTAATAGAGTATACCATTCCTTATAGACATGGTTTTTTTTTGTTTCTTCACTACCCATATAACTATGTACTTGCTATTATTATACACTTAATTATTTATATATTATATGAACTATTAGATATTTCGTTAAATATACAATTAATTATAGATATCAATTTTTATTTCCACATTACCTATACAACGATGTACCTTATATATTAGTTATACAATTAATTATTTATGCATGATACAAAATATTAGACATTTCATAAAACATACAACTATGCACTTTTTTTTTCCTTTTTTTTAACCCCCCACCGCCTCACACCCTCTGCACTCACCCACGATCTCTTCTGTCCTATTTTTATGTACCACACTCTTTATTCATTTCATAGGAGATGTATCCTATATATAACCACAAATGTAGACATAGAATACCTGTACCACATTACCTCTTCCTTGCATGTCGATCACCCTCTCTTTCACAAGTCATGCCTACTGACATGTTTACACTATCACTAATCATATTCTTATTCCTTCCTCTCCTATAAAAATGCCCCTATCTTCGTAGGCATTGTTGCTAAACCCAATGGACAGAGAAGCCAATGACAAATTTTAGAGAGATGCCAACTTCAATCTGCACACCACTAGCTACAAGCAACCCCCGGAGGGGGTTATTGCCAATCAAGGTTCATCTAGTGTAGCCAAGACACCACTCATGTCCTGCAAATATTGATGCATGATATGGACCTTGATAGCCACTTAAGCCAGGTGTTGGAGGACCTCCACTACGTGATGGTGATATGTCTCAACATAAACTATCTCAGCAAGGTTATACCGTAGTCTCTCACAGGATTGAAAGAACTCAAGTTGTTGAACTTCAGCATATCCATCAGCTAGCCGAATTGAAACTGTCACCAAATACATTAATTGTATATTTCATTAAATGTCAAATATTTTGTATGATGTATAATAATTAAATGTATAACTAATATAACAACTACATAGTTGTATAGGTAATGAGGAAATAAAAAAATAATATCTATAATTAATTGTTTATGTAATGAAATATCAAATAATTTATATAATATATAAATAATTAAGTGTATAACAGATATGGAAAGTACATAGTTCTATATGAAATGAAGAAAAAAAATGACATCTTTAAGCAACAATATACTCTTTTAGATATGAAATATTGTTATATTATGTATAAATAGTTATATCTATAAAAAATATGGCAAGCACATAATTCTATAGTTGTAGATTTTACTTGTGTAGATGATTATGCTAATATGATTCTATTATTGGTGTAAATCTTGCAATAAAAGTAAAATTCGAATGAACTATGATAGTTTCTTAGTAGTACAGGGTGTCACAATAATATGCTTGTCATACTATTAAAATATGTGTAATTTTTATTTTTATAAATAAAAAAATTTCTTTTAAAATATGTCGACACTCTATTTATCTCATGGTGATAATTGATGTCATGTTTACTTTTGATGTATATATATTAAGTCTAATATTGTGTGTTGACGCAGATGTAAATCAAGATATCTCTTGATTTATAAAAATAAAAAAATTACGCATATTTTATTAATATTATTAACATATTAATGTGACACCATGGTGTAACATGTGAATTATTTCTATTAAGTCTAATATTGTGTATTGATGTAGATGTAAGTTCCGAAGAAGCAGGTTACCTAAAGTCATTGACCCAATCATCCTCTTGCAAATATTGATAGTTTGATCAACCTAATTATCTGCAAATAGTCCTAGTGTGGAACTAAGAACAACTCCAGTGTCACCAATAACACATTGTTATACTTTTGGATCATTTCAATATTATCATCCTGGTCATCATTTGAAGTTTCATCATTATCTCCCCTCTTCCTCAAAATTTTCATTATCATTTGAATCTAATGAAGGGACATTTCTTGAAGGACGAACATCATCAACATTGAGAGTGACATTTATATTACTGGAGTGAACTTGGCTCAACAAATTCATATTGTACTCCCAATACGGATATGATAATATTAGAAGGGGTAAACATAGATCTAGAAGGATCAACAACTTGAGTCATATTATAGTCATGATACAGAATTTTCTCAAGATATACATCAAGGGGATAGCCAGAATAGAGAGTTTACATGATTCTATAAGCTTCATCATACAATAATTTAACAAGTTCACTTTTCACAACAATAAATATATATGTGAATTTGATGGAGAATTTTATGGGATCAATTGCTAATAGGGTGTGAATGTAGGATTTGAAGTCCAATAGAGTATTAAATTAAGTAGTTGTACATGCCTATATGATTGTATGGAATAAGATCCATCCAGAAGAAAGTGACCATCTTAATGCAACATTGTAATAGGAGGGAAAGTGACAATTTTCCTAATTTAACAAGTACTATGTAAGGATTCTAGATTTAAACTCTAGATCTTTTTGATATCCATTAATTTAAGTTGCTAAGAATCTATAATTTGTTTTAGTTACATTATATATTAATACAATATATACTAATGAATGATAGAAAACATGCTTGTGGAGAGACTTATCACTTAGAACAAGATAAGAGAAACCTGAATAATAATAAGAAGATAACAACAAAGCTCCTAAACACGAATCAAATAGAAGGAAATGCTCCTTTTTTCTCCAGAATATGAAGAAAAGAAGATATTTAAGCCTTCAGATTAATATATATGTACTTGCAATGATATACACACTATGATTAAGAGAGGTAAGAAGAAGAGTAAGAAGTAGAACAAGAAAAATTGAAGGTGAGATTTAGAGGAGTAGAAGGGGTTGAAATTTATAGGAGAAATTTCTAACTACTGTAAAAATAATTGTTGCAAAATAGTAAAATTTCCCATGGCTCCCTCAGCCATGCAACATCCCCTGACCTGATTTCGTGTGGCACCCCCAAGATAAATATGCCAGTGGACATAATATTTAATACAACTATTTTTGTATGACTGAGTCATTTTCTATAACTTTTGTAAGTTTAGGGGATTTCTAAAATTTTCATTGAGAGAGGGAAGTATAAGTACCGTTTTCTTAACAATGTTGGCTGCTTGATGGGGAACCAGTGTGGTCCTCTATGATTTGAGGGTTCTAAGAGATCACCCTCAAAAAGGTATGCTGGCGCAGATCCAAGCCCTAGGCCTACCAGTCTAAGCCCCAAACTGACCTGATTCACGTGCTATTTCTTCCTACTCACCCATCTGGGACTGCACTCGAGGTGCATGCATTGTGGTAGAGTTGTGATTTCTTGGTTCGTTAGAGCCTAGAGTGGGACTAATCCGAGCAATGGAAGTGATCACATACCAGCTAGTTGTGACCACTGAGGTTTCGTGGAGTCATTTATGCAAAGATGCTTTTGAGGAAACTTAGGGTGGAATGCCCCAATACTTGTATGATGGATGTGTTGAGAGAAGTTAGGGGAAGAAGATGGAGGTTGCGAAGTGAGTTAGAGTTCAAGAGAGAGGGAAAAGAGGGGGAATGAAATGGGGAAGGAGAAAGGAATCTAATCAATCTCTCTGATGCTGAAAAGAGCGAGAATTGGGATAGAATGAGGGGTGCCATGGAGTAGTCATATGGTGGCAGAACCATTGGATTTGACCTATCATACAGAGTTGGGATGCAAATTCCCAACAATTAGATTTGGAGGTCTGATCCATGGCTCCCCATCCAAGGGTCATTAATGAGCCAAACAGATAAAAAAGATTGTCTAGAGTGGAAATAAACAAATGGTTAACATGGATAAGCATCCCTTTAATTGAGTTGCATGCTCCCAAATATTTGGTCCCATATATGGTCAAATATAATTGAAAAGGATAACGTCAAGGTTAATACCAAGTAATTTTCAAATAGACATATCTTTTTCATACTATCTCATAAAAGAGAAAATTTGATGCGATGGAAATGTGAGAGTGTCTCCTACACAATGACCGCAATATCAAGATATAGTGAGACACATATATAATGTTAAAATTGGTATGAAGTGGTGATGTATAAATTGGATGCAACCTAGGTTTAAAAATCAAATTGAGGGTCACTCTAGTCATGTGAACTCAAGATGAAAACAAATTACATCAAAATATATCAAAATCATGAAATTATGGAAGGAATGAGGAGTGCAAAAATACAAAGTAGATAACACATATATGAGTAGAGAAAAAGTCTAGGTTACCATAGTTTCCCTTTAAAAGAAATTTATATGTAGATAAAAGTTGGACATGATGCACATTTTATAAGATATTCAAATTGGATGAGAATAGATTCATTAATCAGTCAAAATGCGGGAGATCATTTTTGTATCATGTAATCACATAGTATGGCAAGTAGTTCATTTGAAAGTTTCGGTTTAAGCTGACGAAAACCATTGACTTGATCCAACATTTATTTCTTATCACCACCTCTTAGGAAAACATATGACGATTATTCTATAAAGTGTGTCGGATGATTTGAGTTTGTTTTGTTAATTTCATATAAACACCTCTCAGTTTGGTTTTAAAAGGTGAAACTCTTTATGTGTGGCCAAAACACTTACCCAATCTGAACCCAACATGCTACTGGTCATGGATCAGTCCACGGTGTCATATCGCTCACCGAATATGAACCTAATAGGTGATGGTCCAATAATAAGTATATTTTACTTATATTTACATGTTGTTTTATCCGCTTTTTAGGGGATTTTGTGTCTCTATTTCTTATTTTTAGCCTTATATTCACTTAAATGCAATTATTTTCGCTTTTTTGTATTTTATTGCATTTTCATATGTATTTTGTGCAGAATCAACCAAAGTTGCACCACGAAGCCTAGTTGCATGATTGGGCCCTCACAATGTTATACCTTAAGGGAAGGAAGGTCTAAAAGCTTTCTCTATGACCATCTCCCAATTACTCAGTCAAGAAAGCGACTCTACCAATCGCTCGAATCGATTTTCTCTCCAACTACACGCTTCCAGGTTTCTACATCTTGACGCACTCTCTCATCATTCATCCCATTCTAGTTCATCCATGCTCGCTCGCCAGAGGATCAGATGCAAGGTTCAATTTTAGCAACCCACGTGAGTCTCCTATTAGACTGAGTATGAGCTATGCAATCAGATACCTTCAACCACAAGCATTCCTCTTTAGGGTTTCAGAGGAGAGGAATGCATCTATAAAAGGGGACTTGTGTCATCCATTTAAAGGGGTTTCTGATTGGTGATTAGAAGCCATATTCTGTAGCACAAACCTAAGCAAGGAGCGAGGAGGTGTCAGACACAATGAAGAGATTGGTCTTCCTACACTGGTTGTCATGGCCTTCTCTATCGTTCCTACTATCTCTTTGTAGTTGTCCCTCACAATGAGCGAGTAGACACTTTGTGTTGGGGAATGGGAACTAGCCCCGATCGCCATATTTTATCTTAGACAATATCTAAACTCGATAATATAGTTGCTAAATATAGTATCATTATTCCTAATTCCTTGGTTTGCAAATTGACAACTTGTTCTGAATATTTGTTATAATCATGGATATGCATGTAGTTGTGAGCATGATTAGAACACCAAAATGATCTTATTTCCCCCCTGAGCTATCAGCAAGTGATAGTGAGGCAATGAATTTCATTCTCCTACGTTCCAAGGATGATCGATCGTAATTAAAGGTGGTCAGTAGTATAGGCAGGGAACTTCGGTGCCGAGGATGGTCGGTTCCAAGAGAGTCTATACTAGATGACGGCCTATATCCTGTGAGGGTGCAACAACTAAAGATCAATTTAGCAATAATTAGTGGAGATTAAATCTTATTACAATAATTACGCAAGCCCATGTACCGAAATTCCATGCCCTGATGTTGTTTATTACATGTTATTTATTTCTTTATTCTTCGTTTCTTTGGAAACACTTTAATCTAACCAAACTATCAAATACTCAGTGATAAATATTACCCTTATTACTTATGAATATATAAAACTACTTAAAAAGGTTGTCCCTTGGGTTTGATCCTAAAGTATACTATAATAAGGCTTTTGTTCGTGTATAGTTGGGAATTAGTGCACTACTTTTGGTTAAACCTAGAAGTTAGTCTTTTAGGATTTTTATTGGTGTGACGTTTGGAGCCCCATCAAAATTAGCAACGTTGCCAGAGACAACGGTAGTTAAATATTTTTAGAAGTATAAGCGTAATTAGGATTTTTCTTTTTATTTATTTATTTTTCTTGATAACTTTGAAAATCCTCTAGAATTAAGAACATCACTCACAATCATTCTTTCTCTTTTAGACACTTCTATCCTATGCAGACATCTAGAACTCTTCACTCCAAATTTTCTTTCGATCTCAAAATCGAGAGAAACTTCAGAAAGTTTCGCAAGGAGAGATTCGTGGAGGATGCAATGGATGAGGAAGCAACAATCCAAGCATGCATCAATGCAAAAATCGCAACCTAACATGAATTACTCACCATGAAATCTAGAGAATAGATAGAGGCCAAATTCAAGACCAACTTAGAAGCTACCCAAGTCGTGGAGCGTGCAAAAGAACTATGAGATTTCTCCATCCCCAAAGGCACTAATTTGACTCACCCAGTCCAACCCCCAGGAAACCAGATCGAGATCAAATCCCAATGGGCCAGTTCGTTGCAAAACTCAACTTTTACGGGAAGGATCAGAGATGATTGTAGGGAGCATCTCCTTAAATTCATTGACCTTTGCTCGATGATGAATCCAACAGACCTTGTTGATGATGCCATGTGACTCCAACGCTTCAAGTATTCCCTGAAAGACAAAGTTAGAGCTAGTATAGTACTCTTTGATGAGATCCGATCAACACATGGGAGGCCCTGGAGAACAAATTCCTAGAAAAATTCTATCCTCCCTCAATGACATACTCAATTCGGGGATAAATTACAAGGTTCAATCAAGTTCCTAAGGAATCCTCATAAAAAGCATGGGAGCAATTCAATGAAATCCTATGCAAGTTCCTGCATCAATATCCTAGAGAATCAAATCATTGAATTCTTTTATCGAGGCAATTATGACAAGATGAAGAAATTCCTTGACTCCTCCTAGAAGGGAAATTTCATGGGAAAAAGTTTTGATAGTGCCCTAAAGATCATTGACCTTGCAGTGGAAAATCAGACCCATTAGACTAGGCCTTTTGGGCACGAGCATACTTAAAGTAAACATGGTAGAAGATCGATCAGAACTCAAATATATCTCCAAAGAATTTAAAGCCCTCTCCCTCTGGCAGTTGAATCTCAAGAAAACCTTCCTTGCGTATGAAAGAAAGAGCCAGACTCCCCAAGTACTCATCGTGCCTTTGTGCAAATTCTATCATGCAGTTGATCACAACACAATCCATTACCAACAAATATATGTTGCTTTCCATGAACATCAAATCAGGAAACAATATATTGTTACTCAAGTTGAACATGTGAAGTCAATTCCCAATATTTCAGGGCAAGAATACTATAATCCAAATCAAGGTCGAAGTTACCCTGGTTTCCACTATGGGAATCATGTGGGAGCCAAAAGCCCAAATTAGGCATTAGTTCAACACACACTAGATAGAGCACAAATATATTATAATAGCCTATGCAACTAGGGAAATTTCAGCATCAATTTTCCCAGCCGAATCTACCAGCAGCAGATGCAATTCCAGAATACAAATCAAGCCCCACCACTGTAGATTGAAGCTGCACCTATGCAAGACCCAATGAAAAACTCAAGCAGATGATGACATTGTACTAAACTCAACTGGACAATGACACAAAAATCAAAAGGCAATGGAAAAATTGCTCAATTGGTGGCTAGTCAACAACCTCCAACTGGAACAATTGCTGGCTAGCCAGAAAACTACCCCAACCATCTGGAGCAACAAGAATAGTTGAATATCGTGATGACTAGGTTAGGGAATGTGTACACAACACCTCCCACCTCCTTCCCTTCCAGTGATATCCTAAGCACATTAATCGAGACTCGACAATGCCCGATCACCCATCTGGATGATTAGACGTTGGAATCTCTTGTGATTCCAACATAGTCCAGTACTAGTAGGATACAAAAGAAGCAATCTCATTAGTCAATCATGGACTATCCACAATACCAATGTATACACCATACATTCCACATGCAATATGCTCCATACAGATCAAGCTCAATGATCGACTCAAGAAATTCAAGGACACCATGAAGAAAGTCCATGGTAATATACAATTCCTAAACATGATGACTGAAACATTGACTTGGTGCAAGTACATTAAGACAATGTTGTCAAGAAAATGTTTGACTTAAGAAAGTGGAGACAACAAATTTATCGCCAACTGAAAGGAAAATTGATCCAGGATCCTTGTGGATAGGTTGTTTCTTTGGCAATGACTTATGCCGAAAAGGACTCACTGACCTAGGCACCAACATATCTATTATGCCTTACATTTTATACCAGCACCTAGGGTTCACAGACCTTCTACCCATTGTGATGTTGGTGGATGCATCCATCACTAAACACTTGGTAATGATCGAAGATATCCCAGTAAAGCTTGGTCACGATACCTATGTTCCATGTGATTTTGTGGTCATGCATATCATAGAAGACAATCGGTTCTCGCTCATTAAGGGAAGACCATTCCTAGATACTATACAAGCTCTAGTAGACGTCGAAGTTGGAAAACTCGTCCTTGAACCAGGGAAAAAGACCACTGAATACAATCTTCTTGAAGACCTAAAAAGGGTGAACAATTCAATTAAAGCTTTTACGGCGGAAGGTAGCCTGGAACTACAACAAACATATCTGCAAGAGGCTGACCAAGATAACAAAATCCTTTGCATGGGGGAGCCATGCACATCATATATGCATGATCCAAGGTCCACATGTTTGAATGATAAGGGTTTGGATACCATGCTTGTTAACTCAACTTAAAACACTACTATCTTTGAGTCCATAATGTTAAACTGGGACACTTGATGGGAGGCAACCCAACCAATTTTCTTTTTCTTTTTGTTTTTTACATTTTGTATATTTTCATTATTATCATCCATTATTTCCTCTTAATAAATCTATTCTGAAACTAAGAGGGTGAGGAGATAAGGAGAAGGAAGAGTACCACACTTTTGATAGCAATAAATGGGTAAGCTAAAGTGACGGGAAAAACTCATGATGACATTCTCTCACCCTACCAGAAACTCCATGATGCCTAGTCGCTCTATTGACGGGAAGAGGTTTCACAATCTTGTGAAATGATAAACGATGTGTTGAAGTCAGATATGTTCCTTGATAGGATTGCCTTGATATGTTTTTGCTATTATAAAATGATTTTCTCCTACAAATGAATTGTCCTACTTTTCACAAGAGTTATTATTCCTTGGAAACAGTTGTCATTTTTATCTCAATCCAATTATCAATATTTGCTGATAGATTTTGATCAAGGCTTTCCAAGAAAAGATTGACATGAATACCCTATGCGCTAAGGATCATGCGTCCATGAACAACTGACAATCCCTTTCTGGGAACTCGTAACGACACTTCAAGGCGGCTATATAATGTGAGAGGCATAGGGAAAACAACACCATAACTCCTTGATGATCAAGCACAACCTAAGCCTCCATATCTCTCCTGTGTTGACACCAACCATAGAAGCAACAATCATCAACATCAACAACAGATTCCTACAAGGAGGCAACACCCTCCACTGACTGATGATATTCCTTATGATCATGATCTGCTCCATTACTACTTCTAGGACACCTATGTCCCATGGGATCTCCGGTTTGTACACCTGGAACATCACCATGGGATGCCATCGTAAGACTCGGATTTGATGTTCAACGAGATCATGATCAGCAAGCCATCCCCATGGAAGTTAGGAGCTGCTTAGACACAAGTTTTGGAGAATGGGGCGCTCAGCCTAGGACACCATCTCCTCAGCCCAATGAAGATCATGGAAACTAGTGGGAACGATCGAGTCGAGATGAGAGAATAAACAACAAAAGAAGATCCAACTCTTATGGTTCTGTTGTGTGCTCTTGGGACTACTTCCTCCTCCATCTCCACCTCCCCTACCTTCCATATCAATTTCCCTCCATATGCAACTTCTTTCTCCCCAAGGGCGGGTAGAATTTTGAAGTTGGGGTTGGAGGGTGGGTGGTACATCATCTCTACCACCTCAACTCTAACCTCCCCTTTCTCATCCTCAAACACTTTTTTGTTTTCTCTTTCTTTTATTTTCATCTATCTTGTTTTCTTTTGTCTTTTTCTTTTTTTTGTGAGTTGTGACCTTTTCTTAGTCAGTCACTTTGATGTATGTTAAACATGAAAAATATATGAATTAACTATTCATTTTTCTTTTTCTTGATCTAACCCGTGCAAATGGAAATTTAAGGAATAAACATGTTTTGAACAATTATAGACCCCAATGACAACAACCAAGAATCCCTCCCCCTTGGAAGTGATGATAAGAATATGGAATCTAAAAGGTCAAGCCACATATGCCTCCAACATGACTTGCAACAATACTCATGAATACTTCTTTGCCCTATATATTAATTAAATTAATTAATATAATACAATGATTTGATTCCAATATAGTGATAAAATGGAGAAGCACAAGTTATCCTCTTGACCCCACTCATGTTCCATCACCTTTCACCTCTTCATCATCCATACAAGAAAAAGAAAATGAAATTTTGATCGTATGACAAACCCCAAGTCCGGGGTGGCATCCTCTCCACAAACACACCTCATCTTAAATTTTTGTCCACATGCATAGCATGAATAAAAGAGGCCAATAAGCCCAAAAGAAAATGTGCAGTCAATGTAAACACAACCAAATAAAGAGTCTCAAGTCGAATATAGGAGAGAAAAATAAAATTAATGAGTCACAAATAAGGTCTCGAGTCTAATAGAGGAGAGATCAAGGAATCAGGTTCATTCTATGTCTTTCTCCCCTTTTTGTCCATTTCGCATACCCAAGGGATTTATTAGAATTCTCACCTTAATAAAATAATATCCTTGACTTATCTTACTTCTATTTGCATGTACAGATCACGAGTATTATTGATATGAAAGTACTTCATTGTAGGTTCTGGAGTCTAGCAATTAGACGAACAATCCTCAGTTGGGGGATATCCAAGTGTGACTACGTGACCCACAAGGATTAGGGTTGCTTGATAAAAAAATGGTGTAAAGGGTACTACAAGGTTTTCTTAGTTAGGAGAGGAAGGCCTGGAACCTAGATTCAATTGTTGATTTCAATTTTATTTATCTTTACTCAGAATGAGCAAAAGTTTAAGTCTGGGGTAGTTTGATGAGTATATTTTTATCCATTTTTACATGTTGTTGTATCCTCCTTTAGGGGTTGTTGTGTTTCTATTTCTTAGTTTTAGCCTTATATTCACTTAAATGCAAATATTTTCCCTTTCTTCATATCTTAATGAATTTTGATATGTATTTTGTACAAAATCAGCCAATTTTGGACTGTGACACCTAGATGGACGATTGGATCCTCACGATGGTATACCTCAAGGGACAGAAGGCCCATAAGTTTTTCTATGACCATATTCCAACCACCCAATCAAGAGAGTAGCTCTGCCAATTGTTTGACTCGAGCTTCTCTCCACTCAGGGTCTTCTAGGTTTCTACATCTTGACGCACATTGTCAACATTCATCCCATTCTAGTTCATCCATGTTGGATCTCTAGAGGATCGAATGGAAGGTTCAAATTGAGAAACCCACGTGAGTCGCCTGTTGGACCGAGTATGGGCCATGCAATCAAATGTCTTCAACCACAAGCATCCAACTTTAGGGTTTTAGAGGAGAGGAATGCATCTATAAAATGGAACCCTTATCGTCCATTCAAAGGGGTATTTGGTTGATGATTAGAATCCACATTCTGCATAACAAACCCTAGAATGGAGAAAGGAGGCAGCGATTATAGTGAAGAGATTGGTCTTCCTAAACTAGGAATCATGGCCTTCTCCATCGTTCCTTGCATTATTTGTTGTTGTAGTCCCTCACCATGAGTGAGTAGAAGCTTTGTGCTAGGGCATGGGGACTAGCCCCAATCGCCTGTATTTTACCTTAGCTTGTATCTAAACTCGATAATATAGTTGCTAAATAAAGTATCATTATGCTTGATGCCTTGCTTTGTAAACTGATGACTTGTTATGCTTACTTCTTATAACCATGGATATGCAGGCTGCTATGAGCATGATTAGAACACCAAGAGGATCTTATTGTCCCCCTGAGCTGTCAACAAGGGATTGTGAGGTGATGAACTTCAATCTGCTATGTGTCGAGAATGGTCAGTCGTAAGTAAAGGAGTTCAGTAGCATAAGCGGGGAACTTGGGTACCCAGGATGGTTGATTCCAAGGGAGTCTATACTAGGTGACGACTTGTATCTCATGAGGGTGCAACAACTAAACCTTGATTTAGTAATGATTATTGGAGAGTTAGATCTTATTATGATAATTATGTAGGACTGGGTAGTAAAACCCAATGACCCAGTGCTCTTTATTCCTATTATTTATTTCCTTAATCTTTGTTGCTTTGGCATCACTTTAATTTAATCAATCTCTCAACTACTCGGTGATAAATATTACTCTTATTACTTTTGAATCTATAAAATTGTTTAAAATTGTTTTCCCTTCGGCTAGATCCTTAAGTATAGTACAACAAGGCTTTCACTTGCATAAATTGAGGAATTAGTGAATTGGTTTTGGTTTAACCTAGAAGTTACTCTTTTAGGATTATTATTGGTGTGATGTTTGGAGCCCCATCAATCAACCAATAGGTGTCCAGTAATTGTAATACATCATATAGTTTCTCAATTTAAAATGGAATAAATTCACACATAACCATCAAAATGTATACTACATAGTCTAAAGCTAAGAGCAGGTCATCATGTAGATGTTTTGACTTAAACCAAAACATAAAATATAGGACATTATGACTACTAAAGTAAACCACTAAATATCACATAGTCTCGACTAATGAAAGTAGAACCATGCTATGGTAGCTGCCTTTTCCTTTTATTAAGGTGTAATAATATCATGACATCATAGATATTATGTCGATACATGACTGATATTATGTGAAAACATAATAAGATAATGCTTTACTTTTTATGACATGGCTCATACATGGATTCCAATTAGGTTACCCTATAAAAAGTAATGAGTATGTTGGGTCTAACCACAACCAAGTTTGATGTTAATCATATCCCCAACCCTGACCCTAATTACATGGGTCAAAAAAATCCTTGGTCCTCCCCCTTCTTTTTTATGAAGAGAATGAATATTTTTACTGAAGGATTCGAAAAAAATTGATCCAAATCCACTACACATAATAATTTGGAAGATCCAAAATGAAAAAGAGTGTTGTTTTCTAGCAACAATATAATGAAGACAATCAATCGTTATAGATTGTTAGGAAACTTGATTGAAATCCAAACAATACTTATGGGTGAGTGACCAAAATTTAATAGGTCTATTTAGGAGGGATCTAACCAAGTGTATAACGACCCCCTCCCCATGTTATCCCTATTTAGGCAAACTGAGAGGGCAAGGGCCACTACCATAAATATAGGACAAATGATTTATCCAATAACAAAAAATACTTAATAAATTTTCACTAAATGGAAAAGATTTTGAACATTATAAAAATAAACTTTCCAATAAGGTGTTACATGGTGTGGGAACTACTATTTGGAACAAAAATAAACTCTATCTATCTATATCATCCAAGAAAATCATTGAATCTTTTCTTTTGGTGCCTTCTTCTCTGGGTGTCCATCTTTCATCATTAATTGCAGGATATCAGTAGATTAACCTAAAACTATGTGAATCCAAAAAAAAATCAGTATAATAAGTTATACTCGTATGTGAAGTAAACAAAATCTTTGCATCTAGTTGTAACAACATATTCACATAAATTATTATTACATCATCAAAATTAACATTGTCATCATAACTACTCAACCCTAATCTATCCAACCTCTATGAACCCCTTTAGGGATTTGTCCCTGCATTGGATATAGGCCACCTCTCCCCTTGGGTGCTAGGGTGCCATACCAGTTTTCCCCAGCCAGGGGTTGATCTTCGATGATCCTCTTCCCCTGAGGCTTACTCATCATTTTTCTTATGTTTCCATACATCCATAGGTGACATAGGATTCAACTACTCGCTTTTGTATAAAGTGATATCCATAGTGACTTTATAGATTGCAGGAAATAAATAAACAAGAAAGAGTTTATTTGCAATCATTTCGACAATCCTCAGAAAACATCGACAAACTTATGTGATTAGTCTTATCCATAACCACATACCTTACTTAGGAGTAACTTGATGTCCAAGACAAAGTCAACAAGCGAAACCAATCAAGCAACTACCTTGAAAATAAAGCATAATACCCATGTATTATTATTATTTTGTCCAAGTTAGGGTTTCATTAGGGTTTTGGATTTCCAAACTATGATCATCATGGTTAGTTCCATTTTGGTTTATAAACCCTAATTTTATCATCATATGCATTTTTAACTCAAGAAAAATATAATTCATCAAATTATGGATTATTAGTGTAAAATTAGATCCAAGGTCCCCTTTTTATACAAAAAGACCAGTGATTGATCATTAAATAGATTAAGATCATCAAAACATAGAAGTTAGGCGTCATGTGCATTAAACACATTAAATATGGAAACTTTTGGGCACCTTTTGGACTAAATTCCAGTCTAGATCTGGATTATATTTTTATTGCATTCCTTGTATTATAATGAGGAAGAATGATATATTATATGCCTTTATTAGATCTTCCTATAATTTATTACAATTTTCGCAACTTCAATTAGTTTAAGCAAATCTCAAGATGCCACCTGGGTAATAAGAACCAGTCCCGGCCTTGCCAGTGAGGATGGGCCGAACAATGGGCTCATGTCACCTTGGCTAGATGAGCCTGCATGGATGCACACTCATGCAAATAAGAAAAGGGAAAACACCATAATGGTCTTACCTATTTTGAAGAGGGGTGAGGGCAAAAGGGTAAAATGCCACTCTATCTTCTTCAACCTTCGCTTATTTGCAAGCATGTCTTGGGCCATCAATGACAACATTGACTCTGCTATCAAAAGAACCAGGGCTGGAAGAAAGATCATCTTCACCTCCGTCTCACTCCTACAAACTCAACATGGGCTTCAATTTACCTGGAGACTACCGGAGTTGACAAGTCGAGGAGGGTATTTGCAGTAAGATGATGGGAAGGGGTAGAGATGAAGGATGAGGCTAACATAGCAATGTGACTAGGGGAAAGATCGCAGAGTTCAACCGAAGCTTTGAAGATGATTTATGATCTCATAGAGGGTCTATGGCCCTCTATTTATACTCCCCCATGTCATTTGGATGTCTCATGGTTGGAGAATTAGGCAAATCCTATAAAGTCCTCCAAACTAGGCAGAACTTGGGGTAGGTAGGTTCATCCTATTCTCACGAAGACATTGGACAATTTTCTTGGTTTGCTCATTCATTAATTCATGAGCAAATTGAGTTGGAAAGTTACAACCCGAGTTTCCTTTTACCAAATTTGACCGAAGAAGGTGACAACACCGTCACTGTTCAATCTCTGATCCAAGAGCTATCATGCCACACACATGAATAAAGGGGCAAAATTATTATTATTTCCATAAAGTTAAATTGTGACATTTATGATATATTCTTGACAATTGAGGTACTTTAGGATTTGTAGAAATATCCACAACTACCATTCTATTAATCCTTTCAATCCAAATTTGAAGGGAAAGTCTATAATGACTTAATCTAATTGTCGGCAAAGTTTGAGACTAAAATTAAAAAAAAAAAGATGCCTTTCTGAATATCCAAGTCTTCCTTTTATAAGGTATATTTTTGGCATTAAAATAATCCTTTTCTCTTTCTATCTTTTCTACATTCATTTCTTTGATGGCTTTTCCTTAGTAAAAAACCATGTGAAATCGAAATCTAACCATTAGTGGTCATTCATGCCACTTTCTAGAGAATTCCACACTACTCTCATAAGTACAATATTTATTATCTATTATGTTTTACCCTTTTTTAATATTGGATTTTCTTCTCTTCCTTTTCTCTTCTATCCATTTTAGACTAACAAAATCAGTAATTACCACAAAATTCACAACAAAGGGGAAATTTGCAAAGAAAACCATACTTTTACAACAAAGCACACAAAATTTCAAAATGTACTTTTTATTAAAATAATTGCATTTCTACTAAGTAAAATACAAGTGAAAACCATGTAATAACAACGTGATTACTTCAACATTACCTCCATACAATTTATACTTCTACATCTATGCTTATTTTCATATTGATATGCACCTACTTATCGTGTCAGGATCCACCTACAATCTAGTTGGATCCATTTGCTTATCCCCTATATTTGCAGGTTCATATTGTAGTTTGTTATATTTCTAGTTCAAAATAACAACTTTTTCAGGCACTGGTTTCCATGTATTAATAACCCAGTAGTGAGTAGCGATTGCCCAATTTTCTTAATAATAACAAACTATCCGTTTTTTGTGTATTAGTGTCTAATATTTTCTACCGTTATGTTTGTATTTGTGTACCTCTTAGTATTAATTAATACATAGCAGCAGCTTTGCACATGACTACTATGTAAAATTTATATAATCAATTTATGTCAAAAGTAAATTATAAAATTTATCAAAATTTGATTATGATTGCTACATTATTCAGAAAGGACAAACTATAAACATATGATATGTCATATTTTAGTTTCAGGTGTGCTATATGATGATCAATATTTTTTGTGTGAGAGTTGTGCCTAATAAGATTTTAATTTAGATTATAATTCAAATTTATACATCGATATTATTGTTTATCCTATATTTGATTGAAATGTTATTTTTTTATCTATATTTTTATTTTGGAGGTTGTGTAATTAATGATTTTTTTCTCTAAATAAAATTAATTACAATACATAGAAATTGTCTCCATATTTTACAATCATATTATTTACATTTGAGAGTCATTTGATTTGTTAATATTATCATGAACCTCATTGTTATTAGTTTTTAATCCTTTTATGATGCAATGTAAATGTAGTCATTCTTGTCATTTTCACGTTTTATTATTACATTTATTCTGCAAGATGTTTCTTTATGAGAATAGTACCCAAATTTATATTTATCTAATCATAGAAAGAGCATGCTTAAAATGAGTGCATACATTGTGTGCAAAAGATAAGGTAAAATATAGAGATTAAGATTTTCAAGGGAACCTACATAAAATGATAGTTCTATAGTTTTTGTTTCAATGAAATATGTCAAACTTGCTTTGTTATAAGAAACTATCTTAACTTTGTTGAAAGTATAGAAATTTTATAAATCATAATAGTGCACCATTTAGCAAAGAAATAGTTATCTATATCAAATACAATACTAATAATCTTTTTACTTATGCTCAGAAAACAACATAAAAAGTCCACACATAGGGCAACATCTACCATCATTTTGGTTTTATATTTTTTTGTTTAAGTAATAGAATCAATAATTGTAAATATATCTAGTTTTATACTTCAACAATATATTTCTTTAAGGAGAGAAAATTTCAAGAGAAGTGAAAATTTTAATTGCATACGGTAATATTGTTTAAATATGTACTGTGATGTGGGATGAATGGAAATCTTTTGTCATAATCAAATCTAAGTCGAGTAATAGTTAGATACTTGTATCTTAATTTGGGTAGCTCAATCGATTGAGCTTTTTTTACCATCATGGAAATATATTCACAATTTCAAGCATTACATAGAAATTTAAAGTTGTTGCTAACTTGTAGAATATTAACAAAAAAAATAATATGCAATAAAAAATACTCATTACCTTTTTTTTAGTTCCTTTTGCTAGCTTACTATATAAATCAGCTAAAAAGTATATTCATTTTGTATAATATTTAGAGAAATGTACAATGGATTTGATTTTATGTTAAAATGTTGTCAACACTTTTAGCGTCTCATAGGAGTACCTTTTTAGCATTTTTATGACAATGCATAATCATCATACTAAACATCATAATTAAATTTATGAAAATTTATTTAACAACGATTACTTGGTATTCTAATAGCTTATTTTTAGTGACCTCTTCTCAACAATGTTGGAAAGAGGGTTTTCTATCTCTTACTAATCACACTTATCTCAAATTATACATTACTCAATGTCTTAATTATATGGGGCTAAGAGAGAATTCTCTCACCCTCTTCTACGACCTATAGCAGAGGCTAAGTGCCCAATGGAGAGGCAAATCAACATATTCTTGACCATGTGGTTGGATCACAAGTCTAGTTATTATAAACCATCAAAATTTGTCAATAACACTATCCCTTATTGGAATCTCTGAATTGTACCAAAAAATTAATAAGAGGATTGATAAAATTTACATATAAACATGTTTAGTTTGTATCGAGTAAAGATTTACATAATCTAGAATTTTTCTTCTTACATTGTTTAACTAGCAAAGGTTTTGTCAATTTTGGCTTTATGGAACTATCCCAAGTTGCTATTAATAATGGAAAGTGTTAACAAAAAATTCATAAAAGAACTAAAAAAAGATTATGAAATAAGGTAATTACATAATTTAAATCAATCAAATTGAATGTAAAATATGAGTGTGTCATACATAGTATACATAGTAGTGATCTAAAAATGATTTTTAAGCAAATAATTAAATAAAAATAACCTTTTAGAGTGTCCCCAACATAAATCCATCTTCTGTTGTTACTTTTTATATATCATCTTTAATGTAACATTTCATAACTAATTGTATCGCACTATGAAACTAACAAAATGTTCTAAGAGTTTATCTAACAGGTATTTCTAGTCACTAATTTTGTGAGAGAAGGTTGTCAATATCAAAAGTACATTGAAATAAGTTCCTTACTTGATCATGGATTCTATATTAATGTAAGAAAATAATTTTGTATAAACATCAATTTATTTTTTCATATGAAATTACAAAATGTTAATTCAAACATAGACATAATTCTCTTAAAAGTAACATTTTTTAGTATATAACTAAAATACAGATTAGAGTGTGTCAGTAGACGTACATGCATAAAGAATGAAGGACTGAAAAATATGGGATATGTAGCATACCATCACCTTCTCTTGGGTGATTGTAGGTAGTAGATACAACATTTTTTGTTGAAGGAAACAAATATCGTAATCATAAATAAGGTGTAGGTGTGGGTAGAGTCTAAATGGTAATGTCCTCCACCTTATGTAATTTGTACAAAACTAATTGCAAATTAGATTAATTCCAACCCGGATTTTGAAGAGATATAGAGGCTTCTAGCGAGATAATGTATATAATACATCAACAAATTCCACTAAAGAAATTTGTAGGCAATGCACATGCATTATTTTTATTTGTAACTATTATATTCCTATAAATAGTATACATGTCATCTTTTCAATTCATGAACCATAAAAATGTGTGTTATTGTAGAAATTTTCCAAATGCAATAGGAAACATTTGACACATTAAACTAAATAGATATAACATTTTTATTTTAAATAATATATTTCAATTGAATTTGGTTATTATTGGTTTTATGAAGTATTCAAGTTTTTGTTTATCAAAGTGTCCATTTCGTATGTCATTATATATTATCAAGATATAAAGAATATCCATAATATGAAAATATGTAGAGAATAATAATATTTTCTTATTTTGAATAATTTTTTCGTGCTAAAGTAGTCAAGTAGAAAAAAAATCTAAGCAATGAGTTATTTTCATTATTTCAAACAGACCTGATGTGAGAGGACATTGTCATGATATTGGCCTTGGCTCCTCAAAAATTCATTTTTGGCGACTTTCTATGAGAGGAAATTATCATGATATGGCCCCAGCTCCTCAGAAATGCTTTTTTAGGGACTTACTGTGAGAGGACACTTTCATGATATGAGCCCCAATTCCTCTCAAATGTATTTCAGGAAACTTGTTGTAGTGAAAATGTCATGATATGGGCCATGGCTCCTCCCAAATGCATTTTTATGGGGATATATCAATACCTTTATTTGAAACTTCATAAAGGAGACATGTGAGAAATTTCTATTGAGAGTCATTATAAGTTATTTTGAGAGTCATTCATAAAGAGATATTGACATGATAATCATCCTCAAACTCATAGCTCCATTGTTGAGGCAAAACACAAATCTTGATGTGATCAATAATCATATTTGTTAGTTGGGAAGCTTGTGTCGATGTAACCTTTTACCACCAACTCTTCGTCATAATTGTAGACAAGGAACTAATCCTTAGTTCTTCTCACATACTTAAGGATGTTCTTCATGGCAGTCCAGTGAGAATCATCAGGATCTGACCAATATCTTCTCATAATGCTCAAGGCATATGAGACATTGGTTCACGTACATAACATTACATACATAATGGATCCAATTGCAGATGCATATGGAGTCTACTCACTGATCCCTTTCTTCACAAGAATTGGGGTGTTGAGCTTTAGAGATAGTGAGACCATGAGACATGGGCATGTTTCCTCTCTTTGAGTCCTCCATGTTGAACCTCTTCATTACTTTCTCAATGTATGTGCTCTGACTTAGTCCAAGAAGCCTTCTTATCTATATCTATAGATCTTTATTCCAAAGATATAGGATGCTTCACCTAACTCCTTCATAGACGATATATTTCCTAGCAAGGTCTTTACCATATGTAAAGTAGGGGTGTCATTCCCCGTCAATATTGTGTCATCTACATATATTATGAGGAATACAATCATGCTCCCACTAAGATTCTATAAACACAAGGTTATTACAAACCCACACTCTAGTCTTATGTGTTATTTTTTTCTATTAACCTTCCACAATAACATCTGACTAGGGACAAAACAAGAATGTATATAGTCTTCACATCCGTGTGATCTCGTTGTTCAGGTTGTCAACCTAATGACATACACCATTGAGTAATATCATTCTCTAAACATTTATTATGTTACATCATAATCTCATAAGTGAAAAAATATAATAAATTGAAGATTGCCTTTATTATTAATCAAACCATTTACGAGATATGTCATTACAATCATCGTAGGATTGGCTCTTTGAGCATACATACCAATAGACACTATCATGATGTGGCCCCCAACTCCACGAAATGCATTTCAATAGACTTTTTGTGACAGGACACTGTCAAGATATGGTCCATGGCTCCTCTAAAATGCATTTAAGTGGGGATATATCGATGCATTTATATGATCATTCATGAAAGAGACATGTGAGAAAAATTGATGATTAGAATCATTCATAAAGGAATATTGGCATTGCAATTGTCCTAAACTCATACACATGTCTCTTTTGTGATCATTATAAGGCTAATGGGCCTTTGTCTTGAGAGGCAAATTGCTCCTTGTCATGATATGGGTCCAGGATCCTCAAAAATGCATTTCTAGGGAATTTCTATGAGAGAACATTTTGATGATATGGGCCATGGTCCCTCACAAATACATTTTTAGGGGCTTGATGTGGATGTGAGATGACACTGTTAATATGTGGGCCCCGAAACCTCCGAAATGTATTTTTAGGGACTTGTTGTGAGAAGATATTGTTAGGACATGGGCCCAACTCAACATGAGAGGACATTTTAACGATATGGGCCTTAGACAATCCTTGATGCATTTTGTAAGACTCCTGTCCTAACTTAATTCTTAATTGTAATTACTTTGCATAATGAGATGCTAAAACCTGAATTTAATCTTTTGAGATGTATATGGGTGCCTTGTTTCAATCATGGCTAGTGATGTGGCATCTCATGGTGATTATAGGGTTTTTATGGTTTTGCCTTAGTTGATATGGTGACTAACTTAGTGTTGACTGTTATAAGCCCCAAACCTCCCAAATGAACACCTTAGTATAGAGGGTTTGTTCATGGGTGATGTTGGGTATTCCATGATGTTACCTACATGTTCTGACCTTGTTCAGATCTGCTATGGAGTTGGGCATGTGGTTGGGATGTCCTTTGGTCTTCCATCACAGTTGACACTTTTAAAGAGGGTGGTTTTGACCGCAACACTCCCTAACTCTAAGGATGGAAGTTACTCTCTAAGTATAGCCACAACTCAGCTTTGCGGGTCAAATATAGCTTGCACACGTTGTAGTTCAGTAAACTTGTGTGCATGGTCGAGACGCCCTTGCAGTCTTCATGGAACGAAACTCAGAGTGCACATGTTGCAAACAAGATACAAGTTGTACATCGCAGACCAAAACTTGGGGTGCACCCATTGCGGACGAGATACAGGTTGCGCGTCGCAGACCAAAACTCAGAGTGCATGATTTGCGAGCAAGACACATGTTGTGCATCTCGTGGGACGAAACTCAAGTTGCACGTTGTGGGTGAGACAATGGTTGCACGTTTGCGACGCTGCACACATTGCATTTGAGATGATGCATGCATTTTAGGCGTGACACCTTATGGGTGAGGGGCCAAGACACATATGTTGTCTTGGTCCTGACATGTGTTATGGAAGGTCGATACATTCATGTAATGAGAGAGGTCAAGAAACATGTGATGAGGGTGGTAGTGACCTGTGTGTGAGGGTGGTTGAGACACATATACTTGTGTACATGGTCATAGATCCATCTACAACAATTGTGGCTTGATAGCCTTTGGACATGATATGTAACTTTTTCGGTATATATTAATTACAGATGGCATGAGTTGAAGGTAGGTTTATTATATACTTTCACTTGTGGTAAGAATTACATATGATTGTAGGCTGAAGTTGTTCTCCAACTTTCCATTCACTTGGGTAGCACTGATGTGTGACTAGGGTCAACTCTTTGCTTGTGATGTCATAAGCTAGTTATGGACATTCACTACCAACATGATATGGAACCTATAGGGTCCCATACATAAGAACTCATCTAGAAGAGGAGTTTGATCTTGAATGACAATTGGACTGATTACTAAAGCTTTGAGGTATACAATTCACATAATAGATCAATGGATTGGTTGACTAAGATGCCACACGACCATCTCACTGGGTGAGACAGCCGTTTGGGAACCTTATTTTTTTGGTAATAGTTTGATTAGTGATCATTCCACACTTTGTTTTGAGTAATCTCACTTTGCATGGTGAAGAGCGTCACACATTTGCAGGGACTTGTTGCCAGAGGACACTGTCATGATACGAGTCGTGGCTCCTCTCCAATGCATTTTTAGGGGAGATGACATTTGTCACTATATCAGCCTAGGAACCTCCCAAATAGGATTTCAGGGACTTGTTGTTAGAGGACATTGTCATGATATGGACCCTAGAACTCCACAAATGCATTTTTAAGGACTTGGTCTTAGATTACATCATCATTATATGGGCCCTATCACCTCCTAAATGCAGGTTTGGAGACTTGCAGTGATAGGACATTGTCATGATAGGCCCTAGTTCCTCCCAAAAGCATTTTCACAATCTTGTTGTGAGAGGAATTGTCATGATATGGGCACATGATTCTTGCAAATGCGTTTCTGGGGACTTTCTATGAGAGGAAATCCTAATGATATGGGCCTTATCCCTCACAAATGCATTTTTAGGGACTAGATGTGGATGTGAGATGAGACTGTCATTATATGGTCCTCAACACCTCCCAAATGCATTTTCAGGGACTTGCTGTGAGAAGACAATGTTAGGATATGGCTCCCAAATCAATCCAAATGCATTTACATGGACTTTTTGTGGGAGGACACTTTCAATATATGGGCCTTGGATCATCCCTAATGCATTTGCAAGAACTTATTGTGAGAGGGCACTATCTGGATATTAGTCATGGCTCCTCACAAATGTAGTTTTAGGGACTTGATGTGAGATGACATTTGTCATTATATCAGCTCAAGAACCTCCCAAATTGAATTTTAGGGACTTGTTGTCAGAGGACATTGTCATGATATGGCACATGGAACCCCCCAAGTGCATTTTTAGGGACTTGTTGTGAGATGCCACCATCATTATATGGGCCCTATCACCCCCAAATGCATTTTATGGGACTTGTAGTGAGTGGACATTGTCGTGATATAGGCCCTAGCTCCTCCCAAAAGTATTTTTAGGGTCTCGATGCAAGAGAACACCGTCATGATATGGGATCTGGCTCCTCATAAATTCTCTTTTAGGGACTTTTTGGGAGACAATACTATCATGTTATGGGGCCCAACTCCTCACAAATGTGTTTATAGGGACTTGTTGTGAGAGGACACTATCATGATATGGGTCGTGGCTCCTTACAAATGCATTTCCAGTGACTTGTTGTAAGAGGACACTATCATGATATGGGCCTTGGTCCTCCCAAAACCATTTTTAGGGACTTGTTGTGAGAGGTTACTGCCTATGACTCCTCAAAAATTCATTTTTAGGGACTGTTGTGAGAGGACATTGTCATGATATGGGCCTCAACTTCTCACAAATGTATTTCCAGGGACATGCTATGAGAGGACACTTCCATGATATGATTTGTGGATCCTTGCAAATGCATTTGGGGGACTTGTTGTGAGAGGACACCTTCATGGTATGAGCCCTGGATCATCTCATATGTATTTTCATGGACTTATTGTGAGAGGACACTGTCATGATATAGGCCCGACTCCTCACAAATGCATTTTAAGGGACTTGCTGTGAGAAGAATCTTCATCATATGGGCCATGACTCCTCCCAAATGTATTTTTGGGGCTCGCTGTAAGAGAACTCTCACATGATAAGGGCCCTGAATCCTCCCCTATGCCTTTCTAGGGACTTGATGTGAGAGGACATTGTCACTATATTTCTCCCAAACACATTTTTAGGTACTTACTCTGAGAGAAAATTGTCGTGATATGGCCAAAGTACATGACAAATGAATTTCTAAGGAATTTTTGTGAGAGGAAAGTGAAACGATATGGGACATGGCTCCTCAAAATGTATTTATAGAGAGTTGGTGTGAAACAACACTATCATATGTAAAATTACTGAGGAAGTTGTATATGAAGCATACCATAATTAAATATGTATAGGAAGATTTATGGTTGAAAAATAAATAAACATATATATCTAAACTCATACATGTCAATGTAAATGAAAATGTGCTTTTATTATTTGTGTCTCTAGGGTCTTGTGTAGCAATCTCAAAAATTCCAACCTCGGGTATTAAAACTTTTCTCTTAGTTCTACATCACAATAGTGTTCTACAAATACTTATAAAATAGAGACAATCTATGCAAATTGTCAGATCACACCTTAATAGTCAATCGTATGGAACCCACTTCGCCACTCACACTAGTTATGCAACAACGTGATGATCCACTAACCCATGATTCTTCTCCGCCACCCCCCTATCTGAATTCTAACTTCTCTTCCTTCGCCTCCCCCTCTGATTGTGCTTCATCTGCCTCCCTCTCCTACCGTACTTCCTCCGCCCCCCTTTGTGTCCTTCGTGCCACCCCTCTCTTCCAGACCAGCGTCCTCTTCTAGCCTTCCATTTATGCTCTCATCCTCCGAGGGCTACTTAGGGGTGTCGCCCTCCAATCTCCAACGGTGATCTCCGCCTCTACAAGGATGAGTCTGAGAGATTGGCGTCATCATTCATCACATTGTTCCGTCAAAGAGCAAAGGTAAACCGACCACTAGCAAGGGTGGCAACCTATATCAACACATGGTAACCATCTCCGGTGACCTAGATCAGCAACGAGAGCAGCGTGGTGGAGGCAAATCTCTCTTTATCTATACTTCCTCCCCTTCTCATGCATGCTCTGGTGTAGTTGTACTACTTTATTTTTCTCCTCTCACACATGGTGACCATCTCTAACTGTAGGATCACTATTCCAATTTCAATTTACGCCCCTCCCTGTTACCTACATATTCTGACTTCAGAGAGGATGGGACACTTGGGGGCATTTCTACCTGGTTGCCAAGGATTGTTATACTTTTCCCTCATAATGTTGTCTATCTATCCCAACTCTCCCTTCCTCTCCAGCACTGACGATCTTTAAAGCCCCTTCTCCATGTTCCAGTAGTTTGTTGTTCCACTGTGATTTATTCAAGTATTGGATGTTGCATTATCATACTAGCTCAAGCATCAACACAGTCAATTTTTTTCTAATTTTTGTTTCTATAGTTATTTATTCATGGATGAGTTTCAAAAAAACTATAGTAGGCATTTAAAATTTATTTGCCATGTGTTTCCTATTAGATGGATTTTTTACTATGTTGATTAATAGTAATAAAATTCAGGTCTCGTTACCATTAACCTTCATTTTTTTGTTTGTATTTTGGATTCATAAATACCATTCTGGATATTTATTTTTCTATAATCTAGTGAAGTTTAGCTACTCATCGAGCATTTGCTGAAATTGGATGAATAAATATTGTAGGAGATATAAAGATAAAAAATTAGGTACATTCAATACAATCCTTCCGATAATTTAACTGCAATAAAAGTTCTATGATATAATAAAATAAAATAGAATTCCTAGCTCAAGCAATTTATTAAATAAACAATATAGAATACGTTGTCGACATATGTTGGGGTAAGTACAAGTTCTCATCTATAAAAATTTATATAGATTTTTGAACTTTGGGCTTGTTTATGTGCTTGGCTATTGCCACATATTGTTGTAATTGAATTCTCATAGCATAAGTTTAGTTATCATAGTGAACTAATTATTTTCTTGACTGCATATCACATTGATGATGGATGCTCAAGTAATGACTCAAGCAGAGCATGAGTCCTATGATCGATTTCCATAGTTGATGCAAGTCAAAGGTATTACAGTCACTTGATGATGATACTAATTGGGTTTCAGAACACATGTTTTTCTGGCTTTCAAGCCATTTCCAGCATAAAGTTTTAGTAATGAGAATTGTAGCCCTCGACATCCATATTGACACAGTACTTGGTATGACGAACTTTGGGTGCACTTTGGAAGTCCATATGATGCCACCAATGATTACTATGATGCTCCAATATACGAGTATAATGATACAATTTATTGTCTTTTAGTCTTAAAAAATATACTCCCATTATAAATCCCTATTTTTCTATTGAGGACTCACTTTTATAAGTAAATATCACTTCTACAATTTAGTACAAAATAAATCTTGTTGAAACTATTACTATCATCTAATATAGAGAATAATTTATTATTGATCTCCAATTATAGTACTCAAATCTAGTTGATATTATAGTGATTACAAATCTAGTTTATAATATAAAATTATGTTTTCTCTTCTATCTTTATTGCTAACAATCATATTTCACAATTTCACTTGATTGTGTTGGTTTATGTGTTGTAGTGCCCTACAAGTGATGGCTTTCCTAAATATGAACAGTTAGCATGTGGCTAAGGGAACATATATATGGCACAATTACAATGTAGATACTTGACAATATGGACCATTGTTCTTATTTGAGGATGAGTCTAATAATATTTTGTCAAATATACTATAGAACATCACTAAGGTGAGTGATGAAACCCACTTTTTATTACTAGATTGTACAAGAACACAAGAATTATGAGGATGATTGGTTATTTAAACTTTATTCAATTATTCACGTCACACTACAATTCAGGAATTCCTTATTAGAAGTTTGTATCATATAGTAAGGTGGGAGTATGATGTCAGGATGATAATTGACACTCCATGTTTGAGCATGTGGTCATGGTAATGAGTACACACGCACACACACACACACATACACACACACACACACACACACACACACACACACACACACACACACACACACACACACACACATATATATATATATATATATATATATATATATATATATATATATATATATATATATATATATATATAAATATATGAGTTAGAATTTGTTGCCCGGCGGGTAGTATTGGGCAAGTTACCCGGCTACAGCACGTGGTGGCATTGCCCCGTAAATACTTCAAAAAAGAAAAATAGGCGGAAAGCGTTCGAACGCGACCTGCCCAAAACTCTCGCTCAGACCGTCGCTCTGCCTTCCCTCTGCCATCACTCTGCCTCTCGTGCAAAAATCACCGACGACCAAATCACCGCAACAACTTCTATCACCAACTCCTCCATCTCTACTTGGTCCTCCATCTCCATCATCTTCGATTCCACATCTCGCTGCATCTCAATTCCGAATCAGTTACCTCTTCCAAGATGGTGAGAACAAAGAAAGCGTCAAGGAAGACCTCGACAATGCCGCCGTGGAGAAGTAATCTACGACCAGTGATTGAAGAAGACGATGACTTCAAAATGTAGCCCCATCAGGATGAGGAGAAGATGGCCAAAGAACCAGAAGAAGCGGAGGCCGCAGAATCACATACTACCCTGAAAGGGGATACAAAATGGGCTACGATGCCCAAGACAACAGATGTAGCGGAGAAAGAAGCAATTGTGGAAAACAAGATGAAAAAAGGGGATGCGAACACCGGTGAAACGGGACAAGAAGAAGCTGCAAAAGGGGAGGAGGTTGCTTCTGCGACTCCTCTATCAAAAATGAAAAGGAAGAAAAGAGGGGCTGCAGATCCCCTGGTGAGTAAACCGTACGAGAAAAGAGCAAAACGAAGTAAGCCGGGTACGACTGAGAAAGAAGGCAAAGGATCTACCGAGACTGGCAAACCTCGGAGTGAAAAGCGGAGAGCAAAGAACGACAAGGTAATTTATGATAGCATGTACATTACAAACGAGAAACAGAAAGATATCGTATAGAAAGTTACAACGCATGTTAAAAGAGTAATTGTTATAAGAAGTAGAGTAACTACATGATACCAAGAGTAACTGATATAGAGCATTAGAGTAACTGTACGATAGCCTAGAGTAACTAGAGTAAATGCTGGAGTAACTACTATAGAACAAAGAGTAATTTGCACACTTTACATATCAGTTTGACATATGAAAACCATATTGTTAAGCTAAAAAGACTAAAAATATAGAGTAACTTCATTCCTATACAGGAAAAGAAAGTGAAGGGAAAGGGAAGAAGAAACTAATGATATAGATAAGTCTGCTGACGAGATAGAAGAAGAGGAAATAAGGAGGAAGAAATAAAAGGGAAAGGAAAAGGCTACCTATGAGGGAGAAAAAGAGGATAGAATTAAGAGGACAGAAAGGGAGAAAGGAAAGGCAGTTGAAGGTAATATTGAATGGGTTTGTAAACTTATTAAATTGCTGTTACTATCATATGACACCTACTTGAACTTTATTAAAATTGTTGTTACAAGAATAAACAGTTAGCATTAAAAATATTATCAACCTACCCCGTGGATTGAAATGTGATAAATTGAAGAGTAACTTGACTGAGTAACAAGTAATGCTAAAAAAAAAGGAAAACTAAGAGTAACTTTTCATATGTTTGCAGTGGGGATAAAGAGGTTGTACCATAGGTGTTACCTAAAGAGCTACATCACCGCCAGCAAGAGTGTGGTGTTTACAAGTAATCAGATAAGAATGATGAGGGCGACGACATTTCCAAACATGATAAAGATGCCGAATCTTATGGTTGATGTATTCCTCTTGGAAGATTTGATAGACATATATGTAGATGATGACAGGTTTTTGCTGGCCAGAGGGGTGGAAAGAAGGATGACGGTTGAGGATGTAGGGGTAATTCTAGGTATCCCAAGAAGAGGTATGGACATCATACTTAGGAAAATTTCTGAGATTGTGAGATCAATATGGCAACAATTTGCCATGGCAACAGGTAAAAAAGGAAATGAAGAGGACACCTCTAAGAGGTTAAGGGAAAAGGATGTCCTGCACAAGGACAACTTAGCAAAGCTTTGGCAACAATTTGCAAGTACCGACGATCCATCGGACTACCAGAACATGTGTCGTGCGTGGATGTTATACCTGCTGGTAACATTCCTACTCCCAAACACCAGCTATTGCACACCAATCTACATACTGCACTACCTAGACGATGTTACTGAAACGACACAGATGAATTGGGCAAAGCTGGTGCATGGGAGCATCTTCAGGAATATGGAGATGTTGAAGCAAAATGTCCAGCTGAGGAGGAAAGGGGAGAAAGGGAAAACCACCCTCTACACAACAGGGTGTGTGATGTGCCTATGTGTAAGTGAACGAAATTATCTTCATCTACAAAATTGTTACAATGATGACTATGGGGGGCAATTACATATGCATTGAATTTTTACTCTATTTAAATGTAGGTTTGGGCATATGAGATGACAAACATGGAAAAGCCGACGTTCCTCGACGCAAAGCCAAGGATAAAGAAGTGGGCTGCGCCGGTCGAGAAGTTGATGGATTTAGGGGATGTGAACCCTAAGGATGTAAGAATATTTCTTATTTGTTACAAAAACTAATATATAACATAATCCTACAAGTTTGCATTGTTAAATAATATTTTTGATTTTTTTATGGACAGGTTTGTGAAGGTATGAATATAGACCAGGGGGATAACTGGCGAGCTGCAAGAACAATGAAAGACATGCCCTACTACCTTGTGGAGAAAAGGGTGAAAAGTAAAAAAACGCCAGATGATGCAGCCCTATTTTAGGGCTCCATCCTGTGCCATTTTGTATATAAGTTGCATCTAAACATGTTAGATTACAAGTATTTTCCCCCAATTTGATTATCATTGCAAATACGCTTATGGATGTTCTTTGCGCTGTTTTTCAGGTACTTGGACCACAATGGATGGACGAGTGTGATGGAGGGACCCAAAGGAGGCCCCAAAGCTCCCCCAACCTACCTTAGTGGCCAAGGATCGTCTCCAAGCAAAAACATCCAAAAATTATGAAGTTTGAAGCCATGCTAGCACTAGAAGACCCCAGCACGGCCGTGGTGCCATGGAACGGCCGTGCTGGAAATTGAGTAGAATTACAGGTTGATCGACAAATGTTGGAAGTTCAAGCAAGTCAGTCACCACGGCCGTGTTGACCATAACGGCCGTGCTACGAAGACCACACCACGGCCGTGCTGACCAAAACAGCCATGCTGGATGAAGATGGAACGGGCGTGCTACCTAGAACGACCTCCTCCCAACTCAGCCACCACGGCCGTGCTACCCAACACGACCGTTCTACCTACTACCCAACACGGCCGTGCTGCCCAGCACGGCCGTGCCACCAGCCTTCGTTTTCACCCACCAACCTGTTAAATTAACACTTACCCAACATGGCCGTTCCCCTCCACCACGACCGTGCTCACTCCTACCCAACACAGCTGTGCTGGCCAGCACGGCCGTGCCACCATCCCAAAACCTATACAACTTTCACTGATTTTCCTATTATACCCCCACTTAGCCCTAGCCCCTATATAAGCACTAGTTTCTTCTAGGGCTCGAAAAAAAGAGCACCCCTAGCCGACCCTAGCTGCTTCCTTGCCTCCATTACTCCAATCCACCTACTCCCTTGCATCTAACCCCATTTCCACCCACTTTCCACTCATTTCCACCATAAAAACCTAGTTTCTCTAGGTTTCTATCCATCCATTCAACCATTTTCATGCACCCCTGCACCTTTGGAGGAGGGAGGTCGTCTGCAGCTGCTTGGAGGTGAAGAAGGAGGCCACTACATCGAGCTTCATGGCGTTTTCCCTTCTTCTATCCCCTTCTTTTCCTAGTTTGATCATGTATAGCTAAGCCCCCTTGGGTGGGCTGTTTGGGGCAAAAATGTGACTTTGATACCATGTTGGGGGATATAATTTGTAATGAACATATTTCATTTCTATGATGATTGCCTTTGCTTATACCTCATTTCCCATTACTTGTGCAGGTGGTTGTTGTTTAATTACATTAATTGCTTGCCTTGTGGTGTTTGAAGACATTTGTCTCTAGGATGTTTTGGTTTCTATGTAGCTATCATAGGATTGGCTCCTAGGTCATTAATTTGGATCCCTAGCTATCCCCCTATCTTCCTACATAATCACCTACTTCCTACATGCAAATGTGAGTTCTAAGTACCTAGTATAAGTGTGATTAGTGCAATTGCCTAGGATTTCCTAAAGGCTGAGGTGGCTAGTGGAATGAGGTCAAATACCCTCATCTCTACTCCCATCCTTACCCTTGGTCCTCAATTGACTAATACCACTTATCCTAGAGACCTAGACTTGGTATGTCCTATGAGAATTACACCTAGCCCTAGTTCTCCAATTAGTAGCTTAGGGTACATTCTCATAGCACCCACCTTGTTGTTTGGTTCAGTAATCTAGAATGAGATATGTTAATTGCTTATTATGGTGACATCCCCCAACTAATGTCAAGGTCACATTCCCAAGTGGCCCACCTCCTTCATCTAATTGCTTAAAACCCTAATTGCCTAGTTTGCTTGTTAATGCTATCTTAGTTCAATTGCTTTAGTCTAACTTAGTCAATTGCCTCGTTTTGTTAGCTAGTGTTAATTTAGATCTTTCATCTTGCTTAGTGGTTAACTTAGGCTCTAAATTGTTAGTTGCTTGCTTAGTTTGGTATAATTCGTTCTTGCTCTTGGTTAGATAGCTCGTTAACTTAGATTGCTCACTTATCCTGTTGATAATTTAATCTTTCATCTCGTATTTCTTAACTGCTCTATTAGTTAGTCAATCAACAATCAACCTTAAAACCCTAAAAACCCTACTCTCCGCACTAGGAACGTAGCTCTCGCCATCTAACTCTAGTGCCCCCTTTATCCTCGCGGATCGACCCCGTACTTGCCACCTCACCTATACTACGACACGACCCCATGCGCTTGCGGGTGTATTGTCTTAGTAGAAGTAGGTAGTTAGTGTGGGACCATAAAAATTTCGAAAGCAAAGATCCCATCTCATCCCGTGCCTCCCGACCTCATGGATTGCACTTGTTGCAAGCCTCTAGCGGGAGCGCACCAAGCTTTCTGGTGCCGTTGCCGGGGATAGAGGCTCTCGGCCTAGTTAGATAGTGTAGCTTAGCCTTTCCTTTTTCCCTCACCATTGCTATTCTTTATTCTTTGTGTTACTCTTACATATTGGTTCGCTAACTTGGCTCCTTGTTGTTTGTTTGTGACGTGCGCAGGTGACAGCTGTGCATGCGTAGTACGCGTTCGACTTGCACCGACTTGGTGGTTTACGACCCCGAGATTGGGAGGAGAAGACGTCAAGCTCGCCGCAACCTACACCGAGAGGCCGAGATGGCCGAGAACAACCCACCACTGGATGTTCCACCTCCACCACCGCACCGCCCGCTTCATGAGTATTTTACACTGGGGAACTACAATTCCCCCATAGCCACGCTGGTGGATCAGATGCCCGGTTAGTAGTTCTCCATTCCGCCAGCACTCTTGGGACTTCTGCCCACATACTACGGAATGGAGAATGAAAATCCTTATCACCATATAGACGCGTTCTTAGAAACGTGTTCGACCTTCCGCACGCCTGCTGCCACTGACGACTCGATCCGCAGAATGCTCTTTCCTTTCTCCCTCAAGGAGAAAGCCAAGGAGTGGTACATCTCGAGGCCAGAGCTCGTCACATGGAATGAAGTAAAGAATGAGTTTCTGAAGAAGTTCTTTCTAATAGCCAAGTTATCCTACATGAGAAGGTGCATCACATCCTTCGCCCAAAAAGAGAACGAACCTTTCCATGAGGCATGGGAGAGGTTCCAGAAGTTGCTTCGTGACTGCCCTCACCATGAGGTCCCGCTTTGGCAGCTGGTTCAAGCCTTCTACGCCGGGCTTGGGGAGCAGAGCCAAAACAATGTAGATTCTTCCTGCGGGGGCACGTTCATGGAAAAGCCGCCCGAGGACTCATGGCCATTGTTTGAGCATCTTGCCGAGAATTCTCGCCACCGAGATTCCACTAAAGGGGGGCATTGCGGCCGAAACTACACTCCTCCACCGTCCTCCGTGGCTCCCGCACGCAATGCCACCGAACCCAACATGATGGCAATGATGACCGGGATGATGAAGTGGATGAAGAATCAAGTTGGCGGCCCTTATAACCAGCCCACAAGGGCAGTTGATACCGTAGACGAGGAGGTCAATGCTCTATATTCCTTTGGTGGCCGCAACATCCAAGGCCCAATGTCCAACTCCTACACTCCTGAGTGGAGGAACCACCCGAACTTCTCTTGGAAACAACCGAATGAGGATGGGCAAGGACAGGGGCAGTAAAAGTCATGCTACAACTCAAAGTTCGAAGAGGAAGTACTCGGGAGACTGAGGAATCTAGATGAGGTAAAGAGAGAGGTGTCTTCTCAAGAATAGAACATCAGCCGTCTTGAGCAAAGGCTCGACCAAATTTCTATCTCACTTGCTCGTCATGAAGAGGGGAGACTGCCTTCTCAACCTATGACGAATCCTAACAGCGATGGAAGCTGTGTGACTGCCACCCAAGCCGCGTACATCCCACCACGTGGCCAAGCAACCTCACTTCCACAATATCAAGGGCCACCGCACCCATATGCTCCGCCATCCCACCAACTCCCGCTAAACTACCAAAACCCACCACCACCTCCACATACTTACCAACCTCCACCTCCACCACAACCAACTTGCATACTCCAAAATCCTAATCCTCCCCAGCAAAGACCACCACCACCTCCATCCTCACAAGCTCCTCCATCTGCACATGAGCAAGTGAGTATGATCACTATCATATGGGGTAAAGAAACTTCTCAAGGCTGCGGAAAAAGGGAAAAGAAAGTGACTGAGGTTGGAAGCAAAATCCCAATACGTGAGGGATCTAGCAAAGATGAAGAAGACTCCGAAGGAATTTCCACCCAAGCACCACCAGAGAATGATAGGTACACCCAGATTGCTACTGTACCAGACGCGAATGTAGAGGCACTCTCATTGGCTCCACCCTCAATTGGGGATGCAGAAATTATCATAGACATAGTAGCATTTGAAGCCATGTCCTTATGGGAACCAAGACCTTTACATGATACTAGCGTCGCCACCACCCCTCTGCAAGTTCCAGCCACTACAGTGGCGATAGTTGATGAAAATAGGAAGCAACCCCATGAAGGTTCGACTCTCCAAAAATGGGGCAAAAATGTTATGAATCTCCTAGGAAACTTGAAGCGGGGAACAATAGGTGTTACATCACTCTTTTCATTGATGAAGGACATATGCATGGGAAAGCGAAAGTTAGTGCTATTGCCGACCAAAGAGATTGTTGCCTCAAAATCTGTGAACTTCATCTATGACAATGGCTTCCCAGAAAAGAGAGGTGATCCGGAAGTGCCACTGATTTCTTGCTACATTGGTACACAGCCTGTCAAGCACGCTCTCATTGACTTAGGTACAGGGACAAGCCTCATGCCATGGAGCATGTACCTACGGCTTGTCCTAAACAAAATGAAACCAGTGGAGTGTGCCATTATCTTGGGTGACGGAACCAAGAGGAAGCCCTTGGGAATCATGCAGAACACAATAGTGTCGATGGATGAAAGGGTGAACATTGCATATGTGACCGATTTATTGATAGTGGATACCTCACCGATTGATGGAGAAGAGTACCTCATATTGGGTAGGCCCTTCCTATCCTCCGCATGTGTAGAAATCAACATCTTCAAGGGCACGCCGACGGTCACTTATAAAAGGAAAAAGTTCGACTTCTTCATGTTCACCAAAGAAGAGAGAGACGAGCTGGCCAATGAAGACTTCGGTGAGAGTTTGTGCTATCGTGACCCTCTAGAGCTGTGGAGATCGAGCCCATACTTCTATTCCATGTACACTCCTTGGGACGAAGCACATGTCGTCAAAGCACTCGACAGGTTCACCGTAGAAGAGAAAGAGGGCACCGTGGGTGTCAATACATGATGAAAAAGAGCAACAAGCCCGGCTGAAGGCTATAAATTTAGCGCTAGTGGGAGGCAACCCACGTGGTTTGAGATTCTCGAACCCCGTTTTACCATACTTTCTTTTGGTTTCCAAGAAACACACACACACACACACTATACTTGATAGTTTTTCTGTTTGTGAATCATTTTAGCACAGGCACAAGAAAGAAAAGACGAAGCTGAAGGGTTTAGCTGAGACGGAGGTCAAAGTGGAAGAAAAGATTGCAACTCAATGGAGGAGCTACACGAAGAAAGCCAGAACGGCCGTGCTGCTCAGCACGGCCGTGGTGGCCCTGTCCTACTCACCTAAAAGTTACTTTGACCACTCCAGCTCTCGCCGGTTGCCTTTCGCAACCCCACACATGTTTACCCTACTAGTCTAAACTTCTATTTCATGATGAGGACATCATGAGTTAAAAGTTTGGGGTGGTAGGGCGGTAAGCCCTCTTTCGCCACATTTTGCTCTATGTACCTTGTGCTGAATTTTTGCAAGATGATCAAACAGTTTGACTAACTTACCATACTCGATTACCCTAACCTTGTGTGCCTACCTGCATTCACGCATTCATATAGTTAACTTTTGCATTTTTGAGTAATTTTCCAAAATTTTTGCTTCTTCATACCATGCATTGCATTCTCATGTAGTTTTTGATAATTTCTTTTGCATGTTAAGTAGGATTTTCTGCTTTATGTTTTTAAATTCCCTAAAGTAGGTTTAGATGCGATTTAGTGCAAATTGGCACCATTTTGGCCAATTTTGCCCAGATTTGAATATTCTTGCTCTGATAGGATGTTTTGACTTAATCTCCATTGTTTGAAATGAAAAGGTCTACTATTGTGACAAATGCATGCTACATTCTTAGATCTTATTGATATATGGTCTTGTTTGTGACTTTTTACATGTGAACCACATCTCTTAAGTCTGTGAATGTGTTGGTTGAATCATGAATTGAGCAAGCGACAAACGCTTAAAGCCAATGGTATCACTTGGTAGAAATATGAATATTGTGTTAATTCTATCATGTGATGTGATATTACTTGGTGAAGTGTTGAATTAACTTTCATGCAGGGAATCGTATGTTGAAAACTACATTGATGACCCCTCTTTGATCCGACTTTTCTTCCACCATCTTCGTACCCCTCCGCCTCATAAAAAGATGCCAAAGTGCACATATTAGCCGTGGCCACCTCCAAAAGTTTGGGGTGGCCACATATTTACCTCCCCGCTTCACTCCATCCACCATATGCCCTATCTATACCAAGGGCAAAGAAAAAGAAAAAGAAAAACAAAAATAAAATAAAAGGATGCTCCTATTTAAGAGCATTCAAATAAAGAAAAAAAAAGGAGTGTGTAAAATCACCCCAAATCTTACCGCAACCCTTTCTTCTTCTTTTATGCCCATTGAGCTAGAAAACATCAAATCTAGCTCACTTTGCCCTTTCTACAGCCAAGTGGATCATCTAGTGTGGTTTGAAGCATAAGACCGAATGCATGAAAGTGAAACAACACTCCTAGTCACCTGTGATTAACACCAACATGAAACGGTTTACCCAGAATGACATAAAGGACATATGGACAACTTGTGTTTCTATGCTTTATATTTGAAGTTTGTATGCTCAGTGCTCAGTTCATGATTGGGTTGTGAAAGAAGGAGAGGAGAGATGTGAGACACATGCACTTAGTCATTTCCAAGACCATATATATTCAATAATCTTCTGCTGCTTTGCATTTGTCATTTGTTTTTGTTGAAAAGAACGGAAAAGAGAGATTAAGTTGGAGCATACTTGAGGACAAGTATGTTTTAAGTTTGGGGTGGTGATGCAGCCCTATTTTAGGGCTCCATCCTGTGCCATTTTGTATATAAGTTGCATCTAAACATGTTAGATTACAAGTATTTTCCCCCAATTTGATTATCATTGCAAATACGCTTATGGATGTTCTTTGCGCTGTTTTTCAGGTACTTGGACCACAATGTATGGACGAGTGTGATGGAGGGACCCAAAGGAGGCCCCAAAGCTCCCCAACCTACCTTAGTGGCCAAGGATCGTCTCCAAGCAAAAACATCCAAGAGTTATGAAGTTTGAAGCCATGCTAGCACTAGAAGACCCCAACACGGTCGTGGTGCCATGGAACGGCCATGCTGGCAATTGAGCAGAATTACAGGTTGATCGACAAATGTTGGAAGTTCAAGCAAGTCTGTCACCACGGCCGTGTTGACCAGAACGGCCGTGCTACGAAGACCACACCACGGCCGTGCTGACCAAAACGGTCGTACTGGATGAAGATGGAACGGGCGTGCTGCCAAGAACGACCTCCTCCCAACTCCGCCACCACGGCCGTGCTACCCAGCACGTCCGTTCTACCTAGTACCCAACACGGTCGTGCTGCCCAGCACGGCCGTGCCACCAGCCTTCGTTTTCACCCACCAACCTGTTAAATTAACACTTACCCAACACGGCCATTCCCCTCCACCACGACCGTGCTCCCTCCTACCCAACACGGCCGTGCTGGCCAGCACGGCCGTGCCACCACCCCAAAACCTATACAACTTTCACTGATTTTCCTATTATACCCCCACTTAGCCCTAGCCCCTATATAAGCACTAGTTTCTTCTAGGGCTAAAAAAAAATAGCACCCCTAGCCAACCCTAGTTGCTTCCTTGCCTCCATTACTCCAATCCACCTACTCCCTTGCATCTAACCACATTTCCACCCACTTTCCACTCATTTCCACCATAGAAACCTAGTTTATCTAGGTTTCTATCCATCCATTCCACCATTTTCATGCACCCCTGCACCTTTGGAGGAGGGAGGTTGTCTGCAGCTGCTTGGAGGTGAAGAAGGAGGCCACTACATCGAGCTTCATGGCATTTTCCCTTCTTCTATCCCCTTCTTTTCCTAGTTTGATCATGTATAGCTAAGCCCCCTTGGGTGGGCTGTTTGGGGAAAAAATGTGACTTTGATACCATGTTGGGGGAATATAATTTGTAATGAACATATTTCATTTCTATGTTGATTTCCTTTACTTATACCTCATTTCCCATTACTTTTGCATGTGGTTGTTCTTTAATTACATTAATTGCTTGCCTTGTGGTGTTTGAAGACATTTGTCTCTAGGATGTTTTGGTTTCTATGTAGCTATCATAGGATTGGCTCCTAGGTCCTTAATTCGGATCCCTAGCTAGCCCCCTATCTTCCTACATAATCACCTTCTTCCTACATGCAAATGTGAGTTCTAAGTGACTAGTATAAGTGTGATTAGTGCAATTACCTAGGATTTCCTAAAGGCTGAGGTGGCTAGTGGAATGAGGTCAAATACCCTCATCTCTACTCCCATCCTTACCCTTGGTCCTCAATTGACTAATACCACTTATCCTAGAGACCTAGACTTGGTACGTCCTATGAGAATTACACCTAGCCCTATTTCTCCAATTAGTAGCTTAGGGTACATTCTCATAGCACCCACCTTGTTGTTTGGTTTGGTAATCTAGAATGAGATATGTTAATTGCTTATTATGGTGACATCCCCCAACTAATGTCAAGGTCACATTCCCAAATGGCCCACCTCCTTCATCTAATTGCTTAAAACACTAATTTCCTAGTTTTCTTGTTAATGCTAGCTTAGTTCAATTGCTTTAGTCCAACTTAGTCAATTTCCTCGTTTTGTTAGCTAGTGTTAATTTAGATCTTTCATCTTGATTAGTGGTTAACTTAGGCTCTAAATTGTTAGTTTCTTGCTTAGTTTGGTATAATTCATTCTTGCTCTTGGTTAGATTGCTCGTTAACTTAGATTGCTCACTTAGCCTGTTGATAATTTAAGCTTTCATCTCGCATTTCTTAACTGCTCTATTAGTTAATCAATCAACAATCAACCTTAAAACCCTAAAAACCCTACTCTCCACACTAGGAACGTAGCTCTCACCATCTAACTCTAGTGCCCCCTTTATCCTCGCGGATCGACCCCGTACTTGCCACCTCACCTATACTACGACACGACCCTGTGCGCTTGTGGGTGTAATGTCTTAGTAGAAGTAGGTAGTTAGTGTGGGACCATACACATTTCGAAAGCAAAGATTCCATCTCATCCCGTGCCTCCCGACCTCGTGGATTGCACTTGTTGCAAGCCTCTAGCGGGAGCGCACCACCAGACAAGGCGCCAGCAAAGCCAGACATCCGAAAAGGAGTGCCTGCTGATGACTCCAACCTGGCGAGAAGAATTCAAATACTCGAGGAGGAGCTAAAGAAGCAGAAGGAAATATGCACGAAAATTGTTGTTGAGGCATTCACTAAAATACAGAGAGAGAAGAAACGGCTAGAAAACATAATAGCTGAGCTGGAAGAGGAGAACAGAAATCTGAGGAGAAAATTCGGAGATGAAGGTGACAAATCACAGTCACCTGTCGGTGGATTCGAACAATCTGCTGAGAGGTTCTCATCTGGGAATGTTCAAGAACCCAATAAGGATGTTGCTTCGACGACCAAAGTAGAGAATGAAGGTATAGATAAGGACGACACGCCGAGGAAGTGAGGCAGGCTGAGCCTCAGAAGAAAATATGTGCATGAGAATGACTCAGAAGATGAGAATGATGGGAAGAAAAATGATGAGGAGGAGGAGAAGAAAGAAAAATCTGCACGAGATGCAGAAGAAATAGGTGAACAACAGAAGAATATAATCGATGAAGAAGGGAAGAAGGAGGAGCCCAAAAAAAAATTGTCAAAGATAGAACAGCAAATCATAGGCAACATCGAGAAAAACGTGAAGAAGAGGAGGGAGGAAAAGGTAAGGTTGCATCTCCTTTAAATTATATCAATACTTGAGTAACTGTGTAAATACAGTAGAGTAATTGTGTGATATTGTAGAATAACTGTAGTAATATAAAGAGTAACTCTATAATGGTCTAGAGTAACTATGTGAATTAGAAGAGTAACTGTAAGAACATAAAGAGTAACTATACGATGTACTAGAGTAACCGTATGACAAATCAACATAGTATAACTAGTAGAAAATGAAGATTGATTCTAACATGAAGTGCTCTTTTGTTTTTGACAGCACAAGTTGTCAAACTTCATTGGTTTCAAGCATTTCAAAACAAAACAATCCAGGGAAATTGTCCACCACTTCATGGACAATATAGAAGAAAGGTAAGAGAATTTGTTATTTTGCCAAGTGTACACATATAAAACATCGCTTATTCAATATCCAAAACTAATATGTATAACATCTATACAAATGATTGGCAAGTCAAAACAAGAATGGAGATTCAGTGATGACACTTGGTGCATGGGGAAGGACCTCGCCACCCTACTGTACAAAGATCAAATGATGCAATCACCAGTAAGAAACTAATAAATAGTAGTGTAACTCTTTGAGAACTTGTGGTTTTTTTTCTAAACAAAGAAATCTTGTGGTTATTTTTTTTAGGTTATGGACTGCTTTGTACAGATGCTCAAAGCTACCACAAGAAAAAGGAGAAAGAAGGGTCTGTCATGCACTGCTTGAGCACATATTGTGATGGAGTGGACTTTTGTAATCCTAAGATGTCCAATGACACAAGTGATATCATGCATGTTGAGTTGTTTTGAGAATCCCAAGTGTTTTAGTAATGTTGGAGTGTTGATCGAGGTATATAACGATTAAGATTACTAAGTTTATGTCTATTTGAGGAATTTAACTGATTGGTCATAAACTTGAGTTTTCGACCAAAAGAATTTGATTGGTAGCCTAAGTTTATAATAAGGATAAATCCCTTTTCCCATCCCTTTGGACGTACAGCCTTGGATTTCTATCCCGGTGGGTTTGGTCTTTCAAACAAATGATTTGGGAGGCAGTACAGCTCTCGCAAGATCAGTCCAAGACGATCATCAAACGTGGGCATAGACGTGTAGCAGGTCGTGGCCTCGTGGGGGTGGTTTCTTCACGTTCAAGGGAGCAGGAATCCCCTGGCTTCGGGGCAGATAGACTTAGAGTGAGACTCCGGTCTTTTGTTTCTCTACCCACCACTGAAAGTTAGAAAAGAAGAGAGAACAAGAGGGGAGTGAAAGGGGGGGGGGGGGTCAGTCGCTCGCCGATGTTCAGGCAACGGTGAGTGGAGATAGGTTGTGTGGAGTAGACCCTCCATGACGCCATACGCAGCTAGGGATCTCGAGCCTTACCGGTGAAGGGTTCAGAGTTGAACGTGAGAAGAACGACACCAATCTCCCACCAAAGAGCCATCGACGTCGGCGGCGCAACCATCATCGGAAGATCGGAGCTTCGGGTAGAGAGGCGCTCATGAGAACGGGAGACGCGGGTGGCCACAAGACCAATCCATAAACGGTTTAGAAGTCCCACTAGTCATGCCATGAACTGACAGGTCCATCAGGAGAAGACATGGCGCCGCTGCTTCATCTAGCCGAAGTATCAGGACATGGTGGTGTGGTGCAGCAGAGACCACAACATCTCAACGTTCAGGAGAAAGGAGAAAGAGACCGACCTTGTAGCTTCTGGCTCCACGAGTTCCATGCTAAGGTGCGGCGGCACCTTGGGCAGGTCGTGGAGAAAGTCAGTAGGCGGCAAGAAAGGACGTTGGGGATGCTTGATCCCAGCGGCGGTGCTGATGGATTGGGAGAGGAGAACAGGTGGCGGCTCTCGTGAGATGAAGAACTGGCGGATGGGATCGCATGATGCGAGAGGTGGAGACGACGCCTGCTGCTATCCCCACGCACGATGGCGGGGCTCGCGCAGAGCCATGGGCGGCTGCTTGTTCTGTCGGTGTCCTCCCTTGCGGCGACGCCCTTAGGATCTAAACCGCAGAGACGTGGAAGGCGAGCGGCCGAAGCTCAAGCGTGAGTTGTCATTCATGAGGATCGCGGGAGGACAGCCGAGTGCATGCCGGAGAAGGGCCTTGAGGCGGCGCTCCTACGCTGCGGAGAAGCAAGGAGCCGCACGCCCGCACCAGGCGACTCACGAGAGGAAGAGAGAAAGGGGGAAGTGAACCGGGTTCAAATCCCATGCAGACCGACTGAACCAACCCTAAACCAGCCCACAGCCAGCAGAGGGAAGCACCGACCCCACTGGCCACGTGGCGACACGCTATTGGCCTAAAGAGGTATTTATCTCAGAAAATATGTTATCTTCAATAATTCCTAGTAATTAGCTCCGTTGTCAGAAAAATACAAACAATATACCAAAATTCTCAGAAAAATGCGTAGAATGCAGTGGAAGCATAATATCTATTATTTTATGCACTAATCTCAATTATATCATATAAGTTGTGAAATGCTCGTTTAATGGATAATAAATAGCAAATGATGACATAAAATCATGGAAAAATATCAGTAAGTCCATAATTATATATAGAATGCGTATGATCTCAGATATGTTCATGTTGATGCACAAAAGCATATAATTTGATTAATATGGATAATTAGGGTAATAACACCAAAGATAATGCAATAAATACATGTATGCTCAATAAATGATGATATTTATAGAAAACCCTAATATCTGTAATTGGAAGATAATATAAAAATATGAGATCAGTTATATACACGAAATTCTTGTTATATGAAGATGAATCTTAATACATGTTATGAAATCCTAATTTTGGTTAATGGTGTAACCTAGGGTTAATTAATGTGCACAAAAAGGATATTGAACCTAATGTTCAGATAATGAACCATAATCTGGAAAATGACATTAGTATGATAATTCTAAGACATGAAGGAAAGTAATGATGCAAATATCCTTATGAACTAAGAGAAACCCTAATGGACATAATTAGGGTTAAGATGAGATATAAGAAGATGAGAACCTGATGATGGTATGTGATTTTATCTTAACCAGTGTTTGACCAAGATATAGATGACATGAGGGATATCTGATGATTAGGTTTGTCTTGATCTAAGGTACGCCATTACCTCTTACTTGGCTTATTATACATTATGCTTGTGTTATATGGTATTAAGGACTTGGCATATGGTATTGATTGAAATGATTTGTTCTTGTGTGATATGTGGGTTGATTTTTCTATACTTATTGATATGAACACATGAAACATAAGATATTTGGTCCATCATATTATAGCACTAAACTCTTTGGTAGTACAGTGCATTGAAGTGATCTCAAACTCTTTGGTAGTAGATCACATGTGTTAGATCTCAAACTCTTTGGTAGTAGATCACACGTAAAATGATCTCAATCTCTTTGGTAGTAGATCATAAGGCCTAAAAAGCATCAAAGCCCTAGGGGCAGATGTACGAGATATATGATGGAAATAAGCTTAAAATATGTGTTCTCTTTTGTTAATGAATATCCTTGTGCAAGTATACGCTTTTCTTATTTTCTTCTGTTACTGCCAAGTATATTAGTTTTATCTTATTGCCAAGATATGATGAGAGGTATATAAAAGACACGTAGGCGTACTCAGTACAATATTCATGAAATATTGTGCTGACGTGTACCGCATGTAATCTTTTTGTTTAGGTTGGTTATGCTTTGAAGATCCAGGATAGTGAGAGTTGTGTAGCGAGCTGATGTACAGGTGGACCTGTTGTCTTAAGATCCTGTTGTTTAGCTATAGCACATGTATATGTATACATTTGTTGTTCAATATGTAATATCAAATGTTGTAACAATTCATGTTGTAATTATATGTTGAATGGTGAACATGTGTTGTGGTTTGTTTATTGTTCATGTATATGTGCTACTGATGTACGTTCCTTCTGACTCCCTCGATTTTCTTCTTCTTAGCCTGGTGTGGGGTGTTTAAATTGGGATTCTCGCTGAGGTGAGGGTTTCAATTTGGACGTCACACATCAGATTAAGTTTTAGAAAATCCGGGGACGTCACAGGTGGTATCAGAGCATGAACAATAGCAAAGCCTGACATTTGCTCATTATGCAACTCAAAATCAAAAAACCTTGAACTTGATAATCTTTTAGGGTTAGATTGGTCATCTTTTAGAGACTAGATCTGACCTAGCCTCTAGGTTAGCACCTAGATGTCCGAGAACTAGGTCTAGACTAGTGCTTGTGGCATAGAAAGTCCTTAGATGTCATTCTTTCCTTGTAGTGCAGCGGTATGGGACGTTGCACTATTTGGAAATGATGTGCATCAAGGGAAGAGAAACCCTAGACATATGGCGCTCGTTGTCTAGAGTAGCTACACTAGTCTACCCCTTGTTCTCACCCTTTTCACTAGTTTTCATGACACTGTACTCTCTACTATGTGTGGGACACTCGTTTTCTGGATTTGGTTTTTGATTCCAATCGGATCGAACCTTGATAGTTTTCTCTGACACTTGTTTTATCGGAGAAAAACTATATAATATTTTATTATGTATATGTATTACAAAAATGTGTCCCCACACATATATGAGTAGGAGGTGGTCATGCAACCTAAGTGAAAGCGAATGACATCAGTCTAGAAGAGAGTGTAGTTCTAGATTAGATGTCTAGAGCCTTGTTGGATATATATGATAGATAGAATAGATGAAATAAGTTTTTGTGGTATGATGTAAGTTTGATAGAGATGATATAAGATAGTTTATGTTGATATATGTTTGTCTTTGAGGACGTAAGTCCAGTTTTGAGGTTTTGAGATAAGTCTTGTTGATGCTAGTAACTAGGCTTTTATGAGATAAGATAAGTTAAGTTAAGACTAAGTTGTGAGTCATCATGAGCCTCAAGCTCTTTTACAAAGGAGGACCTCTAGTGTTAGGACCAGTTTTGGGGTTAGCTCAAGAGAGAGCGATACCCACAGGGAGAAGGTCAGAGAACCTAGACTCCACGATATGAGAAATATGAGATATGTGATATGATATGTCCTAAACTAGACTACTCCTGAGTGATTGAGTTGAGTTGCTTTATGTACGATTCCTATAGTTTGTCGAACCCTAGATGTCCTGGGAGGACCAAACCCTAGAGATAGAGAGAGGCTGGTTACATGTACATATGCAAACATGAATATGAGTGCCTTCCATATGGGTGAGGGAGAGAGCCCAAGACCCTGGAGGAGGTAGCTATGTTAGTTTTGTGAAGCCTCATGCTCGGGTTGGTGGTTCCCATATAGGAATCTAGTGGTGTGTATATAAGAGAAAGAGAGTTGAGAAATAGTTTTCACAGGTATAGATCTGAGAAGAGAATGTTGTAGCATGTTTTAGTTTGTGCTTTGTGGCTAGATCTTATGAAGTTGATCACCAGTGCCAATGAGGTAATCTGAGAACCCTAGACTAAGAGAGGAAAGATAAAGGTTATGCATGTGAGATACTCATAGAGCTGAGTTAGCTCAGAGAGACTGAGCATGACACTACCCTCATGGTATGGGTTAGAGGAACCTCTTTTGGCCTAAGTAAAGTTTTGATATAATATTAGTTTGCCTAGCACAACCATGATAGAATATATGTAAGGATGTAATCTAATCTTGATATGTGATATATAGACATGATATGATGAAAACCTAGAGATGGTTAATAGATAATGATGCATAAATGGTTAACCAGATACATGAATAATAATGATAATGTGATATTGTTGATTAATCTTGTGATGAAACCACTAGTAAATGTTGTAATTTGTTATGAGCAATGAAATAAGATTACATAAATGAGACAAGTTACGTGAGGTATTAATCTTAGTGCTTAATAAAGATGAAAAATGTAATTATAATGTTAGCACAACATAAAGATTATGACACCTCGATACGATCTGGATGGATAAGGTGGGATAACTATAGTAAATGCCCTCCTAAAAGGCATATGCTCATGTTGAACATGTTCTAATAATTATCTCAATAAAATGTTTATGACACCTTGATATAATCGGTTAACTTTAGTTAACTTCTTTGGAACATGGTAATGAGATGTTGGATCATAATTCATGGGTTAACATAAGGAAGCAACCCTAACATATGCGATATGTAATGACATAACTTAAGCTCCTAAACCCTTGGTTGAGCCTTCTATGAAGTGAGGTTTCACCCTAGATGCTTTTGAAACCTCCTAATAGTGCTTTGGATACATGGTTCTAGGTAACTTTTGTGGATATACTACACATAGAATAGTGCCTACATGTGGATGAAGACATGGTAGTTTTCCTTGGAGTACGAGTATGGTTGACTTTCGAGGATGAAAGTTTTTTTTAGATGTATATGATGTGACAAAATGGTTTTTCTGGCTTAATTCCGAGGACGGAATTTCTTTTAAGATGTGTAGGATGTGATGGAGTGGACTTTTGTAATCCTAAGATGTCCAATGACACAAGTGATATCATGCATGTTGAGTTGTTTTGAGAATCCCAAGTGTTTTAGTAATGTTGGAGTGTTGATCGAGGTATATAACGATTAAGATTACTAAGTTTATGTCTATTTGAGGAATTTAACTGATTGGTCATAAACTTGAGTTTTCGACCAAAAGAATTTGATTGGTAGCCTAAGTTTATAATAAGGATAAATCCCTTTTCCCATCCCTTTGGACGTACAGCCTTGGATTTCTATCCCGGTGGGTTTGGTCTTTCAAACAAATGATTTGGGAGGCAGTACAGCTCTCGCAAGATCAGTCCAAGACGATCATCAAACGTGGGCATAGATGTGTAGCAGGTCGTGGCCTCGTGGGGGTGGTTTCTTCACGTTCAAGGGAGCAGGAATCCCCTGGCTTCGGGGCAGATAGACTTAGAGTGAGACTCCGGTCTTTTGTTTCTCTACCCACCACTGAAAGTTAGAAAAGAAGAGAGAACAAGAGGGGAGTGAAAGGGGGGGGTCAGTCGCTCGCCGATGTTCAAGCAACGGTGAGTGGAGATAGGTTGTGTGGAGTAGACCCTCCATGACGCCATACGCAGCTAGGGATCTCGAGCCTTACCGGTGAAGGGTTCAGAGTTGAACGTGAGAAGAACGACACCAATCTCCCACCAAAGAGCCATCGACGTCGGCGGCGCAACCATCATCGGAAGATCGGAGCTTCGGGTAGAGAGGCGCTCATGAGAACGGGAGACGCGGGTGGCCACAAGACCAATCCTTAAACGGTTTAGAAGTCCCACTAGTCGTGCCATGAACTGATAGGTCCATCAGGAGAAGACATGGCGCCGCTGCTTCATCTAGCCGAAGTATCAGGACATGGTGGTGTGGTGCAGCAGAGACCACAACATCTCAACGTTCAGGAGAAAGGAGAAAGAGACCGACCTTGTAGCTTCTGGCTCCACGAGTTCCATGCTAAGGTGCGGCGGCACCTTGGGCAGGTCGTGGAGAAAGTCATTAGGCGGCAAGAAAGGACGCCGGGGATGCTTGATCCCAGCGGCGGTGCTGATGGATTGGGAGAGGAGAACAGGTGGCGGCTCTCGTGAGCTGAAGAACTGGCGGATGGGATCGCATGATGCGAGAGGTGGAGACGACGCCTGCTGCTATCCCCACGCACGATGGCGGGGCTCGCGCAGAGCCATGGGCAGCTGCTTGTTCTGTCGGTGTCCTCCCTTGTAGCGACGCCCTTAGGATCTAAACCGCAGAGACGTGGAAGGCGAGCGGCCGAAGCTCAAGCGTGAGTTGTCGTTCATGAGGATCGCGGGAGGACAGCCGAGTGCATGCCGGAGAAGGGCCTTGAGGCGGCGCTCCTACGCTGCGGAGAAGCAAGGAGCCGCACGCCCGCACCAGGCGACTCACGAGAGGAAGAGAGAAAGGGGGAAGTGAACCGGGTTCAAATCCCATGCAGACCGACTGAACCAACCCTAAACCAGCCCACAGCCAGCAGAGGGAAGCACCGGCCCCACTGGCCACGTGGCGACACGCTATTGGCCTAAAGAGGTATTTATCTCAGAAAATATGTTATCTTCAATAATTCCTAGTAATTAGCTCCGTTGTCAGAAAAATACAAACAATATACCAAAATTCTCAGAAAAATGCGTAGAATGCAGTGGAAGCATAATATCTATTATTTTATGCACTAATCTCAATTATATCATATAAGTTGTGAAATGCTCGTTTAATGGATAATAAATAGCAAATGATGACATAAAATCATGGAAAAATATCAGTAAGTCCATAATTATATATAGAATGCGTATGATCTCAGATATGTTCATGTTGATGCACAAAAGCATATAATTTGATTAATATGGATAATTAGGGTAATAACACCAAAGATAATGCAATAAATACATGTATGCTCAATAAATGATGATATTTATAGAAAACCCTAATATCTGTAATTGGAAGATAATATAAAAATATGAGATCAGTTATATATACGAAATTCTTGTTATATGAAGATGAATCTTAATACATGTTATGACATCCTAATTTTGGTTAATGGTGTAAGCTAGGGTTAATTAATGTGCACAAAAAGGATATTGAACCTAATGTTCAGATAATGAACCATAATCTGGAAAATGACATTAGTATGATAATTCTAAGACATGAAGGCAAGTAATGATGCAAATATCCTTATGAACTAAGAGAAACCCTAATGGACATAATTAGGGTTAAGATGAGATATAAGAAGATGAGAACCTGATGATGGTATGTGATTTTATCTTAACCAGGGTTTGACCAAGATATAGATGACATGAGGGATATCTGATGATTAGGTTTGTCTTGATCTAAGGTACGCCATTACCTCTTACTTGGCTTATTATACATTATGCTTGTGTTATATGGTATTAAGGACTTGGCATATGGTATTGATTGAAATGATTTGTTCTTGTGTGATATGTGGGTTGATTTTTCTATACTTATTGATATGAACACATGAAACATAAGATATTTGGTCCATCATATTATAGCACTAAACTCTTTGGTAGTACAGTGCATTGAAGTGATCTCAAACTCTTTGGTAGTAGATCACATGTGTTAGATCTCAAACTCATTGGTAGTAGATCACACGTAAAATGATCTCAAACTCTTTGGTAGTAGATCATAAGGCCTAAAAAGCATCAAAGCCCTAGGGGCAGATGTACGAGATATATGATGGAAATAAGCTTAAAATATGTGTTCTCTTTTGTTAATGAATATCCTTGTGCAAGTATATGCTTTTCTTATTTTCTTCTGTTACTGCCAAGTATATTAGTTTTATCTTATTGCCAAGATATGATGAGAGGTATATAAAAGACACGTAGGCGTACTCAGTACAATATTCATGAAATATTGTGCTGACGTGTACCGCATGTAATCTTTTTGTTTAGGTTGGTTATGCTTTGAAGCTCCAGGATAGTGAGAGTTGTGTAGCGAGCTGATGTACAGGTGGACCTGTTGTCTTAAGATCCTGTTGTTTAGCTGTAGCACATGTATATGTATACGTTTGTTGTTCAATATGTAATATCAAATGTTGTAACAATTCATGTTGTAATTATATGTTGAATGGTGAACATGTGTTGTGGTTTGTTTATTGTTCATGTATATGTGCTACTGATGTACATTCCTTCTGACTCCCTCGATTTTCTTCTTCTTAGCCTGGTGTGGGGTGTTTAAATTGGGATTCTCGCTGAGGTGAGGGTTTCAATTTGGACGTCACACATCAGATTAAGTTTTAGAAAATCCGGGGACGTCACACATATGCTCCGGTAAGAAGAACAAAATTGATATACAAAATTACATCAAAAATACAAAAATATATACACAAAACTGAAACTTATAGATGTGAATTTGCATTTGCAGTAGAAGCTGGCGTTTGATGTTGAAAACATAACCATGGAGCAGATCGACATGCTATCTCCACTATTCAACGTCCCGATGAAAGATTAGGACACAATGGACTCGGTGTTCACCATATTGAACAATGACAACCACTGGCACTTGTACGAGGCAAGTTTCAGGGATGGAGCACACCGGTATTATAACTCAATGAGTGGAAATAGCAAGTCAAAAAAGGAATTCCTTAGATGGGTAAGCGTTCAATAAAAAGAAACTCTACTTGTAGTGGATTGACAGGGTTAATATATGTTGATTGATGATTAATAAGAGTTGTGTATTTTTAATGCAGGTGGGTATTGTGCACGAATTCTTCAGGGGGGCAGAAAAAGGTGACCAACTGTCACAATGGGGACAGGAGTACCCGCTATGTCCACAACAGGCAGAAGACTCACTTGACTGTGGGATCTTCGTCATGAAGTACCTAGAATGCCTGGTAAATGGAAAACACATGGACTTCACCTACAAGGACATGACGGCCATAAGGGCTGATATTTTTTAGAGAATGATGGCGAGGGGGGAGTTGCAAACTGTACAAGCACATCAAAAAGATAACAATGAAGTCATCAAAGAAGGTCCATCTGAGCAAAACAAGGGAGGAATAGATGAATGTCAGAAGCAATAAGAAGAAGAGAAGACAGAAGCACCAGATGAAGAGAAGAAAACAGAGGAAGAAGCTGTTTCAAGCCTAGATAAATGGCTGGATTTTAGCTGAAATAGTTAATTATTAATTGAAATGTAAAACTTGAACAGTTTGCTTATGGAATTTTGATGTGTAACCGCTATGAGATACATTACTTATGTGCTGTGAAAATCCTGAAAATTACATGTTTGATCTAAATCATATTGCAAATATGAGTATTTCTGGGTTTAATATATAGCGTTTTGTGCTTTGAATGTTGTGTTCTTGAATGTAAAACTATTGTGGTTTTGTATGGAGATGTATACTTTGAGTTAGACTACTAACCAAGAAAACTATTGTGGTTTTGTATGGAGATATATACTTTGAGATATATAATTCGAGTAACTCTGATACGCACTGAGAGTAACTATGATAACACTGAGAGTAACTGCGAGGACACTAAGAGTATCTGTGATAGCACTAGGGAGTAACTGACAGAACACTAAGAGTAACTCTGATACACACTGAGAGTAACTATGATAACATTGAGAGTAACCGCGAGGACACTGAGAGTATCTTTGACAGTACTAGGGAGTAACTGACAGAACACTAAGAGTAACTCTGATACGCACTGAGAGTAACTATGATAACACTTAGAGTAACTGCGAGAACACTGAGAGTATCTGTGACAACACTAAGGAGTAACTATGATAAAACAAAAAGTAACTATGATAACACTGATACGCACTAATGAGTAACTGTGATAAAACAAAAAGTAACTGTGATAAAACAAAAAGTAACTATGCAGCACAGTAACTCTGATACGCACTGAGAGTAACTATGATAACACTGAGAGTAACTGTGAGAACACTGAGAGTATATGTGACAGCACTAAGGAGTAACTGAGAGAACACTAAGAGTAACTCTGATAGCGCTGAGAGTAACTATGATAACACTAAGAGTAACTGCGAGGACACTGATAGTATATGTGACAACACTAAGGAGTAACTGTGATAAAACAAAAAGTAACTCTAGCGTTCAGGAGTCTACTGTACAAGATTCTTTATTAAATAAGGAACCAGAAAAGTGAAGAAAAGAGAGCACAGAGCTATAAAGATATGTACAAGAGTCTACTGTACGATGTAAATGCACATACACATAGCACAGTGCACTGTTGTGTCGTCAGAACAGCACAGTACTGCTGGCATCTTTTCAACCCAACAGGACAGAGCACTCGTGTCCATATTTGCAGCACCAACAGCACAGAGCATTACTCTCACTAATGCACATATTTGAAGCACCAACAATACAGCGGGGGGCTTTTAGATCTTCAACATCTCCATCCTCCACGGCACCCTCGACGTCCATCTCTTCTTCATCCACGACTGCTACGGTTTACAACACAGCGGGGGGCTTTCAGATCTTCAACATCTCCATCCTCCACGGCACCCTCAACATCCACCTCTTCTTCATCCGCGACTGCTACGGTTTACAACACAGCGGGGGGCTTTCAGATCTTCAACATCTCCATCCTCCACGGCACCCTCGACGTCCACCTCTTCTTCATCTGCGACTGCTACGATTTACAGAAGGTACAATTTTACAGAAGAAATACCGATAGCCCCCTTAACATTTCAGTAGCACCCCCTTTGACCATCTCCTCAGATCCCCTTTAACATTTCTTCACAGCCTACCATGGAGCCATTCATCCAGCCAATCAACTACACCATTGACGACAAGACAGTGGAATCCATTCTACTTCCTATAGAATGGAACCATCTCCATTTTCACATCAAACCAGGCAAGACCACCTTCCTAATCGGAAACCAGTCTTTCCAGATAACCCTTATGCAGAATAAAAATGGGTCACTTTCAACTGCTAAGGGCTGGAAAAGGATGATCGCACATCTCAATTTTCACAAAGGTTGGATCATCTACCTCAAGCCAACTGATCACCAGACCATCACAACATGGATCACAGATCAGTTCTTAGAAACACCAACTGAGCTTATTCCGCTCTTCAGAATGCCTGACGACGAAGTATACTCTGGATCGGAGGACTCTGCAGATCAGCTCTTCACTAGGGACATATACCAAGCAGCACCGGGATCAGCTGTAAATCCCGTTCAGATTGACTCATCCACAACAGCGGACACCTCAACATCTACAGAAGACACTGCTTCTTCGTCTGTCCAGCGTTCCTTTCACAAATAGGTATGCACTGGTGCCCTTTTCTCTTAGCCTTTGCAGGTTCACTCATTTACAACCGATATGAACTTCTCAGATACGAACGTGTGTTTAGGCTTGATGTCTGTGCTTTCCAAAGGAGGGAATTGTGTGTATGATATCTATCACCAAGGATGGATCCGACCCCCTGAACTATTTGATTTTTATGTTTAGTTGATGGACCTTCTTTATAGCCGATCTGGCTGTATTTTTTTGTATTTTTATGTTCAATTGATGGACCTTCTTTATAGTTGATCTGGTTGTATAATATATAACGTTTTATGCTTTGAATGTTGTAATCTTGAATGTTTAGCTGTAGTGTTTTTGTCTGATTATATATACTTTCAATTAGCACTAAGAGTAACTGAGAGAACACTAAGAGTAACTCAGATAACACTGAGAGTAACTCTGATAGCACCGAGAGTAACTGGTAGAACACTTAGAGTAACTCAAATAGCACTGAGAGTAACTATGATAGCACTGAGAGTAATTGATCGAACACTAAGAGTAACTGAGAGAACACTAAGAGTAACTCTGATACGCACTGATAGTAACTATGATACACTAAGAGTAACTGTGAGAACACTGACAGTATCTGTGACAGCACTAAGGAGTAACTGAGAGACCACTAAGAGTAACTCTGATACACACTGAGAGTAACTACGAGAACACTGAGAGTATATGTGACAACACTAAGGAGTAACTAAGAGAACACTAAGAGTAACTCTGATACACACTGAGAGTAACTATGAGAACACTGAGAGTAACTGTGAGAACACTGAGAGTATCTATGACAACACTAAGGAGTAACTGAGAGAACACTAAGAGTAACTCTGATACGCACTGAGAGTAACTATGAGAACAGTGAGAGTAACTACGAGATATATAATTCGAGTAACTCTGATACGCACTGAGAGTAACATATTTGAAGCACCAACAATACAGTGGGGGGCTTTCAGATCTTCAACATCTCCATCATCCATGGCACCCTCGACATCCACCTCTTCTTCATCTGTGACTGCTATAGTTTACAACACAGCGGGGGGCTTTCAGATCTTCAACATCTCCATCCTCCACGGCACCCTCGACATCCACCTCTTCTTCATCTGCGACTGCTACGGTTTACAGAAGGTACAGTTTTACAGAAGAAATACCGACAGCCCCCTTAACATTTCAGTAGCACCCCCTTTGACCATCTCCTCAGATCCCCTTTAACATTTCTTCACAACCTACCATGGAGACGTTCATCCAGCCAATCAACTACACCATTGACGACAAGAAAGTGGAATCCATTCTACTTCCTATAGAATGGAACCATTTCCATTTTCACATCAAACCAGGCAAGACCACCTTCCTAATCGGAAACCAGTCTTTCCAGATAACCCTTATGCAGAATAAAAACGGGTCACTTTCAACTGCTAAGGGATGGAAAAGGATGATCGCATAGCTCAGTCTTTGCAAAGGTTGGATCATCTACCTCAAGCCAACTAATCACCAGACCATCACAGCATGGATCACAGATCAGTTCTTAGAAACACCAACTGAGCTTATTCCGCTCTTCAAAATGCCTGGCGACGAAGTATACTCTGGATCGGAGGACTCTGCAGATCAGCTCTTCGTTAGGGACATATACCAAGCAGCACTGGGATCAGCTGTAAATCTTGTTCAGGTTGACTCATCCACAACAACAGACACCTCAACATCTGCAGAAGACACTGCTTCTTCATCTGTCCAGTGTTCCTTTCACAAATAGGTATGCACCGGCACCCTTTTCTCTTAGCCTTTGCAGGTTCACTCATTTACAACAGATATGAACTTCTCAGATACGAACGTGTGTTTAGGCTTGATGTCTATGCTTTTCAAAGGAGGGAATTGTTTGTATGATATCTATCGCCATGGATGGATTTGACCCCCTAAACTATTTGATTTTTATGTTCAGTTGATGGACCTTCTTTATAGCTGATCTGGCTGTATTTTTTTGTATTTTTATGTTCAGTTGATGGACCTTCTTTATAGTTGATCTGGTTGTATAATATATAACGTTTTATGCTTTGAATGTTGTAATCTTGAATGTTTAGCTGTAGTGTTTTTGTCTGATTATATATACTTTCAATTAGCACTAAGAGTAACTGAGAGAACACTAAGAGTAACTCAGATAGCACTGAGAGTAACTCTGATAGCACCGAGAGTAACTGGTAGAACACTGAGAGTAACTCAAATATCACTAAGAGTAACTCTGATAGCACTGAGAGTAACTGATAGAACACTAAGAGTAACTAAGAGAACACTAAGAGTAACTCTGATACGCACTGATAGTAACTATGATAACACTGAGAGTAACTGTGAGAACATTGAGAGTATCTGTGACAGTACTAAGGAGTAACTGAGAGATCACTAAGAGTAACTATGATACGCACTGAGAGTAACTATGATAACACTGAGAGTAACTATGAGAACACTGAGAGTATCTGTGACAACACTAAGGAGTAACTGAGAGAACAGTAAGAGTAACTCTGATACGCACTGAGAGTAACTATGAGAACAGTGAGAGTAACTGCGAGAACACTGACAGTATCTGTGACAATATAAAAAGTAACTCCAGCAACCAGAAAGTAACTCTACCAGTGTATGGCATAGTAGCAAAAACTGACATTTCGTGAGTACACTGAAAAAACCATGAAAAGAATTGTACTAATCCAAAAATGTATGTATTCCAAAAGAAAAGAGTATTCAATGCACACGAAGATAAAACAAAAAATATTCTGCAAAAGAGTAAGATCTGATCAAAACAGATTCTTTGAAGCATATTCAAAGTATACATATAGCTGGTGGAGTTCAACGTAACACATAAAATACATTACAAAACACAAAAGTAAAAATACATGGACAGTTACAAAATCACTTTCACAAAAACTGCAGACAAAAAGAACAACCCATTACAGATTTGAATATCCCTCACCCACGCACTAATCAACTACAAACTCCACTAAAAAATGTCCAACATCAACAGACCACACGATCAGCAACAGAGATAATCATTGAATAGAAAACAACAACAACACATAGTCCATAATAGGAATGGACTACTTCTTCATAGGGCAGTTCCTGCTATCATGGTTGACCCCAAACTCTAAGCAAATATTAACTGCCTCTCTCTTTTAGACTATGCAATCTCAACTCCAGATTTAAACCTCACATCGGTCGATCTAGATCTTCCCTTAGTTTTGCAACTACTAGGTATATGGACCTTGATAGCAGAAGAGGAAGCTGTATTACAAGCGGTTGCACCAACGCCTGCACCAGGATCAACTGGATCCAAGTCTAAGAGCTCCTTTCACAAAGCTAACAGTTTTTCATGGCAAATATCTACAACATTGTTCCTAAACGCTATATTGACAATAGAATTATAGGCAGAAACAAGATGAAGTGTCCTCCCAGTGGATGGATGCTTAACTGACGCTTTGCCAAAAATCAAAGGGTGTTCTTTGTACCCTTTGGTCCACCTCTTCAGAATGTAAGGCTCGGGAAGAGTGCAATATTCACGGCTCTTCAAATAAGAGAGGATGTGCCTGCAAGGGATGCCTTTGAATTCCAACATGAAGCAACTGCAGAAAACAATGTCACTAGATAACTCTTTGTTCAATATACAGGGAGTTCCAAGTCCACCGACGCGATACACCTCAAAGACACCTTCTGAAGCTTGCTTTACATTGTAGACCACACTTTGGTGAACCTCGGACTGGAATATCTTAAAGATGGACTTGGTGTATATACCTCTCATCTGCTCCTCTAGGGGCCACAGTGATGACAAAGGCATGTTACTGTACTCGTCATCAAAATCTTTGAAATTTTCAATCTCCCGCACATGAGAGTATGCAGTCTCCAACGAACATACAAGTTCAAATAGAGTATTCCTACTATTCACATGGCTCCTAATGAACGCATTCAGGCTCTCGCTCCTTTGAGTCGTCCTCATGCCCGCAAAGAAGGAGGACTGCATATAGTACAGAACCCAATCACAACACATCGCATACATATCAGAAAGCCAGGTGATGGACAACAAATCATGCTCCTAAATTACAGAATCCCACCTCTCTTAAAAAATGTTGACATCATACACATTCCAGACACAATCATTCAACAAGCTTATGATCTGGTCCTTGTTAGGAATGCCACCAAGCTTGGAGGGAAGCTTCTATAGGATGTGCCAGCTGCAGAAGCGATGCTTGCAATTGGGAAAAACAGAGATGATAGTAGCATTCATAGTAGGGTCCTGATCGGTTATGATGGAAACCGGCTCTTTGCCAAAAAAAAGTAAGTACTGCTTGAAAACCCAGACAAATGAGTCATACTTCTCATCGACCAACAGAGCAGATGCAAACAACACTGTCTTGCGATGGTGATCAACTCCACCAAACATTCCAAAAACCATCAAATACTTGTTGGTGCGGTACGTGGTGTCAAACACAAGTGCATCCCCAAACAGCCCACAGTCTTCAATAGAGACAGGATCAGACCAAAACAGATGAGTAAGGCAACAATTGGGGTCTTTTTGGTAGCTATAGAAGAATTTTGGATCGATGGCTTTAAAACTGGAAAAGCGATCTAAAACCATGTTGACGTTGTATTTAGCCAACTCTTTCCTCTTTCTACTGATGTGTCCATGAGCTTGTCTACTAGTAAATGTCATATTTTCATAGCCACTAGACTCGGATGCTATCAATGCAATTTGTCTCGATACAGGTATGTTAGCTTGGCTCATGGAAGAAAGGATCTCTTTTTGAGTTTCATCAAGAGATGAGTTACACTTGAGGTAACTGAGATGAGCAACGTCAACAAGAACGTGGTTGTGTTCCTCAACAAATGCAGTCACGACCCACATGGATGAGGACTTATCCAGTGTGAAACGTATCATGGCTCCACAACCACACCTCTTCACAGAACGCATGTGCTTCTTGGACAACTTATCCTGCAAGTTACCCATTTCATCACAAACGGGGCTCAGAAGCCCTCTAGACCTCTTAGAACGACAGATCTTACCTTGCTTATCACAAACCAGATCTTTAGCAACCAGAATCTTACTTCCCCGTTCATATCTATTGTCGTCTTTCCTAATGTTAAACCCAATCATTCCAACATAGCTGGAATAGAAGGATATACCTTCATATAGACTTTCAAACTGAAGGCCAACTGTAGGGACTGTAGCTGGGGACAGAGAAGAAACACCAATAGAATGAGAAGACTGAGGATTATCATCATCACGGCCGACACTTGCATTAGCAGCATCCGTATCAAGGCTGGGATCCATGACAGTGTGTTGGAGTAACTCGGAAGATCAGAAGAGTAACTCTGTAACACAACAAGAGTAACTCAGTAAGGCAAAACAGTAACCAATTATAACAAGAGAGTAACTACGCAAAACATAAAAACATGTATGCCAGTTACTACTTCAATATCGACAATGCAGAAACAAAAATTGGGTTTCTTTCCCACACAAGATAGAGGGATGAATAAACATTGAAATGATGAGAAAAAAATAAAAAAAACGAGTATAACTGAATGAATTTACAAAGAGAAATACAAAATCTACCTGAATGTAGCTTGAAAAAACTGTTGCTCGTAAAAATGCAGATAGAATAGTGAATTCTCCCACCACCTCCACTCCCTCCTCAGCGGCATGGAATTCACACAACAATAATTTGCTCCTGAATATGCAGAGAGAACATGGAATTCTCCAACCACACCCACTCCCTCCTCCTCAGCGGCGTGAGCTTCAAAACAACAGGTCTAAACGGTGGAATCAACTTGGTGAAAATCGATACCGTCACGGGATACACAAACGAAAGTGCGAGACACCTTAGTCGTCCTGCTCTGCAAGATTGATAAAAGGGGAAACCGTTCTTGTTATTCGGGAATGGAAATGAATGTAGGGATTTCTGAGGAAGAAATGTAAAATGGAGATTGAAATACGCCAAGGAAGTTGGAATCATAGGCGGAATTACATATGCAGGGCGTTAAGCGGCAGATGGGCGGGTAGATGATCGACAGATGGGGGGTAGACCAGATGTATCAGCCTGGCGGCGGCACAGACGATTGCGAATGACGTAGATGATCGACGATGTATTGATTTTGAGTCACATTTATAGACCTGTTTGATATGTGTTTTATGCTTTTATTAGTCATTTTTATGGTTAATATTGCATAATTCATCCATTTTGGTCTTTGCCACTATCTTATGTCAAATCCCCTTTATTTCATTTTTTTGAGCATTAATTGTCGAATTATTATTATTTGTGTGAATTTATGTGATCTTGTGTTTAAATTTCAGGACAAACAAGTATTTGCTTCGGTCGATACCATCGACGGAAGTCGATACCATCGACATGGTCACAGGTTGCCAGCCGAAAGGAGCAGTAAAGTGTCGATACTATCGACAGGGATGTCGATGGTATCGAGTCACCTTCAGGTTGCTGGTGAAGAAGCAGTCGATAGTATCGACCCCAAGTCGATACCATCGACGCATGGAGGCTACAACGACACAAAATGACAAAACTGTCGCTATAGGGTAGTCGATACCATTGACCCGAGTCGATGGTATCGAGATGACAGTAGGCACTCAGACGAAAAGAAAGAAGGGTTGTCGCTACTACACTGGGTCGATACCATCGACCCGCGTCGATGGTATCGACACCGTCAGATATGCGTTTGATTCAGATTGATCCTGATCGGATGGCTGAGGTTAATTAGCAACCTAATGAGGGAATTAAACCTAATGACGGCCGCCTAGACCGGAGGAGGATCTAATTAGCCATTGCACGAGTACCGAGGAGCAGGAGAGAGGAGAACGGAGGCCAGAAGCTCATACTAGTTGATTCAGATGCCGCAGAAGACCGATTTCACCACCGAAAGGCGGGAGAGCACGTGTTCTACGCAAAGGATCAACTGGTTCTTCTCCGTTCAGGGGATTTCACCTCTCAATTCACGTTTTTACATGATTTACCCTATATCTACCTTGTACTTTGTTGAGATGAACATGCGGGGCTAATCCCCTTCGTCTTTAGGACTGGGAGTACCCCGGGAATTCATTGTATGACAGTTTTATAATAGTAATTCATATTTTATCTCTTAAATCCGTGGTATAGTTTCGTTTTCTCAATATATTGTTATGCTTGATCACCATAATAATAACCTAATGCCCTTAATCACTTTGAAAGAAGGATTAACGGCTGAAAAGAGACGAAACCTACATTAATCGATAAATCCCTTGACCAAGGTGGTGTAAAATTAATGGTGGATACTGAGAGATTGTTCATAATGCACCTAGTTTAGGGTATAGGTTACTACGACGGTGGAACCGAACTAAACCTAGGTAGTGAATTGCACCACGACAGTGGGCAATTCTGTTTTCAGGCCACTACCCGGATAGAGAGATAAGATTGACGCATTATATGAAACCTAATACAATGAAAACCCACGGTGAAACCGCAATCCTAAAGATACCCTTTTGAATTGATTAAATTAACATTTAATCGATCGTTTGTTTTTATTTTGTTTTCATTTTCTTTTAATTTTAACAACAACCCTCAATTTGTTATTCGGCTTAGCTGATCGCAAATAGTTAGTAGGAGTCTCTAACAATTCCGAGTATCCCTGTGTTCGACTCGGGCCTTACAAGGCCTGTACTACTCGACGCGTTCACTTGCGTTTTAGCGCATAGTAAAATTGTGTCAAGTTTTTGGCGCCGTTGCCGGGGATACAGAGAATTGTTGGCACTTTGAGTGCTACGAGCGGCCACTCTAGGCCACAATTTTTTATTTTATTTTGAAACAACTTCAAATATTTTCTTTTTATTATTCGTTAATTTTGATACTCGTCAAAGCACTATACTAAACTTAAACTTTCCTATTTCAGGTACGTTGCATGGTGCAGACGCGTAGTACGGACTACGCGAATCGCGCACCCGAGGTTCCTCTTTCGGGACCTGAGGACGAGGAGTATCATGAGCAGGAACAACAAGAGGAGGTAGATTCTGAATTTAAACAGGAAGAGATGGCCGAGCCACAGACTATATGGGAGAAGATCAAAGCTTCTTCCTCATCAGCTTCCAAGGGGCCTATAAAGAAGCAGGCAATCAACATACCGACATATAAGATTGATCCGGCGTTGATAAATCTGGTGAAGTCGAATGCTTTTCATGGGCTGAAGAATGAGGATCCTGTCGCACACATCAACCAGTTTGTTGAGAACTGTGACATGGTAAAAATTGATAGGTTTCCATAGGATGCACTGTATCTCAAGCTTTTCCCGAGTTCATTGGCGGGAGTGGCACGAGAATGGTTACACAATTTAGATGATGAGTTTGTGGAGTCCTGGGACCATATGGTGGAGGTTTTCTTCGAGAGGTTCTTCCCTCCTGAGAAGACTAACGACATGATCCAGAAGATTCATAATTTTACCCAACAGGCTGGGGAGACATATTCTGACACCTGGGAGAGATTTCAGGTCATGATGAGGAGGTGCCCGCATCACGGGATGGATAAAGAGACGCAAGTGAAGATCTTCTATTTTTCTCTCTCCGAGCACGATAGGAGTAATCTGGATTCAGCTGAGTCAGGTTTCTTTCTGAACAATACAGACACCAGATGCTGGGAGATACTAAAGAATATGGCTAGAAAGCAGTCATGGGGTGAGAGAGAAAGAGGCCCGGTAGAGCAAGCTCGAGTAGAAGGTGAGTCCAAGGCGATGAAAGAGCTGAATGAGAAGATGGATCTTCTCGCAAAGAAGCTACTGGCAAAGGAGGATAATGAGTTCGAGGATGAGGCTCAAGTCAAATACATGAGACAACAGCAAGGTTATAGGAACAATGATTATTCATGGAGGAAAGACAAAAAGTTCTCGTGGAAGGATCCGAACAATTTTCTACAGGATCCGGATGCCAAGCCCTCGCCAGTTGCAGAGCACGGAGCTGCTCAATCAGGTTATAAAGCAAAATCAGGAGTTAATGAATACATTTGGCCAGCAAATCAAGAAACAAGGAGAATACATGAATCAATTCGGGCAAACATTACAGAGCCATGGGGCTCAAATGAGGACCATTGAGACATCCATGGCACAGATGGCAGCCGAGATCGCTAGTTTGAAGAAACCAGCACATCCGGGTTTTCCGGGGAACACCAATGTTCCCGGGGGAAACCAAAAAGCAAAGGCTATTCTGCTTAGAAGCGGCAAGAAAGTGTTGAATCCAAGAGCTGAGGAAACAAGCAAACCACAAGTAGAAGTAGAAGGTGAAACCAATGAGGAGCAGCCCACACCAGTCACAGGGCAGGTTGAAGACATAGTCATGGATGATACTGAAGAATAGGTTGCAGAGGAGGAACCTCAGAAAAAGACGCCTTATGTGCCACCTCATCAAAGGGCACAAGCTGTTCCGGTCCCGTACCCAAAAAGTGCTAAGGCAAGGAAGGAAGATGCACAGTTCAAGCAGTTCTTGGACAGTTTTAGGAAGATTTCAGTCAATATCCCTTTACTGGAAGCCATTGAGAAAATTCCTTCATACGGGAAGTTTCTAAAGGACGTCATTACCAAGAAGAGGAAAATTCCGGATACAGAGGTCGTCGTTCTAAAGGAGCAAGTGAGTGCCTTCATCATGGGCACTTTGCCGCCAAAGAGACAAGATCCAGGGTGCTTTAACATTTCTTGCTATATTGGGAAGGTTAAATTTGGTGAAGTGTTGTGTGACTCAGGGGCAAGCATCAACTTGATGCCCCTTTCGACATTCAAAAAGCTGGGATTGAAGGAGTCACGGCCAATCAATATGACGATTCAATTGGCAGACAACTCTGTGGTGAAGCCTTATGGAATCTGTGAAGATGTCTTAGTAAAGGTGGATAGGTTTGTCTTTCTGGCTGATTTTGTGGTTATGGAGATGCAGGATGAACATAGCAACGAGTTGTTACTTGGACGTCCTTTCCAAGCTACAGCTGACATGATCTTAGAGATGGGGAGAGGTCGCTTGACCTTGGGCATAGCCGATGACCGCTTTGAGATGGTCATGCCTTCTAGCACTGCGTCATCTAAAGCAAAGGAACAATGCAATATGGTAAAACATCCGAATTGTAATATTTCACTCTGCCTTGGAAAGCCATTTCTGGACATGGCTCATGTGATGAGCAAGGTAGACAATGGAACTTTGGCTGTGGATATCATGGAGCAGACCAAAGTAGTTTCTTTGTGCAAAGATATGGGATTTCCTAATGATGAGAATGAGGACATTCCGCTTTCTCTGGAGGATGATGTGACTGCTATTTCTGTTTTTGATGCATACCCAGAATTGCCGTTGGAGGCTTGCTTGTTGAATATTACATATGATTGGATGCGGAGCAAATCACTCAAGGAGTGCGCCAAAATGCTTCAGATGCTTCCATGCTTCTATGCGAGGCATTATGAAGATTTAGGTGAACTTCCCCCACCGCTTCAATCATCTCTCATCAGCCCACCGGATCTAGAATTAAAGCCGCTGCCCCCACATCTCAAATATGTATTTCTAGCTGAGGAAGACAAGTTACCAGTGATCATTTCTGCTTATTTGAGTGCAGATGAGGAGGAACAATTGTTGATAGTGCTGAAGAACCACCAGGGAGCTTTTGGGTGGTTCGTTGCAGACATCAAGGGGATTTCCCCTACTCTATGTCAGCACAAGATTCGGCTCGAGGAGGGAGCCAAGCCCGTGATTCAACCTCAAAGACGTCTCAATCCAAGCATGATGGAGGTTGTGAAGAAGGAGGTCATTAAACTTCTTGCTGTAGGTATTATCTACGCCATATCAGACTCGACATGGGTGAGTCCCACACAGGTAGTCCCTAAGAAGGGGGGAATTACTGTCACCCAAAATTTGTTGAATGAACCTGTCACCACCCGATTGGTAACCGGGTGCGAGTTTGTATTGACTACCGCCGCTTGAATGCCGCCACGCTAAAGGATCACTTTCCTTTACCTTTCATTTATCAAATCTTAGAGCGTCTTGCCAGTCGATCACACTTTTGTTTTCTAGACGGGTACTCGAGGTACAACCAGATATCGATTGATCCTTTGGATCAAGAGAAATCTACGTTCACTTGTCCCTATGGGACTTTTGCTTACCGCCGAATGCCGTTTGGTTTATGCAATGCACCAGCGACGTTTCAATGTTGTATGCTCGCCATATTTTCTGACATGGTAGAGTGCTGTCTCGAGGTTTTTATGGATGACTTTTTGGTGTATGGTGCATCGTTTGATGAATGTCTCTATAACCTGGACAAAGTTTTACAGCGTTGAGAGGACACACATTTGGTCCTCAATTGGGAGAAATATCACATGATGGTGACTGAGGGGATAGTGATAGGACACAAGGTGTCTAGAAAAGGTCTAGAGGTGGATCCGGTCAAAATTGAGGTCATTTCTAAGTTGCCCCCACCAAATTCTGTAAAAGCGGTTAGAAGTTTTCTGGGACACGCCGGGTTCTATCGGCGATTTATAAAGGATTTATCTAAAATTGCAAAACCTCTATCTGAGCTTTTGGAGAAAGACGCTATTTTCGATTTCAATGATAAGTGTCTACATGCGTTCGACGTTTTGAAAGAAAATTTGATTTCTGCACCGGTTGTTCAAACGCCGGATTGGACAAAACCGTTCGAACTAATGTGTGACACTTCGGACTTTGCGGTAGGAGCCGTATTGGGGCAGCGGGTGGACAATAAGCCCGTCGTGATTTTCTACGCTTCAAAAACTTTGAATGATGCCCAATTGAATTATACAACTACTGAAAAAGAATTACTCGCCGTTGTGTTTGCTTTTGAAAAATTTCGGCAGTATTTAGTTGGATCTAAAGTAGTTGTATGGACTGACCATGCCGCAATAAAATACTTGATGGAGAAAAAAGACGCAAAGCCTAGACTCATTAGGTAGATTTTGATCTTACAGGAATTTGACATTGAAATCAAGGATAAATCTAGGATTGAAAATGTAGTGGCTGATCATTTGTCTAGGTTAGAAAGGGTGGATGAAAAAGATTTACATATACCCATAACCGAGACGTTTCCGGATGAGCAGATTTTGAAAATTACTTCTAAGGATCCTTGATTTGCTGAGATTGTAAACTATTTGGCTTGCGGGATCATCCCGGAAGATTGGTCATATCAGGAGAAGAAACGATTTTTCCATTCTTGGAGATATTATTTTTGGGATGATCCAATTCTTCTTAAGCAATGCAGGGACGGTATCTTGCACATGTGTGTGCCTGAGGTGGAGTACGAGAGCGTTCTCCGTCATTGCCATGCATCACCTACGGGAGGACACCACGCCAGCTCGCACACGACAACTAAGGTTTTGGAAAGCGGCCTTTATTGGCCAACTTTGTTTCGGGATGCCTACGAGTTTGTGAGGCAATGTGATTCTTTTCAGCGAGCAGGTAATATCTCAAAGCGACAGGAGATGCCCCTGAATGTGTTTCAAGAAGTGGAGGTATTTGATTTGTGGGGCATAGATTTCATGGGACCCTTTGTGTCCTCAAACTCCAATTTATATATTTTGTTAGCAGTTGATTATGTGTCGAAGTGGGTGGAAGCAATCCCCACAAGGACTAACGATTCCATTGTAGTGTGCAGGTTCGTGAAAGAGAACATTTTCTGCAGGTTTGGGGTACCCCGGATGATAATCAGTGATGGGGGTACACATTTTAGGAATCAAAAGTTCTCGACTTTATTGAAGAAATATGGGGTCAAGCACAACATAGGTACCCCATATCACCCGCAAACCCAACGGCAGGTGGAGGTCTCTAATTGCGAAATTAAGATGATTTTGGAGCGTACGGTGGCGTCCACAAGGAAGAACTGGAGTTTCCTTCTACCGGATTCATTGTGGGCGTACAGGACGGCTTACAAAATGCCTATAGGCACCACGCCTTTTAGGTTGGCGTATGGCCGGGCTTGTCACCTACCGGTAGAGCTGGAGCACAAGGCCCATTGGGCGCTTAGAAGGCTAAATTTGAGTTACGATGAAGCGGGGAGAAAGAGAATGCTTGAGTTGAATGAGCAAGATGAGTTGCGGATGACGGCATATGAGAACGCACAGATATACAAGGAGCACACAAAGCTGATCCACGATCGCCACATCCAGTTGCGCACGTTCAAGAAAGGAGATAGTGTGTTGTTGTTCAACTCCCGACTCAAGTTGCATCCTGGGAAGCTCAAATCCCGGTGGAGTGGGCCATTCGTGGTAGAAGAGGTCAAACCACACGGTGCTATCTTAGTGCGTGATGGTGATACCACATTTTTAGTGAATGGACAAAGACTGAAGCTCTATTTTGGTGAAAATTACAAGAGGAAGGTGAATGAGGTCAAACTCATTTCACTTTCGGATGAATGAGGTGCCTGAAAGCCGTCTAGCCTAAGACGTTAAATAAGGGCGCTTGTTGGGAGGCAACCCAACCATCGGTACATTAGGATAGTTCTTGTACATTCGTAGATTAATTTATTTTGACTTAGATTTTTAGTGTAAAGAAGATACCGTGATCGGTTTATTTGATGTGCAGGCTAAGGCAGAGTCGATACCATCGACACGCTGGTCGATGGTATCAACCAGGTTACAGGTTGACGGCTACAGATTTCAATCTGTGTCGATACCATCGACGGCCTCGTCGATGGTATCGACATACCTACAGGTGGTCGCGAAAGTGAAGTTGATGGTATCGAGACACCAGTCGATACCATCAAGATATCTGAAGATTTACAGACAAAAACGACTCAGGAAAGTCGATACCATCGACGGCCTCGTCGATGGTATCGACATGGCTACAGGTTGACATGCAAAGTGGCGGTGTTGCAACTAAGACAAGTCGATACCATCGACCCTCGTCGATGGTATCGACCATCCATGTCACCAATCCGCGCAAACAGATCAACGGCAATCGCGGCTTTCACATCATCGATCCGGGTGCAGCGTCGATACCATCGACCCATGTCGATGGTATCGACATGTCAGTGATCTGGGTTTCAAGATCCAGCCATCGACGACCGTCGATACTCGCGATGGGGACGGATAGCATCAAAACATGTCGATACCATTGACTCGCGTCGATGGTATCGACGGGTTAACAGTGGCGCCGGCCAAGTCTATATAAGGAGATTCATTACGTCATTTGACGTCACACCTTCAGAGTGATCTTCTTCCTTTGCGCCGAGCACTCCCCCGAGCCATCCAAGCCGACGAAGAGTAGCACCGAGCGAAGATCTTCACCGAGCGGAGATCCGATTCTCCAATCTTCACCGAGCTCTCTTTCTCTAATCCCTTTTCTCTCGTAACCATGGTGCATGTCGTTGGAGCGTCATCCTCTCGTGTGAATCTGATGGAGATCATGGAGTTCGTGCCACCTCCTCCTGCGTCGGTATCATGCCCGCGCATGGTCCACCCATCTCAGGAGGTGAGGAAGATCTATGAAGAAATCTTGAAGAGGAAGATTGAGCCTACCCGGTATGTGAACCGGGAGATGATCCAAAATCTCAGGTTTAAGGCCAACTTGGCCTACGTTCTTCAGGGCCAGGGGAAATGCACAAGCCGGAGGCCCGATGAGTTGCAGTACCATGCAGATGGCCAGTCGTTCTTCGGCGAGTGGCCAACTTACAAAGAGTTGGTGGCGGAGTTCATGGCATCACTTGACGTCTGTGTCATGCCCAACGACGTCGTCACCACTGATCATGAATGGATCAAAGGCCGGGTGTCTTTCCGGCTGTTCAACATCGACTACAACATCACTCTCCAGCAGTTCAACGCAATATTCAACTGGAATCATTCTCAGTACGACCACCGACGACCAGACAATCGCACAGATTACGACAAAATCTTCGCCGAGCTGGTGACGATGCCGGCGGGCAAGTCCGTGAGCTACCACAATGCTGCGGTAGCGTATTTCGAGCACCCCTTCGTCCGGGTACTACACCGGATGTTGAGTTCTACACTTTTTGCTCGTGGCGATCTGGCACTGAGCAAATTCCAGGAGACGGATCTTTTCTTCCAATATCAGCTCCTGAAGCGCAATGAATGCAACTGGGGCACTTTCTTCCTGCAGCAAGTTCTGGCAGTGAAGAGGAGTACGAGGAAGGCCCCGATTCATTTCGGGGGGCTCATCACCAAGTTGGCACACTACCTCAGGCTCAACTTCTCGACGATGACCCCGCTTTCCACAAAGAGCAAGGTGAACGTGCAACATCTTCATCATTCTAACCTTATTCTTCTACGGGATGGTTTGGCGTATGCTCATTGCCACGTCAACCACGCCTACTAGGAGTGCTCGTTGCCTGATGAGGTCTTCAACATCGACGGGGCACATCACTTCCGATGGCCAATCATAGCCATCGAATCCGATGGAGAAGAAGGTGGCAATAACGGCGACGACGACGGACAGGACGACGAGGCTGAGGAGGAAGAAGAGGCCTTTACACCTCTTCGATCATGAGTGGCACCCCGGAAGCGTCCTCGGATGCATCCGGGTGCATCATCATCATCACAGCCTACGCCGCCTCCACCACAGCCCTTGCAGCCAAGCGAGGATGCCTATTCCATGCAAGGCATGTACACTATGGTGCAGGACATCCACCAGACACAGCAGCAACATATGGTGATGTATGTCGGTATTCAAGACACAATGAACCGGATACTTGACAACCAAAGGGTGATGTTCGAGAATGAACGTCTTCTCCTTGACAACCAACAACAGATACACAATCAGTTGCAACAGATGGAGATGCAGCAGGAGCCCTTCTACGACCATTATTGGAGCCAGAGCTACTTTGGAGGCTATCCACAACCTCCACCTAGGACCCAGTTTGATCCAAGATTCCAGGGGGAGTATCCTTCTTGGGATCCTACGGCTCCACAGTACCCGCCTCCACCACCACAGGATGAGTGATCCGGTATCACTGTTCCCATCTTTAAGTTTGTTTTTGACTATGATGCCATAGTCAAATTCCAGCTTAGGAGGGTAGTTGGAACAGCTTTATCTTTATTGTTTTTAGTTTTTAGCTTTATTGCTTTTGTTCTTGTTATTTGTTTCTTGCAATTTTAGTTTTTGTAGGATCCACATGCTATCTAGTGTAATCGTGGATGTCATTAAGTTGTGTCATCTCATTATTAGTGCATGGAAAAATCAAGGGAATTTGAAAATTTTTGTGTGTTTGACAAGCTTATCTTGTTTAACCTTGGGCACATATCCTATGAAAATGATTGGTTTTGTCAACTTTAAAACAAAATTTCACAACTAGACTCCTAATGGTTGTTTGAGCCTAATTTGACCAAATGGTAATGAGACTCTAATTGGATGTAAGAGAGAGAAACCTTTAAACTACTACACAGGTCAGTAAGGAGGGACACATAATATCTTTCTAAGGTTCAGTCATCTAGTCTTGTGATCGTTCCACCTCATTGTTTCCATAATCCACCCAAGAATTGGAAGTAAAGTACAGTTTAAACTCTTTTTGATTGCATAGCATCTAGATAAGACTTGCATTGCAATTGTCTTTATGTTCTGCATATAAAAAAAGAAGAAGAAAAAATTAGAATAGTGATACATGCACATTACCCTTAGGTGCATGCCATGTAGTTGCATTCATAATTTTCATGCATAAACTATATCATGGATCTCAATTTTTCTTCAATGGTGAATTAAATTGTTCCATACCTTCTAAATAGTGCAAATTTTTGAGCATGAAGAAAAATAGCCCAATGAAATTATCTTTAAGCAATTATGGATATAAGGGATGGAAAAAAAATCTGCAAAATCTGAAAAAGAAAAAAAAAGAGTTATTTAGAAGAAAGTAGAATAAGAAGGAGAAAGGAACGTAATATCACCTGCATTTCAGGATAATTGAGTACATGATGTAACTTAACTAGATATCCGTCTCATTTTGAGATGGATGATTAATGCATGCATCATTCCACCCAATTTTAGGCATTAGGGCATTTCTCATGTGCATTTGCATCATGTAGGACATTTTTGTATTATGCATGTTGAAATAGTACAATAATTCCACTTTCTTCCATGAGCCACCTATCTTCATCCACCCGTTTCTCGGATTGGTAGGCCACCGTGAATTTCTCCTCACTAATGAATATCAGGAGAACTGCTTCCATGTAGATGGTAGTTAGGGTGAGCAACGTAGTATAGGCGATCACAAGATGCACCAAGTCTGAACCGGCGAGTTTTATTATGTTAACTGCCTTATGTGATAGTGTTCATTGGTTTTGAGGTTAATTTCTTTTATTGATGATTACTGTCACCTTTAGGGTAATTACCGTTCCGTGGTTAGAGAGGGCCGGTATGTGAATGTCCGGTGGAAGTCATATGGGATGTTGGTAGTGGTTTGTTGTTCTTTAGTTGACATTGGCAATTCTATTCTAAGGATTAGTTGCTCGAGGGCGATCAACGTTCAAGCTTAGGGGAGTTTGATGTGATGATTTTGAGTCGCATTTATAGACCTGTTTGATATGTGTTTTATGCTTTTATTAGTCATTTTTATGGTTAATATTGCATAATTCATCCATTTTGGTCTTTGCCACTATCTTATGTAAAATCCCCTTTATTTCATTGTTTTGAGCATTAATTGTCGAATTATTATTATTTGTGTGAACTTATGTGATCTTGTGTTTAAATTTCAGGACAAACAAGTATTTTCTTCCGTCGATACCATCGACGGAAGTCGATACCATCGACATGGTCACAGGTTTCCAGCCGAAAGGAGCAGCAAAGTGTCGATACTATCGACAGGGATGTCGATGGTATCGAGTCACCTTCAGGTTTCTGGCGAAGAAGCAGTCGATAGTATCGACCCCAAGTCGATACCATCGACGCATGGAGGCTACAGCGACACAAAATGACAAAACCGTCGCTACAGGGTAGTCGATACCATCGACCCGAGTCGATGGTATCGAGATGACAGCAGGCACTCAGATGAAAAGAAAGAAGGGCTGTCGCTACTACACTGGGTCGATACCATCGACCCGCGTCGATGGTATCGACACCGTCAGATATGCGTTTGATTCAGATTGATCCCGATCGGATGGCTGAGGTCAATTAGCAACCTAATGAGGGAATTAAACCTAATGACGGCCGCCCATACCGGAGAAGGATCTAATTAGCCATTGCACGAGTACCGAGGAGCAGGAGAGAGGAGAACGGAGGCCAGAAGCTCATACTAGTTGATTCGGACACCGCAGAAGACAGATTTCACCACCGAAAGGCGGGAGAGCACATGTTCTACGCAAAGGATCAACTGGTTCTTCTCCGTTCAGGGGTTTTCACCTCTCAATTCACGTTTTTACATGATTTCCCCTATCTCTACCTTGTACTTTGTTGAGATGAACATGCGGGGCTAATCCCCTTCATCTTTAGGACCGGGAGTAGCCCGGGAATTCATTGTATGACCGTTTTATAATAGTAATTCAGATTTTATCTCTTAAATCCGTGGTATAGTTTCATTTTCTCAATATATTGTTATGCTTGATCACCATAATAATAACCTAATGCCCTTAATGACTTTGAAAGAAGGATTAACGGCTGAAAAGAGACGAAACCTATATTAATCGATAAATCTCTTGACCAAGGTGGTGTAAAATTAATGGTGGATACTGAGAGATCGTTCATAATGCACCTAGTTTAGGGTATAGGTTACTACGACGGTGGAACCGGCCTAAACCTAGGTAGTGAATTGCACCACGATAGTGGGCAATTCTATTTTCAGGCCACTACCCGGATAGAGAGATAAGATTGAGGCATTATATGAAACCTAATACAATGAAAACCTACAGTGAAACCGCAATCCTAAAGATACCCTTTTGAATTGATTAAATTAACATTTAATCGATCGTTTGTTTTTATTTTGTTTTTATTTTCTTTTAATTTAACAACAAACCTCAATTTGTTATTCGGCTTAGCTGATCGCAAATAGTTAGTAGGAGTCTCTAACAATTCCGAGTATCCCTGTGTTCGACTCGGGCCTCACAAGGCCTGTACTACTCGACGCGTTCACTTACGTTTTAGCGCATAGTAAAATTGCGTCAATCGGCAGATGGGGGATAGACCGGATGTATCAGCCTGGCGGCGGCACAAACGATCGCGGATGACGTAGATGATCGGCAGATGGGGGGTAGACCGGATATATCAGCCTGGCGGCGGCACAGACGATCGGGTTTTTTCTTTCCTGAATGCGTACTACAGTAACTTCGACTTATTTACATGTGCTTGCCACCGTGAGCTGCTGCCGGGTAACTTAATCAAAACTACCCGTCGGGTAACAAATAAACAGTCATATATATATATATATATATATATATATATATATATATATATATATATATATATATATATATATATATATATATAGAGAGAGAGAGAGAGAGAGAGAGTCAGACTAGAATACACTCGAGTGTATCCAGAGTGGAATACACTCAAGTAGTTTTTCATGATGTAATATTTTTTTTTAAATCTAATCCGTTGAACTTCTTAAACATCTCGTGAACAACTCATACACAAAATTTGAACACATTTGGATATGTATAGCTCATGTTATGAAGACCGTAAAAATTATGCATTTCAAATTAGTTTCGCACGTCGATTTTGTTGCCCTTGGATGAGTGACTTACATTCATCCAAATGGGCTCAAAATTTATATGTAGCCTAGTTATAGTATGACGGTGAAGATCAACAGTTTATAGTCTTGATATGCAAACACACTTGAGTATATTCGTACGATTTGTACACTCGAGTGTATTATAGCCTGACTCTCTCTCTCTCTCTCTCTCTCTCTATATATATATATATATATATATATATATATATATATATATATAGAGTCAGGCTAGAATACACTCGAGTGTATCCGGAGCGGAATACACTCAAGTAGTTTTTCATGATGTAATATTTTTTTTTTATATCTAGTCCGTTGATCTTCTTAAACGTCTCGGGAACAACTCATATGCAAAATTTGAGCACATTTGGATATGTATAGCTCATGTTATGAAGATCGCAAAAATTATGCATTTCAAATTAGTTTCGCGCGTCGATTTTGTTGCCCTTGGATGAGTGACTTACACTCATCCAAATGGGCTCAAAATTTGTATGTAGCCTAGTTATAGTATAACGGTGAAGATCAACGGTTTACATTTTGCAAAAAATAGTCTTGATATGCAAACACACTTGAGTGTATTCGTGCGATCCGTACACTCGAGTGTATTCTAGCCTGACTCTATATATATATATATATATATATATATATATATATATATATATATCACATGTATCATTTGTGTTCTTGTAAGTCAAAACAATGTGTTTTCAAAATCCTTAATCCATTCCATTTTTCAAGTCAATACTCTTTGGAGTTGCACATGGAGTTGCAAATGTAGATGGCTACATCCACAATGTGGTCGAGTGATCGACCAATGACAGGTTAATCTAGGAACCTAAAGGCAGCCATATAGCTGGTTAAATCAGCGGCTCCATGATTCCATCAAACCTACTATATTTGCATAGACATTAGACACAAGGAAGAAACAGAAGGGCATAGTGAAAGAAAAAGATGGAAATGAATATTAGGTAGAGTTGTCCGTGGTTTATTCATTAACATATTGTGATGATATCTGGGCCAAGCTGGTAGCCAAGAAAGTGTTCTTTGGATGCAGGAGCCATGTTGTGAACTGCATAATGAGACCTTTAATATCTTGATGTTATTGAAGGAAGCTACTGCAAGAGGTATTGATCGACGTCGACCCAGTTGGGTGTGAATTACAACGATGTGGTCACTACCTATATTATAGACAGAGGACTCCAACTTTGCTAGCTATCTACTCGTTGACACAAACAAGAGGGAGAGAGGGACACACAGACGGAGAGAGAAGAGATGACTGGAATCGGATCATGCATGCAGCAAAGCAATAACTGAGTCAATCAGCAGAGCTCCCATTTCATTGTTTTCCACAGCAGGATAGATGCCCAGGTGCCAAGCTCAGCAACGAGCATCTCTGCATGCCGATTCAAGAACCCTACCTACGTCCTCACAGCTACCTTTATATACATCTAGCTCTACTAGCCTAACTGAACAGAAGTAACCAATTTTGTTTGGTCATATCGCTGGCTGGAATCCACAAACAAAACAAATCAAGCAAACAACGAAAATGTATGGTTTTTTCTCCTCCAGCTACCTAGCTACCAAAAAACTGTAGAAGTAAACAAATCCACCGCCGTCCAGCTAGAGCTGCAGCACATCAGAAGCAACGAGCAAATCATCCTTTAGATAATCACGTATATGATGCAATCATGTGTATGCCTGTGCAGCTGTGCTGAGCACTAATTGTTTGTTTGGTCTCAGTCTGAGTCAAAGTTTTGCTTCAAAAAAGAAGATGAGTTGGTTACGTTATGATATAGAGCCTCTGTTCTAATCAACTGATGCGACTACAAAGATATGTACCGAGCTTAATGTATTCTTGGTCAGATATGGTAAAAAGTGACCGAAGTACAATGATAGGTGTGAAACCAGATACCAAATATAATATGCAGCTGAATTCAACAGAAATCAACCACATCAACCCTCACAGCTAAGCACACATATAATAGGATGATCAGCTGAATAAAAATATCTTTTCTGTAGATGTCACGGGGCAAGGTCTAGTCCTCCCCTATGTAACAATCTATTTACCAATATCAATAAAATTTACCTTCAAAACTTGTGTATGCTTTTAGACTTCCATGCTCACGTTGAAAAAAGTTACTGAGTTATGCTAAGGTATATATACGAGGTGTATAATCAGGAATAGGTGACATTGGTGCATGTGTTTTGTGACTTCAGTATATGGAGAAAGGTGATATCAATGCAAGTGATTTTTTAGTACATGGGTGATGCTCTGTGTTGTCACTTATTGTTAAATTTTTTAGTCTAAAAAATATCAGCAGGTGACGTTCATTCCGCATAAGTTACATAACACAACGGCCACCCTTAATAGGTGATATTTATTTTATTGGTGACAGATAGTCATGTCAACTTTTTTCTTAAACGTTACATGTTTAAATGTCACCTATATCCCAATTTTAGATAGTGTCACCAACTCCAGCGGAGACACTAGTTCATGAAGCTGCAGGCAGCAGTGAGGCTGGAGCGTGGCAGAGGTGGAGCCCTTACAGGATGGGGAGGTGGTAAGGCAGGTTGCCGTGATGCAGACAAATGACTCACCGCTAGCTGAAGATAGAGGCAGATCCGTGGCACTGGTTGAGTTGTCGTAGGTGAAGAAGCCGCCGACTAATGGGGAAGGAGGAGAACTGTGATGGAGAAGAAGATCTGGTATGCTTGGGGGAACAATTTAAGGTCACAACAGGATTGGATGATTATCGATCGAGAAGCAAAGCATGCCGGCAAAGGACGAGGCGGGCCGGAGTGATGAGGCAGGAGGGGATGGTGAGGAAGGAAGATGGAAATTTTCCATTACCTCTTCACTGTTTGCATGGTTTTTCCACCGTCTCTTTAATGTCCTCGCTCGTTTCTGTCTACTGTGTTCTCTGCTTTCTTCGATCTCTAGCATTGATGATGGTTTAAGGCCCACACATGCTTCATTGACAATGATTCAGATGAAAACTAGTCTCCTGTGGATATCCATTCCCGAATATCCCCAACTGCGTAAAGGTCTCGTTCGATCGACAGCACACCATCACTAGTCACTGCCACCATCAAAAGATCAACATCCACCACGTACAAGTGAATCGACACCACCCCGTCGATTACGCCGGTGCGCGCGGCCAGGAGTGATGGAGCAATGCACAGGTGTTACCAAAACGCAAAGATTTAGTCCCATATTGCTTGCTTGTGGTGGAGACTTCCCTCCTTATATATGGACCCTTGTCGATAGTACAATTGAGGAATAAAAAGGAATAGGCCCTACGCACGCGCATGGTGGGCCTTGCCAATGGGGTTTGGGCCGGCCCGGTCCAGAAAATGCTTTAATCTGGCGCGTCAGCGCATGTCGCATCCCGCGCAGGGGTAAACCAATTTTTAACCTGGGCCGCTGCATATCTTTAGGGTACCCGCCGTGGATTACTGCTGCACCGACGTTCGTCGTTGAGTAAGGCGGAAATATTTTTAAGGACAGTGCATTCCTGCACGCCTCAACAGTATGGTAGTCCTTCTTGTTTACATTTCGTCTGTTTATTATCACCGTAGAACAACAAGATATGTGACAGCTGTAGCAGCCACGTAGATAGCATGAGTTAAACCCAATGTAGTGAAGTACATGTGAGAAAATTAGTTTTGTCTCTAGTACAAATGACAAAGAAGTTTTATCCCATATTGCTGACTCCTAAAATTTTTGTGGTCCTTATATGTAGGATCACATGGGGCACTAATGTCCAAGGGGTCCTATGAGGGAGTTATGCTCACCTCCTTGGTGGGTGGGTTATCACATCACAACGCACGCGCACCGGGCCGGGCACGGGCTCATGATTGTGATTGTGATTGTAGAGAATGTCTTCTGTCTTTTTTTGCACTAGGATACAACTAAGTAATCAATTACTCGTATAATTAATTATTTTTTTCAATTCAGATTTATTAATCCTAACAGGAAAATGTCTCTCTTGCAAATTTTTCGGCAATATACATACAAGTACGACCGAGTGTTTAAGTCTTACTGGGAATAGGAATTAGGGACGTACGTGGCTATATGTACGCCTCCGGTCTTTAGGATTAAACACACAGATACGAACTTCAGCCGCCATTTCACGTGTGTTTTGAGAGCCTTAATCCAGAGAGTGACTACCTTCGTTCCCGAGCCGTTTCGTGGAGTTCTTCTCATGTGCGAAGCGCGACTTTCTCCTTCCCGTCACCAAGACACAACTGTCAGACGAAGGTTCCTGCTGTTGCTGTGCTGCTCTGGTCGTGCTGCAACGAGACGACGTCAAGTGTGAGCGAGACGTGTCTGTTTCAGGTTCGTGCCAGATCGAGTCTGGAAGAACGGTGCCTATCCGCGATGATTGTCGGGCACTGATTTCCTTAAGTATCACATTTGTTTCTCAACGAACGATCTGATTTGCAAATTCCGACTCCCTTTATTTCCATTCTCCTGCTCTGTTTGATCTTCGTTTTATTATTTAGATCTGCCTCAATTTGTTAATAAAATTGCACCTTCTGCTGTTGCATTTAACGACAATAATAATATTAAAAACAGTTTTAAAAAAATCAGTATTTATGTCGTTAATTAACAATGGTCGGTCAGGGTGGTTCGGAAAATAAAATTGATACCAGCAGTATGCCTGAAAAATTTAATGGTACCAACTTTTCCTGTTGACAGAGTCGGATGCAAATTTGGCAGAATATTGCGGGTTTTGATCAGTACTTAGAAGAGACTGAACGTAAATCTCATGATACGATTCCTAATAATGCAAATATAATTGCTAATTGGAAGAAGAGTGACAAAACGTGCCACAGTTTGATTCTCTTTGGTTTAAATAACAAACTGTATGACTCTTACTCAAAGCCGTCTGTCACTAAATCCAAAGTTTCGTGGGAATCGTTAATTAAGAGTTTTAGTACGGAAAATCAAGGTGTTGAAAAATAATGTGTCTAAATTTCTTAAGTTTTAGATGGTAGAGGGTAATTCTGTTTCTGATCAAACACATGATCTACAACTCTTAGTTCATGAACTCTCAGATGCCAAGATGGTATTGCCTGAGAAGTTCGTTGTTATGTCTATCATTGAAAAGTTCCCTAAGTCATGGGAATCGTTTGGTATGTCTCTGAAGCACCGCAAAGGGACACATACAATGGAAGAAATAATGATGGATATTAATATACAAGAAGAACACTTAAAGGAGAAAATGGTCAAGGTGCCTAGTGATGCAAACCCTACTGTTAATTTTACTTCTGCTAAAACCACCAAAGATAAGAAATCTAAGAATGCACATAAACCTAAGGCAAAGATCCAGAAGAAACCGAAGAACAAACCTTGTTAGACTTGTGGACAGGTTGGCCACTGGAACAAGGATTGTCCTTCTAAGAAGGCAAAGAAAGCTACCGCATCTACAACTGAGGAGGTTGTGGTTAACATGATGACTACATCCTTGAACCTCAATGATGGGTACGTGTCTATTAAACCTGAAATCCTTTCTATTTTTGAACCAATTTATTAGATAATTAACACTGGGGCTAATGTACATGTGTGTGATGATAAGTCACTATTTGTGTCTTACCAGGCCTCTCGAGGTCAGTCCGTGACTTTGGAAGATTCCAGCTCTACAGAAGTCAAAGGCGAAGGACGGGTAGACTTGAAGTTCCCTTCGGGGAAGGTGCTGACTCTTCACAGGGTTAGACATGTTCCAACCATTCGACGCAATATCCTTAGTGGCATAATTTTAGTTAGGGAGGTTATAGAGTAGACTACAAATGTAATAAGGCTATTATTACACGCCTTCGTGATTCTTTATTCTTTGGCAAGGGGTACTTAGGTAATGTGGAGATCTTATTTAACATTCATGTTGAACCTATTTCAATTCTATTTTAAATTTGAATTATTATAGTTCTATTTGAATGAATCTTGTTTCATCTGATGTTTGGCATTCACGTTTGGGACATGTTAATATGTCCTCAATGAAGTGTATGACGAATCTAAATTTAATCCCTAAATATGAAATTAGCAATAATAAATGTGAAATATGTGTGCAAGCTAAATTGCCTACGAAGCCCTTTCATTCGGTGAATAGGATTTCTGACATTTTGGATTTAGTGCATACAGATATATGTGAATTTAATGGTGTTGCTGCAAGGGATCAAAAGCGTTATTTTATAATATTTATTGACGATGTGAGTAGATATTGTTATATCTCTTTACTTAGAAGTAAAGATGAGGCATTGGATAAATTTAAAATTTATAAGAAAGAAGCCAAAACTCAAACCAACAAAGCACTTAAGCGATTAAGGTCTGATAGGGGAGGAGAGTATACATCGAACTTGTTTTTGGTATTTTGCCAATTACATAATATAGTTCATGAGGTCACTTCCTTATTCACCACAATCAAATGGGATAGTTGAACATAAAAACTGAACCTTAATAGATACTGTAAAGACCTTACTCCAAACATATGGATTACCCAACTTTATGTGGGGGGAAGCTTTGAATACGGCTTGCCATATTCCGAATAGAGTTCTCCATAAACATTCAGAGAGTAGTCCATTTGAGTTGTGGAGAGGGAGGAAACCGAGTCTTAAATATCTTCGAGTGTGAGAGTTCCATGCTAAGGTACTTGTCCCTGAACATAAAAGGAAGAAATTGGGACCGAAAACGGTTGATGCCATATTCTTGGGTTATGTAGAGACAAGCTATGCTTACAGATTCTTGATTGTAAAATCAGATATCTCTGGCATTGAGGTCAATACAATTGTGGAGTTACGTGATACAACATTCTTTGAGGTTGTATTTCCTATGAAAACCGGTGTACCCAATGAAGTATCTCAAGAAGATTCATTTACCACGTGTTCCATTCCCGAGCATGTGGAAAGGATGACAAATGTGGGGGGCGACTCAGAACAAGCTATTTTTGAATCTGAACCAAGGAGGAGTAAATGGCCTAGGACATCCAAGGACTTTGGAAGTGAGTTTCTCACTTACAATGTTGAGGATGACCCTGTCACTTTCAAAAAAGCTATGGAATCTCCAGAAGCTAAGTTTTGGAAAGAGGTCGTTAATGATGAAATCAAATTAATTCTCTCGAATGGAACTTGGGAATTGGTAGATTTGCCTCCTGGTTGTTCTGTAGTTGGTTGCAAATAGATCTTTAAAAAGAAACTTAATGTAGACGGAATAATCAATGAGTATAAGGCTAGGTTAGTTGCTAAGGGTTACACACAAAGGGAAGTAATAGATTATTTTGATACCTATTCACCTATTTCCCGTAGGACCACAATCCGAGTGCTTATAACATTGGCTTCCTTTTATAATCTCTATATCCATCAGATGGATGTGAAGACCGCGTTCTTACACGATGATCTTCAGGAAGAGATATATATGGAACAACCTGAGGGATTTGTGGGTCGTGGAAATGAGTCCAAAGTGTGTAAACTTGTTAAATCATTATATGGATTGAAACAAGCCCCTAAGCAATGGCATTAGAAGTTTGATTCTGTGATATCATCGTTTGGATTTATTTCTAATGAATTTGATAAGTGTCTCTACTGCAAAATTATCAATAATGGATTCATTTTGTTATGATTATACGTCGATGATATCCTGCTTTTTGGTTCCAATATGAAAGTAGTAAATGAGACAAAGTCATTCTTGTGTAGCAAGTTTGAGATGAAGGATATGGGGGTCGGTGATGTAATTTTAGGGCTTAAAATCATAAGGTTTACTGATGGTATAACTCTCTCTCAGTCTCACTATGTTCGAACCACTTTATTGGATAATTGACACCGGGGCTAATGTACATGTGGGTGCTGATTAGTTCCTATTTGTGTCTTACCAGGCCTCTCGAGGTCGGTCTGTGAGTTTGGGTGATTTCAGCTCTACAGAAGTCAAAGGAGAAGGACGAGTGGACTTGAAGTTCCCTTCAGAGAAGGTGCTGACTCTTCACAGGGTCAGACATGTTCCAACCATTTGACGCAATATCCTTAGTGGCATAATTTTAGTTAGGGAAGGTTATAGAGTAGACTGCAAATGTAATAAGGCTATTATTACACGCCTTCGTGATTCTTTATTCTTTGGCAAGGGGTACTTATGTGATGTGGAGAACTTATTTAAGATTCATGTTGAACCTGTTTCAATTCTATTTTAAATTTGAATGATTATAGTTCTGTTTGCATGAATCTTGTTTCATTCGATGTTTGGCATTCACAATTGGGAAATGTTAATGTTCCCTTAATGAAGCGTATGATGAATCTAAATTTAATCCCTTAATCCGAAATTAGCAATAATAAATGTGAAATCTGTGTGCAATCTAAATTGCCTAGGAAGCCCTTTCATTCTGTGAATAGGAATTCGAAAATTTTGGATTTAGTGCATATAGATATCTGTGAATTTAATGGTGTTTCTATGAGGGATCAAAAACATTATTTTATAACTTTCATGGACGATGTGAGTAGATATTGTTACATATTTTTACTTAGAAGTAAAGATAAGGCATTGGATAAATTTAAAATTTATAAGAAAGAAGCCGAAACTCAAACCAGTAAAGTACTTAAGTGATTAAGGTCTGATAGGGGAGGAGAGTATACCTCGAATTTGTTTTTGCAATTTTGCTAATTACATGGTATAGTTCATGAGGTCACTGCTCCTTATTCACCACAATCAAATGGGATAGTTGAACGTAAAAACCGAACCTTAATAGATATAGTAAATACCTTACTCCAAACATCTGGATTACCCATCTTTATGTTGGGGGAAGCTTTGAATACAATTTGCCATATTCTGAATAGAGTTCCCCATAATCATTTAGAGAGTAGTCTGTTTGAGTTGTGGAGAGGGAGGAAATTGAGTCTTAAATATCTTCGAGTGTGGGGGTACCTTGCTAAGGTACTTGTCCGTGAACACAAAAGGAAGAAATTGGGACCAAAAACTGCTGATGCCATATTATTGGGGTATGTAGAGACAATCTATGCTTACAGATTCTTGATTGTAAAATCAGATATCTCTAGCATTGAGGTCAATACAATTGTGGAATTATGTGATGTAACATTCTTTGAGGATGTACTTCCTATGAAAACTGGTGTGCCCAATGAAGTATCTCAAGAAGATTCATTTACCACATTTTCCATTCCCGAGCACGTAGAAAGGATGACAAATGTGGGGGCGCCTCAGAACAAGCTATTTCTGAATCTAATGATTCCGAAGAAATAGTTGAACCAAGGAGGAGTAAACGGCTTAGGACATTTAAGGACTTTGGCAGTGAGTTTCTCACTTACAATGTTGAGGATGACCCTGACACTTTCAAACAAGCTATGGAATCTCCAGAAGCTAAGTTTTAGAAAGAGGTCGTTAATGATGAAATCTAATTAATTCTCTCGAATGGAACTTGGGAATTGGTAGATTTGCCTCCTGGTTGTTCTGTAGTTGGTTGCAAATAGATCTTTAAAAAGAAACTTAATGTAGACGGAATAATCAATGAGTATAAGGCTAGGTTAGTTGCTAAGGGTTACACACAAAGGGAAGTAATAGATTATTTTGATACCTATTCACCTATTTCCCGTAGGACCACAATCCGAGTGCTTATAAAATTGGCTTCCTTTTATAATCTCTATATCCATCAGATGGATTTGAAGACCGCGTTCTTACACGATGATCTTCAGGAAGAGATATATATGGAACAACCTGAGGGATCTGTGGGTCGTGGAAATGAGTCCAAAGTGTGTAAACTTGTTTAATCATTATATGGCTTGAAACAAGCCCCTAAGCAATGGCATGAGAAGTTTGATTCTGTGATATCATCGTTTGGATTTATTTCTAATGAATTTGATAAGTGTCTCTACTGCAAAATTATCAATAATGGTTTCATTTTGTTATGCTTATACGTCGATGATATCCTGCTTTTTGGTTCCGATATGAAAGTAGTAAATGAGACAAAGTCATTCTTGTGTAGCAAGTTTGAGATGAAGGATATGGGGGTTGGTGATGTAATTTTAGGGCTTAAAATCATAAGGTCTACTGATGGTATAACTCTCTCTCAGTCTCACTATGTTCGAACCACTTTATTGGATAATTGACACTGGGGCTAATGTACATGTGGGTGCTGATTAGTTCCTGTTTGTGTCTTACCAGGCCTCTCGAGGTCGGTCTGTGAGTTTGGGTGATTCCAGCTCTACAGAAGTCAAAGGAGAAGGACGGGTGGACTTGAAGTTCCCTTCAGAGAAGGTGCTGACTCTTCACAGGGTCAGACATGTTCCACCCATTTGACGCAATATCCTTAGTGGCGTAATTTTAGTTAGGGAAGGTTATAGAGTAGACTGCAAATGTAATAAGGCTATTATTACACGCCTTCGTGATTCTTTGTTCTTTGGCAAGGGGTACTTATGTGATGTGGAGAACTTATTTAAGATTCATGTTGAACCTGTTTCAATTCTATTTTAAATTTGAATGATTATAGTTCTGTTTGCATGAATCTTGTTTCATTCGATGTTTGGCATTCACATTTGGGAAATGTTAATGTTCCCTTACTGAAGCGTATGATGAATCTAAATTTAATTCCTTAATCCGAAATTAGCAATAATAAATGTGAAATCTGTGTGCAATCTAAATTGCCTAGGAAGCCCTTTCATTCTGTGAATAGGAATTCGAAAATTTTGGATTTAGTGCATACAGATATCTGTGAATTTAATGGTGTTTCTATGAGGGATCAAAAACATTATTTTATAACTTTCATGGACGATGTGAGTAGATATTGTTACATATTTTTACTTAGAAGTAAAGATAAGGCATTGGATAAATTTAAAATTTATAAGAAAGAAGACGAAACTCAAACCAGTAAAGTACTTAAGTGATTAAGGTCTGATAGGGGAGGAGAGTATACCTCGAATTTATTTTTGCAATTTTGCTAATTACATGGTATAGTTCATGAGGTCACTGCTCCTTATTCACCACAATAAAATGGGATAGTTGAACGTAAAAACCGAACCTTAATAGATATAGTAAATACCTTACTCCAAACATCTGGATTACCCATCTTTATGTTGGGGGAAGCTTTGAATACAATTTGCCATATTCTGAATAGAGTTCCCCATAATCATTTAGAGAGTAGTCTGTTTGAGTTGTGGAGAGGGAGGAAACTGAGTCTTAAATATCTTCGAGTGTGGGGGTGCCTTGCTAAGGTACTTGTCCGTGAACACAAAAGGAAGAAATTGGGACCAAAAACTGCTGATGCCATATTCTTGGGGTATGTAGAGACAAGCTATGCTTACAGATTCTTGATTGTAAAATCAGATATCTCTAGCATTGAGGTCAATACAATTGTGGAATTATGTGATGTAACATTCTTTGAGGATGTACTTCCTATGAAAACTGGTGTGCCCAATGAAGTATCTCAAGAAGATTCATTTACCACATGTTCCATTCCCGAGCACGTAGAAAGGATGACAAATGTGGGGGCGCCTCAGAACAAGCTATTTCTGAATCTAATGATTCTGAAGAAATAGTTGAACCAAGGAGGAGTAAACGTCTTAGGACATTTAAGGACTTTGGCAGTGAGTTTCTCACTTACAATGTTGAGGATGACCCTGTCCCTTTCAAACAAGCTATGGAATCTGCGTAAGCTAAGTTTTGGAAAGAAGTCGTTAATGATGAAATCCAATCAATTATCTCGAATGGAACTTGGGAATTGGTGTATTTGCCTCCTGGTTGTTCTGTAGTTGGTTACAAATGAATATTTAAAAAGAGACTTAATGCATACGGGAGAATCAATAAGTATAAGGCTAGGTTAGTTGCTAAGGGTTACACACAAAGGGAAGGAATAGTTTATTTTGATACCTATTCACCTATTTCTCGTATGACCACAATATGAGTGCTTATAGAATTGGCTTCCATTTATAATCTCTATATCCATCAGATGGATGTGAAGACCGCATTCTTACACAGTGATCTTCAGGAAAAGATATATATGGAACAACCTGAGGGATTTGTGGGTCGTGGAAATGAGTCCAAAGTGTGTAAACTTGTTAAGTCATTATATGGCTTGAAACAAGCCCCTAAGCAATGTCATAAGAAGTTTGATTATGTGATATCATCGTTTGACTTTATTTCTAATGAATTTGATAAGTGTCTCTGCTGCAAAATTGTCAATAATGGATTCATTTTGTTATGCTTATACGTCGATGATATCATTCTTTTTGGTTCCGATATGAAAGTAGTAAATGCGACAAAGTCATTCTTGTGTAGCAAGTTTGAGATGAAGGATATGGTTATCGCTAATGTGATTTTAGGGCTTAAAATCATAAGGTCTACTGATGGTATAACTCTCTCTCAGTCTCACTATGTTGAGAAGATACTGGAAAGGTTTGAGTACACATCACATAAATGTTCATCCAAACCCTTGTTCAAAAATGAGACTGGGGTTCCGGTGTCTCAATTACGATACACTGAGATTATCAGAAGTTTGATGTATCTTATGAACTGCACACGTCCAGACATTACGTTTGTCGTGACCAAGTTAAGTAGATACACCAGTTGTCTCGAAAAGACCCATTAGGAAGCTCTTGATAGAGTTCTGAGGTATATCAAGGGAACATGTTCCCTTGGGCTGCGTTATGGTAAACATCCTTCTGTAGTCGAAGGATATAGTAATGCAAGCTGGATTGTCGTGAATTCTAGGAGTAATGGTGTCTCAAGATATGTATCCCTGTTGGGAGGAGGAGATGTCACCTGGAAGTCTAAGAAACATACCATATTGTCTTGGTCCACTTTTGAAGCAGAGTTGTGTTCTTTAGATGAAACTAGATTGGAAGCTAAATGGCTACATGGATTATGTCCAGTTTACCTATGGTAATGAAGTCGCTTCCTGCAATTTCAGTTCACTATGATAGCACTACAACTATTGCTAAGATAAAGAGTTCCAAGTACAACAAAAAACAACATAGACACATCCAAATCTGATTGAAATATGTAAGGGAGTTAGTGTATAATGGGGTCGTGATTGTGGACTACGTCGGTACCAAATATATTACAGTTGATCCTTTCACTAAAGGTCTTATCTTGTCTTTAGTGGAAAAGTTTAGGTTGGGGATGGGACTGAAACCCCTATAGATTTGCAGGCAGTAGCAACCAAACCCAAAAGAGTGGAGATCCTACAAATTGGGTTCAATGTGGTAATAACAAGCTGTCGGGTGAATCAGATGACACTATGTATTCTTATTTGATGCTTCTAGCATCTGTGTGTCTATCTCCCGGAAACCTGTTAGTGTCATGACTGCAAGTTAGTAAGAGAGTAGTCTCTGAATGGTGTCAAGTCCTAGGATAGGATGTTAGCAGTACATCCTTGGAGACTCCAGCTAAGTGATTGATGTTGTGTAGGCCGCAACAGGAGAATTGGGTTGTTCTCTGTTATCAATCATGATATAGATTTTTGTATGCATGGCCTTAATGCATTATTTTCTTTTCTACCATGTCTTTATTGTGTTGTTACCAACCTATACTCTTGTACCTAAGGTTCAGGTTCAAAATTTTTGTTCACCTAGTTCCTGCGAGGGTCACAGTTGGATAACTCAGGTAGATTCAAACCGAAAGGTATCTGTTGAAAGCACAATATGGTGGACTGAATGGTAGAGCACACTACACATTGGACTTTGTGGGAGATTGTTAGATATATGGCAGTTGTAGCAGCCATGTAGATAGCATGGGTTAAGCCCAATGTAGTGCAGCAAGTACATGTGAGAAAAGTAGTTTTGTCTCTAGTGCAAATGGCAAAGAAGTTTTATCCCATATTGCTCACTCCTAGAACTTTTGTGGTCCTTATATGTAGGATCACATGGGGCACTAGTGTTCAAGGGGTCCTAGGAGGGAGGTATGCTCACGTCCTTGGTCGGTGGGGTTACCACATCACAATGTACGCACGCGCGCCATGCCACACCTCGCCTTGTCTGGCCTGGCCTGGCCGGGCATGGGCTTGTGGCTTGTGGCTTGTGGCTTGTGGAGAACGTCTTCCGTCATCTTTTTACACTAGGATACAACTAAGTAATTAATTACTCGTGTAATTAATTATTTTTTTCCTATTCAGATTTATTAATCCTAGGAAAGTATCTCTTTTGCGTATTTTGTTGCAATATATATAAGAGCGACCAAGCGTTTGCGTCTTACTGGGAATAGGAATTAGGGACGTGCATGGCTATATATACGCATCCGGTCTTTAGGGTTAAACACACGGTTATGAACTTCAGCCGCCGTTTCGCGTGTGTTTTGAGAGCCCTAATACAGAGAGTGACTGGCTTCGTTCCTGAGCCGTTCGTGGAGTTTTTTTCCCGTGTGAAGCGCGGCATCCTCCTTCGCGTCACTGAGACGCAACTGTCAGACGGAGGTTCCTGCGGTTGCTGTGCAGCTCTGGTGGTGCTGCAACGAGACGACGTCAAGTGCGAGCGAGACGTGTCTATTCCAGGTTCGTGCCAGATCGAGTCTGGAAGAACGGTGCCTATCCGCGAGGATTTTCGGGCACTGATTTCTTTAAGTTTCACGTTCGTTGAGAAACGAACGATCTGGTTTGCGAATTTGATTGCTTTTATTTCTATTCTCCTACTCTGTTTGATCTTCGTTTCTTATTTGGATCTGCCTGAATTTCTTAATAAAATTGCACCTGCTGCTGTTGCATTTAAAGACATTAATAATATTAAAAACAACAGGATCTCACGTGTATCGAATCCTGCTCTCAATATGCAGCGGCGTGATCAGACCAAACCTCCCCAAACAGGATCTACCTTCCGATCTCTAAGTTGAGCTGGATATTTTAATCCAATTACTAGTCGAATTCATATTCTCAAACCATACTCCGTCCATGATATAAAAAGGATGTGACCTCATAAGCACATCTCTGCTAACTATCTAATCCAATGTATATAATCTAATCTAACTATCTCTTATCTAGTTACCTCACATTGCCCGATGTTTAGCCAGCCACCGCCCTTTCTGTTCCAAGGTTTTGAAGCTCAGGTCGGTCACCATGGGAGTGGGTTTGGATCGAAGGATTATATATCCTCGTGCAACTTCTTCCTGCATTCCACCTGTGAAACACGTAAAGGAAAGGAAGGAGAGACTGAGGGAGCCACTGAATGTAGATGAGACAAAAGAAAAATGGAGGAAGAGGAGGAGTTTAGAGAGGGTCATGGTGTAGTAAGTACAGAGCCCCGCAGCGGAGACGAAGCCGAGGGAGCCGACGAGCCACCCGACAAGCAGGCACACATAGGCGAGAAGGCACGCAGGATTGATGACCCTCCTCCTCATCGCCATCACTTGCAAGAAGTGTAATGGTACGGTCGGTAGGCAGTGACATATACGAACACCGATCCTCTGACGCGGCCAACCGTCCCGCACGAAATCTTGTAGCCGATGACTGCTGCAGCATCAACAGTTATAGTTGTTGTTACAACAAGAAGTGCCGCCTTGGTTTGTCTATGGCAGTGGCACACCACAATCCGCTAGCTACTCAATGACAATCCACTTTAGGAGGGGAACATGATCTTGGCACGGTGGACTAGTTGGTTGGTTCATATACAACTTATGAACTCCATCCATACATTACGGACACTGGCCACCCGAGTGATAGTTGGTTTAACGTGCATTTCCCAATATGATAATCTCATACTCCTAATGTCTCTCTTTCCTATTTGGATAAAGATGTTTCTCGACTCACATGAAGCGGCCCCATGAATAACCGACGAATGTATTAGTGAGATGGGAGTATAGGTGCGAAGATCGTAATCTCCGAAATGATAACACGCGCTGGATTGGCAACAAAGTTAGCTTCTCTGAAATGATAACAACTGTAATATTCTAAATATATACCAACTGATCGTCATATATTTTCTTTTCTGTTATGATGGTCACGCAAAATAGTTTTGTTTCAGCTTTTTTTTATTCTTTCGTCACATTGCTTTATTTTCATAACATGTCCTGAATAATCAATTGTCTTATTTTTCTTTACTTATAGTTCACTTGTTTGTCTTCTAATGATTCGATTAGTTGGTTGACTTATCTTATTGTGTTAATCATATTTGCTACTTTTCAAATAGACATGAGTTCAAGATGTATACGTTCCTAATTAAGAATAACATTCCTTATAAATTATTAGTTGGGGAAGAAAAAATCAACCTACTAATAGAGTGGGTGACCAACTCCTCAAGGTGATTATCAAAGAGTCAGTGATGGACTTGATTCTAAAGTAGAAGATATAATATTAGATCCTAAATGTAAATGTCTGATATCACATTACCACCCTAATACCCACAATGTGGTCATAAGAGCTTATTTAACAAGAGGTCTATGTCAATCACATAAATATGTACTTCTGTGGACGATTTTTTGATCGACAAGAGTCAATTTGTGCCTAGTTTGTCTGATGAGCATTGCAACTGGTTGGGGTATAAACATTGTAAAAGTTGTTTCCTTTGGTTCAATTTAGTATGTTTTTCTTCTTCTTCTCACACCAATACAACATTTTTTTAGTGTTGGGTTCAGTTATTGGAAGGACATAAAAGGAGATTTGGTAATCATGTAAGTGGGTCATGTAGTCCTCAAAATGTAGTAATAGAAAAATTTCAAAGACCTAATGAATTATAATTAGTGATTATCTATTTTAATATATGAATGTATCAAAGAAATAAAAGTGAATATTGATTGTATTTGAAAGTAATTGTTCACTACATACAATTTCTCTTGATTCCTCTTGAAAACAAGGGTTGATCTTTCATAGGCATGTTGTCTAAAATTATGACAAATCAAGGAATTTCTTGAGCTATATAATTAGTTTGTTTATGAAAGAGTAGACAACCAAAAATTTGTACTTATACTTGAATATATATCTTAATTTCTTTTAAAATATATCATGTTTACTTGTACATGTATATATCATTTTATACATTGTTTGTATTTTGTAAAAAGACATTTTCATGACTTGTGCGTCACCCACTCTCAAACCATGGCTCCGCGACTGACACAGACCATGAGCTGTGAACATGGAGAGCAAGACGCCGGTCTTGTCCATGGGACAGAAAATGTCTAACACCTCAATTTTTTGTCAGAATATTTTTTTTTTGGTCGGCAAAAAACTCGTGTTACTATTGTGAAATACCAAAACTTTAGGTACAAAACATAGCACCCCCTAATCCTAAAGAGGATTACCAAAAAAAACAACACCAGAGGACAACTAACGGTCTTGCGCAGAAGACCCAAACAGAAAGACAAGGACTCAAACCTAGACCAGCACACCAGCAAGCAATCATACAAGCCACACAGAAAAACTCACACCCTAATATGATGAAGAGCTGCTCATACAATAAAGCCCACCCACAAAGAGAACATATACGTCAAAGAGGATGAAGAAAATATACCGGGCCTGTACTCAGACTTATTAAAGGGGTACCAAGAAGAGAACCATCTTTCCCTAACTGCGTACTCAACAAAATGTTGGCAGCAACAACCTATAAACCCGTCAGACACACACAGAGCTTTGAACTCGGTATCAGCTACATCGAATTCCAGGGTGCAAACAACCTGACCCATTCTTCACACGGAAATATCCACACCCACAAAAGTAGTGGAAACACGAACTAGGAAGCAGCATCCAACTCTCATTCAACAGAAACAGAACCTCAGCATCATATTCCTATCAGACCGGGGACAGGAAACAAAAGGACGGAGAGGGCAACAACCATTCATCCACCTCTATGGGGATATATCCCCCTGCTAGGACAAGACTATCAACCCAGCACCAACCCACACAAAGGTGCAGGATGCACCTGAAAGCATTGAGGCATATCGTTGAACACCTTGAAGGTGTTCCAATCTAGCTGTAGATGACACCGGGAGCATGAGGCACCTGACTGCGATGAGGCATATTGTCAATTAGCTTGAGGGCGACCCAAACCATGGCAGCAGAACCAAGGGACCCTTAGGAGGGATCCCCAATCACCGGATTCGAACACCCAGAGGGCTTTCCATCACGCAGTAGCTGGAACCAACAAGGGGGAGTGTAGATTTGCCCCCTATCGCCAAAGTTTCATTGACGAGGACCCTGTGGAGGGAACCAGCGTCGCTGACTAGCGGGGGAGCGCCGCCGGTAGGGCAGTAAGGGTACTGACCCAGGCCACCCAGCGAAGGGCTCGACCACCGCCTTGGTCTCCAAGCAAGATGGCAGCGGTGACGCCGGAGCGGGTACGAAGTGGGATCGGCGACAAAGCAGCACCACATGAGGACCTAGATGCAGGATGACCGCGAGGTGCAACAGAACCCCCGGCACCCCCCGGTACTAACGAGGAGTCTCGCCGTTGAGGTAGCCCCCAGGGGAACGGGACCAAAGGATCGAACCCATAGTCAGCTAGTAGAGATACCTCCATCGTGAAGACAGACGAGCAAGAGGTAGGAGTCGCGAAGAAAAGGGCCAGAGAAGGGGCATGGCATTTGTCTACTCACCGGTCGCCGTTTGCAGTTGAGGAAGCGGGTGGCATCGACTCCTCTCCATCTAGTCACCTTTAACTAGATGGGGCTTGTAGGCAAGCGCAAGCCGATTTCCCCCCCAGATCTGCCGGCCGCTCCATAACCCCTCTCTTTCCCCTTCTCCACCACAAACACCCCAAAGATCTCTGTCCCTAACTCCAGAAGAAGCTGCGAAAGCCGTGACTAGGCCAGGGGGAGGAAGCCATCGAGAAGACGCTCCCTCCCCCCAGCGATGGCCGCCAGGGAGATCCTAGAGGGAAGGGGGAGTAAAACCTAGAGATAGAAACGCTCCAATTTTTTGTCAGAATATTGTTGCAAAGTTACTAATACAATCACATGGTTTAATAGTTTCGGCCAAATTTTGGATTGTTTGTTTCAGTTTCTGATTTTAGGTTCACGTTTGAGTATTTTTAGTTCGGTTGTGTTCAACATTCTTTTTTAAACCATAATTTGGGTTTAGGTCAATTCAAATCTTGGTTCGGATTCAGATCGATTTTAGAAAAAACTACCCATTGACATCCCTATGCTCTCTTGTGATTCTTCTTTATTTTCCAAAAAAAATAGACAATTTTGAATGTATTAGTTTCAAAGTAGCCAATTTTAAAAAAACATTTACCATAGTAGACAACTTTGAGGGAATGGGCCTTCGGCTGCATCCAAGGAAGACGTCATACCCCATGGCGTCTCCATTTTGGAGCTGGCACATGGTGCCTCCACTATCCCATTTGAAAATGTTACATTGTCTCCCTCTTTTAATCGTTATCACCAAACAAGATTATATCATCTCCCACTTTTTGGTTCTAAAACACATTGCACATCTATACTGATATAATTTATTTATACATTTATACAACTTGTATATATATTTCCTTTCAGAAATTGGGAGGTCATCTTATTCATTTTCCCTTCCATTACAAGAAAATACAAATTATGATTACAATAATGGACTGACAAATGAACATTTACATAAAAAATATAAAAAAAATGCACGGAGTACATAAAAAATACATAATTGAAGTGCTAATTCTAAATAATTGATCTCTTCGAGCCTAGTGACGGATAGGAAAATAAATCTTCACTGAAATCATCATCAGGGACTGAACTAGTGAGTAAATCTTCATATTGTTGAATGTAGTATGGTTGGCTAATACCATGTTGATCAACCTTTGACTGAATGAATCCATGCTGAATAAATTTTGACTAGTTGAATCCAATCAGACTAATACCATGTGTACTGGTCCCCAATTGAGTGGAAAATCCTCTACTAGTTGAAGCCTTCTTGAGACCAAGAGAGTGTACATCGTACTTTATGTGAATCGAATGATGGGAAAGCCATGATCTCAAGGTGATTGATCCTAGGTTGGACTAACGAAGGTATGTTAATTGACAACATAGGCATGGATTCATGATTGATAATATATGGCTGAATAAATGCAGGATGATAATTTGATGTCATAGGAATGTCGAAACCTGATGAAGGTTGTACACATGTGGGTCAAGTGTATGTCAAATAAATTGAAGGGTGTATCCAATATGGGCCTATATCATCAGGTTTCCAATGCTCAGATGGAGGTGCCTTAAAAATTAGATGAGTGTCACAACATGTAGTCAAACACTTAGATGAAGTTATGCCAGTTGTGGTGTCAACATAAGGAGTTGAGTTTGATGTAGATTGTGGTTGTTAATGAGAAATCTATTCAAAATAAGTATCTTGTATGTTGATGATGTTGGTATGTATGCCCTGAGAGCCCATCATGGGATGATTGGTGGGATACATTAAGATTGATTTGATAAACATCAAAGGCAAGCTTCCAATTCTTTTCTGGTTGAGTTATATGAGATAATGATAGAACAAATTGAATGTCTAGAGAATGACAGTACTCAATGGCGTATGCTTTCAGGTTGAAGACCTAAACGATGAGATCATACGGATGCTAAGATTTTGTACATTCATATTATGTCCCTAGTCAGATATCATTGTGGAAGGTAGATAGACAACAATGACACACAAGACTAGATTGTGGTGTTGGTTGATGACAGAATCTCATTAGCCATGATATGGAGATATGAAACCAAACACATAGGTACTTATTAGAGAAAAAGTGTACCAGACAGACCCACCGTGAGTTTGACACATGGAACCATGACATGGTAGTCACAGTCAGTTCTCACAGTGATGGTGGTGAGTGTGATTCTTTGACCTAAAATCACTACACTCAACACATGTCATTGGGTACACTTTAACACATCAAACGCGGTCCTGAAACATGGGTTGTTATAAAGGTGATGATTGGGTAGCTTTGACACATGGGGCTTTTGAGGGGTGAGTGATAGATATGGGATTTGTCCCTCCTGAGGGTGTTTGATATCCATGGCCACTTGACGAGTAGGATTGAGATAGGCGTGCACACATGTGTGAATCAGTATGTGATATTAATGTCATACATATCTCCTTCAATCTACTCCAAGATCAAGAAAGTGAATGAACGTTGACAGGATGATTGTTCCATGCCTTGAGTTCATTCGGGATACCAGTGACAAAGGAATTATACATTCACTGTAACACCATTCACAGATCGTAGGATTGAAAGTTGTTCTTCAACTTTCCTTTTCACTTGGGTAGCACTGATGTGTGACTAGGCACCACTCTTTACTTGTGAAGACATAAGTGTTATGGACTTTCACGGCCAACGTGAAATGGACCAGTAAGGTCACACACATAGGATTTAACCTGGAAGAGGAGTTTATCCACAAATGATGTTTAGATTGATTACTAAAGGAGTTTAGTAGTTCAATTAAACACTCAACAATTGACAGCTCAATATCATAGTGTTCAAGGTGTTGGACCTATTGATTAGAGTATCAGATTGATTGAAACTACGATTGACTGATTTGTACAGTCTGCTGCCCCAACCGATCGGCTCATGAGATGAACCGATTGGCTCAGGTTGGTGAACCGGTCGGCTTAAGTTGTGAGTCGATCGGCTCATGTTTCATGAAACGATCGGCTCAATTGTTGAATCGGTCGGTTCGTGGAACAACTAAGATCGTTTGGAAAGTCAAAAGACTATTTTGCAAATACAATTTGTTTCATTTGTACAAATTCGATTTGGACAAGGATTAATATTAGATTAGTTGGAAATAAATATCTAAGTCAATTTGAGTTGGACCAGGACCACGAACCGATCGGCTCAGGTGTCCCAACTGATCGGTTCAGGTGTGAACTGACCGAATCAGGTCCCCAACCGACCGTTTCATGCTTGAAACGATCGGTTCAGGTGGCACAATTGGTTGTTTTGTGGAAAATCTTGAACCCTTCTACTCCTGCTTTAATCCCGCATTGTCCGGGGTAGAGAACCCTGTCCCATGACCCTCCTATATATATAGGGGTATTGGGGGCTTCTTAGGAACAACAACTGAGAACACCAATTGCTCTGGAAAGTTGTCGTTCTCTCTGGTTGTATAACCGAGAGAGCCTGAGCAAGTGCTACCCGATAAGGGAGGCACAACAAGGGAAAGACAACTGTAGAAAAGCGACTGGTTGCAGGAGAGTGTGTTGGTGGCTAGTGCGCTGAAAGGAGGGTGCGAATCCTTCCGATTCCTTGTGGGACAAGGAGATCGGAGTTCCAGGTGGTTTGTGTGAACTACTTCAGAGGCGGGGGACTTCTGCCGTTCAGAGAACAACTGTCAATCCCGACAGTCCTGGTGAGACCAAGAGCTGTATAGACACCGTCCAAGACCGGAGGTGAAGACCACGCAAGCCACGAGGTAACGTCGCTGAGCAAGCCTCGGGACAAGGTATGCCTCTACAAACCATACTTCCTACTGTATAGACGTTGACGTGATTCCTTTATTCTAGGTTTGGGAGAAGAAAATTTTTGTTTCCGCTACCTTCTTTGTCTCCCCTAAAACCCGACAGTGGTATCAGAGCCACGTCAACTGCTCTATACTTTAGGATCATCAATATGATCGATTTTGGTTTGTCGCCTTCATTTATTGTATACGATGCGAATAAAATTGGCTTTATGCATGTCCAATTCTAAATCTACAAATTCCAATATACATATATGATGTGTAATATGAATGCACTCGATACGCGTCACCCTTAAACAAGTTTTGTGGTGGATGTATAGTGTGGTTATGGCCAATAAACCCTATGTATGCGTGCTTGGTAGAATGTGGTTGCTTGCATCTCAGTCTGTGCACTGATTCCCTATCTCCTATTCCTGATGTAACTTGAGATAACTCGAGATTTCTTTCCTACCTTTTCTCCCCCCGAATGTAACTCGGGGTTTCCCTATTCAAATGTAAAATTGGATAGATCTTTTATTTCCTGTTATGTCAAAGAATGGTAGACAACCTGATGACAACTAAGACGATCGGTTCAAGGAGTGAACCGATCGGTTGGTGATCCAGACGAGTGGTTCAAAGAGAGAGACGATCGGGTGGCGGCTATGAGGAGATGCACAACGACCAGGCGAACCGATCTGTTGGAGGAGCCAACCGATCAGCTGGTGGCACCCAAACGACTGGCCAAGGTGAGCATGTCATTCATGTGATGAGTTGATCAACTCAGACGGCTATAGCACTTCATCATGGACAGGTTGCATGTGATGTAGACCTAGATGACCGTGATTCCTCTTGGCTCGAGGAATCACATTAGGATGGCCATAATCATCCCTTTTATCATTTTGCATGTTTTCTGTGGGATATAGCATGTATATGATACATACTATGTATTGTGGTGATTGGATATGTATATGTACCTATAAAACCAAATCCCTCATTAAATATTAAAGTTTTAGATGCCTTCCAAATGCGACACACGTGAAAAGCTTGATCGGCCAAGTGTGGGCACACCCTAGCGTGGAACACCATCTATCACATGGAAGGATGGATATGTGGGTCCGTCCTAGCAGGGTGCATGTTCATCGTGTAGGCTTTGAGTGGGACTTAACAAGGTGACCTAGATAGGATCTAGCACCTTGAGGCATCGAGGTGGTCATGGAAAGGAGTTGCATATGACATCTTTCAAGAGTTGCATATGATGCAATTGGCAAAAGTTGCCTACCTGGAAGATCTAAGTAGTGGGTGACAGCCCTAGCTGGTCCACGACTCAGAGGATTTCATGATCTTGACCCACTAGAAGATTGTACGCTGCAATCTTCCGAATTGATGGTGAGGGCTATCAATTTGGACAAAAATAGTGGGAGCAATAATTAATTAAAGTCCTAATTATATCATCAACCTTTCAAATCAATCAAATAAGTCAAAATTGAGTTTTAGACTAAATTGCATATATTTCCTTTTGTAGTAAAAATGACAACAAACACCAATCACTTTTCTTTGCGATCGGTCCTTGAAAAGGAAAAGCTGAACGAGACTAACTTCCATGACTGGTTTAGGACATTGAGAATTGTTCTCACTCAAGAGCAAAAGCTCTATGTCCTGGATACTCTAGTTCTAGAGGAACCTGCTCCTACCGCACCAAAGGTAGCAAGGGATACTTATAAGAAGCATTCTGATGATGTCATTGATGCAAAGTGCTTGATGTTGTGCTCCATGAACCACGAGTTGCAGAGACAACATGAGAACATGGGTGTCATTGAGATGATTCAACATCTCAAGAACATGTATGCAGATCAAGCACGGTAAGAAAGATATGATGTCTCCAGGGCGCTGTTCAAGTGTGTCATGACAGAAGGAGATCCAGTTGGTCTTCACATGCTCAAAATGATTGGGTATGTGGAGAACCTGATAAGACTGGGATCTCCCCTGAGCCAAGAGTTGGCTAGTGAAGTGATACTACAATCGTTGCCAGAATCCTACAGTCAGTTTGTGATGAACTACAATATGAACAATTTTGACAAGCTGTTGACAAAGTTGTTGGGCATGTTGAGGACAGCCGAGGCACAGATGAAGAAGGACAAGCCTAAGTTTGTGATGATGATCAGCAACAGGAAAGGTAAGTCCAAGCGCAAGGGCAAAGGCAAGGCTAATAAAGGTTCTGATGCTAGCCAACAACCGAAGTCATCTTCAACTCTTAAGGCCAAGGGAGGCGTAACCAAGAGAGGCAATTGCCAGCATTGTCAAAAGCAAGGACATTGGAAAAGGAATTGTCCACTCTATCTGGAAGAACTAAAGAAGAAGGAGGCGACAAATGTCTCCACCTGAAGGTGTCATGAAATAAATGTATAACACTTTTAAGGTATATGATACCAAGATATAAAGTTTAAAGCACCCAATACATGAGGCAAGTGTTGCTGCCATAGATAGGAGTACTTTAGTTTATTTTCATCCTTAAAGGCATGTAATAGAGTTATGAACTGCTATTTCATATTTGCCAAAAGATTGAAACACATTATTTTTGCATATTGTATGACAATAATGGCAATTAATAAAGTTGATGTTTCCTTATGGAAATGCCTTGCTTATCTTGTGATACTTGGTATGCATAAGATAAAATGATACCTAAAAGTTATTGATAACTCAAACAATCAAAATATCATAAATCATGAGAAATTCATTTCTAGTTTCCATATCATGGATAAATCTAGACTCTTTTGGTTAGAGAACCAGTAAGAGACATGAATCTCTTAGACATGATTAACCAATCTTCACTAATAGTAGTGGGAGATTGATTATCCTATTAGGTATAATACATGTGATGTATTTACATACCTACTAGAGAAATTCTAGTGCTTCAAATAGTGTTTAGAGAAATATCAATATCTTCAAGTGTTCAAGAATATCATAGATGAAGTATGAATTTGGTAAAGTGTTAATTCTTGATGAGATCAATGAATGAAATACTTAGACCAAATATTTGAGAACCTTGTGAGTGATTATGATAATGTATCATAGTGAGCTCATGATTAAGGCATGGTGATGTCTAAATCAACAAGGAGTCATACTCTAAGGAGTTAGAGGATGATTATCAAATAACTAATTTCTTCTTAAATAAAGAATACCCCACACTAATAAAGGACATTAAGAATCATAAGGAGTTGTGAGTTCTTATATCCTTGACAGATACACCTCGATTGTCTATCTGATGAGTTGGTCATGTGATGAGTCAACTATCTAGATGAATATGAGGAACCGGATTTTGAGTTATGGTTTATGACCGTTACATCCTAAATGAATTCCATGTGAACCATAAGGTATGACCTTGATGGTAGCACCCATTTGGATGAAATCCATAAGTGCAAATGAGTCTTAAGTGTTAAGACACATGGATAACATTTTGAGAAGGATGATGCTTGTTAATTGCAGCTTAATGACTAAGAGATTTGGCATACAGATACTAAAACCACATTCCTATGAGGAATAAGACAAGGATGTGTACGTGACACAACCTATAAGGCTTATGAATCCATTAATGCAATGAAGTCTATACGTTACAATGGACTAATGAATGTGATTGATTGAGTACAAGCAACTCAGAACTGTGATCTTCACTTTGATGATATAGTCCAAGGGTTTGACTGATATGTCAAAGATAAAGGGAGATCTGTGATTTAGTGGGAGATCGCACTACTACAGAAACAGCCTTTGGCGTCGGTCGTTTAACCCCATTCAGCGTAGGTTTCCGACCGACGCCTATGTGGGCGCCGCTAAAGGTCGAACACTTCGGCGTCAGTTTTTTAACCGATGCCTATTTATTCTATAGGCGTCGGTGTTTTAGTATATAACCGACGCATAAAGTGCCCTAGATGACGCCATTTTCTGTGGCGCGAACACTTTTGGCGTCAGTTATATACTAAAACACCGACGCCTATACTTCAAGACGACACGGCCGTGCTTCCCTGCACGGCCGTGTTTAGTACTATAGGCGTCGGATTTATATGAATAACTGACGCCTTTTCCACCACGGCCGTGCTATCCTGCACGGTCGGGTTGTTTGTATTGTTAGGCGTCGGTTTTTATCAAATAACCGACGTTGTATGTCTTTGCTGACGGTTTTCTATAAATAACCGACGCCTATTTCTATTTTTTTTTTCATATCAGTTTGCAGGCCTGCTGTGGCTGGTCAGCAGGATGAGAACCTACAGTTCAGTTTTCTGAACTGCAGGTTTACGACATCCATTGATATCATCCTACAAACAGGCCGCAAACCTGCAAAAGTCACAAGGAAAATTTCACACAAGTACATACATTCAGACATCAATTCAATTCTCACATTCACACATATAGAAACATTCAAATACATGTATTAACATTCAGAAATATTCATTTACAAAGTATCATTCATTATCGCTATCAACATCCCAATTATATCTTACAGTTGCCACTGCTTGTATGGCTTTTGCCCATTCTTCTCTTACTTCATTTAATGCTTCCATCGTATATGGAGCATGTATATTTTTTAAGCATTTACCTATAGTGTGGTCAGTTTTAAACACCTGCAAAGAGAATGATGTATATATATAAGTAATAATATAAAAATAAGATTGATATATTTCATACTAACTAATGAGACTATATATAATACCTCATGTATGCTATCGATGTCCAATGCGGCATGTTTGATAATCATCTGCATAAATCGCATCACATAGTATGCGCATGCCCAGCCATTGTCTTGTGTAGCACACTATAAATTGAAACATACAAAATAATACAACTAAGCACAATTCACATCAATAATATATATATTCGAGTCGGGAACTTACTTGTACGTTCTGCCAATTTATTGGCTGGTTCTTTTTCCTTGGGACCGTTCCTCCAGCCTTTTTGAATTCATCTAAACCCCTACATGTTAATATAACACAATAAATTGCATAAGTAAATAGTAATGTAATAAAAGATGTTAACGGATATAAAAATGAAATATTTCTCACCAGAATAATGGCATTCTCATTACGTGTCCAATTTTAGTGTTCAATGTACTCCCCGCAGGATCTAGATAATAAACAGTGAATGTCCCGGGGACAATAACTAGTAACTCCCAATGTCTACCGCTAGAGGTAAGAAGTTAACAATTAATAACTCAAAATGCAAAATAAAAATGGAATTTTCTTAAGTCCAAATTATAAATAAAGTAAACTTACTTGACATTGAATGGAGCTATTATTATCGTCTTCTTTTGCTGACCAAAAATTGTAAAAGCATCTATACAGTATTGTTAAACATTATCAGGGTCTTTAGCTACCAAACTAATCAATGATGGAATCAAAAATCCCACATGATAAAATGCAAATTGTTTGCAATGATCTTCGACTAAGTAGCTGCAAAACATATAGGTGTATGCATTAATATATAAGAAACCAGATCAACTGATCTTACACAAGGTATATGGATGTATAAACAAGATCTCACCTTATCCATGTCTCTATCATTGATGTATTCAGCCAATCATACATAAACAACTCAATAATATCTTGTATAAATAAAGAGCTATCGTATGATTGACCTGCATAATCTGCATCTAAAGAAACTATTATAGGGCAATGTATATTATGTGCCCGTAGCCAACATGCCATTCCCCTACAAGCAGGACCTAACGGGTATGTTAGGTCAGTTGGAACCCAAGTTGGTAATGCGGGAAGTGGAGATGGAGGCCTAGGTGCTCCTGGTGTCTTCTTTTTAACCTGTATATATAATTTCAGATCAGTTGACATCATATATACACATTAACAGTCTAAATCAATGTAAATTTATCTTACAATTTCAGTAGTGTAGACGACATCTGCTTTGGGCCACAATATGACCCCGCCTTCTGCCTCACCAAGTGTATCAATATCTGGGTGGGCATATGGCAACGCAACTTCCCTCCAATCGGGTAATACATGTAGTGGGCTCACACGAATGTAGCCCTGCGGCATTGGAGTCCCATGAAACGTTGCCCCAGGAAGGGACTGGTAAGCCTGCGCCTCTGCAACAACATAGTCTCCTATTCTTAAGCGGCATGGCTTCAATGCCTACAAATTTACGTAAAGAATGTTATACATATATACATATAATCTTGAAAACATATCATCTTGAAAAGACTAGCTACAATTTCATAAACAATACTTACAACAGACGTACTAGGCGATGGGTCTCCAGGATTACTCACAGTCTGTGCATCAGGAGAAGAGTGGGTCGCCATAGGCTGATTGGAAGCCTGAGATGCCTGACACCGCAGCAATTCTTCCTTGACCTTCTCAGCAACTACATCGTTGACCTTCTTAGCAACTAAATCCTCAACTCTCTTATTCTCCTATACATGGATAAAAGAAACATTAGCTTCTTATTAATGAATTTCCTTTTGTAGTAACATTCTAAAAAAAGAATAGGTTACCTCTACTTGAGAAAGTCCCGCTCTGGGTTTGCGCTGGGATGGCCCAAAGAATGCTTTGATGCCAACACCAGCGCCGACACCTCTAACACGTCCAGGATGCTCTGGGTTACCCAGAGCAACTGTCAATTCATCCCTTGTGCCCTGAGGGATGAACATGCCTTGTTTCCTCTGCTCGTGCAGCTCCCGCTAATCACCATAAACAGAAATTGGTAAGTTAACACCACAAATAATCAATATTCAAACGATTTCTCTAAGAATTGTATTTTACCATTTTTGCAGTCGCCTCAGTAGTTATAGGCTTCTTTATTTCACCCTTCTTGTTTTGCTTGCCAGCTATCCAGATATCATGGCGAGGCATGGGTGTGGCAGACTCCTGAGTAGGAGCAGACTCCTGAGAAGTAGCATACTGCTGAGTAGCCGCAGACTCCGCCTGTAGTCTTTGGCAAACGCTTGCATAGCCTTTTGGACCCATAGTGTGGTCATGCACATTCAGTGCACGCCTTGCTTTTTGTGCGTCACTGAGGGCCTAGTTAGTATGCACATTAATGATTTGGTTAGTAGCACTAAATGTTAATCTTGAATAGGTGAATACAATGTATATTAATTAAATTGGGAGTGACACCTAATACCTTGAATTGTTCAGATTTTCTTGAAGCAACAAAATTGTCCCAATCTTCTTTGTCCAAGAAGTTCCATTGTTCAAGGGATGACTTCTTCTTCTTATCACCCTCTTTTATGTATTCTCTGTTCAGATTTGTCCTATAATTCCTAAGCATCTTTCCAGCGCGTTGCATCACACTTTTACGATGCAACTTCTCATCCAATGCAAACAGATTCTGTAAAATTGAAATGTTATTAACTAGTACCCAAAATAGAATTGCAAATAATAGAATTTGTAATCTACAAAATAGAATTGCAAATAATAATAACTCACACATAAATCTTTCCATATCAAGTCTTTTTTCCCTTGAGGAACTTTATGCCAATTATCATACTTAACACCACAATGGCTCCGAGTGGTACACCCGAGATAGTTTACAAAATTATTGCGGTTCACTCCAATTGCATTTCCTCCATTATCAAACTCCACCACCAATTTGGATCCACTACCACTTAGCGCTAATAACTTCTTCAACAGAGTGATGCCCCTTTTCTTGTTAAGTGTTTGGTGTTGCGCATCAAGTAGCTCCAGTGCTTCAGTGGGTACGGGTACATCATCAACCTAAAATTTGACAAAAATAAACACACTGAATTAGCCCAATATAGAAATATAGGATATATGACATAACTAGAAGATAATGAATTTTATAGAAATACAGGATATGTTTTTAGAACTTACATTGGTATCCTCGCCATGCTCGTCATGGACAGCATGCTCATCATGGACTTCATGCTCATCATGGACATCATGCTCATCATGGTCAGCCATCTGAAAATGTCATTAAAAAGGCAAACATTTAGCATTTGTATTAACTAGAAAAAGGCAAACATTTAGCATTTGTATTAACTAGAAAAAGGCAAACATTTAGCATTTGTATAAACATACATGTCTCTAAAATTGTGATCTTTTATCAATTAACAATCCTTCATTGTGATCTCCGCGCACATATAAGTCATCATTAGCTTCAATATTTTGTGGAGTTGGCAACCCAACTGAGAATGGACTGGAGTCATCATACTTATCATAGTACTCTTCTTCATCTATAGGATCTTCAATGAATTGTCTTTTACCATGAAGAACAACCGACCATTTATCATTCGCAGGATCATCGATATAGAATATTTGTTTCGCCTGTGATGCCAATATGAATGGTTCACCCTTCTCGCCAATCTTTTCAAAGTTCACCAAAGTGAAACCCAATTCATCCACTATAACTCCTTTGGTGTTATCAACCCAATTACATTTAAAGAGCGGAATTTTGAAATCTATGTAGTCAAACTCCCAAATGTCCTCAATGACACCGTAATATGACATTTTAGCTTCAAGTGGACTCTTATCCTTTGCACTTGCAAAGTACATAGTCGACGCTTGAAGAGTGACCCCACTATTTTGGACGACACTCTTATCATCTTGGCACTTTGTGTAATATGTGAATCCATTAATGTCAAACCCTTCATAAGACATAACATTCGGTTTTGGTTTAAAGGCGAGGCATTTGATAGTTTCTGCAATATCATTTGGTGTTTGAGATAGTTGATGTAAGACTTTATCTTCAAACCACTTAGTAAAAGTCTTATTATGCTCTCTAGCAAGCCACATTGAACTTGCTCGAGGATGTTGTCTCTTTATGAAATTGGTATGTTCCTCGATATAAACACTCACTTCATCCATATTGTGTAAAATATACAAGTGAGCTTGTTCCAACTGCTCACGGCTGATTACTTTCACCCGTGATCCCAAAATTCCTTTGCCCTCCTCAAAATTCTTGTCATTATCAGGAATGTCATTACCACTGAGAAAGTCATTGCAAAAATCCATAACCTCTCTCGCCACATAACCTTCAATAATACTCCCTTCAGGCCGATAACGGTTTCGAACATCACCTTTAAAAATGATCATGTATCGTTCAAAGGGATACATCCAATGCAAGAAAACTGGTCCCAACATTTTCACTTCCCTAGTCAAGTGGACAACAAGATGTACCATGATATCAAAGAACGAAGGAGGGAAATACATCTCAAGCTGACATAGGGTAACAACCACTTCTCTTTGCAAATTATCGAGAGTATCAGGGTCAATAACTTTACTGCATAGACTGTTGAAAAAGAAACAAAGTCTGGTAATTGCAAACCTTACATGCTTCGGCAATATAGATCGAATTTCCACGGGTAATATTTGTTGCATTAGAGTGTGACAATCATGAGATTTAAGACCTATCAACTTCAGATCTTTCATTGATACCAATCTACGGATGTTGGATGAGTAACCATGTGGCACCTTAACATTTACCAAGCATTCACAAAAAGTTTTTTTCTCCTTTCTAGACAACGTGTAACAAGCGGGAGGTAAGTATGTTCTTTTACTACCCATTTCACGTAATTCTGTTAATTCTGACCTTATTCCCATTTCACGTAGGTCCAGTCTGGATTTTATCCCATCTTTAGTCTTACCTGGTATATTTAACAGAGTACCAATGATGCTATCACAGACATTTTTCTCAACGTGCATTACATCGATACAATGCCTGACTGTCAAAGAACTCCAATAAGGAAGATCCCAAAATATTGACTTCTTCTTGAATGAAGAATTGTCACTCTGTGTGGCCATACTACATTGTGATTTCTTACCAAATTCATTGACAATGTCTTTTACTCTTTCATAAACAACATCCCCTGGTATAGGTTTAGGTGCACTCCGTTCATCATTCCATCCATTGAATGCTTTGCGCTTCCTACGATACGGATGGAATTTTGAAAGAAACCTTCGATGACCAAGATATACAGTCTTGTCGCCATGTTTTAGTCTTATTGAATCAGTGTTTTCTTCACATATAGGACACGCTTTAGCTCCTTTGACACTATATCCAGACAAATTCCCATATGCTGGAAAGTCATTAATAGTGCAAAACAACATAGCGTGCAAATGAAATGTCTCTCTTGCTGAAGCATCATAGGTCATCACACCTTCAACCCAAAGTTTCTTTAAGTCATCAATCAAAGGTTCAAGATAAACATCGATATCATTTTTTGGTTGTTTAGGGCCCGATATCAACAATGACAACATAACGTACTTATTCTTCATACACATTTAGGGAGGAAGATTGTATATAACAAGCATGACTGGCCAAGTGCTATGTTGGCTGCTCAATGTCCCGTACGGATTCATCCCATCTGTACAAAGCCCAAGTCTTAGATTCCTATCTTCTTCACCAAATTTGGGGTACAATAGATCAATCTTCTTCCACTATGGGGAATCAGACGCATGTCGCAGGATCCCATCATTATTTTTCTTAACATCTGCATGCCACCTCAAATTCTTCGCATCTTTCGGATTTGCAAACAAGCGTTGAAACCATGATATTATAGGTAGATTCCACAACACCTTGGCAGGAAAACCAGTTTTGGACTCCCCCGAAGTCATCAATTTATACCGTGACGCACCACATTTTGGACAATCTTTCAAATCTACATAGTCCTTTTGAAATAATACACAATCATTCAGGCATGCATGTATCTTCTTGGCCTCCATTCCCATTGGGCACAACATTTTCTTTACCTGGTATGTTGAGATTGGAAGCTCGTTTCCTTCAGGAAGCATTTCTTTCAACAAAGTCAACAATGAAGTGAAGCTTTTGTCGCTCCATCTATTGTTAGCTTTCAACTTATACAATCTCAACACAGCGCTAAGCTTCGTAAACTTAGCACAGCCTATGTATAACGGTATCTCAGCATCATGCACAATGTTTGTAAAGATAGGAGGTGGATCGGTGTGCTCTACCCTACAACTATCCAGCATTGCATCAACGATGTCTGCTGGAACTGGTTCGTTCACATTTACGTCATCGGAGGCAATTTCTTCTTCCACCCAAGCACGGCTATCGACATCTACTGGTTTCGATTTTGAAATCTCTCCATGCCAGTGCCATTCTGTATAGCCTTGTACAATCCCGTTGCACATGACATGACTTTTGATTTCCTCACCAGTGTTGACTTTCAAGTTGTTACCGCAATGCCTACATGGACAGTAGAACCTATCTGTAGGTTTTTTCCTATGTTCCTCGGCAAATCTAATAAATCGATCAAGACCAGATATAAACTCTGGGGTGCAACGATTACGAATGGACATCCATGATCTATCCATTCTATGATCAGAGAAAACAAGTATATATTAGGAAACAAGTATATATTAGGAAAAGATTAGGGTATACACTTACAACCTAAGTGTATAATGTGATTTCATTCTTATATATAATAAATGTGTACCACCTATCCCATCCTTGAACACCTAATCTCACTAGTAAGTGTATAATGTGTATTGGGTTTTCAAGAAAATTTCGGCAGCATTTCCCCGCTGTTCTCTAAGTACATATGTACTTAGAGAACAAACGGGGAAATTCTACCAAAATTTTCTCGAAAACCCAATACACATTATACACTTACATCCTAAGTGAGATTAGGTGTTCAAGAACAGTCCCAAACCGGGGACTATCCAAGATTTACTCCTAATGAGTCAATCTTGGATGGGTTTCTAGGCCAACAAACACATTTGATGTCATTCTTATATATAATAAATGTGTACCACCTATCCCATCCTTGAACACCTAATCTCACTAGTAAGTTTATAATGTGTATTTGGTTTTCAAGAAAATTTCGGCAGCATTTCCCCGCTGTTCTCTAAGTACATATGTACTTAGAGAACAAACGGGGAAATGCTGCCGAAATTTTCTCGAAAACCCAATACACATTATACACTTACATCCTAAGTGAGATTAGGTGTTCAAGAACAGTCCCAAACCGGGGACTATCCAAGATTTACTCCTAATGAGTAAATCTTGGACGGGTTTCTAGGCCAACAAATACATGTGTTGTCATTCTTATATATAATAAATGTCTATAAAGTACAGGCAACATGGTTAATCCTAATCAACAGAGCATTATTAAATAATAAATCAAGAAATCAATAGTTTCAAACAAAAGGTCTAGGAATCTTTACTAGACATTATATGTATCTCTAATCATCATATTTAACATACTACATTATTATGAACATCCAGATCAGATTAAGATCATACTATGTTATAACCATTGGTTTAATAACCCTATTTCCGCATGTACATGTTTATCAACTTTAAAACCCTATAATTCATGAAATCATTCTAATTCAATTTAATATGTTGGGATCACATAATTATATAATGACATCAGAATATATAGAAGAATCATAATTAACATGATTAACAACATGCTCATCAAACTAGGGTTTTCTTGAATATCATCTAATATTTGTGTACTAGACATTATATTTATCCCTAATCATCATATTTAACATACCATTATTATGAACATCTAGATTAGATTAACTCTAATCACATACATTACATGCATTTTTATCACAACAATTTGATCGATGCATAAAAAAGCAGAGCAGCTAGCAGCGGGAAGACCAACCTTGTCAGAGGGAAGAAGGCAGAGGCTCCGGTGGCTCTGGCTGGAGAAGTAGCTAGCAGCGACGGCGGTGGAGGAGCAGCTAGCAGCTCCGGTGGCTCTGGCGGTGGTTGCGGCGGCGCGAAGACGGTGGAAAAGCACCAGACGGCGCCTAATCTCAGGCGTGGCGGCGGCGCCGGTTCTCAGGCGCTTGGAGCAGCAGGGGCGGGCAACATGGGCGGCGGAGAAGGGGGCGCGGAGAAGGAGGAGTGGTGGCGGAGAAGGGGGCGCTGGAGAAGGGGGCGCCGGAGAAGAAATAGCCGGAGAAATGGCGCTGGAGAAGAAATCGCCGGAGAGAAATCGCCGGTAGCAGAGAAGGTAATTGCTCGCAATGAAACAGAAGAAAGGAGAAGAGTCGGGCGATCGCGGGTTATAAGTTCCCAAATAGCGTCGGTTGTTTAAAACAACCGACGCCTAAACATCTTTAGCATCGGTTGTTTTAAACAACCGACGTCCAATTGGACGATATTTTCATGAAATTGTTTGGCGGGAACCACCTTCAGCGTCGGTTATAAAAGGATAACCGACGCTGAAAGTGACACTTTTCGCGCAAATTTTCATCGCACATAGGCATCAGTTTATACCTACATAACCGACGCTGAAAATGACACTATTTTTTTGATCAAAATTTGGATTTCGCGGCCGACTTTCAGCGTCGGTTTGTTATAAACAACCGACGCTGAATACAAAGCGGTACCCGTGTCTGGCTGGTCTTCGAATATAGACGTCGGTTTGCTTAAACAACCGACGCCTAACATATAAGGCGTCGGTTTTCCTTAATAACCGGCGCCCAGAAAAGTGACACTAAATGCTATTTCTGTAGTAGTGAGAGTATTCACATTCCACATGTTGATGTGAAAAGGAAATGTTCTAGAATGGAAATCCAAAATGGAAATTATTTTTCGGGAAGATAGAGACATTTCCTATGTGATAGGAATAGATATCTATAGAGATAGCTCTCATAAACCTCTTGACCTAAAAAGAGAGAGCATACATTGGCAATCTATACTGAAAGGTTTAGTATACACAGATTCAGTGGGAGAAAACTTGTCCATGTTACATGGAGTTAGTATCCCAAGGTCAAGTGTCCAATTCTTATAAAGAATGGGAACACTAAGAATAGATATGGATCTATCATGTATGTAATCATCCCATCACCTTGCATGCATGGACATGGCAAGAACAAAATGCATTTATCATCTTGTATGTAGGACATGACAATATGATATGCTCATCATGATAACTCGTATGTGGGACATGACGAGTGGATGTCTGTCTAGTTCCAGTAAGGGTTACTAGAATACCATAAGAACTTGATAAGTACTTGAGAAGTACTAGTTCTATGGAAATAAGGAAGGGTTCATTGTAAAGAGTTACACTAATGCGAACTTCCAAAAAGACAGAAAATTAATCGCAAAATATATATGGAATATATAAAAGTGAATGTTTGTTGATAAATGGAAATGTTCTAATTAGGTTGTTTTAAAAGGAGATGCTGAGTATCCATGTGTTAAAGAACAACAGTGGATACTATGTGGATCTAGGAGTTCATAGAAATGAACTTATAGTTATTCCGGTCATTTATGACAAGCTCGGAGTGCTTGGTCATGCAATGTGGCTAAAGGTTACCAAAGGAATACTAGATTGCATATTACGACAACGCCATCTCATACGTGTGACGTACAACGAAGAGATGAGAGACATGCAGTTAATACTGACTTTGGAAAGGTGTTGCCATAACTCACTATGTTAGCACTAGAGCATAGTAACATGTGGGACATGTTTGAAGATCACTATGAATATGATTCAAGGGTGATTGGCTCACAGTGCAAGTGGGAGTCTATTGGTATGTATGCCCTGAGAGCAAATTATGGGATGATTGGTGGGATACATTAAGGTTGATTTGATAAACATCAAAGGCAAGCTTCCAATTCTTTTTTGGTTCAGTCATATGAGATAATGATAGAACAGATTGAATGTTTAGAGAATGACAGTACTCAATGACGTATGCTTTCAGGTTGAGGACCTGAACGATGAGATCATATGGATGCTAAGAGTTTGTACATTCTTATTATGTCCCAAGTCGGATGTCATTGTGGAAGGTAGATAGACAATAATGACACACAAGACTAGATTGTGCTGTTGGTTGATGATAGAATCTCATTAGTCATGATATGGAGATATCAAACCAAACACATAGGTACTTGTTAGAGAAAAAGTGTACCAGACATACCCACCGTGAGTTTGACACATGGAACCATGACATGGTAGTCACAGTCAGTTCTCACAGTGATGGTGGTGAGTGTGATTCTTTGACCTAAAATCACTACACTCAACACATGTCGTTGGGTATACTTTAACATCATCAAACGCAGTCCTGAAACATGGGTTGTTATAAAGGTGATGATTGGGTGGCTTTGACACATGGGGCTTTTGAGGGGTGAGTGATAGATATGGGATTTGTCCCTCCTGAAGGAGTTTGATATCCATGGCCACTTGATGAGTAGGATTGAGATAGGCATGCACACATGTGTGAATCAGTATGTGATATTGATGTCATACATATCTCCTTCAATCTACTCTAAGATCAAGAAAGTGAATGAACGTTTACAGGATGACTGTTCCATGCCTTGAGTTCATTCGGGATAGCAGTGATAAAGGAATTATACATTCATTGTAACACCATTCACTGATTGTAGGATTGAAAGTTGTTCTCCAACTTTCCTTTTCACTTGGGTAGCACTGATGTGTGACTCGACACTACTCTTTTCTTGTGAAGACATAAGTGTTATGGACTTTCACTGCCAACGTGAAATGGACCTGCAGGGTCACACACATAGAATTTAACCTGGAAGAGGAGTTTATCCACAAACGATATTTAGATTGATTACTAAAGGAGTTTAGTAGTTCAATTAAACACTCAATCATATGATAGCACAGCATCATAGTGTCCAAGGTGTTGGACCGATTGATTAGAGTATCAGATTTATTGAAACTATGATTGACTGATTTGCACAGTCTACTGCCCCAATCGATCGGATCATGAGATGAACTGATCGGCTCAGGTTGGTGAACCGGTTGGCTCAAGTTGTGAGTCGATCGGCTCATGTGTCATGAAATGATCAGCTCAGTTGTTGAACCGGTCGATTCATGGAACAACCGAGATCGTTTAGAAAGTCAGAAGACTAGTTTGCAAATACAATTTATTTCACTTGTACAAATTCGATTTGGACAAGGATTAATATTAGATTAGTTGGAAAAAAATATGAAAGTCAATTTGAGTTGGACCAAGACCACAAACTGATCAGCTCAGGTGTCCCAACCGATCAGTTCAGGTGTGAACCGATCGGTTCAGGTGGCGTAGTTGGTTGTTTTGTGGAAAATCTCGAACCCTTTTACTCCTGCTTTAATCCCACATTGCCTGTGGTAGAGAACCCTATCCCATGACCCTCCTATATATAGGGGTATTGGGGCTTCTCAGGAACAACAACTGAGAACACCAGTTGCTCTGCAAAGTTGTCATTCTCTCTGTTTGTGGTAACCGAAAGAGCCCGAGCAAGTGCTACCCGATAAGGGAGGCACAACAAGGGAAAGAGCATTGCAAAAAAGTGACTGGTTGCAGGAGAGTGTGTTGGTGGCTAGTACGCCGACACGAGGATGCGACTCCTTCCGATTCCTTGTGGGATAAGGAGATCGGAGTTCCAGGTGGTCCGTGTGGACTACTTGAGAGGCGGGAGATTTCTGCCGCTCGGAGGACAACTGTCAATCCTGACAGTCTCGGTGAGACCAGGAGCTGCACAGACACCGTCCAAGACCAGAGGTGAAGACCGCACAAGCCACGAGGTAATGTCACTGAGCAAGCCTCGGGACAAGGTATGTCTCTACAAACCATCCTTCCTATTGTATAGACGTTGATGCGATTCCTTTATTCTGGATTTGGGAGAAGAAAATTTTTGTTTCAGCTGCCTTCTCTGTCTCCCCTAAAACTCGACAGATGATGTTATCATGTGTCTCTACCTATCCTTCTACACTTCTTTGTTTTTCCAACAACTCTCTGATCTTCACATGTGTTTGGAACTGTGATAAAAAATACAACATCATAATCATGAAATAAAATATAATAAAAATATAAAGGAAACAATATTGAATATTTGTTTACTTACATTTTCTAGATCTGCATAGCCTCTAGGATAATATTGTGATGGAGGAACTACATGGTGACTACATTTATACATACACTGATACCAAGAATGTTGTAGTGGTATATCAATCATGCTAGGTAATTTGAACTAGAAGTGTATGTATATTGTTTTAAAGTGCCACTTCCTTATGATAAAAGTTCAACCAATCTTTCATAGGTCATCCTCTCCCATCCAATCTAGCATATTCTGGAAATTGTTGTTGTTTTAGTTGAACTTGAACTCCAAACTGACGAACAACTTTATCAGGTATCAATCAATTAAATTTCCACATATGATTGGAACTTGTGCAAGCCAAATATTTTACCTTCATGACAAATTGTTGGTAACATGTCTAATATATGTTGCATGTATGGAGTTCATGTAACCTATCAGAATAAACTGATTGTTAATACATATGGTACATATTAACTCACTTATTGTTGACATATGATATGTGAAGAGAATGTTACTGGACTAGGTTGTTGCACGTCAATTCCATTATCATAACGATTAACATCAGATGAAGGAGTATCACACACATCATCAAGTGGTTCCACCTACTTTAATAAGAAATTGAATTTGAGTTAGTGTATAGTTATAATTGTTGCATGATATAGCAAAATGAGTTAATTATCACTAACATGTAGCCTAATGGTATTCCTTGCGGCCAAAGATAACCCTCAAGTATTTATAGCCTATCCGGGATGACCTCCATGAAGGTGATCCGATGACCACAACTATACCAGTACTTAATAAGCAGCTATACATGAATTTGGTTCTAATATCCAAACAATTGCCTTATATAGCTCCTAGTACAACCCAGCTAAAACTGCACTACCCTAAGACAACAACTTGCATCGCTCAAAATTAGCAACAAGTGGTCAATATCATAAGTGAACATCATTTCAAGTGATATTTGAAAGAAGTAATGAATCCATAAAGTATAGTAGGTAAGTTGTAGTATATCGTGTCACTTGTTTGTAATTGGTATTATCTAAGTTTAAGGTAGAAAATGTAGAATGTAACTAACCCAAGGATATCTACCCAGTTCACATTACTTTTGGATGTGTACCTAAGTAATGATCACACATGTCACCCCAAGATTGTAATTGACCTTCTCATCTTCCTATATGATATTGACATTGACATATAACTACTTCCCCACTTACATGTAAACCGAGAAGAAGTTGTACATCTTGTAGTGTAATTGTCATTTCTCCTATCAAAAAATGAAATGTGTTTGTATATGGATGCCATCAGTGCACAAGTGTAGTGATCAAGGAGGGATCTAGAAGTAGGTGGGTAAGTGTGGCGACTGGACCAAACCCAACTATAGTAATGTATTTCCTATCTTTGTCATCCTGAATAGGCCAAATTTTAACTCCTTCAAATGTTGAGAATGTATCAAAGGAAATATTCTTCATTGTGGCATGTCTGAATTTTTTTTCAAAATATTGTTCAATTAAACTATCACATACATGAAAAATAAATTTTAAATATATGCCAAATGAACATTATATATATGTGCCAAATAAACCATTATACACATGCCAAATAAACCATGAAAAATATGCCAATGAAGTCATTACAAATATGTCAAATAAACTATTACATAGATGCAGCGAACAATACACAAATGTCAAATAAAATATTACACAGATGTAAAGACCACTAAATAAATATCAACAAAACTATTACATAGATGCAAAGACCACTAGATAAATGTCAAATAAACTATTACATAGATGTAAAGACCACTAGATAAATGTCAAATAAACTATTACAATGATGCAAAGACCACTCCATAAATGTCAAAAAAACTACTACATATATGTCCTAGTACAAGTTCGAGTGTTGTGGCCAAAATGTCCAGAGTTTGTGCAGTTGTAAGATGCACGACTAGAATCTGGGTCCAAACTTGTTTTGCGTCTTCCAGTATTTAGTCTCCTTCTTTTTCTTGGTTTGAAAATTGGTGGTAGAAGTGGGATGATTACTTTTCTTGGATCAAACTATGGCCAACACCTCTTTTCACAAAATCTATTGGATGTTGCAGTATATGCTGCCTGATATTCGATGACTATAAAATATTTACTAAAGAACATTTTCCACTTAAATCAGATGCTATTCCCAGTAGAAATTACATGAGGTAATGGGATATATTTTAGTTGAGAGACACTACAAGTAGAAAGATTTCTTCTATTGTGTTGTAAATGGAAAATATATTTATGGCCATACATATCATCAACAATGAACTCATATCTATTCACTTACAGTGAAACATGTAAAGCACTTGCTTTAATTTTTGCAACATGATACTCTTCACCCACCTCTTTGGAAAAGGATCATTCCTAGCCCATGCTTTGGCATTGTTACACCTGTTCATGATCATGGAGACCACAAGATAGTATATTCTTAAGATCAAAACATATATTGGAAGGTTCATTAAACTTTTTAGAACTCCAATAATGTACTCTACATGATTGGTAGTAAGAATTCCATATATATATCCTTGATCACATAAAAGTGCCCAAACTATTGGATCAACATCTACCAACCACTTATATGCACATGGGTTTAATTCTTTGATTGCATCAATATATTGATCGAATACAATTTTCTCAGTTGCATAAGCTACTTTTATCAACATGTCAAACAATTTCTTGGATATGAATTTTGTATGTAAGTTGTCAGAAAAGTGACAAAGACAATTTTTTGAAAAGATTCTAGCAATTTCTCATTGATTGCATTGCCTATGCCACACATCTTTTCAGAAAAAATGCACAAATTGTCATGTCTAGCCAATTCTAGGATCATTAAAGTTATCATCCCAAAGAACCACTCCCATCAATCATTATTTTCCTCTCTAAATATAGCAAAGGATAGAGGATATATGTCATTTTCTTCATCGATGGAAGTTATGACTAGAAGAGTTCCTTTATATTTTCTAGTAACATAGATTCCACCAACACAAAGAACTGAAAGACAATGAGGCGATCCAACAATAGAAGGTATATAATCCCAAATGAGATTATAAAATGTAAGAGTACCTTGCATATGTGCTGTGTAATCATTATGTTGGTAAGAATATTGTGACCTAGGAATGTACTCATTCATGCAACTCATGAAAAGAAGGACATTTAAATAAGATTCTTTCCAATCTCAAAAAATCCTTGGGATAGCCTTCCTTCATGTACAATAAGCCTTTCTATATGAGATATTCAATTTCAATTCAGTATTTAATCAATCAATTATTTGTCTAGTGCTCATATCCAACCTTGCTGATAATATTGACATAATCATCCTAGAAATAAAATTTGAGGATCACTCGTTATGGTCCTCATCAATGATTATGTTGTAACATGTTACTTCATCTTGAGTTTTGGTAATATACCACAGGCCACCTTCCCTTTTAGAAACAAAAGAATTTAACCTCCAAGAGTACTCATTGCTAAGTATACATATGAGGATGAGGACTGATTTGGTTGAGCACTCAGTACGATATTTCACATTGATATTGATTGACACTTTAGAATTTTTTCTATTAAGTCTAATATCGTGTGTTGACGTAGATGTAAGTTCCAAAGAAGAAGGTTGCCTAAGTTCATTGACACAATCATCCTCTTGAAAAAAAAATTATAGTTACCATTAATATTTTTATCAACCTAATAATCTACAATAGTCATGGTGTGGAACAAAGAACAACTCCAGTGTCACCAATAACATATTGTTCCACTTTTAGATCATTTACTTGGTAAGTGAGATCTCTCTCTCTCTCTCTCTCTCTTCATATTTGTTTTCCTTGCTATACCCCATTATTCTTTCTCTTCTTGGCTGAATCCATGGTACTCCATGGTAGTACTTGAGTTAGAGCTTGAAGAACATCCCTTCTTTGCTTTTCTACCTAGGGTTTGCTCTCTTTCTTGCTTCCTTGACCTTGGGTTTTGCTTCTTTCTTGGATGTGTAGCTAGCGTTTTTCTTCTTTCTTGGAGGTGGAGCTAGCATTTTGCTTTTTTATTCGAGGTGGAGCCAGCTTGGCCGTGAAAGTTCTCAAGATAGGGCTTCTACCCCTTTCTTCATCAAGCTACCTTGCTATTTGGAGTTTCTACATCAACTCTAAGGCGATTTATATAACTTTCTCCACTATTATTACTTACTTTTGTCTTGCATGTACTTAATCTACCCTAAAAATGCAGTTACAAGTAGAAAGATAATATCTTTGAGCTAGGATCATGTTGAATGATGATCTTGAGTAGATATCTCTTCTTGTATGAATCCTAATCTTTGTACACTAATCTATCTTTGGTTATGAAGGCTTTGATGCATGCATGTTTGTGGAAACAAAGATTTTACTCTCTCTCTAAAAAATCATGGTTTTGCTTTCTCTCATGATGATGGTTCATTAGGGTTTCATTTTGATCTCTTTTCTTGTGGTTTGCACCTTGATGACTCTTTTGATTCTTGATGATGATCAAACTATTTTTGCCTATGTGGTTGATGAGGTTTTGGTCCCATGATGGTCATCAAGATGTTGATGATAGTGGTCGTCAAGTTTTAAGTCATGTGGTCGCTAAGCTTGGTCTATCTATGTGACTGAAGAAGTGTGTTCTCCATGGTTTGGTCGCTATGTATGATGATGGATTCTCTTAGGTAGCCAAGATTCACTTATGTGGTCATTGTTCTTGGGACCATAGTGGTCGTTGATGCCTTGGTTCTTCATCAATTGATGAAGAGTTGAAACCTAAGTATATTTAGTCGACAACCTTGTATTTTTTGTGGTCAATGATGTCACATGAACCTAGTGGTTTACGATGAGGGTTAACCTTAGCGGTCGATGAAGGTGCTATGACCTAGATTTTAGCGGTCGAAGACACCACTAACCCTAAGTGGTCGATGAATCTTGTTGGACCATATGGTCATTATGTTTGTATATTCTATAACGATGATGGTTGACCTAGTTGTTTCCATGTTTGAAGGATTTGATAAGAACTAGGGTTTACTTCTAACTACTGTTTTGAAACCCTAATTTGGCTACCTTATTGAACTAAACCCTAATTCAAGTACATCATGATGTTTCTTAGCTTTCTTGAGTAATTAGCATGACAACATAGTACTTTCTATCTCCTAATATTGTAACCCTACTTTGTTGTTAGATAAACATCATAGATAATAAATGTTTGTTGTATCACTTATGTATGACATGTATGATGATGAGCCTTGATGAGGCATGGAAAGATAATGATGTTCTTATAGGGAACAATGTGAATGGCCTTATGACCTTGGACATGGATTTGTTCTCGAATGGAGGTTTATTCTCTATATGATGTGATAATGGATTGGTATCCCATGGTATTATGATGATGATGATGGTCTCATGTATGACAGTGAAACTGTACCATGTGATGATGTGATAAGCTTTACGTTTCTTACATTTTATATCTTCTAAAGTTGAAATATACACCATGTTTTGTAGAATTCTTTAGGGTTTGTATGTAACTTTATTGATGCAGTTAAAAGATACCTAATTGGCATTAAGTAATCAAGTGAAACCATAATCATGTAGTTTCCATGTGCCATAGATCCATTCTAGTGTGAGGATTTGTTGGATAGTGAAAGGGGTTCTCCCTTAGTAGAAGCTCGGAGTCATATGTTGTTGAGTATATCCATGTTCACAAGGATGGTTGCGGTCATACCTTGGTAGGAGAATGGTTGAGGCTATATCTCAGATGACGATGAATCAATTTATTTGATGTGATCGAGGACAACTACAGTTGTACCTCATAAGTTGGGTTTATATACCCTAGTTTCACTATTACTATGGCCTTTTAAGAATGGACTGGATATTCACTAGTGTCGTGCCCTATATACCAAGGGTGAACTAGGTTGTTTTGCAGTTGGACTTATATGTCACTATGGCAGACTTGTACTAACTGAGGGCGGATGAGCTCCTAAAAATCTTGTATGACACTGATTTCAACTTAGCAGTGGTCAGTTGGAATTGAGAGACATACCTCAATTCCTAATGGCATTAATTAAAGACGTAATACAACTGTGTATTATATTTGTGTAGGGTTAAAAATGATTCACATTAGATGTTAACCCTTGCCTTGTTTCTTATATTGCTTAGTTGATATAAAATGTGATAAGAGATAACTGTTTAGTAAGGAATATTCTTACATGTTCTTTATATTCCTTCTAGTCATATATGTTGCTATGCTTATCTGATTAGTTTGCATAATCTACCTAACATGTTGGAATAGTTTAATATGGTGTAACTGCTTAATCTGCTCAACCTGTTCATTTAGCTAAATATGTTCATTTTATTTAATAATGATACTTGTCGGAAATAATAATCGTTGGTTGAAAGTTATATATCTCGCTAGGACATGGGTCACCACATCTTTGTAGATGGTCGCCAGCGGCATGGTCAGGATCATGATGTTGAGGACAAGCACCTTGGAGGTCAATAGATGTATAAGGTCGGATAGCTGCAGTTGTTAGTAGTCATTGTAGTAGATTTATAGAGTCATCCCTATACTCTCAGGTTTGGGAAGGGATGCATTTTGTAGATGATGTATGACACATGATTTCTGGAAGTATGCCTCTGTTTGTATATATGACAAGTACATGGAACTGAATCTTTTGTATACAAGTTGTGGATGATGCCACTGGTACTATATGTAAGTACCTGATATGGTATGTTATATGAAAGTTGATGGGCCTTTATGTAATGTCTCTAAACATGTTGGTGATGTTGAATTTAGTTTTAATATATCCTCTTTACCAATAATATGGATGTCTGGTGATTGATCACATGCTTTGGTTTTTGAGTAATCTAGGTTAGAGTGGAGTTGGGCATCATAGTTATTATGTTACATGAGGAACTTGAGATTCCACAACAATTTTTTAGTCTTCTTGTTCCTCTTGTACCTCTATAGGTTCAATGTTTTCTTGTTGGTCTCGAACCTCTTTGAATTTTACTTTTCTCCCACTAATTCCTTTGGAAATAAATTCCTTTTCAAGGAATACACCAGCCCTGGTAACAAACACTTTGTTTTCAGGTAGAGTGTAAGGTAGTATCCCCTGGTTTCTTTGGGATATCCAAGAAAATAACCTTTATCTATTTTGGGTCCAATCTTTTCATGAAATATTTTCTTGACATAAGCTTCAATCCCCAAATCTTCATAAGAGACACATCTAGACGTTTCCCATACCATATCTCATATGGTGTCTTTTGAACCGATTTATATGGTGCACTGTTAAGTGTAAACGATGTGGTATCTAGAGCATAACCCCAGAAGGAAGTCGTAAGATCAACAAAACTCATCAATGATCGCACCATATCTAGCAATGTGCAATTCCTTATTTCTGATACACCATCGTGCTATGGGGTTCTAGGTAGAGTCCATTGTGATCAGATACCATGGGCTTACAGAAGGTCCACAAACTCCTAGCTTAAGTATTTTCCATCTCAATCATAATTAAGTGCCTTAATACTTTTATCAAGTTGGTTATGTACTTCATTCATGAAATCCTTGAACTTTTCAAGGGTTTCTGACTTATGATTCATGAAGTAAACATAACCATACCTACGAGAATCATCAGTATAGGTAATGAAGTATTGATAACCACCTCTAGCATTTGTTCTAAAAGGGCCACACACATTAATCCTAATAGATCACCTCCCCTCTCATTATTTCTAGTGAAGGGAGTCTTTGTCATCTTGCCCAATAAACAAGATTCACATGTCTCTATTGATTCAAAATCAAAAGAGTCCAAATAACCATCTTTATGGAGTCTCTAAATGTGTTTCTCGTTGATGTGCCCTAGACGACAATGCCAAAGGTATGTTTGGTTTGAGTTATCAAGTTTTTGTCTTTTGGTATTTACATTACACACGCTTCCATCTAGATCTATCAAGTATAGACCATAAGAAATTAGGGCACTGCCATAAAAGATACCATCTTTACTAACAAAACATCAACCATTCTTTATAGTATATTTGAATCCATTCTTATCCAAAAAAGATACAAATATGATGTTCCCATTAATGAAATGTATATAATAGTAGTTCTCTAACTCTATTACCATCCAACTTGGCAGATATAATTCATAGGTTCCAACTGCATTGGAAACAACTCTAGCTCCATTAATAACACACAATTCAACCTCTCCTTTTTTAAAGGTCTAGTTCTTTTTAGATCCTTCGCATTTGAGCATATGTGCGATACACATCTAGTATTTAGTACCCATCATGAATAATCATTGAAGTTAATTCAATTACATATATTCCAGAAGTAGAGATTTCTATCCCTTACTTCATCTTCCTAGGTTTCCTTATCCCTCTCCTTATTTTGAGTGCAGACGACTTGGACTTTAGCTTAGCCTCTATACACTTCTTGGCCTTGTCTTTGTCATTGGACTTGATTCCATTGATCACCATCACGGGTTTGTCCTGCTTCATTTGTGCTTCGACATTTATCAACATGTCAAGAAACTCAGAAAGCAGTTTAACCATGTTACTTAAGTGATAACACTGAGTAGCTGGCTATATGATGCAGGCAATGATTGCAAGATCATATATGTGGCCAACTCTTGACCTAAATGAAATCCTAGTTTCTCTAGATGTTCCATATGCCCAATCATATTGAACACATGAGGATCTACTTAATCTCCCTTTATCAGTTTGCACTAAAATAATGCCTTCGAAACATTATACCTTCCTTGCTTATCATGTTGTTTATGCAACATAGTTCATACAACCCAACATAAGGTTCTTGATGTCTATGATATCATTGACATGATTCAAGTATGCATCCATTCCACCCTTAGGAAAATATGGAGTGGGTTCCACTGGCATTGGTATTTTAGTGACATAGAGAACGCTTCCCAAAATCCTAAACTAGTTATGGTAGTTTATCATGTTCATATTGTCCTTCTCAAGGGCCAATCACAATGATTGTAAGTTACCCGGCCAGCGTAGTCCGGGCGGTCAAGCCAGTGCGCCCCTCATGAAGGGTCACTGGTTCGATCCCGCTCGGGTCAGCTGTATTTACCAACCTCTTGGGTCATCCGGGCTCTGGCACCTGTTTGGAGAGGGGGTGGGCTTCGGCCCATGCAAATCCAAAAAAAAAATGATTGTAAGTTTTCCATTTATATCTAAAGGAGTAAATTTTCATTTTGTCAAAACACTTTTGTTTTGATTTGATGATATTGACGATATTTAATTACGCCTTTGACTAATTACTGCTCCCACTATTTTTCTCAAATTGATTGCCCTAACTACCAATTCAGAATATTATAGTGTACAATATTCTAATGATCCCAAATTCTAAACAATTAAGTCAATACCCAACCAATGATGGCACTCATGACCAATTATTAAGGTTAATATTTGCCAATTGCATCTTATGCAATTCTTGGATAGATGGTATGTACAACCGGTTTCCATATTCCATCTCTATACTTCTAGGTACTTATTCCTATTAAGGTCATGAGTTTCTCTATATAAAGAGGATAGTTCCTTTTGCATTATCCAGGATGGTGATAGTGGTGGCACTTTACTTCCTTATTCACTCCTCTCTTAGCCTTCAGTTCAGAAGACATTAGTTTCTGGCTAGCTTTAGAACTCTTCTTAGCTTTTTCTTTGCCCTTTGACTTCCTTTTATTGATCATCAACACAAATTTGGGTTTCTACTTCTTCATCTACACTTTATTTGTCTTTAAGATGCCAAGTAATTCTAACAGCAGCTTGTCAAAATCGTTCATATTGTATTTTATGACAAATTGGTTGTATGATTCTGACACTAACTATCAAATCACATTTGTGGTCAACTCTTGGCCTAAGGTAAATCCTAGTCTAGCAAGGTTCTCCACATACCCAATCAACTTGAGTACATGAGGACCAATTGGATCTCCTTCCGTCATATTTCACTTGAAGAATGCCTTTGAGACATCATATCTCTCTTGTCTTGCTTGATCTTGGTACATGTTCTTAAGATGTATTACTATAACACCCTAATTTTCTTATCACATGAGAAGAAGCTATTTTTTTCAACTGGGGAGTCTCACAAACATGATATGCATTACAATAATAATACAAAAAAGCATTACAAACTGTGCATGAAATATATTTTGATAAACTCTTAGAAAAGAAACTTAGTTACATCAAACTTATATAAAATTCTAAATACATGATTCAAAAACATGCGTTATATCTTAATATCTTGAATCGTGTACATGGAACCCCACCAATGAAACCTCCTAAAACAGTAAGTATATCCTCCATCTTGATTGATCTTCTTGAAGATGAGAACCTGCGGACATCTCTTCTACATCCATGTATAAAGGGAAACCTATGTTAGATTAAGTAGCATTGAATTTCTAATATGACAAACATAAATTTACTCTAACTGAAATTTGAACTAAAATCTAAAAGTTGTAAACTTACATTGAATTGATGTCTTAAATTTTTGCCTTCTATTTGATTTGTGGCCATCATTATACAATAAGTCCTCCTGAATTAGTACATCTACACCCTAAATTGGTGTTAGAGTACCTCTAAATTGGCACTACATGCCTCTGTATGACACCAAGATGTCTCTAAATTGCCGTAACTACACCTTGCTTAGTATGAAAGTACCTCTGAATTGTAGTAAACACTCCTATGAATTGGAAACATATGCGTCTGAATCGTCCTGGGACTAACTGAATGAGGACTTGTCATATAATGTCTTATGTGAAGGTTTTCGCATAATTATCTTAAATCTGAACTTACTAAATTCTGAATCTGAACTTATCTTATACTAAAACTAAATATTGATAATTGAACATGCAATGAATTCTGAATCTGAATCTGAATCTAGTCTAAATATCTCAAAAAGTTAGTCTTAGTTAACTTATGTATTGAAGTTATTCTTTTAGAGACTAAAATCTTAATAATTTGAATTCTTGAGATAAATCTCTGCTCTTAAATTCTAAATTAAATCTAAACATGAATCTAGAGTCTAATATGCTTATTGTCTAATAAATCTTAATTTGAGGCATTTATTTGATAGATGAAATAATTAAATTTTGATGTCTAATATATGACATCTAAGTCTAAGGCTTGAGAAAATAAACTGAATGGTGCATAGAAGTATTGAGTGTCTAAAATAATAAAATCTCAAATATTTAAAATCTAAGAAATTGGGCAACATGACTCAGGATAAATGAATCTGATTGCTTAACGTATGACTAGATATGAAATAACCATGAAAGAGACGATTGAATTAGAAGGAAAAACATCAAGGCTTAGGAGTTTAACCACTTTAGCCAAAGTTAAAACAAGATCAAGAGATACATGATAAGTAAGATAGAATCAGGTATGTGAATTATTCATAAAAAAATGTAAGAGGAAAACTCCATGTGAACACATTGGTCCTGGCATTCACGCATCGTAGTCCTTCATCCTAAAGAGGATTTTTCTGTTATCACATCCAAATCCTCATGTAATCGGTTTAGGCATTCTACATCCCCATTTCCACAGTCGCATCCACCAGGATTCACTCACATAAAAACAATTAATACTTTGTTTAATTTGGTGATTTCTAATCCGAAAACCATCCATCTAAAATAGTCTTATAAATCTCAATCCAATCAACACATAGCTAAGGGACTACTCCCCTTCCCTCGACAAGGGAATTAATCACTAGTCATAGCAAGGAATGGAGAAACAAGGGGAATAAGGTAGGAATCCATAGATCAAAGGATAGAATCTCTGAAGAGACCAAAGTCGGTGACTATTAAATAGCTTGCTCGCTTTGACCCCTGCTCTAAGCGAAAGAACTAGAACAAACAAGAAATAAACTAACAAGATCAAGATCTACAAATGAAGAATAGAACTTTATTACAAAATGAAATATTACACTATAAAATGAAAGGACAAAGTTTCAATATAAAAATAAAAGTACAAAACTGAGGACCTACAACTTAGTCTAGATTTACAATTAAGACTTACTTTACAACTAAGACTCAATTTACAACTAAGACTCAATTTACAACTAAGACTCGATATTTTTCTTGTGGAGTCCCCCCTCCTTTTATAGGGAGATGAGGAGTGGTTAAAACTCTTTAGATATGACTTTGTGGTGGTGGTGGCCACTTTTCCTGGATTGTTTTCTTGCTTCATCCGAAAGTAACTTCATTCAAACCTTGCCTGCAGTAATAATTGTATTGTTGGCAAATGACTAAATATTTATTGTATTCTTTTCTCCAAATTATATATATGGAATTTTCCAATTCTTTCCTTTTCTCCTAATCAAAATAACATTAATCATATCCATGAATAGAAAGTGAAAGATTTTGTTGAATAGTCTTCCTTTCATTTTGTGACTGCTCATTGATTTTTTTGTTTCTCATTGCTATTAAATTTCTGAATGACAAAATGAACGGCCAGTGTAGCCATCCAATAGAATGGAAATCCATAAAAAATATTTTTTTCTTCAAGAGTGCTAAATTCCCTTTCTAACCCACACCTGTGCATTAATTTTGGATTTTGTACGTAAGATTTATGACCGTTTTGATATCGTCTATACATGAATTTCAGGCACTGTTGTACATGTACAAAACATCTTCCAAGAGATATTAATCATTAGGCCTTTTTCCTACAAAAATACAACCAAATATAATTAAATATCTAACTAAAGAGAGAAAATTTAAACTAATTCAATTAATAATAAAACTAAGAAAACAAATAACAAAACAATCTTAAATAGATATCTAAAAGATGTAAAGAAAAAGGATAAATACACATTTATGAATATTGAAGTCCGAAAGTAACTTAATCTTTAAATTACTTTATAGATATGTTTAGAATGAATCATAATAATAATAAAATTCAATTGACATGGCCCACTTACCTTATTTGAGGAGACCCTTAACTTAGTCTAGATTCCTTGACCCATGACCTAATCACATGGACATCATCAAATATCTATAAGTCCAAGTCCATTTTACCTTTTCTATACTTAAATCTCAAACAATTCATTGTAGCCATATATATCAAATTAGGATTCTAATTTTGACTAAATCAAACTCTGATATGACTCACTTTTAAATCTATAAACATTAAATTATACTAAAGTCGATTATTATATAGCATACCTATAGTTATACATCTGTATAAACCAAAAAGCATCTTATGCCCTAATATATGAGTAGATGCATCATATACCAAGAGTAAACCTCAGACATACTCACATATATACTCTTACCAACTTAGTTATAAAATAAGATGAAGATATACTGAAAATTATTTTCTATACTAAATAGGCATACAAATTGCATGTTGTCTCACAAATTATCATTTATCACCTCACACATTGATCACTTTGGTCTAAAAACTAAATACTAATACATTTATACATGAAACTCTAGGAAAACTTTATAAATAATAATAATAATTTATATAAAGGTTTAGGGAAAAATATTGAATTATTCCATTGTAAAACAATGAGTGGAATACCCATAATACTGTTATTACGATTTACATCTAAAACCTTGGTAAAACTTAAAATCAGAATAATCGAGCTTTAGAACATCGTTTAACATATCAAAATACACATTCTACAAAATTTGCATGAATTTCTAAATTTGTCCGATATTCTTAATTGACAAAACATCAAAATCATATAGTTTTTAATACATAAGACATAATAAATAACATACATCAAAATCATATTCTGGAAATATTTTTAGCAGAGTACTATTGAAGGCCTTTCCATTGATACCTTATATGTCCCAAAAATATATCTATATCTTGAGATGTGATTTATTAAAAAAAACCTTTTCGTTGGTGATATCCATCATCAAACAAGGATCCAATAGCACTGATCTTTTATGTACACATTGGTCACCATTGCTGCTATATGTGGACCCTGACCCAACCCGTCTACTGGTTCTGAGCACCCTTGTTCTCCTTCGTGTAATGTATTCCTCTTCTCTAGGACAAGAACAAAGCAGGTCACCCAAGAGGTGGGCAGCAGCGCCTAGGCCATCAACCCATGGGGTCTAGGCCTCGATGCTCATGGTTTGAACTTCTCAAATAGGGTAGATCTATTTATGTCAGAGAAGAGGCCACAATTGAAGGTCCCTGTCTAGGGTGTTGGTGCTTTGTTTCACCCTCGATCTCCTTCTCCCCCCTTCTAAGTCACGTCAAAATCATAGAGTTAGGTTCGTTAGACCCTACTCTTGTGATCCCTGGGGTTTTAATAACATGTATCATCCAAGATTGTGGGTGAGACCTCTGATCCCTATGACACTATTCGGTTTGAGCAACAAGGATTACGAACCCCCTTCTTTTTTTCTTTCTTTTCTTTTACGTAAAAGCCTAGTTTAAATATATATTTGTTTCATCCACATCCTAATCCCTTTTGATCCCAAATTTAAGAATAATCTATGTGTTTTCGTTATCCTTTATTGGGCATGGGATTGGGTCAAAACTAAATGGATAAATACTCCATATGCATCTATTTATTAAAAAAATTGGATCATTACTAATTTCATTGCCTAGATTACTACAAAACTCAATATTATCTTAAATTTATCCCAAAACCTAATATTCTGATTGTCCATCTACTAAAAATATTTTGAGCATTCATTATGAGCACTAAATACTCCATTCCCAATGTGTACCCATGGACCTATTTGTAAACCCCATTTGGCCCAATTGGGCTAGAATTGGGCTCTAGGGCACATGGCCCATCCCTTAGTCTTTGAAAGGGTCCATGAACTTAATCATATGCTTTAATTAGTATAATTTCTCAATTGGAGCTCTTTTAAGACACATGTGATAAATATTACTTTAGTTACATAACATGAATTCCTAAGCTAGGTCTAGGGCTTAAACCATTAACTAGACTCGTCATATTTCCTTCAATATTCTATTTTAGTTGTCACCTCAATCATCAAATTAAATATCATATTCCCAGACTTTGATGATATTACAAATCAGTATCAATTGCACAAAAGAGCCTTTCTACATTCTTTTTCCCTTAAAATCAAAGTATCATGAAAATTTTATGATACCTTATTGTAACCATAAATCTAGCCTATATGATTTCACAACAATTTAATCATTTACTTGCTAGGTTCTTGAAATTAGGGTGTGAAGGTTACCATCTCGATAGCATCCATCTTCTCATGATGTCTCTGCAACTCATAGTTCATTGAACACAACATTAGGTACTTGACATCCAAGGCATCTTTAGAGTGCTTCTTGTAAGCATCCTTGTCAGCCTTAGGTGTGGTGGGAGCGGGTTCATATGGCTCTAGTGTTTCTAGGACATAGAGCTTGTGCTCTTGAGTAAGAAAAATTCTTAACGTCCTGAACCATTTGTGGAAGTTATTCTCATTCAAATTGTCCTTCTCAAGGACTGATGATCCTTCTCAAGGACCGATCGCAAAGGAAATATGTTTGTGTTTGCCATTAGACTCTACAAAAAAAAATTGCATTTTTTTGTCAAAACACTTTTGACTTGATAAATTTGAAGATATTAATAACACTTTTAATTAATTATATCTACCACTATTTTGTTCAAATTGATAGCCCTGACTACTAATTTGGAAGATTGTAGTGTCAACTTTGGCTGACCACCGATAACTTGACTATTTGGTAGGCAACTTTTACCAATTGCATCTCATGCAACTCTTGGATCGATGGTGTGAACAACTCCTTTCCACAATCCATTTGTATGCTTCTAGGAACTTAATTTCATTAAGGCCACCTAGTTAAGCCTGACCCAAAAGCCAACACAGTAGAATATGCACTGTACTTTGGCAGACACACATATCTACCATCACACTTCAATGAGATAGACAACACACCATGCTTGGGCATAACCTACACTTGGTTGATCAAGCTTTACATGTGTGTCACTTATGGAAAGTGTGTTGGACTTAAAATTAATTGATGAATTTTATATATAAGAACATATACATATCAAATTACCACATAATCACAATATGTATCGTATACATGCTAAATCCACAAACGAAACATGCAATCATAAAACATACGAGCAATGGTTATGGCCATACTAATGCAATTTTTGGAGAAAAAAAGAATTGCTACCACCTAAGGTCCACATCTCATGTAGCAACATGTACTATGCAACTGGTGTTGGCCCGATCGGTCGTATGAACCCTTCAGTTGATCGGTTGGACTTCAGATCAATCGATTGGCTCCTCCTAGTTGGCCTCCTTGGTCTTCCAATCGATTAACTTGACTCATGCTAAACATCTTCTGTCCCTAAAATAGAAATTAAAATTATCCTATTCCATATTACATTGTAAAATGGAAAAGTTACATTCCAGGAGAATATAGGAAGAAGAGCACTAATTTTACATTTGGAAACGAGGGGAGAGGCTTGATATGCAAATCGAGTAACAATAGGAAAGAAAACCAAACATCCATGCACACACATCCACAGGGGTTTTAGCCAAAACCATGCATACATCCATCATCAAAACACTTTTAGGGCAACACGTATAGATTGCATATATATCATATCATATATATTGGGATCTGATGTGATATTTAATCAGATATGTGCATTAACCATTTTTAATATTCACATCGTATGCAATAAAATAAATCTGATCATATCGATTCAAATATGTAATACACTATAAATTAAGCTAGATGTAATGCCACTATTGGGGAATAGGGACACTATAGAAGGCAAAGGAAACAAAAACTTGTGTCCCTATTCTTTTACTCGCAGATTGCATCAACAATGATTTATTTAGGAAAGAAGGTAGAAAGAGTTATACTTGACCCTAGAGCAAGTCCAGGGACTATCCTTGTAGCAACATGCTTCTATTGTAAGTAGCACTCAGTCAGTTGTCATCGACAACCTCCTGGTGTAGCACCATGGAAGGCAGTTGACAAAGTCCTCCTAGTGGGAGGCAACATCCTCCACACTTATACGTAGTTCACAAGACCAATAGGAACTCTTTTCGTTCTTTTAGAACTGACAGGAAGGAGTTGTCCCTTCAATGTCAATATGTTAGGTTGACTGTTCTCCTTTGTTGTCACTCCCTTGCTATCTCTCCCTTTTATGGGTAAGACTTACTCGAGATCTCATGTTATCATGACCGTGAGAGGACAACAATTGCCACAGCTTATTATTGTATCTCCTAAAAGCCTTGATTTCCCCACTATTTATATGATGTCAGGGTTAGGGTTTCCATATCATTTGGGAGTAGAAGAGATAGAATTTCATGAATTTTGTGGAAGTTGTGAACCATGAATAGTTGGTTCACAGTTGAACCAGCCGACTCACATGTGAAACGATTATTTCAACACTTGAATTGATAGACTCACATTATTTCCTATCCACAAACATATTGGAGACATCAGCATCAATGCTTGATCCATTCTTACTGATCATTGGACCACATGATTCACAATTTGAACCGGGCAATTCATAATTTAAACTGGTTGGTTCATATTCTGAACCAGTCAAATTATTTTCTGGCTCAGCCAATTTTTAGCCAATCTTCTTTAAATTCAATACCCAATATCAACACAAATTAAAGACGTCAAGTTATGATAGAAAGTAAAGTAATAACAAAGTATTCATTACAATAATTTTAAATAAATGCCATTCTAGAGGCACGAGCTACAAATCTAGTCACCAATCCTTTTTGGATGGCAAACCCCAAAGAACAAAAGACAAAATCTAAAGATGTTCATGATGGCATCATTATATTTCTATTTATGATATTTTAGATGCGCCATAAGAGATAAATTGAATCATTAGATAGCACCCCAAAGATATCAAATGCAAATGGTAGAAAATGGTAGTTGTTTTCTTCACATGTGGCACCATGCTTGTGGACTTTGTGTGCGACCGCGTCAGAGGCTTCTTGTCCTACCTTGAAGCTAGTAGGAAGATTTCTAGTCAATCGAGAAAACTTAGTAAGATCAATACAAGTGTGCTTGCTATTAGTCCAATCATATAATAAGATGTCAACAAGTCTCTAAGCCTGGAAACCATCAGGTTGTGACCCAAGAAATGCAATCAGAGCTACTTTTAAAGCTTTGATCCCAACATGAGAAAGAATGTCAAAAAAGGCAGTACAAATAATATCATGGCGAAACATGAAACCATGATAGATTTTACAATGTACAACGTGGTCATCGAAGGGATCAAGCTCTATAGAATGACATACCTAAACACTTTACTACTCAAGTTAAACCTTATTCATGAGTAAATTTTTATTCTTGGTGTATCATGTGTGTGACCCTATAAGTCCCAAGTTACATTGGTAATGAGTGTCCATAACTAACTTATGACATTACAATCAATGAGAGGTATCTAACAACACATATTTTCTACCCAAGTAATTGGAAAGTTGGAGAACAACTCCAACCTACAATCTGTGATTAGTCTTATAGTGATCGTATAGTTCTTTTGTCTCTAATATCTAAATTGAACTTGAGGCATGGAATCATCATCCTCCCAACATTCAATCCACGTTCCTTGAACTATAGTAGATTGTTTGAGATGCATGTGAGCTCACATATCACATATTGAGTCACATGAGTATGTCCATATGTTTCTCAATCTTATTAATCAAGTGGACAGGATATCAATCTCTTGTAGGAGGGGCAAATCCCATCCACATCACTCACACTCAATGCCCATGTGTCAGAGTTCACCTGAGCATCACCTTTATGGAAACCCTTATTCAAGGTCACGTTAGATTATGTCAAAATACATCGAACGACATGTTATGAGTGTAGTGACTTCACGTCTAAGAACCACAATCACCACTATCACTATGAGGGATGATTCTGACTACCGCTTCATGGTCTCCATGTATCACTCTCATGGTGGGTCTTTCAATACAATGTTCTATAACATGTGTTTATATGTTTGACTTGATATCCCATATCATGACTAATGAGACTCTGTCATAAGTCAATGCACACTCTAGTCTTGTGTAGTACTATTGTCTATTTTCCTCCTTAGTTATACTCGACTAGGGACATAACAAGAATGCATGTACTTTTATCATACATATGATCTCATTGTTCAGGTCCTCGATCTGAAGACATATGTCGTCAATTAACATCACTCTAAGTATCTCTCAATCAATTTGTTAGTTAAAATAATTCTTCTTTGGAGGATGAATCTAAAAAAGAAAAGATAAGATATGTTTGTTTCATCATCTCATGATTGAGACAAACATAATAGACATAATTACCTTTATAATCATTGAATCAGGTATTTAATACCCCACCACAATCATCATGTGATAGGATATTAGGGCATCCATACCAACAAATTTCTTGGTCAATGTGGATAGATTCACATTCTCATCAAATTTTGTGGTAATGGAGATGAAAGAAGATTATGGGTTAGAGTTACTCTTAGGCAGACCATTCTATGATGCAAGGGATGTGTTGTTAGATGGGAAAATAGGCATGACTCTTGGAATTTAAGATGATAGGATGGAGTTCAAACTTCTAGAGCAGCCCAAAAAGCTAGCAAAGTTGGATAGTACAGTTGTATCCTCTCCATGAAACATGTTGATGTTGATGTTTCCATGCTTTTAGGGTAACCTTTCTTAGATATGACAAACATTATGTGTTAGGTTTATGATGGTTTTAGAGGTAGAAGCAATGAAGGGAGCGTACATAATCTCTCTTGTTGAACCTGTAAGACATCCATAAGAGCCAGAAGATTTTATCGTGCCTACTTTCTATTGGTGGACCCAAGTTATCCATGATCCTTGTATGACAACCCAACAATGGTTTTAGAAATAAGACACATTCCTTCATAAACTCATCACAAGTAGTGACCCCTATGAATTCATTTAGTATGCATTCCAAGCAAGAGCAAGATAAGAATGTTGTGATGTTGTATAGCTCCTCTAGAAAGTAGGCACGCCACCTCTATTAGTGATCATCACTCAATTCCTCCCTATCTAGAGTTGAAGCCACTATCACCACATATTAAGTATACTTTTCTAGTGGTAGATGAGAAGCTTTGGTTGATCATGTTATCTTAATTGAACATTTTAAAGGAGGAGCAGTGAATAGTAGTTCTTATGAATCATCAGATAACATTTGGGTGGCCAGTGAAGACATTAAAGGGATTTCTTGAAGCATATGTCAGCACAAAATATGCATGAAAGAATGAGCCAAGACAGTGGACCAACCCCATAGGAGATTGAATCTAATCATGATAGAGGTGGTGAAGAAAGAGGTAACCAAGCTCTAATTGGCCGGTATAGTCTATGCAATTTATGATTCTAAATGGATAAGTCTGACACAAGGGAACTCAAAGAAAGGTGGGATAAATATCACCGCAAATGTTGTGAATGCATTACTGTTTACTAAGCTAGTGACTAGTTGGCTTATTTGTATAGATTATTGTTGCCTCAATTCCTATACACTTAAGGACCATGTTGCATTACCTTTCATTGACCAGATCTTGAAGTGGCTCACTAGTCACTCTCACTTTTGCATTTTGGACAATAACTGGGTAACAATTATATTTTGTTAGAGCATGGGGATCAAGAGAGGTCTACCTTCACTTGTCCTTACAGCACGTTCACTTACCGCTGAATGTCATTTGGTCTTTGTAATGTTCCCGCAATATTCCAAAGGTGCATGCTTGTCATCTTTTTTGATATGGTGGAGTAGGGCCTTGAAATTTTTGTTGATGATTTTTATATTTATGGGGAGTATTTCAAGGATTTCCTTAATAGTTTAGATTGGGTGATAAAATGATGCGAGGATACTCATCTCATTTCAAATATAGATAGTTGTCATATGATGGTAAACAACAGGCTAGTTTGGGACACAAAGTCTCCAACAAGGATATGGAGGTTGACCCAATTAAGATTGAGGTTATCTCCAAGATTATTCCACCTTCAGAAATGAAGTTAATGAGGATCTTCCTACGTCATGAGGATTTGATAGGAGATTCATCAAAGATTTTTCAAAGATTGCAAAATCACTTTTGCAGATTTTAGTAAAGGATGTGGATTTTTGTTATAATAATCGATGTTTAAACTCCTTTGATGTTTTGAAGGAGAAATATATATATATATATATGCACATGTGGGGGTGGATCTAGATTGGAGCCTCTCATTTGAACTGATTTGTGATGCATCCAACTACGCAAATAGAGCAGTCTTGAGCCAAAAGAAGATTGTGCTTCATTTATGATTTATTATGCTACTGATACTGTCACTTTTTCCCAATAAAACTATACCACAATAGAAAAAGAACTTTTGATGGTTCTTTTTTCATTTGATAAATTTATATAGCATTTAATTGGGGCAAATTTTTGTATGGAAAATCATACCACAATCAAGAGTTTATTATAGAAAAGGAAGCCAAATATAGAGTTTTTCTTTAGATCTTGTTGTTGTAAGAATTCAACATTGAAGTCGGGGATAAGGCGGTAACAAAAATTTTGTTGCAGACCATCTCTCTTGTATGGAGAGAGTGGATGAGACAAGGTTAGAGGTGAGACTTTTTTAGTTGAGAATTTTTTTACCAGTAAGCATAGTGACCCTTGGTTTACTAACATTGTGAATTATCTAGCAAGTGGGCTGATTCCAAGTGATTTGAATTATCAATGGGGGGGGGAAATATTCCACTCATTGCAATATTACATTTGGTATGACCCTATCTTATTGGAATAATGTAGGAGTGGCATCTTAAGGAGTTGTGTTCCAGACTAGGAGGTGGGATGCATTCTTGCTCATTGTCATTCATTTCTCGTGGGGGGTGTCATGCAAGCTCTAGATCAACAACCAAAGTTTTGTATTGTGATTTTTATTGGCCATCCTTATTCAAAGGATGCTTATAACTATGTGAAGAGGTGTGATATGTGTCAACAAATTGATAGTATCTCTAAAAGACATGAAATTCCAATAACTATTTTGTAGGAAGTTGAGGTTTTTGATTTGTGGGAAATTGATTTTCTTGGGACCATTTGAGTCTTCAAATTCCAATAATATACTCTATTGTTTGTTGTGTCCAAGTAGGTGGAAGAAATTCATACCCAGACTAATGATGAACATGTTGTTTGTAGGTTTTTCAATAATAACATCTTTTATATATTTAGAGTGCCACATATGATAGAAAGTGATGGGGTGTCACTCTTCATGAACCTCCAATTTGGTGCCTTGTTGAAGAAGCATGGGGCCTCACATCTTGTAGGCACATCGTGCCATCCCTAGTCTCAGGGTGAAGTTAAGATCTCCAATAGGGAGGTAAAAATTATTCTAGAGAAATTTTTCCCTAGTACACACATCAACTAGAGTATGTAGTTGAATGATACCCTTTGGGAATATAACCCTTTTAAGATACCCATTTATAAGAGACCCTATCAACTAGTCTTTGGAAGAGCATGTCACTTTTGATTGAATTCGAACATAAGACCATGTGGGTGCTTAAGAAATTGAAGTTTGATCTATCTTTCATACGTCCAACACATAAGGTAGAATTGAATGAGCTATATGAGATTAGGTTGTTATACAAAGAGCGTACAAAGAAGATCCATGATAGGAACATTCTATACAAAAGATTACACCTAGGGTAACAAGTGTTGCTTTTCAATGCAAGGATGGGTTTGCATGTAGGGAAACTATGATTTTGGTGGAATGATTTCTATATGATAGTCAAAGGCATATCCACATGGAACAATAGAGGTGAGAAATGGCTAACAATTTTTTAATACCAACAACAATGAGTTGAAGCGTTACTATGGAGGAGATATTGTGCCTAAATAAGAAGATATTAGTCCTTGACCCTTTCTTGATTTGTTTTTTCTAAGTCTAATCTATGATTTTAACAAGATCACTTGGTGGGAGGCCACACACATTTTTTGATTTCATTTTATTGGGTTAAATTTATAGTTCCATTGTTGGTTATGTGCTTTAGTTTTGTTGCATACAGAAGATTCGTGATGGGTGTATTACATGTGCAAACACATGGAAAAGTTGAAACTTGTGTGATGATGATTTCTATCCATGGATACCACCTATAACCTTATCAGTTAACACTGTGATATTGCATGGTTTTAAAGATATACTGGTATTACTGTCTCCAAAGTTGGTGGCACTAACCAAACATGACAATTTGATATAGTTATATAGGAAGATTTTAGTGGCAATGACTCCTCAGTTGATACCAGTGACTTGAATAAATTGTCTATTGATATTTTCATGTAGAATTCCAAGGGGAATGTTGGTGGCACCAACTACATAGTTGGTGCTAGCGAGATAGTGCTTAATTTGGTCAAACTCTATAGGTAAAATTCAGTGTCACCAACCCACATGTTGGTACCATTGACCTTATTATATTGGCTATTGCTTGTTAAATGGGGGAAATCACAAGGAGATCTTGGTGGCACTGACATTCTAGTTGGTACCATCAAGCCTAAGGGGAGTATAAATACATGGTCATACATCTAACAACCTCAAGTGCATTGATCGCATGATGTTTCATGCCTATCCTTGGGTAACCCAATAGTCAGTACCACTGGAATTGACCGATCTATGTGTTAATACCATCTACAAATCAGAGCCCACAGTACTGATGGTGGATACTAAGAGAAACGCATATAGGTAGCATGCCAGTACCACTAACTTCAAAATTAGAGGCACTAATATTTCACTAACTAGTTGTTGCCACCCTGTATAAGTGGGAGATTCATTTCATCTATTTACAACTTAAGTAACCCTTCCTCAAGCATTTCTCTATAAGCATCTATGAGTGCTTCCTCAATGATAAACTGCTACTATGAGCTCACATTCTTCACTTTCATGTTATGTACAGTGAGCAAACATCCCCACCAAGAAGGAGCGTCATCTGGGGTGATTGCTTCTCAACCCATTCCTAAGACATACCTTTCTGCTGAAACAACGGCTGGAAGAAATGCTATGTTGATCTCCAAAAACACGAGTTTGGAGCCACACACTATAGTGATGAAACATTCATCAAGCTATTGAGCTTCATCGAGAACTTGGGAAAGGTGTTCTTAGGTGAGGGGATGACAACAAATTGCCCATTCCTCAATGGGTGGCCAACTTTTGTGAATATCACCCTTGAATTTCTTTCTTCGCTTGAGGTGTGCTTCCTCCCGCACCACACCAAGACCAGTGAATGGAAAGTTGGCTGGGGAAATTTTCACAACACCACACATGAACTCTCAATGGAGGCGTTCAATGATGTTTTTTCAGTGGTCTAACTGAGGCATGTGTCACAACCCCAAAAATTTTGATACTCCACAACATGGCACAAGTTTACTTGATAATCTACTAGTTCCAGGATCAAATGTCATCACTCCACCAACACCAACATCAAGAACCCCTTTTCCCATCTTCTACATCAATCTACATAGATCCAAGGGAAGGTCCAAGCTACTGATCTATTTGTGATATGGTGATTCTATCACAGGGAAATGAATAGGCCAACCTCGACGCATTGTTCGTAGGGCACGTGTACCAGGTAGTATAAAGTGAGAAGTAGAAGTTGCCCACACATTTCACGCACACTATCATGCACTTCAACCTCAACCTATCCCACCTCTATCCAGTTGAGTCAAAGGGGAACCTTGATTTCACAAACTTTCATAGTGTGAAGCTCTTCCCTGAGCATGAGGATGCATCTACGCTATCTCCAAGATAGCCGAGTGACCTTTATAGGACCCAATATTTGACCTTACAGACATCAACCACCTTTTTTGACAAAATGATGATGTATAGGAGAATGTCAATGAGTAGGCCGACAATGATGAGGAGGAGGCCATGGAAGAAGAAGCTACACAGGTGAGGCTGAGAAGGCACCATCATGGCACTTTAGACTTCCTTGGCCACATTAGAGCCTACTCTCTTTTGAGGGCATGTACACCATGCTCAACACTACTCAGAAGGTTCAACAACAATTATAGGTAACCATGACTAGGGTTGTAAATGGGTACGGGTAGACCCGTGGACGTGCAAATCTGAACCCTTTAAAACCCATTACCAGTCTAAATTTTTTGACCTATAGAACTATGGACCTGCATACCCATGGACCCTCATAAAAGAGGGTATACTAATGGGTATGCTTGGACCCAGACCCATAGACCCATGTATCTATACATAAATAACTATTTAAATATTATGCTATTATAGCATACTATTCTCGTCTAATTAATATAGTGCTTGAGTTACATATTACTCAAGTTAACACTAGTCATCTAATTGAGAATTAACTAGTTAAGTAAAATCATGAACAACATATGTAAATTTAAAATCAGAATAGTTACATGACATGCTACATATTTCAAATACTATGACGATGACTACAAATATGTAAATAATTCATTCAACTAATCTTCAATCTACAAAGTATTATTTTATTTAATATAACTATTGCATGTTTATATCCTATATAGTAGCAATATCTCACTGTATTATAGTATTATAATATATAGAACATAATCATAATTTTTATGATATAAACAATATCATGTTTATACATAACCGCTTACCCGCATACCCCCACCACAGACCCACTACTATTATGGGTACGAGTATGGTGCGGGTCAAGATTTTTATTATGTGGGTCTAGAACCAAAATCGGACCCACTAAATTAAGTGGGTATGGATATGGGTATGGCCAAACCCACCCTGTACCCGCACCTTTTACACCCCTAACCATGACTCAGATTGCAATGCAATAAGAAATAGGAACATATTCTCAAACACCTATAGTCATTGTTCACCAATGAGATTCTCCTATTGAGAAACCATGGGATTATACCAACATCTACAATACAAGGAGTACACACATCAACCTCTCTATGATCACTACTAGAGCACTAGAAACTTTTCTAATTACCCACAAATGCCACTGATTCCAACTCACCCGCCTCATTTCATTGGAACCTTCTACCCAATATATCCAAAATTGTCATTGGAAACCTTCACTCCACCCTGATGCTTGGGTTCATGGTACACCTGTTCCACCTATAGTTTGAATTTTGATAATTAGGATATTTTCAAGTTCAAGATGGGGGTACGGAATGGATCTTTATCTTGCATCTTTCTATAGTTTTTTATTTTTTCTATCCTTAGTTTTCATTTTTTATTTAGTTTGTTTTGTTTTATGTAATCCACATCTATCTAGTGTAATTGTGTGTTTAGAATTAATTACTGACATGTTTCATTGAGGACAATTTCAATGTGTACTCCTTGAAAATTTATTTGGCTTGTTTGAGAATACACTACAATAAGAATTGAGTGGAATAGTCAATGTAGGAACATATGTGGGGAATGTAAGACATAATTCAATCCTTGGCTTTTGAAATGATGGTGTTGCTTGATTCATATCCAACCAATAAATAGTGTGATATTTTAAGTTAATTCAAGAATGCATTTTGAATCACCCTAGAACGTGTTAATTGAAGAGAGGCATACCGTGGTTAGGAAAATTATGTCTCCTACTCATATGTTATGATCTATCTTCATTTTGTTCCATCACCACCATATGATGAATACATGATCCATATCATTTTTCTTTATTGATCACATTACATGGCAATATAGGAAGCATATAGTGTTACTTTTGCATCTGGAAATGAAAATACAATTGAATGAGTAGAGTATTTTTATAAGTTAGTTTGCATATCAAAAATCAATATAGTTTGCATAATGCATGACATTGTTCATAAGGTGTTACTTGGTAGTCTCCACATCTTTTATCAATTTATAGAGAAAAAGTATGTACACCCTTAACCCTTCTCCAAGTTCTATGAAATCCCTAGAGTATATATCACACATACATGGCTAACAGATGCACAATAAAAGATGTTGAAAGGAAATGATTTGAAAATAAGAACAATATATATCTAAAGTACGAATAATGGAGATTGTGGAACTATTTTCATAAACACCTTCCCACCTATACTCATCATCAGGGTGAAGAATCTATTACATGCATCATTCCATCAGAATGAACAGACATTAGGAGACATCAAATTCTGTTTCATCCATCATTAAGATACCAATTTTGTTTAATTGCATAAATAATTTGGATTATGTCTGGATCTTAATCCACACCATCCATTCCATCCACTCACTACTCTAAATGGTAGGCCACCATATAATTCTTCCCATGTTTATGAATGTTTAGAGATTGCACCCATTTAGATAATATCTTTGAGTAGAGTAGAGTAGATAGGGAGATCTTGTAATGCACTCTGCATATTTAGGACCTTCCATGATATCTTTATACTTCAACTTTTTTGTTTGTTTATGGTTTGTTTTTTATGGTTTGATTCTTAATAGTTGGTCCTTGTATGTAGTTGCTTGCTCAGTAGTTGGAGAGGACCAGTTTGGGTCTGTCATGTAAAGGCTGGTTAGGATGACTCACTTCACATATATGTATTTCTTTGACTATATCAACCCAATCCTATGTAATATTGCTGAAGGTTGAAAATGTTCGAACTTAAGGGGGTGATGCAATATTTCTATTGCTATTTCGTAGGATATTTTGGGTAATTTTTGTGAATAAATCACTTTATTTACATCTTCATGTATCATAGGACAAAATAGCCTATGAAATTCTTAAGTGTATGCTCTCTATTTTAATGCATTTTATTTGAAACTAGGTTATTTTATAATATTTTATGCACAGTGTGTTTCTCTGTAGATAAAATGATCTATTTTGAGGACGTTGGTACCACTGTCATCAATGTATGTACAATTGACATGGCATAGAGATGAGTCAATTCATAGAGCAATATCGATAGCACTAAGAAGCAGAGTTGATAGCATTGACAGATAACTTGGTGATCCCAACAACAAGGACCATGGAGTCTTAGTAAAGTCTTGGTATTATTGATTTTGAGCTCGGTGGCACCAATGCAACCCTATTCAAGTCAATAAACAAGTAAGTTGGTGACACTCTTCCAAGTGGGTACCTCCGAGATTTCCCCAATGACCGCGATTAGAAGCATCAACATCCAATAGTTAGTGTATAAGTGGTGTTTTTGGCTCTTTGGTTAAAACCTTACAGTACATATGAAAAGAGAGTGTCACACATTTCATGAGAGACCATAGATCAAGGAGAATGAGATATGGAGTGAGGAGCGTCCAAGCACCTCCAAGAAGTAGTTTGACGGAAAAAATACTATTTGGTTCAGCAATATGTGTAGGGCATCATCCTTTCATTGGTAGTTAGGGGTTTTCTAGTATTTATCCAATTATTCTTCTCAAAATTTTCTTATGATGTCACTTTGAGAATGGAGGGTAGACCCCTTTTCTCTACTACTTGAGAGTAGACTGATTTTGACTTTATGCAAGACCATCTTCATCTAAATATATATTTTGTTGCTTCATATTCTGATAATGGTAGTTCATTTAATTTTCCATTTTCTTACTTGATCGTTGTGAATGTTCTTTAGAGATTTAATCACCAAGAGAGTGGGGCTAGAAATTAGAAAAGGCATTATCAACATAATTAACAACACACTGTAAAGGCGGGTTAACAATTGTGAGCTTCATTATCCATTGGGATGTCGTAACTATTTGATCTCTTATATTAATGTTGAAAAAGTGAGTTATTAATTAGGATAAACGTTTTACTACACTACTAGAGTGGGCAGTGTAAGCTACATACGCCCAATCCAAAGAAGAAAAAATAGTTTATGTTGAATGAAGAGAACTTATTATGGATACAACTATGATGAAATTGGAATCAAAAGATTTCAGTCTTCTTATATTAAAAACAATTCAATTTATAATTTCTTTACTTTTAGTTCGTAGTTTATTTCAATCAATATTTTCCTTAGGTATAACTGATCGAATTTAGCTAGTAGTAGTCTTTACTAGTCCCAATTCCCTAATATTGACAACTTGAGCCGCTTTAGGTCTGTTACTACTCGAAACGTACCCTTGAGTATTCACACACGCGATATGTGTACCACCCATCACGTTTCTAGGGCCTTTATGTTAAGGATAGGAGTTCAAGCTTAGCTAGGATTAGATTCAGTATTGTAGATTTCCTTTTTTGGATGTGATTAGTAGTAATAAATGTAATACTAGATTGTTGCCTATTGTAGGAGAGCATGATGAATAAAAAGAGCTCAAGCTACGATTTTCATCTCATTATTATATAGTTCTATGGAAGGATATTCATAGAATATTCTTTTCTACAAATCACATTGATGCAACCCTAATTTAGGGCTCCACATCGTGACTTGTTTCACTTCAGTCACATGTACATCTATTATATTACATCTTATTTCCCTCATTTTGCATATTTCTATCAAATACACTTATGGACATGTGTTTCAGGTACCTGGACCACGCCTTGTATGGATGGGAGAGAAGGAAGGTGTTCTAGGATTCCTCCACCCATGGGGGGTCTGAAGAAGGCCCTAAATCTCCCCCAACCTACCCATTGTGGCCCAGGGTTGAGATAAAGCAAAGGTGTCCATGGATATCAAAGAATGAAGTTTAAAGTGCAAGTAAAGGACCCAACACGACCGTGGTGACACTAAATGTTCATGTTGCAAACATCAAAAATCACATAGGGATTATAGAATTCGACAATCTACAACAGCTTCAGTAGCATGGCCATGCCAACCAGAATGACCATGCCAAGAAGATCTCAGTAGAGTCATGCTATGCAGAACGGTTATGTTGGCTAGAAGCAGAATGGGGATTCCAAGCAGAATGACCAAGTTACCAACTCACCCAGCATGGTCGTGCTACCCAACACAACAGTACTACCTAACCCCACTACCACCATGTTGCCTAACATGATCATGCTACCGGCCTCCTTTTCACCCATTTCGATTGTAACTTTGCCTCCATCCAGCACATTTAATCCCTAACACCATGGTCATTCTACACCTACCCCACCATGTTTGTGCTTCCCAGTACGACCGTGCTGCCACCCAAACCCATATTTTTTTTTGCACTATTCTACCCTAAATGCCCCCACTTAACCTAGTGCTTACCTACCACCTATATATACATGGGTGGTGGTTGCATCACAAGGCTACAACCCCATAGCATGCATTTCTACCTTACTTAGTGCATTTCTACCTCATTTCCACCTTCCTTCACCCCAAAACCCTAGTTTTCTAGGGTTTTGCCCACTTCTACCGCCCATTCCATGCTATCCATCTATCTTGTGAGAAGAAGTGTAAGATCCAGTAGCTAAAAGGTGAAGATTGAGGAGTCTTCACCATGTTCTATGCCCCCCTACTCCTCTACTCCTTTTTTCTCTTCTTTTTCTTGTTTTATATCTAGCTAAGCCCCTTGTCGTGGGTTGTTTGGGGTAAAAATGTTACTTTGATACCATGTTGGGGGAATACAACTTGTAAAGTCTATATTTTCATTATATGATGATTGCTTTATACTTCTATCATATTTCCCATGCTACTTCTTGTGGTTAGTGCTTGAAAATAGGAATTACTTGTTGTTTTATGCTTGAAACCACCTAAGTCTAGGAGAAGATGGCATATGTGAGGCTATCTTGGGATTTCCACCTAGGTCCAACTTGTGGATCTGTAGCTAACTCCCCATCTTCCCACACATATATCCCTTCTCTTACTCCAAGGTGTGAGATCTAAGTAGCTAGTATAGGAGGGTTTAGTGTAATTGTATAGGGGTTATCTAAAACCTAGATGGTGATCAAAGTGAGGTGAAATACCCTCACCTCTACTCCCCGTTCACACCTTTGGCTCCCAGTTACACTAAAGATTTCAACCATAGAAACCTAGATTATTCAAATCTTGTTGGAATCTCGCCTACATCATAGTTCAATTGAGCCTTGTAAGGCTAGATTGGGTGTGCAAGGGTGTAGTTACCCTTCACGCACATTATTATATCTATGGTTGACTAATAGTGTAGGGTGATTCCAATGCATTTGGCTAGTTGTTTGGTTTGGAAATATGGAATGAATGGTTATATTTGCATGCTATATCCTCCCCCAACTTGAACCCTAGTAGCATCCCCAAACAACCCACCTCTCTTTAACTTGCATTAAAACTTCAATTTCTCTCTTAGCTAGTTCCTGCTAATTTAGTTGATTGTTTTAATTTCTTTGTTAGGTAATTGTCTTGTTTTCAATAGTTAGGTCTTCCAAGAATAGTTAGTTTTCCTTCGATCTTGCTAAAATTAAACTTACTAGTTAGTGACAATCTAGATCATAAATTGCTTTGATGTCTAACTTGCTTACCTAGAGTAACTTAGTCTTAGTCTCTTTCTCTTTCTTACTTAGTTACCCTTTCTTTGTTAACTAGAATTAAATTGTTTAGGTTTAAATTAGGGTTCCTCTTGTTTTGTTTCCTTTCTTTCTTTCTTGCACGAACATTAGTGTAGTCAAATCAAAACCAACTTTAAACCCTAATATCCTCTTTAGGAAGATGGCTTAATCTAACTTAGTTCTAGTACCCCTCTCTCCTTGTGGATCGACCCCTCACTTGCCACTCACCTATACTATAATATGATCTTGTGAGTGATATATTCTAGTCTATGTCAATGTATTAGTATTGGTACCACTATAAATTCTAAAGATCCCAAATGTGTTTGAACCCTAGGGTTGCATCTAGTCATCATTCAATTGATTAGTGTGTGGCCTAGCTAGTTAGTGTAGCTTTGCTCTTCCTACTTCCCTCACAATTTTTATTCTTTATTTTTGGTGTCACTTTTGCATCTTTGTTTGCGACACTCTTTTATTGGTTATGCCTTGTTCATGTGACAAGAAACCCTTCAAAGTCAAGGTGGTAGACCAAGATGCACAAACCCCTTCAATTCCTCAACTGCCATACATGATGAAGCTATTGGCAGACATGGTAAATCTCATGAAGATTCATGTGGGATGTTCTTCTAATCATTCCACCAACTCCATATAGGCTTTTTCGTCCAGCTATAATCTTCGAGATTAGTTTAGTACACACGTTACTTAGGGATATCGGTCGCAGCTGAGAGCAAGAGAAAGGGTGAGGATTCTTGGGAATCAACACCAGGGATGAGTTAGTCACTCCGGGGGGCAGTTTCCAACCTGCAAAGGGGTTAGATACAAAATTGATGATTTGATTTTTGAGCAACCTCCAGTGTTGTTGAAGAAAACAGGCATCTACCTCATCCGGGCCAGGTTCCTTTAAAGGAGCCATCGACTGCAAAGCTTCCCATATCTCTTGTTGCAGAGGTTGCGCTCCTAACCTGAGCTTAAGTGCCTCCGAGCAGGAAGGGAAGACTCCAAGGAATCTTCTGCTGGCCTCTTTCCTCACCACCGAGGCCGGGTCAGCATAAACCTTTGAGAAGAAAGACAGGATGAGCTTTTTGATTTGGTGTGCATCTTCGACCCAGATGCCCTCATTGTCTTGCAGCCGGACTATCTTGTTCTGAAGCCTTCTCGTCTTGACGAGGTTTTGGAAAAATCTTGTGTTGTTATCACCAAGGGTGACCCAATCACAGTGAGCTCGTTATTGCCAGTCCTCCTCTTCTCGCCGCAGAATTGCATCTAAATTGGATTGTAACTCTATCGTCTCCCTCTCTGTAGACATATCGAAACATAAGGCTAGGCGCATATGATTATATTTGATCTTGTCACTGATTCTGTTCTTCAGGCACCTTGCTTCTTTGGCGTGTTTGGCATCCCATTTGGATGCCGCTGGAAGGAAGCGGGCTGCTGCCTCCTGGAGGGGAGCAGATGTGTCCCACTTCTCCGCCAAGAAGGGTTGGAAGTCTGCATTCGTCTCCCATCTAGTAGATGTTCTGAAGTGGGAGCTTTGGGCGACCTTTGCCGAGGTGGAGGCGGAGGAGATGAGCAAAGGTGCATGGTCCGAGTGATTTCTCTCCAGGACCTGAATCGGGTTGAAGTCCGGCGTATCAAGCCAAGCTTGATTGCCCATAGCCCAGTCTAGACGCTCGTGAAGTAGGCCACGCCTGAAGGTGGTGCGAGCTCCTTGTGCACCGAGGTCCTGTAATTGACAGTTCTCCATTGCCCTTATAAAATCATTACTGTTAGCTTTCTCGAAGGAGGAACTCCCAAATTTTTCCGAGGAGTACATCACCACATTGAAGTCTCCTATAACCACCCATGGAGTGGGGGTTGTAGGGACAAGATGCATGAGCTGGTTCCATAGCAAGTTTCTACTGTTCCTTGTCGTGCCTGCATATACAAAGGTATATAGGCGATCATCCACCTTGCAGTGAACAAACTGTTTGTGTGAGAGAAGGATCTCCATGGAGATGCTACCGTTCCATAGAATCCAAATTCCCCCCGCGTAACCAACTGCCTCCACCCTGTGAGAGGAAGAGAAGCCCAACGTTCGGATGATGCGGTCCGCCTTCTTGCCGCTACATCTAGTTTCAAAGAGTGCCATCACCGAAATTTTATACTTCCTCTTCAGATCTTTAACTGCGTTTTGGGTATCTTCGTCGCAGATACCCTGTGTGTTCCAGGCGACTATGTTCATTGAGAACGCTCCTCCAGGGTAGATGAGCCCATACCTCTCGCTTCTTCTTCAAGGTCCTGGAGTAGGGATTGTTCCCCCTCTTCCTGGTAGTTGCTCTTCCCTGGTCACCCGTGTCAATCACCTTCCTGTTACGAAGGTGAATTCCCACAGAGTTCTTGCCTGGACTTCTGTAAGATGTGTAGGGAGGTGCCACCTTATCCATCCTTCCAACCGAGAAGTTCGTAGAGAGGAACGGGTGGGTCTGTTGATCTCTTCCTTGCAGAACCATATCCCTGGACGGAACGGCCACCGTATGATCAAAATTGGATGGTTGTGACGGCTGTTGTTGCTGAACGGGAGTCTGTTCTTGATTGGCTTCCTCCGTCGGCTTGGTTCTGGATAGGTCCCTCTGCTGCTTTTGATGACGTTGTTCGCTCTTCCTTTTGCTCCAGTCGATGTGTGCGACGCGTTCAACAATTTCCTCGTCCGCGGAAGAGTCCTGATCATCTTCCTCATCGTCTTGGTCCGCTAGGTTGATGAACCTATTGGACGTGCCTTGAGATCTTTTCTGGGTATTAGGGTTTCCTTTATTCCTTGGCTTCCTGAAGACCGGTTGAGCATGAATTGCTTCCGAAAAACCCTCCCTCCTCTGCGGCGGCGGTGTTGAAACAAGCGAGCCCGATTCCAGTGCCGCTGCTCTTACTTTGTTCTCTTCTTCTATTCTCATTCTGTAGTCCTTCTCAACATGACCGTAACGGCCGCAGTGCATACAGATAAAGGGGATATTTTCATACTCAACCTTGTATCTGGTATCGGCGATGGAGACCATCGGGACTAGCGGCTTGGCCATATCCAATTCAACCGCCAGCCTTGCAAATCTTCCCTGCCTTTGAAGCTTAGTGTTCGGGTCTATCTTGATTGTCTTCCCCAGTCTGTCTCCAATCTCTGTCAAGAAGTTTTCTTGGTATAGATAGATCGAGAGATGTGGAATCCGTACCCAAGAAACTAGCCTGGGAGGGGTAGCCAGCATCAGAGAGAAGGCGGGAAACCAACGCTGAACGGTTAAGTAAGAACCAAATATGGGCCAGGGGCCGCCAGTAAGGGCGTTGATGTAGTCTTCTTCTATTTGAAGTTGTACGATGAAGAAGTCATTATCCACATCGATTAGATTAAAACCTCCCACCGGTTTCCACAGGGATTTGATTCTGTCGCGCAGGGTGAGGAAGCCGATATCCCGTGCCAAAAGCTTGACTATGACTGTGAACTTCCATGGTTTCAACAAATCGTCCAAGACTTCTTTACGTACGTTGAAAGAAGGGAAACCATCCTTTGTAGAGGAGATGATATCTTCAGGTTCTAACGTGATTGCTGTTTGATCGACATCAATGTGGATAAAGCCTTGCTTGTTGATCAGGTTATTCCCCAGGCCCATGGAATCCTTATAAGACGGCCGGGTCTGCTGTTCTTCGCTTTGGGAGTCCACCGCATGCGGCGGGGTGGACAAACTAGGAAAGTTGGTGTACGGCGCAGCACCTCCATCGATCTCCATGCTTGCGTTTCCAGAGCTTTGTTGCAGCGAGCCGTTCCTACTGGTCGCGTAGGTCAGCGTGATGCTTGTCGTGCCCAGGGGGATGGAACTCGGCCTCCCTGGATCTCCGTCACCTTCCTCTTCCAGAACGCCCCCGCCTGTCACCTGTGGAGAAACCCTAGCCGACACCATCGAGATGACCGATTCCATAGAGGCTTTTTGTGAAGATGTGAAAGTTCTACAATATTATGGCATCCATGATAACCAAATCTCCATGTCAATATCTTACACTTCAGAATGGAGAAATCATCCAAACTTTTCATGGGAGCAACAAGGAGACCAAGAGCCAAGGGACAACTCCATGTTTGAAGAAGAAGAAGTTCTTGTGAGGTTAAGAAGCCTTGATGAAGTGAATAAAGAGGTTTCCTTTGATGGATAAACCATTGATCGACTTGAGCAAAGGATAGACCATATTTCCATGTCACTTGCCCGCCATGAGGAGGGAAGACTCCTACTTTGAAAGGGGCTCTTGGGCTCGTGGATAAACCACCTAGGGTTTCTTGCCCTCCCCTATAAAAGGATAGGACGTCTGGGGCGAGCCCAAGGACATCCCTGCACCCCTTCCTCTCTCATCCCCCTCTTCCTCTATATCCTTTTTCGTTCAAAACGCTAGCAGGGTAAAGCTAGGTGATCTTGGCACAGCCAAGAGACCAACTGGGACGTAGATGGAGGCTGGACGTGCCCCGAAGTCGGAGAGAGACCTAGCCAGTATCGCCATGACCTAGAGAGTACGCCCTAGCCGCAACATGGTTATACACGACGGCTGCTTCTTGCAAGAAATCTGGCCAATCTCGGCCATCTTGGTCGTGTGTTAGGAGCTCTCTGAGTGCGCCCTGGTGCAGCGGAGGGCGGAGGAAACCGCGGGGTCGTCGCCGGCGATCTGGGGATGCAGGGCAGGTGAGGAAGGAACCCCCGAGTCACTACAGCAGGTCGTGAACTTAGGGTTCGCGGGGTTGAAGGTGACAAATGCGTTGTGGACCGTTTTACCCTCCCGCAATATGAAGAACCGGGAACTTAACCAGAGGGCAAATACGTCTTTTGGTTATGTTTTCAACAAAGCCCGCGACGTTGCATGGAGGAAGCCACGTGGCGCCCTACGATTGGCCAAGAGGTATGGTTCCTTGCAAAAATCGTAGTTAATTATCCGTAGCTCAGATTAAAACAAATTTTATATGAAAGTTGATCCTCAGAACGAGAGGAATCCAAATAAATTATGTTTGAATCCTGATTCCTTATGAAATTCGAAAAATAATGGAAGATATCAACTTTAATGTGTTAATTGTTTAAAGAACCCTATGTTGGTATGATTAAAGTGATTAGTAAGGTTTAATTAATGATTAAAGTTGATATTAGCCTGTTAATGATAAAAATGGATATTTGGAAGAAAAAGGATGGACTTGGCATATAATTAGTCAGTTTAGAGTTTATATGCTTGAAATCGGAAAGAACATAAAGTTATCATCTTTAGGGTGTTAATTAAGGGAAAACCCTTGGATTGGATGGTAAATAGTCTTAATGAGATTATTTAGATAATTCAAGATGAAATTAACCTGTTGTTAATGAAAGTGAAAATAGGATTTGAAAAAGATGATCTTTCGATAATAATTGGCTTGCTTTAGGGTTTTACACATGAATATATGATAATGCATCTAGAAACCCTAATTTAGGGTAAAAGAGGAAAAGATCATATTTAATGTGAATAATGTGAAAATATGATTGTTAAATGTTGGTTCAAAGTTATTTGTATATGAGAGTCCTTAATTCTGATAAATACCCTAAATGTAGTAATTAGGGTCTTTTCATGAATAAAATATAGAATTGATGGAACAATGAGTTCATATGTTAATTAGACCCTAATGAGCTTTGAATTAATGATAGATGCACATAATGATCTTGTCATGAATTAAAAGGGATAAAAATAGTATCTTCAATGTAAAAGAAGTTTAATGAAATTAATTAATGATTAAGGTGCTTTGAAATATGGAAATAGGGTTATATGTTGTTGAGATAACCTTAGTATTGAAGAATAGATAAGATAACTAGGGTTTTTGAATAATCGCATAAAATTAGGGTTTAATGCGGTGAAAAGGAAACCCTAATTGCATAATGAAACCCTAAGATAGACACAAAACCCGAGAAAGTGAATTCAAGTAAATAGAGTAGATTCTTGATGAAGTGTGTGACAGTAGAGTACATATTCTTTTCAGGAATTATGTGATGATTGAATTACTTGCTTGGATATGTTGATTGGCTTGATTGAATGTACATGAAGTATATGTTGATTAATCTACATGACTCATCAAATCAGGTATGTGGTTACGATTATGAATAACCGCTTTAGGTTTTCCGATGGATTCCCGGATGTTTAATCGTGTTGAATGCAACTAAACTGTTGAATGTTTATTTCTTTCATGCAAAGTATAAAGCGACTATGACTATCACATAATGTATACGCCTTCTAGCTCAATCCTTGATTCCCTCTATGTCGTAATGGCTGACCTGATAAAAGACTACCTAGAGGGTAGGTACATCAGGTCATGAATGACTTTGACTGCCTAGAGGGTAGGGTCATGAATGACTTTGGCTGCCTAGAGGGCAGGTCCATCAAGTCACCTTATAGAGGTACCATGTAAGTCCTAAAGGGACAACACAGAGTTGTGAAAAGATAGATTGAGTAGTTTGGCTTAAAACGTAATCTTGGTTGTTAAATGATTAATTGAATGATTACATGGTTATCATAGTTGCACGATTATCTGTTTCCCCCACATACTAGCTTCGGCTGACCGACGTTTTGTTTGTCGGCGTTTTAGGTACAATGAAAAGAACAAACAGTAAAGTGGCACATGTGATACTAAAAGGGAATTAAAGTACAAAGGAGGATTAGATAGGTTAGTATCGGTGTGGATAAAAGTTTAGAGATCCAAGTTTTCGAAAGGTATGTAAAGAAAATTTTTATTACCATTTTCAGTATAGTCTGTTAGAATTTGATAATTGTTTATGGTTATATGTCGAACCTTTGATCCGGGATTAATGAATGCGGCTCAACCTCTTGGTCTCCCTTAATTGGGGGTTATCAGGAGGTGGGGTCGTAACAAATACCCTCTACCCTACTATTCTAAACTTCTATTTCATGTTGAGGACAACATGGTTTAAAAGTTTGCGGCGGTAGGGTGGTAAGTTCTTCCTTTACCTCATTTTTCTGTATGTACCATGTTCTATTTTTTTTTGAGATGATCAAACATTCTAACTAACTCTTATACATGTCCATCGACACTTTGTGTGTTTGTTTTACATGTGCTTATGCATGCAGCTTGTTTCATGCATTTTTGTATATTTTTTCAAAATTTTTGCTTTTCATGCCATGCATTGCATCTCACATAAATTTTTGGTAATTTTTTGTGTTTTAGATAGAATTTTCTTGCTTTAGGCTTTTTATTTTCTAATTGTAGGTTTATATGTGATTTAATGTTAGTTAGCACCATTTTGTCCAATATTGCCCAAATTTAGAATGTCTTCCCAATAGCATGTTTTCACCTAATCTCTTCTTATTGAACTGAAATTCCTGACATGTGACAAATGCATGCTACATATTATGTTCTATTTATAAATGGCCTTAACTGTTGACTTTATACATGTGAATCACTTCTCTCATGCTTGTGAATTTTTTGGTTGTATTGTGATTTAAGCAAGCCACAAATGCTTGAGGTTTGTCGAATCGCGTGACAAAAATATGGTTTTAGTTTTTGCTCAATCATGTGGTTTGATATTTTTTGATGAAGTGTTGGAGTAATTTTTATGCAGAAGATCTTATGTTGAATCCCACACTAGTGACCCCTCTTTAACCTGACTTTCTTTCATCATTTCTTACCTCTTTGCCTCATGAAAGGATGCCAAAGTGCACATATTAGCCTTGATCACCCTCTAAAAAATTTGGAGTGGCCATATTTATATCCCTATGCTTCACTCCTACCACCATGTGCCATATCTACCTCGAGGGCAAAGAAAAGAAAAGAAAAAAATACTAAAAGAAAATAAAGATGTCCCTATGTAATAGCATCCAAATAAATAAAAGATGAGTGTTCCTATGTAATAGCAATCGAACCTCTTACCACAATGCTTCCTTCTTTTTGCATGCCCATTGAGCTAGGAAACATGAAACCTAGCTCACTTCACCAATTTTCATAACCATGTGGGTCACATAGTGTGGTTTGAAATATGAAATTGAACGCATGAAATGTTAAATAGCACTCCTAGTTGTCTTTCATTATCATCACCATGAAACAGTCTACCTGGAGCTACATGAAAACCATATTGATTGATTGTGTATTCTATACCCTATATATGAAGTTTTTATGCTCAGTGCTTAATTCATGATTGGTTTGTGAAAGTCGAGAGGAGAAAGGTGGGATACATGTACTTAGTCACCATTAAGCCCATTTAGTCAATAATTGTATGGTTATATGCATTTATCATTCTTGTTTGTTGAAAAAAAGACTGAACATAGATTAAGTTGAAGCATACTTGAGGAAAAGTATGTTTTAAGGTTGGAGTGGTGGTGCAGTCCTAATTAAGGGCTTCATGTCATGTCTTATTGCACCTCAATCACATCTATATCTATTAGATTACACGTTATTTCCCTCAATATGCATATTTCTATCAAATGCACTTATGTACACTTGTTGCATGTTTTTCAGGTACTTGGACCACACCTTGGATGGACGAGAGGAAGGAAGGTATTATAATGTTCCTCTGCCCATGTAGGGGTCCAAAGAAGGCCCTAAAGCTCCCCCAACCTACCCCTAGTGGCCAACAGTCAAGCTAAAGCAAAGGTGTCCATGGATCTCAAAAGTTGAAGTTCAAAGTGTAAGAAAAGGACCCAATATGATTGTGGTGACACAGAACGGTCATATTGCAAATGTCAAAAATCATAGAGAGATGACAGAATTTGACCGGCTACAACAACTTTAGCAGCATGATTGTGCCAACCAAAATGGTCGTGCCAAGAAGACCCCAGCAACGTTGTGCCAACCAGAATGGCCATGCTGGCTAGAAGCAGAAAAAGCATTCCAAGCAGAATGACCAAGTCCTCAACTCTCCCACCACAGTCGTGCTACCCAACACAACTGTGCTACCTAGCCCCCACCATACATGTGTTGTCCAGCACGGTCGTGCTATCTACCTCCATTTCACCCATTTCCACTGTAACTTTTCCTCCATCCAACATTGTCGTTCTCTACCACCACGGCCATTCTACACCCACCCCACCACGGTTGTGCTTCCCATCATGGTCGTGTTTCCACCCAAAACCCTAGATTTCACTACTTAACCTAAAATGCCCCCACTTAACCTAGTGCTTCCCTACCACCTATACATACATAGGTGGTGGTTGTAGCAGGAGGGTACAACCCCATAGCGTTCATTTATATTTTCTCAGTGCATCCAAGATCTCTCACCTACTCCCTTCCACCTCCACCTCATTTCCACCTTCATTCACCCCAAAACCCTAGTTTCTAGGGCTTTTCCCACTTCTACCACCCGTTCCATGCCATCCATCCATCTTGGGAGAAGAAATGCATGCTTCAGAATCTAGGAGGTGAAGAAGGAGGAGTCTGCACCACATTCTATGGCCCCCTACATCTCTACTCCTTATTTCTCTTTTTTTCTAGTTTTATGTTTAGCTAAGCCCCTTGTGGTGGGTTGTTTGGGGTAAAAATGTTACTTTGATACCACATTGGGGGAATATAACTTCTAAACTCTATATTTTTGTTCTATGATGATTGTTTTCAACTTCTATCTTATTTCCATGTTGCTTCATGTGGTTTGTGCTTGAAAACATTGATTACTTGTTGTTTTATGCTTGAAACCACCTATGTTTAGGAGAAGATGGCATATGTGAGGCTATCTTGGGATTTACTCCTAGGTCCAACTAGTGGATCTCTAGCTAGGAACCCATCTTCCCACACATATATCCCTTCTCTTACTCTTAGGTGTGAGATCGAAGTAGCTAGTATAGGAGTGTTTACTGTAATTGCATATGGGTTTTCTAAAAGATAGATGGTGAATAATGTGAGGTGAAATACCCTAACCTATACTCCCCATTCCTACCTTTGACCTCAATTACACTAAATATTTCCACCCTAGAAACCCAAACTAGTCAAATCCTATTGGAATCTCACCTACCCCGTAGTTCAATTGAGTCTCGTAAGGCTAGATTGGGTGTGCAAGGGTGTAGTTCCCCTTCACACACCGTATTCTATCCATGGTCGACTAATAGTGTAGGGTGATTCTAATGCATTTGTCTAGTTGTTTGGTTTGTCAATAAAGAATGAATGGATATATTTGCATGCTATATCCTCCCCAAAATGGAACCCTATTAACATCCCCAAACGGCCCACCTCTCTTTAACTTGCATTAAAACCTCAATTCCTCTCTTAGCTAGTTAATGCTAATTTAGTTGATTGTTTGAATTGCTTTATTAGTGAATTGCCTTGTTTGGATAGTTAGGTCTTTGTAAGGAGTGGGACCCGATAGTGGGCCCACTCAATGGTATAATACAAAGCCATGAAATATTTAAGCAGCGGAAAACATTACTATTTACAAAGTTACAAAATGTGCTCATGTACATAACTTTCTCACCCTAAAGGTGGTACAAAGAATGAAAAGATTACATCTATTCACACATATGCCCATATACAGAGGGTAACAAGTCTATCTCAAATTGTCCTTTTGTCCACCAATTAGCTCACAATCATCCCGAATCTCTGTCCCATAGAACACCTACACCTGGGTGGAGGGAACACCCAGAATAATAGAAAAACAAGATATAAATCAGCAAAAGCTGAGTATGTACGTTAAAACACTAACTAGGGCATTTAAAAAGTAAAGTAAGATGTTCCCATCAAAAAGGGGGGCCATTAAAGTTAGGTAAGTTTCAATGCAAATTATCAAAAGAAAGAATTTTCAAAAGAATGAGGCAGTATGAATGTTCCAATAAATAACAGATCTTGCCACCATTAATCATCACATTAAAATAAATATTTGCATGTAGATATATTGGACTAAATTAACTATAGTAGGGTCAAGACACCACTGAGTCATTGACCTAAATATATATATTGGGTAGAAAAGCACACCCATAGGCAGAAAAGCACGCCTCTGTATATATAAGGGTAGAAAAGCACACCCCGGGTAGAAAAGCACACCCTAATGGTTACGCATAAGCGTCTACGATAGTTAGCTAGTCAAATTATCTACCATGCATAAAATAGTGGCAAAATATATCATTCATTAGACATTTGCGTCATAAGACAAGCACAAAAACATTGGGGTCATGGGACCCAATTCCACCTGTAAATAATATTCCAAGAGAATCGGATATGTCAAAGTGAAGCAAGAGCAAGTATATCAAAAGATGCCTCATTATGGGAAATTTAGTCATAATAATGCCCAGTTATAAATAGGGAGGAGTACATACCTTATCTTCATGGTTAAACATTAACTCAATAGTCCTCCAAAGTCAGCTATTCATCCTAGTAAGCATTGGATGTGTCAGTCAAATAAAATGGACATGTGTAAACATTTGTATTATAGGTTTTCATGTTTTTCTTATCTAGTCCCAATCACCATATGATTTATTAGATATCTATTATAATGTTCATCCTCGGTTTCCTAAGTCTAAGCATGTCCATGATACATTATAGTGTGTGGATGATAACATACATTCCCCCCACACAAGAGATGTAATGTATAGTATAAGTTTTGTGAACTAGGGTCAAATATCTACCCCACATAAAGTATATTTTCTAAAATGCTCTTATTATGTGAATCTCGAGCTAGTTCTCAAACACACTCATATGTGATTACTTATACACCTTTTATTGTAAATATAAAGAAACTAATAAGTACACACCAGAAACAATGTTTTGGTATTCATGCTAATCATATTCTACATAGTCTTTTTCACACATTACATTTTATCCCATTCAGATAAGTCTAGATTTATCGGCTTCATAGCTCTTTGTTTTATTTCTAGAATCCACTTATAAATGTGTACATTTATAAATATACATACATATATATAGGGTTCTAGACTTATTAAAATATGGGATTGTTACTCTAAATTAATAACTACTGAAATCATGAATCATCACCTAACAGCTTATTAACACACACATATTACCTGAGTGTCAAACACTAGGATATTAGATTGACTAGGTTGAAAACTTTCCATTTATAGCTACACTATATCTATTTATATATACATCTTTGTATCAAAGCTAGATATGTGTATACTTATATAAAAGGCATGGAATGGGTCGGCTAACTAATCTGTAACATGTATATTACATGATTAATATATGATAATTAAGTGCATGCTACTAATTCAGAGTCACTTACCTACAGGTGACGATGTGTTGCGGGTATATGAGAAGGGTCGCATGCAGTAGCAGTAGCTTGAAGATTATTGCAAGCCCAAGCAATGAGGCTGGAGAACACCATGCATCCTTGGCACTGTCTGCAGCGATGAGGGTAAATGATGGGGTAACCTTCATCGTGACAAGGTAGGGCTCGGGGATGGTGTTGGCCACTTTAGACCGTGATCATTGTGGTCCATAAATATGCAACTCCTCCATCAGTCGTGAAGTTCGGTGTCAGAGGCTAATGTGATATGTTGACAGTATATCTAAGGAGATTAGGCCCAGGTGGTGCTGCCTGCCATGGATGGCCAAGCTTTATGTGAGGTGCAATTTGTCATTGGAGGAGGAGGGTCAACATGGATTCGGCCAATTGGTTGTGTTCAGGTTGGTGCGGTGATGTAGGCGCAGCATGTGGCTGGGTGCTGGGTGAAGGTGGAAGGGGGTTTTGGCATACCAAGATCCATCATAGCAAGGCCTAAAGCATTTGGTGGGTGGTGGTGATTGATTCAGGGTTGAAGTTGATGGTTGTCGGTGTGACCGGGTTGCAGATCGTCGCCATGGTGAGCCAGAGGAAAACAAGGAGGAGGCGAGAGGTTGTTGCGACGACTGACGGGAAACTTGGTCATGGTTGCAGTCTGCACAAGGACACTGCTATTGCAGATGGCCGCCGTGATCGTTGGGTCTGTGCTGGCGAGTCTGATGAGCAACGTAGGCTGCAGCAGGATGAGGAGGATCGAGCTGATGTCGGACGACAGATGCTCCCATCTGTAATGGCACCGCTGGAGGGAGGGTTTGGGACTGTTGTCTCATGTTGTAAGCCGGACAAGGGATTTGATAGGCTGGATATGTTGGTGAGGCGGGGAAAAGGGGCAGTAGATCTGATTGTGCTGGTGGCTACATGGGTAGTTTCCGGTTGCACTGATGGTCTGTGGTGGTGTTGGCACTGCTGGAGGAGGAAGTTGATATGGCAGACATGGAAGAGATGAGGCAGAGGGGGAGGCAGCCTGGAAGTACCTCCCTAAGTGGTGGTGGTGGAGGACCAGGGAACATCGGTTAGGTTTATATGCTATTAGCCACGGGGAAGAGGAGGAAGATGGAGAGGGAGGATTATGACTGTTATATTCTGCTCAATGGCCGTTTGCAGATGTGTCCAACCCTGATGAGAGCAGTAAAGATGGAGAGGAAGACGGACCGAGGAGGGGCAAGGGAAACGGTCGATCACTAGATGGGTTGCTGAAGTCATCACGAAGTAGATGGCAAGTAAAGCGGAGGGTAAGTCATACGTTACGCCTAGACTAAAAAAATGAAATGATGCGTTAGGGTAGTAAACTCACGGAGGTGATTAATGGAAATTATCCTTAGGTCTTTAATGGTTTTCTTTACTAAATGAATTAAATGAGTAAACGTCACCCAAAGGCTATACGATTAGCTAAGTAGACTAAATAGGATATGAGGAATCCCAATGTAACGTCAATTTTACCTTTTAAGATCATTGGTTGTACTATCCTATTATTAGTATGTAATGTGTTCTTTTAAGGCATGATTTCCAAGTAATAACCAAATGTGACATCTTGTTACCAATTAAGTTGATATCTTCCATATTACACCCCTAGGAATATTCAGGATTGTCGAGTTCGAGGGAATCTTATTATCGATATTTTTGTGCATCAAATCCTATTCTTGAATATATTATGATTATTGTATCTTTAAACTCTCTACGTTGGAGGCATGTACAAATCATTTTACCATTTGTCTTTAATTAATATCCATATGTTCTAAATCAAAGATGAAATAATTTACAACTACCAATTAAAAAGTATTCTAGAAAGATGGGGGGATAATTCTATGGGCATAGGTTCGAGTATGTTACAGTCTTGCTAAAGTAGTTAGTGCTTTTTTGATCTTGCTAGTGTTAATCTTGCTAGTTAGTGCTAATCCATGTCATTAATTTCTTTAGTGTCTAACTTGATTATCTAGAGTAACTCCGTCTTAGTCTTTTCTCTTACTTTCTTAGTTACCCTTTCTTTGTTAACTAGAATTAACTACTTTGAGTTAGATTAGTGTTTCACTTGTTTTGTTTCCTTTCTTGCATGAACCTTAGTGTAATCAAATCAAAACCAACTTTAAACCCTAAAAACCCTAATATCCTATTTAAGAACAAAGATTAACCTAACTTAGTTGTAATTCCCCCTCTCTCCATATGGATCAACCCCTCACTTGCCACTCACCTATACTATGATACAAACCCATGCACTTGCGGGTGATATATTCTAGTCTATATGGATGGGTTAGTATAGGGACCATTGTAAATTTGAAAGATCCCAAGTGTATTTGAACCTTAGAGTTGCATATAGTCACAATTCAGTTGATTAGTGTGTGGCCCTAGAAAAATGCACCAAGCGTTATGGCATTGTTGTCGGGACAGAAAGCATCATATCTACCTAGTAGTTGTGGTGTTGACTCTCCCCTTTGGCAATGTCTTTTTCCAATTTACTTGTCTACATTTAAGAAACACACCAAGATTTTTGGCATCATTGTCGGGGATAAAAAGATCCATAGAACCCTAGTATTTGTGGTGTGACTCTCCCCTTAAGCACTGTCTTTTGCCATTTTTCTTGGTTGCATTTGAGAAACACATCAAGCTTTCTGGCGTCGTTGGTGGGGAGTGACGTGCTAGGCCTTACTAGTTAGTGTAGCTTTGCTCTTCCTAATTTCCTCACCATTTCTATTCTTTATTCTTTGTATTACTTTTGCATCTTGGTTTTCTAACTTGTCATCTTTTGTTTGGTTTTGCCTTGTGCACATGACAAGCAACCCTTTGAAGTCAAGATGGGAGACCAAGATGCACGATGAAGATATTGGAAGAAATGGTACATCTCATGAAGATTTGTGTGGGGATTCTTCTAATCACTTTTCCAACTCCATGGAGGCTCTTTGTGAAGATGTGCAACTTCTACAATCCTATGGCATCAAGAACAACCAAAGCTCCATGTAGATATCTTACACTTCAGAATGGAGAAATCATCTAAACTGTTCATGGGAGAAACAAGGAGACCAACAACCAAGTGATAGCTCCAAGTTTGAAGAAGAAGTTTTTGTGAGGTTAAGAAGCCTTGATGAAGTGAAAAGAGACGTCTCCTTTCATGGACAAACCATTGATCGGCTTGAGAAAAGGCTAGACCAAATTTCCATGTCACTTGATTGTCGTGAGGAGGAAAGACTCCCTTCCCAAACCATGGCCAACCCAAACAATGAAAATGGTTATATGGGTTCTCCTCAAGGCATCTATATTCCTCCACAAGGGCAAGTATCTACTTTGCAACAATATCAACCTCCCCCTAACCCTTATGATCCACCACCTCCTCAACCTTCATACAACTTCTAACACACCTCAACCACTCCCACAACAACCTCCATAGAAACCATCCTACATCCTTCAAAATCCTAATCAACCACACCAAGACCAGCACAACCATTACATTCTCCCCCTCCTCCCTAAGAGCAAGTGAATATGGCTTCCATCTTAGGTGTGACAAGGTTGTTGAGAAACTCAACAAGGGAAGAAAGAACTTTTACAAATATCATGACGGAGAACCGTTGTCAGAAAGTCCTTGTGAGAGTGCCAAGTGCACTAGAGATTTTGTTGTACAACCTTCTATTGAGAGTGATAGGGCACTAGCAAATCTGTTGTTCCAACTCCTTTTGAAGCAATGATACCAACTACCCCAATTTTTTATCCAAGAGATCCCGATGTGGTATTTCAAGGTTCTACAATGTCCAATATGATTGAAACCCCTCTCTTCAATTCTTATGAAGACCCATTCCTCAAAGAAAGCAAAACTATGACATGAAACTTCCAAAGGTCTTAAGGTTGATTAAGGTAAACACCTTATTGATTGACATCATCAAGAAAAAAAACCAACTTATGTGAAGTTTCATAAGGATGTGTATACCTTCAAGAAGAAGACAAGAGGGAATCCTCCTAAGGGGGTCATCTCAAATGAGCTAAAAGGTTTCATTGATGATGATTCTGAGTTTGAGATCTATGATGATGACCCTAAAGGGGATGAAAATGAAGAAAAAACACTTGAGAATCTCACATTACCCTTGGGAGGAAGATCAAGTAGAGAAGGAATTTGAGAGGATTTCCTATGATGACTATGGAAAAATTTTGCTTTTGGGCAATGATGCATGGGTTTTTAGTCATTTTCATAGGCATATTTTCCTTGATTTTATGTGTTGTTTTGTCATTTATTTGATTGATATTGCATGAAATGTTATTAATGGCCTGCGATATTTAAATGCATCAAATTATATGATTTTTACTGTTTAAGATGATTTAATATTTATCCACGTTCTTGTGCATTTTTAGGTACAATTGAACTTCACAGAGTCAATACTACCAACACCAAAAGTCAGTGGTACCGACTTCACGTCAGTACTTGCCCAGAAAAGAATTGCACAGACTCGATACTACTGACACTCCAAGTTAGTAGTACCAAAATCACGTTAGTAAAGCACAAGGATGAATCACAAAAAGTCAGTGCTACCGAGTTCACAAACTCGGTACTACCGAGATAGCGTCAGTAAGACAATGCTCAGGCAACCTGGAGATTCAGTGCTATCGAGACAAGTTCATAGTATCGACATTGTCAAGAGTCGCAACTACCCTAGTAACTTGGAACTGCCAACTATCAAGTCGGTACTACCGAGTCTGTCCAATTTGATAAATCTAAAGATGGTTGTCTAATCCAGCGGTGGACATTATTTTGTACCATAGGTGACTCCTATGACCTAAGGGGAGTTTGGCAAGATGGGAGAGAGCAGCCATATTTGATTGCATGACACCAGAGAGATAGAGAGAGAAGAAGAGAAAGGAAATGAAGACTTCATATGGGATGATTCGAGCACCTCCGGAAGGTGAATCAGCAGCCGAAAGATAGTTGATTTCACGCACGACATAGGGGATCATCCAGATCATCTATTCAACATGGGTTACTTAGTTTCTCTAATGTTTCCCACACTTCGCTCTTTCTGTAACACCCGTGACCTGGGTTATACTTTAACCCTTGGTGTTTTGATTAAGAAATGTGATTAAATGCTTAATCTCATCTTATGAAAAGTAATTAGGCCTCAATAGGAACTTATGTTGCAATTCTAGTCCTTTTTGAACATTGTTGAAATCAATGTTTTGTTTGTTTCAGACTAATGTGCAAAATACCCAAGTTGAGGGGTTTAAGTGCAAATTGTGCATGATAATATGTTCCTCATGTATTGAAGCATCATGAGAGTGAAGATGATGCTGAGGTGTGGCTTATGGAATCCTGAATACCAAGAAAGAGCTTATAGAGCAACGTTTGTGCATTAAAACCTAGTTTTGGTGTAAAGTGCAATTTACCCAAAACCTAGGGTTCAATATGCAAATTACCACTTCAATAAGGTCCTTAATGCTTATTGGAATCATGTAGAGAAAATAAAATTAGAGGGGCGCCTCATTTGAATTAAGTTGGAGGAGAGAGAATCTTGATATTAAAATAATCAATATTTAATCCTAATTGAAACCCTAATTCGATTTAGGGCAAAAATGAATGTATTAATTAAAGGGCCTTCAAACAAAATTAAAATGGTTGGATTCATATGTGTATGTGACGTCCTTGAGCTTTGCAAGGACCACGAAAATATCCAAGGGAGTGGATAACTCACACACAATTTTATAAGAAAAAGAAATATCCACTCACATATGGATATTAATATAATATGAATTGAGGTGCTTAATTTGCTTTTCTTTAAATCATGGATAATTGAGAGGAATAAGAGGAAAACAAGATAGCCTCGTCCCTAAGGAAGATAAGGGGGAAGAGGCGGCCACATTTTTGGGATTAAATAATTTTTTAATAAGGCACTTTCTCTCATCTTGAATTTCTTATAAAAAGACCCTTAACAAGCCAAATGGAAGGCTTTTCGACCCCACTTCTTCTCCATGCTTGGGAAACGACCAAGGGAGCTTGGGAGGATCAGGTGGACGACCCCCAACCTGTTGGTAAGGTTCTTGATCCATTTCACCTTGATTCCATGGTGGAAATCGAAAATAAATTATGGATTTCTTCCTAATTCGATCTCCTCTTCAATTCTAACCATTCCTTTTCACTCAAACCTTGAGGACGAGTCTTGTAATGGTGAAAGGAGTTGGATCCACCATTGTCTCCGTGTACATGGAGCTTTGGAGCTCAATTGGAGGCGTTTTTTATAACTTGATCCCTTTTTCATTGTTATTCAATCATTAATCTTGCAATTTCAATGATTCCTTCATTATCTTGTTTTATTGCTGGTTGAAAATGGTTATTTCATGAAATCAGAAGTCGTTAGAACTTCAGGGACGAATGTAGATGATGATGACATCATCTTGGATACTTTTTCCAAATAAATCATGGTTCATACGGTTTTGAGTTAATTTCTCATGCGGTTTCACCAAACCGTTTGAGAGCAAACAGTTTGAAACCGTTTGGGAGAAAACGGTTTCAAAACCATTTGAGTGAGTTGACCAAGGGTTGACCGTTTGAGATTACTGTTCCTAATTATGTTGGTTAATGAATCACCAAATTTGATGAGTTAACTCTCAAGGAATCGTGAGTTGAAGGCCAATCAATTAGGCAAACCTAATTGGATTAAGTGCTGATTTTTCAGCTTGATTAATTTAACTTTTTGGGAAAACGGTTTCAAAACGGTTTGAGAGGGTTGACCGTTTGTTATTCCTGTTCCTAATGATGTTGGTTAATAACTCACCAAATTTTATGGATTAGTTCTAAAGAAATCATGAGTTGAAGGCCAATCAATTAGGCAAAGCCTAATTGAATTAAGTGCTGATTTTCAACTTGATTTATTTGCCTTTTTGGGCAAACGGTTTCAAAACCATTTGAAAGAGTTGACCAAGGGTTGACCGTTTGAGAATCCTGTTCCGAATTATGTTGGTTGATGACCCACCAAATTTTATGGATTAATTCCAAAGGAATCATGAGTTGAAGGCTAATCAATTAGGTAAACCCTAATTGGATTAAGTGTCGATTTTCAACTTGGCTGATTTGACTTTTTGGGTTAATTAGCCCAAACGGTTTCAAAACCGTTTGGGGATTACCCAAACGGTCTCAAGACCGTTTGGAGGTCACCCAAGACCGTTTGGAGGTCTAGGGTTGGATATGGTTAAGTGATTGAAGGACAAAAGATATGGTGTTAACCCTAATCGGCTAAGTGCTGATTTTGCATTGGAATGAGTTGATGTTTTGGGTTGATTGACACAAACGGTTTCAAAACCCTCAAGACCGTTTGGAGGTCTAGGGTTGGATATGGTTAAGTGATTGAAGGACAAAAGATATGGTGTTAACCCTAATCGGCTAAGTGCTGATTTTGCATTGGAATGAGTTGATGTTTTGGGTTGATTGACCCAAACGGTTTCAAAACCGTTTGGGAATCACCCAAACGGTCTCAAGACCATTTTGGGATCACAAAAGACCATATGGACGTCTAGAGTTAAGCATGGTTGACCAATTTAAGGACTAAAGGTACCAAATCACTTTGCAATTAAGTGCTGATTTGATGATCAACTCAATAGCTCAAACCCTAATGATTTTTCACTAGAATCCAAGGGTTGGATGAGCCAAACGGTCTCAAGACCGTTTGGAGCTCATCCAGATGGTCTCAAGACCGTTTGGAGGTCACCCAAGACCGTTTGGAGGTCTAGGGGTGAGTATGGTTAAGCAATTGATGATCCAATGATACTAAGTTAAAGTGTAATCAATTGCTGAGTGGTGATCAATCCAATGATCGAAACCCTAATTGGTTGACTTGGATTTTGATGATGTGATGGGAAAACAGTCTTTACCTACTTGGCCAAATGGTCTTCACCTACTTGGGCAAACGATCTTCACCTACTTGGGCAAACGGTCTCAAGCACCACCTTTACCAAACGGTTTCAAACTGTTTGGGGGTCAATTAGTCAAAGTTGATTGTAGATTCAATTGATCAACTCAATTGGATACCTTATGTAATGGAGGTCCAAGGTGATTGAATCTCTCGAGAATAGAGATTATGAATGACTCATTGATCCAATGATGATTAGTAATGATAATCAATGAAGGTACAAAGATTGAAACCCTATTAGTACCTAAGTGATTAGTGCCAATTAAGGGATGAACCCTAATTGCTTATAGGATCAATGACTTGGTACACTATGTCATTCATAGTTGTATGTACTTGATTGAAGGGATGATATGACCTTATCAAGTTGAGATGATGTTAGCATGAATTCATAACATGAATATGATTCATGTGGTGATTAAGGGTATGATCCTTAAGTAAAGATATCATGAAACCCTAATCATGAACATAAACCCTAATTGACAGGGTTATTGAATTCTAACCCTAATTGAGGGCAATTCTAAATGAAACCCTAATCCAGGGTAACGATGTAGCCCTAATCTAGGGTAATCATAAGTGAAACTCTAATTTAGGGAAAAGAGATGTAAATCCCTAATTGGGATGAATAGTGAATCTCCGGTTATGGATAATTGAATGAAATCCTTATAGAGATGAATAGTAGACCCAAAAAGAAGGGAAACTATGGTGGAAACCCTAGTTGAGGGTGATTCCATGAGAAACCTTAACTAAGTATTAATAGCACATGGCGTACTAATGTTATGTTGTGATAAGAGGCCCTAAGAAAGGTGAAGGCATGTGAGACTCTAATGAGGAGTCATATTATATAAAGCCCTAATCTTGGATAATATGACAATGAATCATAATTCTAATCTTAAGTAATGGTATAAAGAAACCCTAATGATGAGATAGAAGGAATGGCATTATAAAGGTGAAACATTTCATGTGGTTGAATATATGCAACCTAATTGTAAGCAATGTCTTTACCATTAGACAAGTCCATATCATTAAAGATAGTTGGACAACTCTAATGTGTGGCCTATGCATTATATGCTATAGGTAAGTGATTAGTGATGGAATGTATTAAGAAGGGAAATACCTTAATACAATATAAGATGGCTAATTCAGGAGAGTCTGAAGTGATGAGAAAGTGATACATCAAAATATGACAGTTATCACATTCAACACCTCAGGGTTTATATGCCTTGATGTTCTCTAAATCCAATATAATTGGGTAAGAAACATATGAAGTGTGTTATGCAACTATTACAATGAAATGTAATGAGTTGTTGCACCTTGATGAGTGTTAATTAATGTACCTTGAGAATGGGGTTAAGCCCAAATGATGTGTATGATGTAATCATACCATGATGAGGATGAGAAATGAACTCATACCTTGAATTGATGATTCATTTAATGAAAAATGATGAGAATAAATAAGTATGATTGAATACTTATGATATCAATCTTTTCTCCTAGATGTGTGGAGCAATGAATTAGGGTTTGATCATTGATAATATAACCTTGAAAACCTAAATGGTTAATAATATAAAACCTTAACCCTAATGATGGGAAGGTTGTATTTCTTTTATTGCATAAGCCTTGTAAGGCATGTTAAATACTTGTATAACAAGTATAATGATCAATGGCCTTGTAAGCCATGTGAATAAGTTGTTTCCTAGTGAGAGGTGACAAGATGTGTAATGTCCTTGTGATCCATGTGAATAAGTTGTTGCCTAGTGAGAGGTGACAAGATGTGTAATGGCCTGGTGATCCATGTGAATACTTGCACACAAGTAAAATGAATACCTTGGTCTGAGGATCTAGAGGTAATGGTTATCTATTACAGAGATAACAATGTTATGATCTAAGGGTTTAACTACCCAGATCCAGTAATCATGATGATGATAATGTGAAGGGATGAGAATTCCCAGTTATGTGATAAAGGACTGAGATCCCAAGTATCATGTGTTTTAAAGATTTGAAAAGTATGTGATATATGTATTGTATCTTTCTTTGTAGCATCTGTTATAATAATTCTTGTTTGAAACATGGATGATGATAAAAGATATGGTAATGCACTTAATCAATCAAGTGGAATTTCATCATGTAGTTCTCTGGCCATAGATCCATCATTGTCAGTAGCTGGTGATGGTGAAATGGATTTTCCTGCGGGTTAATCCGGAGCGTATATTGTTGAATATGCGAGGTTTCTCCTAGCCGAAAATAGGAAGATTAGAGTGCATTTTCGGTTGTAGACTCAAGATGTGTATAAGAGTATGGTGAACAGGACCATGGCTCAGTGTGAAAGAACATGAATGCATTCATGGCTCAGGGAGCACAGTGAACTGGCACGTGGCTCAGATATACTAGTGTCGAGACCTGTACCAAGGCGGGCTAGAGAAAGGGTAGCCTACGGGAGCTAACCCTGTGACTGAGGTCACTTAAGCAAGAGACTGCGGTCCTGCTTGTGGTCTCGCACTGACCGAGACGTGGGAGGTCATGGAGTTTGGCTCTTCCATGGACCTTGTATGGCACCAGCTTTGGGTTTCACAACCGAAGGTTGGATTTGAGCGGTACGGCTCACCTCCTCAGGGCATAAGTGTGATTGTAAAATGTAATCAGCCATATAGCATGTTTGCTTAAAGATTGAATACGGAGATTCATTGGCTGATATTGCATTTTCTTTGTGCATTCCTTAATGGATAAATGTTAATTATGTTTCTTTATATTCTCTACAAGGTAGAAAGATGAATTACTTATCTACCATGGGTAGATGCAATGACCTCCTTGAGAATGGAGATTATCTTATTCTGTTCTATGATGAATAATTATGCCTGATAATGTAAAAGTAACCCCTGCTCAGTTTTAATTTAATAAACTGCAATAATAATGTTTTTGGCATAGAGTTTTATCTCTTGCTGGGGAAATTTTCAATTGTCTCACCGCCGTGGGAAACATTTTTAGGTATGCATGGGAGCAAGGCAGACATCCTAGAATAAGGAAAGAGCAACAACAACAGTAACAGCAGGGACAACAATAAGATCTCAAGTGGAGATATTGTCTGTCTAGTCATACAGATAGTAGTCCTATGTGTCATCTCTGTACTCTCAGGTCCTCGGAGTCTTTAGTCAGTGTCTTATGAATCAATCTGAGGTTTTGGCTTGATGCTTCGAGGTTTGTATATTGTCTGTATATAATGTTTATAAGACAATTGATGTTGCAATCTTTGAGAAGGAATGGTACATGTTGTGTACTTGTGAACCAGGATGAATTTGAAATACTTTGGTTCTTGGTTAAAGAGTTTTCCTGTGAATGGATCTCTTTGAAAAAGTTTTAAATTTTTAGTGATTTTCAGTAATCTGCTGCAAATAATTCGCTTCTGCATTAGTTAATCATGTTTTCGTGAGATGGTCGCCACAATTAGTGGTATCAGAGCTCTAGGTTCGTTGAGTGTACACAGACATAGGACTAAGGTAGTAGAGTCTGTTATGGTGTCATCCAGTGTATCTGATAGTGTCTTCTGCTCGTATAAGAGAAGAAGAACTTAAATATGACTGGGTTACCTGAGGAGATTGCTGCTGAGAGCAGCAATGTTTTACCAAGAAGAGGTGGATGGGAACAGGAAAGAGAGAGACAATTGCCTGAGAATCCCCTAGCTGATCCAACTATAATAAGAAAATCCTTATTTAAGTATTACTGTTGGAGAACTTAGGGAAATAGTAATGTATATAGTGGATTACGTTTTGGCAGTGTAACCTAGATTACCAGTCCCAATGATGATGTTATAGATATCAACAAGATTTGTAATTAGCATCAACATGTTGAAGCAAAAAAAAAAGATTGAACTTTCCTTGATTAGCCCTATGAGGACTTATGTTTTGCATAGTAAAACATTACAAATGTTTTATGTTGTTCTTACCTCCTTGAGAAATGATGAGGTATAGAAGAGATGTCTGAATGAAATTCAGGGATGATAAGTCTTATGCTTGTGATAATATGAAAAGGAGGAATATGATAGTATACAAAGTGCATACCACTCAATCTCAGTATTTATATACCCTGGCCAGGTATACATCTATTGATGATAAAGTGTGTATGGAAACTCTTAGATTGTTGTCTTTTTGATTGCTCTGATCAAGTAGTCATTCTGAGACAATCTAATGAGTATCATGAAATCAGAAATCTGGAATGAATAAATGTGTCATATCCCATGCATAAGAAAGATAAGCCTGAGATAATCTCAGATGAGAAAGTTGTATGAGGAACTAAAAATGTACTCCTCAAAAGATAAGAATAAGAATAAGGAGATGAACCATGTTCAATTATGTTGCCCGCATAATACAGATCTTTCCCATAATGAGGAAATGGGAGGTGTGATGAGATCACGAGATGATCATAAACATGCTAGATAATAATAAAGAAAGGGATAATGACATGCAATCATCCTTACAAATTCTAATGCTAAAGGCAAGGAACCTAGGATGAGATAAAGAGTAAATGGTTCAATAATAGTTGAAAATACATGAATTAATAACAGGAATATGAATCCTTTTTTTCTTTCCTTTCAGGGACATGGAAATCAAGTGGGTCTTAGGACACTTGATGTGCATAAGATAAAGGTGTTCATGTGATGGATACTTAGAAAAGTATCAGTTATCTTGGAATTTGGTCCCAAGATGAGGACATATGAAACAATTAATGTTCCAAGATGAAAGGAAGAGATATATATGATGTATTTCCAACACATGTGATAGATACCAAGGTAAAAGATTCTGGTATTTGAGAGTTATCAGATGGGTTAGGTTGGCTACCTGGAGTGGTCAACTGTGAAATTAGTCTGGATGTATAAAACAATATGAACATCATATGTTAGGGGTTTATGCTCTACATAAACATGATATTAATAAAGAATGTATGATGTTTCTCTGAACAAGAGAAGTGTTGTTTGACACAAAGTTGACTTTATAGTCAATGATGAGGAATAAAGGAGCATGTGCCTTGTGTGTTGATTCTATGAGAATCTTGTATGGAAACACTTTGTGCTAATCAAAGTTTTATGGCGCCTCTAGAATAAGGAGATGTTATGTGAAGACTAGATAGTATGATGAATGAAATACATCTGTCTTCCTTTATCTGGGATTTTGGGGACGAAATCCTTGTTAGGTGTTTATAATTTGTAACACCCCTGACCTGGGTTATACGTTAACCCTAGGTGTTTTGATTAAGAAATGTGATTAAATGCTTAATATCATCTTATGAAAAGTAATTAGGCCTCAAGAGGAACTTATGTTGCAATTCTAGTCCTTTTTGAACATTGTCGAAATCAATGTTTTGTTTGTTTTGGACTAATGTGCAAAATACCCAAGTTGAGGAGTTTAAGTGCAAATTGTGCATGATAATATGTTCTTCATGTGTTGAAGCATCATGAGAGTGAAGATGATGTTGAGGTGTGGCTTATGGAAGCCTGAATACCAAGAAAGAGCTGATAGAGCAATGTTTGTGCATTAAAACCTAGTTTTGGTGTAAAGTGCAATTTACCCAAAACCTAGGGTTCAATATGAAAATTACCACTTCAATAAGGTCCTCAATGCTTCTTGGCATCATGTAGAGCAAAGAAAATGAGAGGGGCGCCTCATTTGAATTAAGTTGGAGGAGAGAGAATCTTGAAATTAAAATAATCAATATTTAATCCTAATTGAAACCCTAATTCGATTTAGGGCAAAAATGAATGTATTAATTAAAGGGCCTTCAACCAAAATTAAAATGGTTGGATTCATATGTGTATGTGACGTCCTTGAGCCTTTCAAGGACCACGAAAATATCCAAGGGAGTGGATAACTCACACACAATTTTATAAGAAAAAGAAATATCCACTCACATATGGATATTAATATAATATGAATTGAGGTGCTTAAATTGCTTTTCTTTAAATCATGGATAATTGAGAGTAATAAGAGGCAAAAAAGATATCCTCGTCCCTAAGGAAGATAAGGGGGAAGAGGCGGCCACATTTTTGGGATTAAATAGTTTTTTTATAAGGCACTTTCTCTCTCCTTGAATTTCTTATAAAAAGACCCTTTACAAGCCAAATGAAAGGCTTTTTCGACCCAACTTCTTCTCCTTGCTTGGGAAACGACCAAGGGAGATTGGGAGGATCAGGAGGACGACCCCCAACCTGTTGGTAAGGTTCTTGATCCATTTCACCTTGATTCCATGGTGGAAATCGAAAATAAATTATGGATTTCTTCCTAATTCGATCTCCTCTTCAATTCTAACCATTCCTTTTCACTCAAACCTTGAGGACGAGTCTTGTAATGGTGAAAGTAGTTGCATCCACCATTGTTTCCGTGGACATGGAGCTTTGGAGCTCAATTGGAGGAGGGTTTTATAACTTTATCCCATTTTCATTGTTATTCAATCATTAATCTTGCAATTTCAATGATTCCTTCTTTATCTTGTTTAATTGCTGGTTGAAAATGGTTATTTCATGAAATCAGAAGTCGTTAGAGCTTCAGGGACGAAGGTAGATGATGATGACATCATATTGGATACTTTTTCCAAAGAAATCATGGTTCATACGGTTTTGAGTTAATTGCTCATGCGGTTTCACCAAACCGTTTGAGAGAAAACGGTTTGAAACTGTTTGGGAGAAAACGGTTTCAAAACCATTTGAGTGAATTGACCAAGAGTTGACCGTTTGATATTACTGTTTCTAATTATGTTGGTTAATGACTCACCAAATTTGATGGGTTAACTACCAAGGAATCGTGAGTTGAAGGCCAATCAATTAGGCAAACCTAATTGGATTAAGTGCTGATTTTTCAGCTTGATTAATTTAACTTTTTGGGAAAACGGTTTCAAAACCGTTTGATAGGGTTGAAAAAGGGTTGCCCGTTTGAGATTCCTGTTCCTAATGATTTTGGTTAATAACTCACCAAATTTTATGGATTATTTCCAAAGAAATCATGAGTTGAAGGCCAATCAATTAGGCAAAGCCGAATTGGATTAAGTGCTGATTTTCAACTTGATTTATTTGCCTTTTTGGGAAAACGGTTTCAAAACCGTTTGAAAGAGTTGACCAATGGTTGACCGTTTGAGAATCCTGTTCCTAATTATGTTGTTTGATGACCCACCAAATTTGATGGATTAATTCCAAAGGAATCATGAGTTGAAGGCTAATCAATTAGGTAAACCGTAATTGGATTAAGTGCTGATTTTCATCTTGGCTGATTTGACGTTTTGGGTTAATTAGCCCAAACGGTTTCAAAACCGTTTGGGGATTACCTAAACGGTCTCAAGACCGTTTGGGGGTCACCCAAGACTGTTTGGAGGTTTAGGGTTGGATATGGTTAAGTGATTAAAGGACAAAAGATATGGTGTTAACCCTAATCGGCTAAGTGCTGATTTTGCATTGGAATGAGTTGATGTTTTGGGTTGATTGAACCAAACGGTTTCAAAACCCTCAAGAACATTTGGGGGTCACCCAAGACCGTTTGGAGGTCTAGGGTTGGATATGGTTAAGTGATTGAAGGACAAAGGATATGGTGTTAACCCTAATCGGCTAAGTGCTGATTTTGCATTGGAATGAGTTGATGTTTTGGGTTGATTGACCCAAACGGTTTCAAAACCGTTTGGGAATCACCCAAACGGTCTCAAGACCGTTTTGGGATCACCCAAGACCGTTTGGAGTTCTAGAGTTAAGCATGGTTGACCAATTGAAGGTATAAAGGTACCAAATCACTTTGCAATTAAGTGTTGATTTGATGATCAACTCAATAGCTCAAACCCTAATGATTTTTCACTAGAATCCAAGGGTTGGATGTGCCAAACGGTCTCAAGACCGTTTGGAGCTCATCCAGACGGTATCAAGACCGTTTGTAGGTCACCCAAGACCGTTTGGAGGTCTAGGGGTGAGTATGGTTAAGCAATTGATGATCCAATGATACTAAATTAAAGTGTAATCAATTGCTGAGTGGTGATCAATCCAATGATCCAAACCCTAATTGGTTGACTTGGATTTTGATGATGTGCTTGGAAAACGGTCTTCACCTACTTGGCCAAATGGTCTTCACCTACTTGGGCAAACGGTCTTCACCTACTTGGGAAAATGGTCTCAAGCACCACCTTTACCAAACAGTTTCAAACCGTTTGGGGGTCAAGTAGTCAAAGTTGATTGTAGATTCAATTGATCAACTCAATTGGATACCTTATGTAATGGAGGTCCAAGGTTATTGAATCTCTCGAGAATATAGATGATGAATGACTCATTGATCCAATGATTATTAGTAATGATAATCAATGAAGGTACACAGATTTAAACCCTATTAGTACGTAAGTGATTAGTGCCAATTAAGGGATGAACCCTAATTGCTTATAGGATCAATGACTTGGTACACTATGTCATTCATAGTTGTATGTACTTGATTGAAGGGATGATATGACCTTATCAAGTTGAGATGATGTTAGCATGAATTCATAACATGAATATGATTCATGTGGTGATTAAGGGTATGATCCTTAAGTAAAGATATCATGAAACCCTAATCATGAACATAAACCCTAATTGACAGGGTTATTGAATTCTAACCTCATTTTTCTGTATGTACCATGTTCTATTTTTTTTTTGAGATGATCAAACATTCTAACTAACTCTTATACATGTCCATCGACACTTTGTGTGTTTGTTTTACATGTGCTTATGCATGCAGCTTGTTTCATGCATTTTTGTATATTTTTTCAAAATTTTTGCTTTTCATGCCATGCATTGCATCTCACATAAATTTTTGGTAATTTTTTGTGTTTTAGATAGAATTTTCTTGCTTTAGGCTTTTTATTTTCTAATTGTAGGTTTATATGTGATTTAATGTTAGTTAGCACCATTTTGTCCAATATTGCCCAAATTTAGAATGTCTTCCCAATAGCATGTTTTCACCTAATCTCTGCTTATTGAACTGAAATTCCTGACATGTGACAAATGCATGCTACATATTATGTTCTATTTATAAATGGCCTTAACTGTTGACTTTATACATGTGAATCACTTCTCTCATGCTTGTGAATTTTTTGGTAGTATTGTGATTTAAGCAAGCCACAAATGCTTGAGGTTTGTCGAATCGCGTGACAAAAATATGGTTTTAGTTTTTGCTCAATCATGTGGTTTGATATTTTTTGATGAAGTGTTGGAGTAATTTTTATGCAGGAGATCTTATGTTGAATCCCACACTAGTGACCCCTCTTTGACCTGACTTTCTTTCATCATTTCTTACCTCTTTGCCTCATGAAAGGATGCCAAAGTGCACATATTAGCCTTGATCACCCTCTAAAAAATTTGGAGTGGCCATATTTATATCCCTATGCTTCACTCCGACCACCATGTGCCATATCTACCTCGAGGGCAAAGGAAAGAAAAGAAAAAAATACTAAAAGAAAATAAAGATGTCCCTATGTAATAGCATCCAAATAAATAAAAGATGAGTGTTCCTATGTAATAGCAAGCGAACCTCTTACCACAATGCTTCCTTCTTTTTGCATGCCCATTGAGCTAGGAAACATGAAACCTAGCTCACTTCACCAATTTTCACAACCATGTGGGTCACATAGTGTGGTTTGAAATATGAAATTGAACGCATGAAATGTTAAATAGCACTCCTAGTTGTCTTTCATTATCACCACCATGAAACGGTCTACCTGGAGCTATATGAAAACCATATTGATTGATTGTGTATTCTATACCCTATATATGAAGTTTTTATGCTCAGTGCTTAATTCATGATTGGTTTGTGAAAGTCGAGAGGAGAAAGGTGGGATACATGTACTTAGTCACCATTAAGCCCATTTAGTCAATAATTGTATGGTTATATGCATTTATCATTCTTGTTTGTTGAAAAAAAGACTGAACATAGATTAAGTTGAAGCATACTTGAGGAAAAGTATGTTTTAAGGTTGGAGTGGTGGTGCAGTCCTAATTAAGGGCTTCATGTCATGTCTTATTGCACCTCAATCACATCTATATCTATTAGATTACACGTTATTTCCCTCAATATGCATATTTCTATCAAATGCACTTATGTACACTTGTTGCATGTTTTTCAGGTACTTGGACCACACCTTGGATGGACGAGAGGAAGGAAGGTATTATAATGTTCCTCTGCCCATGTAGGGGTCCAAAGAAGGCCCTAAAGCTCCCCCAACCTACCCCTAGTGGCCAACAGTCAAGCTAAAGCAAAGGTGTCCATGGATCTCAAAAGTTGAAGTTCAAAGTGGAAGAAAAGGACCCAATATGATTGTGGTGACATAGAACGGTCATATTGCAAACGTCAAAAATCATAGAGAGATGACATAATTTGACCGACTACAACAACTTTAGCAGCATGATTGTGCCAACCAAAATGGTCGTGCCAAGAAGACCCCAGCAACGTTGTGCCAACCAGAATGGCCATGCTGGCTAGAAGCAGAAAAAGCATTCCAAGCAGAATGACCAAGTCCTCAACTCTCCCACCACAGTTGTGCTACCCAACACAACTGTGCTACCTAGCCCCCACCATACATGTGTTGTCCAGCACGGTCGTGCTATCTACCTCCATTTCACCCATTTCCACTGTAACTTTTCCTCCATCCAACATTGTCATTCTCTACCACCACGGCCATTCTACACCCACCCCACCACGGTTGTGCTTCCCAGCATGGTCATGTTTCCACCCAAAACCCTACATTTCACTACTTAACCTAAAATTCCCCCACTTAATCTAGTGCTTCCCTACCACCTATACATACATAGGTGGTGGTTGTAGCAGGAGGGTACAACCCCATAGCGTTCATTTATACTTTCTCAGTGCATCCAAGATCTCTCACCTACTCCCTTCCACCTCCACCTCATTTCCACCTTCATTCACCCCAAAACCCTAGTTTCTAGGGCTTTTCCCACTTCTACCACCCGTTCCATGCCATCCATCCATCTTGGGAGAAGAAATGCATGCTTCAGAATCTAGGAGGTGAAGAAGGAGGAGTCTTCACCACATTCTATGGCCCCCTACATCTCTACTCCTTATTTCTCTTTTTTTCTAGTTTTATGTTTAGCTAAGCCCCTTGTGGTGGGTTGTTTGGGGTAAAAATGTTACTTTGATACCACATTGGGGGAATATAACTTCTAAACTCTATATTTTTGTTCTATGATGATTGTTTTCAACTTCTATCTTATTTCCATGTTGCTTCATGTGGTTTGTGCTTGAAAACATTGATTACTTGTTGTTTTATGCTTGAAACCACCTATGTTTAGGAGAAGATGGCATATGTGAGGCTATCTTGGGATTTACTCCTAGGTCCAACTAGTGGATCTCTAGCTAGGAACCCATCTTCCCACACATATATCCCTTCTCTTACTCTTAGGTGTGAGATCTAAGTAGCTAGTATAGGAGTGTTTACTGTAATTGCATATGGGTTTTCTAAAAGATAGATGGTGAATAATGTGAGGTGAAATACCCTAACCTATACTCCCCATTCCTACCTTTGACCTCAATTACACTAAATATTTCCACCCTAGAAACCCAAACTAGTCAAATCCTATTGGAATCTCACCTACCCCGTAGTTCAATTGAGTCTCGTAAGGCTAGATTGGGTGTGCAAGGGTGTAGTTCCCCTTCACACACCGTATTCTATCCATGGTCGACTAATAGTGTAGGGTGATTCTAATGCATTTGTCTAGTTGTTTGGTTTGTCAATAAAGAATGAATGGATATATTTGCATGCTATATCCTCCCCAAAATGGAACCCTGTTAACATCCCCAAACGGCCCACCTCTCTTTAACTTGCATTAAAACCTCAATTCCTCTCTTAGCTAGTTAATGCTAATTTAGTTGATTGTTTGAATTGCTTTATTAGTGAATTGCCTTATTTGGATAGTTAGGTCTTTGTAAGGAGTGGGACCCGATAGTGGGCCCACTCAATGGTATAATACAAAGCCATGAAATATTTAAGCAGCGGAAAACATTACTATTTACAAAGTTACAAAATGTGCTCATGTACATAACTTTCTCACCCTAAAGGTGGTACAAAGAATGAAAAGATTACATCTATTCACACATATGCCCATATACAGAGGGTAACAAGGCTATCTCAAATTGTCCTTTTGTCCACCAATTAGCTCACAATCATCCTGAATCTCTGTCCCGTAGAACACCTACACCTGGGTGGAGGGAACACCCAGAATAATAGAAAAACAAGATATAAATCAGCAAAAGCTGAGTATGTACGTTAAAAGACTAACTAGGGCATTTAAAAAGTAAAGTAAGATGTTCCCATCAAAAAGGGGGGCCATTAAAGTTAGGTAAGTTTCAATGCAAATTATCAAAAGAAAGAATTTTCAAAAGAATGAGGCAGTATGAATGTTCCAATAAATAACAGATCTTGCCACCATTAATCATCACATTAAAATAAATATTTGCATGTAGATATATGGGACTAAATTAACTATAGTAGGGTCAAGACACCACTGAGTCATTGACCTAAATATATATTTTGGGTAGAAAAGCACACCCATAGGCAGAAAAGCACGCCTCTGTATATATAAGGGTAGAAAAGCACACCCCGGGTAGAAAAGCACACCCTAATGGTTACGCATAAGCATCTACGATAGTTAGCTAGTCAAATTATCTACCATGCATAAAATAGTGGCAAAATATATCATTCATTAGACATTTGCGTCATAAGACAAGCACAACAACATTGGGGTCATGGGACCCAATTCCACCTGTAAATAATATTCCAAGAGAATCGGATATGTCAAAGTGAAGCAAGAGCAAGTATATCAAAAGATGCCTCACTATGGGAAATTTAGTCATAATAATGCCCAGTTATAAATAGGGAGGAGTACATACCTTATCTTCATGGTTAAACATTAATTCAATAGTCCTCCAAAGTCAGCTATTCATCCTAGTAAGCATTGGATGTGTCAGTCAATTAAAATGGACATGTGTAAACATTTGTATTATAGGTTTTCATGTTTTTCTTATCTAGTCCCAATCACCATATGATTTATTAGATATCTATTATAATGTTCATCCTCGGTTGCCTAAGTCTAAGCATGTCCATGATACATTATAGTGTGTGGATGATAACATACATTCCCCCAACACAAGAGATGTAATGTATAGTATAAGTTTTGTGAACTAGGGTCAAATATCTACCCCAAATAAAGTATATTTTCGAAAATGCTCTTATTATGTGAATCTCGAGCTAGTTCTCAAACACACTCATATGTGATTAATTATACACCTTTTATTGTAAATATAAAGAAACTAATAAGTACACACCAGAAACAATGTTTTGGTATTCATGCTAATCATATTCTACATAGTCTTTTTCCCACATTACATTTTATCCCATTCAGATAAGTCTAGATTTATCGGCTTCATAGCTCTTTATTTTATTTCTAGAATCCACTTATAAATGTGTACATATATAAATATACATACATATATATAGGGTTCTAGACTTATGAAAATATGGGATTGTTACTCTAAATTAATAACTACTGAAATCATGAATCATCACCTAACAACTTATTAACACACACATATTACCTGAGTGTCAAACACTACGATATTAGATTGACTAGGTTGAAAACTTTCCATATACAGCTACACTATATCTATTTATATATACATCTTTGTATCAAAGCTAGATATGTGTATACTTATATAAAAGGCATGGAATGGGTCGGCTAACTAATCTGTAACATGTATATTACATGATTAATATATGATAATTAAGTGCATGCTACTAATTCAGAGTCACTTACCTACAGGTGACGATGTGTTGCGGGTATATGAGAAGGGTCGCATGCAGTAGCAGTAGCTTGAAGATTATTGCAATCCCAAGCAATGAGGCTAAAGAACACCATGCATCCTTGGCACTGTCTGCAACGACGAGGGTAAATGATGGGGTAACCTTCATCGTGACAAGGTAGGGCTTGGGGATGGTGTTGGCCACTTTAGACCGTGATCATTGTGGTCCATAAATCTGCAACTCCTCCATCAGTCGTGAAGTTCGGTGTCAGAGGCTAATGTGATATGTTGACAGTCTGTCTAAGGAGATTAGGCCCAGGTGGTGCTTCCTGCCATGGATGGCCAAGCTTTATGTGAGGTGCAGTTTGTCATTGGAGGAGGAGGGTCAACATGGATTCAGCCAATTGGTTGTGTTTAGGTTGGTGTGGTGGTGTAGGCGCAGCATGTGGCTGGGTACTCGGTGAAGGTGGAAGGGGGTTTTGGCATACCAAGATCCATCACAGCAAGGCCTAAAGCATTTGGTGGGTGGTGATGATTGATTCAGGGTTGAAGTTGATGGCTGTCGGTGTGACCGGGTTGCAGATCGTCGCCATGGTGAGCCAGAGGAAAACAAGGAGGAGGCGAGAGGTTGTTGCGACGACGGACGGGCAACTTGGTCATGGTTGCAGTCTGTACAAGGACACTGCTATTGCAGATGGCCGCCGTGATCGTTGGGTCTGTGCTGGCGAGTCTGATGAGCAATGTAGGCGGCAGCAGGATGAGGAGGATCGAGCTGATGTCGGACGACAGATGCTCCCATCTGTAATGGCACCGCTGGAGGGAGGGTTTGGGACTGTTGTCTCATGTTGTAAGCCGGACAAGGGATTTGATAGGTTGGATATGTTGGTGAGGCGGGGAAAAGGGGCAGTAGATCTGATTGTGCTGGTGGCTACATGGGTAGTTTCTGGTTGCACTGATGGTCTGTGGTGGCGTTGGCGCTGCTGGAGGAAGAAGTTGATATGGTAGACATGGAAGAGATGAGGCAGAGGGGGAGGCAGCCTGGCAGTACCTCCCTGAGTGGTGGTGGTGGAGGACCAGGGAACATCGGTTAGGTTTATATTCTATTAGCCACGAGGAAGAGGAGGAAGATGGAGAGGGAGGATTATGACTGTTATATTCTTCTCAATGGCCGTTTGCAGATGTGTCCAACCCTGATGAGAGCAGTAAAGATGGAGAGGAAGACGGACCGAGGAGGGGCAAGAGAAACGGTCGATCACTAGATGGGTTGTTGAAGTCATCACGAAGAAGATGGCAAGTAAAGCGGAGGGTAAGTCATACATTACGCCTAGACTAAAAAAATGAAATGATGCGTTAGGGTAGTAAACTCACGGAGGTGATTAATGGAAATTATCCTTAGGTCTTTAATGGTTTTCTTTACTAAATGAATTAAATGAGTAAACGTCACCCAAAGGCTATACGATTAGCTAAGTAGACTAAATAGGATATGAGGAATCCCAATGTAACGTCAATTTTACCTTTTAAGATCATTGGGTGTACTATCCTATTATTAGTATGTAATGTGTTCTTTTAAGGCATGATTTCCAAGTAATAACCAAATGTGACATCTTGTTACCAATTAAGTTGATATCTTCCATATTACACCCCTAGGAATATTCAGGATTGTCGAGTTCGAGGGAATCTTATTATCGATATTTTTGTGCATCAAATCCTATTCTTGAATATATTATGATTATTGTATCTTTAAACTCTCTACGTTGGAGGCATGTACAAATCATTTTACCATTTGTCTTTAATTAATATCCATATGTTCTAAATCAAAGATGAAATAATTTACAACTACCAATTAAAAAGTATTCTAGAAAGATGGGGGGATAATTCTATGGGCATAGGTTCGAGTATGTTACAACACTCCACCTCTTAGAAAGGATTTCGTCCCCGAAATCCACCCAGATAAAGTCTTGTATACTAAGTTACATATCCTAAAAAAAACCTGGATTTTAGCTCACTTAATTGAGTGAAAGTATGTCACTTCACCCCACAAGTATTTATTAAACTACTCTGACTATAAGTTTATCTAGGAAAATAACACCAAAACCTAGGATTTCCATAACTTAGTTGTATTAATTGTGTTACCTATTCTATTATGGTGATTTCTCTATCCACTACCGTTTCCATGGGATTATTTTCATATGGTCTCTGAGTTTTACTACCACTTGGGATCATTCAGATTATCACCACCAAGTTGGTAGACCAAGCTAATCCATAGAAGGCAAATTCAACATATATTAGAATGATTTTTTTTTACCAAAGTAACATTTATGATGGTATACTTATATATGCATACTAACCATCCTAAATTCTAAAGACCATTGATTTCAACTATTCATCCAATATTATTATAGACCAAAGTGTACAAGGCTCAACCCCTTAAAGGACATATCTCATCATGCAAAGAATCAAGAGGGTAGCAGACTAGATCATAACTATTATATTTGTTCTTCCTACATCACACTTATGCCTAGATTCGGAGGGTGGAACATGCAAATCAATGGTTTCTCCTGCTACTACAACTTCCTTCTTGTGGTGACTTGGTTCAAAAATCATCGATGAAATCTAAAAAAAAATTGTTTTGGTAAATATAATTTAATAATGAAAATAAGTTTGACGATTAAAACCTTGCGATTAGAATCCAAAATGGCGCCAAAATCAATATGAGAACCAAGTCGGCCACTTTCTACCACATACTACATATACTATCACTCTAACATCACTTCATTTTCACAAGAGGCTTCTCTACACACATCATCGAGGCATAGAACTAGTATATCTCAATTCTAGATGAAGATAGGATACATGTTTCTTCTAGCATACCGTTAACTTCTAGTAGGTCTAACTACACATGACCTCCATCATTCCACCATTCTCTTAATTGTGAATTAGGCCATCATATCCCAAAACATTACTTATTTATAAGATTATGTAACCATAACAAGAAGAGATTAGGGTCTTTACTACCCCAGTTCATTTACACCATGGATTCATTACAAGCCCATGTGAACTAGCTAGTCAACTATTCTTCATCTCAAACATCAGATAAGCTAATTACAAGGTGGCGATGAGTGAGTTGTCAACTTTCTAAGGATCACCCTAGATGAACCTACCTCACATAACCTCAGTGTCGATGTACATCCAAAGTTTTAAGAAAAAGAGTGTCCAATATAGCTTCCAAACATGATTGTGCCTCTATACCTTCAAGGAAAAAAAAATATGGCAAAAGTTTTATTGTGTGATCCAACTATGTGATCATTCCTTTATAGGACAAGGGAAATAAGCATCATTCCAACCTTATGGATATGTGAGAAATGGAATCCCAAGGACAATTACTTGAAACCTATATCTTCCTTCATCAAACCCTCATTTATGATATATTGGTTCAGCTATGATATTATCCAACCCTTGGATGGCAAGTCTCTAGCAAGGCTATGTGGATATAACTACATACGTTGTAGGCAAGAAAAGCCTAACCTTAAATGATCAACATGTATTATCATAGAACATCTCAAAACCTAATAGTCATATCAATATTCTAAGTTTGGATTTATTAATTCTCAATCCACATGAAGATACCTCCTAGGATAGTCAACTTTTAGTATAGAAAGTAGCTATATCTCTTAAAAGAGGATAGGGTCAACAAGAGTTTACCCAAAACTAGGTCATACACATACTTAGTTTGGTATACATATATACCATCCAGTTGGATAGGGAGGTGAAACCCTAATTGGTAAACACTATTCAGGTTTAGGTATGACCACAATCTCTAGAGGGTCATCTACCTACTAAGGAACAATCTAGGACAACTTGAAATAGTCTAGTTACCGACTGCTTAGGCTCTGATACCATTCTGTAAGGAGTGGGACCCGATAGTGGGCCCACTCAATGGTATAATACAAAGCCATGAAATATTTAAGCAGCGGAAAACATTACTATTTACAAAGTTACAAAATGTGCTCATGTACATAACTTTCTCACCCTAAAGGTGGTACAAAGAATGAAAAGATTACATCTATTCACACATATGCCCATATACAGAGGGTAACAAGGCTATCTCAAATTGTCCTTTTGTTCACCAATTAGCTCACAATCATCCTGAATCTCTGTCCCGTAGAACACCTACACCTGGGTGGAGGGAACACCCAGAATAATAGAAAAACAAGATATAAATCAGCAAAAGCTGAGTATGTACGTTAAAAGACTAACTAGGGCATTTAAAAAGTAAAGTAAGATGTTCCCATCAAAAAGGGGGGCCATTAAAGTTAGGTAAGTTTCAATGCGAATTATCAAAAGAAAGAATTTTCAAAAGAATGAGGCAGTATGAATGTTCCAATAAATAACAGATCTTGCCACCATTAATCATCACATTAAAATAAATATTTTCATGTAGATATATTGGACTAAATTAACTATAGTAGGGTCAAGACACCACTGAGTCATTGACCTAAATATATATTTTGGGTAGAAAAGCACACCCATAGGCAGAAAAGCACGCCTCTGTATATATAAGGGTAGAAAAGCACACCCCGGGTAGAAAAGCACACCCTAATGGTTACGCATAAGCGTCTACGATAGTTAGCTAGTCAAATTATCTACCATGCATAAAATAGTGGCAAAATATATCATTCATTAGACATTTGCGTCATAAGACAAGCACAACAACATTGGGGTCATGGGACCCAATTCCACCTGTAAATAATATTCCAAGAGAATCGGATATGTCAAAGTGAAGCAAGAGCAAGTATATCAAAAGATGCCTCATTATGGGAAATTTAGTCATATTAATGCCCAGTTATAAATAGGGAGGAGTACATACCTTATCTTCATGGTTAAACATTAACTCAATAGTCCTCCAAAGTCAGCTATTCATCCTAGTAAGCATTGGATGTGTGAGTCAAATAAAATGGACATGTGTAAACATTTGTATTATAGGTTTTCATGTTTTTCTTATCTAGTCCCAATCACCATATGATTTATTAGATATCTATTATAATGTTCATCCTCGGTTTCCTAAGTCTAAGCATGTCCATGATACATTATAGTGTGTGGATGATAACATACATTCCCCCAACACAAGAGATGTAATGTATAGTATAAGTTTTGTGAACTAGGGTCAAATATCTACCCCACATAAAGTATATTTTCTAAAATGCTCTTATTATGTGAATCTCGAGCTAGTTCTCAAACACACTCATATGTGATTACTTATACACCTTTTATTGTAAATATAAAGAAACTAATAAGTACACACCAGAAACAATGTTTTGGTATTCATGCTAATCATATTCTACATAGTCTTTTTCCCACATTACATTTTATCCCATTCAGATAAGTCTAGATTTATCGGCTTCATATCTCTTTGTTTTATTTCTAGAATCCACTTATAAATGTGTACATATATAAATATACATACATATATATAGGGTTCTAGACTTATGAAAATATGGGATTGTTACTCTAAATTAATAACTACTGAAATCATGAATCATCACCTAACGGCTTATTAACACACACATATTACCTGAGTGTCAAACACTAGGATATTAGATTGACTAGGTTGAAAACTTTCCATTTATACCTACACTATATCTATTTATATATACATCTTTGTATCAAAGCTAGATATGTGTATACTTATATAAAAGGCATGGAATGGGTCGGCTTACTAATCTGTAACATGTATATTACATGATTAATATATGATAATTAAGTGCATGCTACTAATTCAGAGTCACTTACCTACAGGTGACGATGTGTTGCGGGTATATGAGAAGGGTCGCATGCAGTAGCAGTAGCTTGAAGATTATTGCAAGCCCAAGCAATGAGGCTGGAGAACACCATGCATCCTTGGCACTGTCTGCAACGACGAGGGTAAACGATGGGGTAACCTTCATCGTGACAAGGTAGGGCTCAGGGATGGTGTTGGCCACTTTAGACCGTGATCATTGTGGTCCATAAATTTGCAACTCCTCCATCAGTCGTGAAGTTCGGTGTCAGAGGCTAATGTGATATGTTGACAGTCTATCTAAGGAGATTAGGCCCAGGTGGTGCTGCCTGCCATGGATGGCCAAGCTTTATGTGAGGTGTAATATGTCATTGGAGGAGGAGGGTCAACATGGATTCGGCCAATTGGTTGTGTTCAGGTTGGTGCGGTGGTGTAGGCGCAACATGTGGCTGGGTGCTGGGTGAAGGTGGAAGGGGGTTTTGGCATACCAAGATCCATCACAGCAAGGCCTAAAGCATTTGGTGGGTGGTGGTGATTGATTCAGGGTTGAAGTTGATGGTTGTCGGTGTGACCGGGTTGCAGATCGTTGCCATGGTGAGCCAGAGGAAAACAAGGAGGAGGCGAGAGGTTGTTGCGACGACTGACGGGAAACTTGGTCATGGTTGCAGTCTGCACAAGGACACTGCTATTGCAGATGGCCGCCGTGATCGTTGGGTCTGTGCTGGCGAGTCTAATGAGCAACGTAGGCGGCAGCAGGATGAGGAGGATCGAGCTGATGTCGAACGACAGATGCTCCCATCTGTAATGGCACCGCTAGAGGGAGGGTTTGGGATTGTTGTCTCATGTTGTAAGCCGGACAAGGGATTTGATAGGCTGGATATGTTGGTGAGGCGGGGAAAAGGGGCAGTAGATCTGATTGTGATGGTGGCTGCATGGGTAGTTTCCAGTTGCACTGATGGTCTGTGGTGGCGTTGGCACTGCTGGAGGATGAAGTTGATATGGCAGACATGGAAGAGATGAGGCAGAGGGGGAGGCAGCCTGGCAGTACCTCCCTGAGTGGTGGTGGTGGAGGACCAGGGAACATCGGTTAGGTTTATATGCTATTAGACACGAAGAAGAGGAGGAAGATGGAGAGGGAGGATTATGACTGTTATATTCTGCTCAATGGCCGTTTGCAGATGTGTCCAACCCTGATGAGTGCAGTAAAGATGGAGAGGAAGACGGACCGAGGAGGGGCAAGAGAAACGGTCGATCACTAGATGGGTTGCTGAAGTCATCACGAAGAAGATGGCAAGTAAAGCGGAGGGTAAGTCATACGTTACGCCTATACTAAAAAAATGAAATAATGCGTTAGGGTAGTAAACTCACGGAGGTGATTAATGGAAATTATCCTTAGGTCTTTAATGGTTTTCTTTACTAAATGAATTAAATGAGTAAACGTCACCCAAAGGCTATACGATTAGCTAAGTAGACTAAATAGGATATGAGGAATCCCAATGTAACGTCAATTTTACCTTTTAAGATCATTGGGTGTACTATCCTATTATTAGTATGTAATGTGTTCTTTTAAGGCATGATTTCCAAGTAATAACCAAATGTGACATCTTGTTACCAATTAAGTTGATATCTTCCATATTACTCCCCTAGGAATATGCAGGATTGTCGAGTTCGAGGGAATCTTATTATCGATATTTTTGTGCATCAAATCCTATTCTTGAATATATTATGATTATTGTATCTTTAAACTCTCCACGTTGGAGGCATGTACAAATCATTTTACCATTTGTCTTTAATTAATATCCATATGTTCTAAATCAAAGATGAAATAATTTACAACTACCAATTAAAAAGTATTCTAGAAAGATGGGGGGATAATTCTATGGGCATAGGTTTGAGTATGTTACAGTCTTGCTAAAGTAGTTAGTGCTTTTTTGAGATTGCTAGTGTTAATCTTGCTAGTTAGTGCTAATCCATGTCATTAATTTCTTTAGTGTCTAACTTGATTATCTAGAGTAACTCCGTCTTAGTCTTTTCTCTTACTTTCTTAGTTACCCTTTCTTTGTTAACTAGAATTAACTACTTTGGGTTAGATTAGTGTTTCACTTGTTTTGTTTCCTTTCTTGCATGAACCTTAGTGTAATAAAATCAAAACCAACTTTAAACCCTAAAAACCCTAACATCCTATTTAAGAACAAAGATTAACCTAACTTAGTTATAATTCCCCCTCTCTCCATATGGATCAACCCCTCACTTGCCACTCACCTATACTATGATACAAACCCATGCACTTGCGGGTGATATATTCTAGTCTATATGGATGGGTTAGTATAGGGACCATTGTAAATTTGAAAGATCCCAAGTGTATTTTAACCTTAGAGTTGCATATAGTCACAATTCAGTTGATTAGTGTGTGGCCCTAGAAAAATGCACCAAGCGTTATGGCATTGTTGTCGGGACAGAAAGCATCATATCTACCTAGTAGTTGTGGAGTTGACTCTCCCCTTTGGCAATGTCTTTTGCCAATTTACTTGTCTACATTTAAGAAACACACCAAGATTTTTGGCATCATTGTCGGGGATAAAAAGAGCCATAGAACCCTAGTATTTGTGGTGTGACTCTCCCCTTAAGCACTGTCCTTTTCCATTTTTCTTGGTTGCATTTGAGAAACACATCAAGCTTTCTGGCGTCGTTGGTGGGGAGTGACGTGCTAGGCCTTACTAGTTAGTGTAGCTTTGCTCTTCCTAATTTCCTCACCATTTCTATTCTTTATTCTTTGTATTACTTTTGCATCTTGGTTTTCTAACTTGTCATCTTTTGTTTGGTTTTGCCTTGTGCACGTGACAAGCAACCCTTTGAAGTCAAGATGGGAGACCAAGATGCACGATGAAGATATTGGAAGAAATGGTACATCTCATGAAGATTTGTGTGGGGATTCTTCTAATCACTTTGCCAACTCCATGGAGGCTCTTTGTGAAGATGTGAAACTTCTACAATCCTATGGCATCAAGAACAACCAAAGCTCCATGTAGATATCTTACACTTCAGAATGGAGAAATCATCTAAACTGTTCATGGGAGAAACAAGTAGACCAACAACCAAGTGACAACTCCAAGTTTGAAGAAGAAGTTTTTGTGAGGTTAAGAAGCCTTGATGAAGTGAAAAGATACGTCTCCTTTCATGGACAAACCATTGATCGGCTTGAGAAAAGGCTAGACCAAATTTCCATGTCACTTGATTGTCGTGAGGAGGAAAGACTCCCTTCCCAAACCATGGCCAACCCAAACAATGCAAATGGTTATATGGGTTCTCCTCAAGGCATCTATATTCCTCCACAAGGGCAAGTATCTACTTTGCAACAATATCAACCTCCCCCTAACCCTTATGATCCACCACCTCCTCAACCTTCATACAACTTCTAACACACCTCAACCACTCCCAAAACAACCTCCATAGAAACCATCCTACATCCTTCAAAATCCTAATCAACCACACCAAGACCAGCACCTCCAGCACAACCATTACATGCTCCCCCTCCTCCCTAAGAGCAAGTGAATATGGCTTCCATCTTAGGTGTGACAAGGTTGTTGAGAAAATCAACAAGGGAAGAAAGAACTTTTACAAATATCATGATGGAGAACCGTTGTCAGAAAGTCCTTGTGAGAGTGCCAAGTGCACTAGAGATTTTGTTGTACAACCTTCTATTGAGAGTGATAGGGCACTAGCAAATCTGTTGTTCCAACTCCTTTTGAAGCAATGATACCAACTACCCCAATTTTTTATCCAAGAGATCCCGATGTGGTATTTCAAGGTTCTACAGTGTCCAATATGATTGAAACCCCTCTCTTCAATTCTTATGAAGACCCATTCCTCAAAGAAAGCAAAACTATGACATGAAACTTCCAAAGGTCTTAAGGTTGATTAAGGTAAACACCTTATTGATTGACATCATCAAGAAAAAAACCAACTTATGTGAAGTTTCATAAGGATGTGTATACCTTCAAGAAGAAGACAAGAGGGAATCCTCCTAAGGGGGTCATCTCAAATGAGCTAAAAGGTTTCATTGATGATGATTCAGAGTTTGAGATCTATGATGATGACCCTAAAGGGGAGGAAAATGAAGAAAAACACTTGAGAATCTCACATTACCCTTGGGAGGAAGATCAAGTAGCGAAGGAATTTGAGAGGATTTCCTATGATGACTATGGAAAATTTTTGCTTTTGGGCAATGATGCATGGGTTTTTAGTCATTTTCATAGGCATATTTTCATTGATTTTATGTGTTGTTTTGTCATTTATTTGATTGATATTGCATGAAATGTTATTAATGGCCTGTGATATTTAAATGCATCAAATTATATGATTTTTACTGTTTAAGATGATTTAATATTTATCCACGTTCTTGTGCATTTTTAGGTACAATTGAACTTCACAGAGTCAATACTACCAACACCAAAAGTCAGTGGTACCGACTTCACGTCAGTACTTGCCCAGAAAAGAATTGCACAGACTCGATACTACTGACACTCCAAGTTCGTAGTACCAAAATCACGTTAGTAAAGCACAAGGATGAATCACAAAAAGTCGGTGCTACCGAGTTCACAAACTCGGTACTACCGAGATAGCGTCAGTAAGACAATGCTCAGGCAACCTGGAGATTCAGTGCTATCGAGACAAGTTCATAGTATCGACATTGTCAAGAGTCGCAACTACCCTAGTAACTTGGAACTACCAACTATCAAGTCGGTACTACCGAGTCTGTCCAATTTGATAAATCTAAAGATGGTTGTCTAATCCAGCGGTGGACATTATTTCGTACCATAGGTGACTCCTATGACCTAAGGGGAGTTTGGCAAGATGGGAGAGAGCAGCCATATTTGATTGCATGACACCAGAGAGATAGAGAGAGAAGAAGAGAAAGGAAATGAAGACTTCATATGGGATGATTCGAGCACCTCCGGAAGGTGAATCAGCAACCGAAAGATAGTTGATTGCACGCACGACATAGGGGATCATCCAGATCATCTATTCAACATGGGATACTTAGTTTCTCTAATGTTTCCCACACTTTTCTCTTTCTGTAACACCCGTGACCTGGGTTATACTTTAACCCTAGGTGTTTTGATTAAGAAATGTGATTAAATGCTTAATCTCATCTTATGAAAAGTAATTAGGCCTCAAGAGGAACTTATGTTGCAATTCTAGTCCTTTTTGAACATTGTTGAAATCAATGTTTTGTTTGTTTCAGACTAATGTGCAAAATACCCAAGTTGAGGGGTTTAAGTGCAAATTTTGCATGATAATATGTTCCTCATGTATTGAAGCATCATGAGAGTGAAGATGATGCTGAGGTGTGGCTTATGGAAGCCTGAATACCAAGAAAGAGCTGATAGAGCAACGTTTGTGCATTAAAACCTAGTTTTGGTGTAAAGTGCAATTTACCCAAAACCTAGGGTTCAATATGCAAATTACCACTTCAATAAGGTCCTTAATGCTTCTTGGCATCATGTAGAGAAAATAAAATTAGAGGGGCGCCTCATTTGAATTAAGTTGGAGGAGAGAGAATCTTGATATTAAAATAATCAATATTTAATCCTAATTGAAACCCTAATTCGATTTAGGGCAAAAATGAATGTATTAATTAAAGGGCCTTCAACCAAAATTAAAATGGTTGGATTCATATGTGTATGTGAAGTCCTTGAGCTTTGCAAGGACCACGAAAATATCCAAGGGAGTGGATAACTCACACACAATTTTATAAGAAAAAGAAATATCCACTCACATATGGATATTAATATAATATGAATTGAGGTGCTTAATTTGCTTTTATTTAAATCATGGATAATTGAGAGGAATAAGAGGAAAACAAGATAGCCTCGTCCCTAAGGAAGATAAGGGGAAGAGGCGGCCACATTTTTGGGATTAAATGATTTTTTAATAAGGCACTTTCTCTCTCCTTGAATTTCTTATAAAAAGACCCTTTACAAGCCAAATGGAAGGCTTTTCGACCCCACTTCTTCTCCATGCTTGGGAAACGACCAAGGGAGCTTGGGAGGATCAGGTGGACGACCCCCAACCTGTTGGTAAGGTTCTTGATCCATTTCACCTTGATTCCATGGTGGAAATCGAAAATAAATTATGGATTTCTTCCTAATTCGATCTCCTCTTCAATTCTAACCATTCCTTTTCACTCAAACCTTGAGGACGAGTCTTGTAATGGTGAAAGGAGTTGGATCCACCATTTTCTCCGTGTACATGGAGCTTTGGAGCTCAATTGGAGGCGGTTTTTATAACTTGATCCCTTTTTCATTGTTATTCAATCATTAATCTTGCAATTTCAATGATTCCTTCATTATCTTGTTTTATTGCTGGTTGAAAATGGTTATTTCATGAAATCAGAAGTCATTAGAACTTCAGGGACGAATGTATATGATGATGACATCATCTTGGATACTTTTTCCAAAGAAATCATGGTTCATACGGTTTTGAGTTAATTGCTCATGCGGTTTCACCAAACCGTTTGAGAGAAAACGGTTTGAAACCGTTTGGGAGAAAACGGTTTCAAAACCGTTTGAGTGAGTTGACCAAGGGTTGACCGTTTGAGATTACTGTTCCTAATTATGTTGGTTAATGAATCACCAAATTTGATGAGTTAACTCTCAAGGAATCGTGAGTTGAAGGCCAATCAATTAGGCAAACCTAATTGGATTAAGTGCTGATTTTTCAGCTTGATTAATTTAACTTTTTGGGAAAACGGTTTCAAAACGGTTTGAGAGGGTTGACCGTTTGTTATTCCTGTTCCTAATGATGTTGGTTAATAACTCACCAAATTTTATGGATTAGTTCTAAAGAAATCATGAGTTGAAGGCCAATCAATTAGGCAAATCCTAATTGAATTAAGTGCTGATTTTCAACTTGATTTATTTGCCTTTTTGGGCAAACGGTTTCAAAACCATTTGAAAGAGTTGACCAAGGTTTGACCGTTTGATAATCCTGTTCCTAATTATGTTGGTTGATGACCCACCAAATTTTATGGATTAATTCCAAAGGAATCATGAGTTGAAGGCTAATCAATTAGGTAAACCCTAATTGGATTAAGTGTCGATTTTCAACTTGGCTGATTTGACTTTTTGGGTTAATTAGCCCAAACGGTTTCAAAACCGTTTGGGGATTACCCAAATGGTCTCAAGACCATTTGGAGGTCACCCAAGACCGTTTGGAGGTCTAGGGTTGGATATGGTTAAGTGATTGAAGGACAAAAGATATGGTGTTAACCCTAATCGGCTAAGTGCTGATTTTGCATTGGAATGAGTTGATGTTTTGGGTTGATTGACACAAACGGTTTCAAAACCCTCAAGACCGTTTGGAGGTATAGGGTTGGATATGGTTAAGTGATTGAAGGACAAAAGATATGGTGTTAACCCTAATCGGCTAAGTGCTGATTTTGCATTGGAATGAGTTGATGTTTTGGGTTGATTGACCCAAACGGTTTCAAAACCGTTTGGGAATCACGCAAACGGTCTCAAGACCATTTTGGGATCACACAAGACCGTATGGAGGTCTAGAGTTAAGCATGGTTGACCAATTGAAGGACTAAAGGTACCAAATCACTTTGCAATTAAGTGCTGATTTGATGATCAACTCAATAGCTCAAACCCTAATGATTTTTCACTAGAATCCAAGGGTTGGATGAGCCAAACGGTCTCAAGACCGTTTGGAGCTCATCCAGATGGTCTCAAGACCGTTTGGAGGTCACCCAAGACCGTTTGGAGGTCTAGGGGTGAGTATGGTTAAGCAATTGATGATCCAATGATACTAAGTTAAAGTGTAATCAATTGCTGAGTGGTGATCAATCCAATGATCGAAACCCTAATTGGTTGACTTGGATTTTGATGATGTGATGGGAAAATAGTCTTTACCTACTTGGCCAAATGTTCTTCACCTACTTGGGCAAACGATCTTCACCTACTTGGGCAAACGGTCTCAAGCACCACCTTTACCAAACGGTTTCAAACTGTTTGGGGGTCAATTAGTCAAAGTTGATTGTAGATTCAATTGATCAACTCAATTGGATACCTTATGTAATGGAGGTCCAAGGTGATTGAATCTCTCGAGAATAGAGATGATGAATGACTCATTGATCCAATGATGATTAGTAATGATAATCAATGAAGGTACAAAGATTGAAACCCTATTAGTACCTAAGTGATTAGTGCCAATTAAGGGATGAACCCTAATTGCTTATAGAATCAATGACTTGGTACACTATGTCATTCATAGTTGTATGTACTTGATTGAAGGGATGATATGACCTTATCAAGTTGAGATGATGTTAGCATGAATTCATAACATGAATATGATTCATGTGGTGATTAAGGGTATGATCCTTAAGTAAAGATATCATGAAACCCTAATCATGAACATAAACCCTAATTGACAGGGTTATTGAATTCTAACCCTAATTGAGGGCAATTCTAAATGAAACCCTAATCCAGGGTAAGGATGTAGCCCTACTCTAGGGTAATCATAAGTGAAACTCTAATTTAGGGAAAAGAGATGTAAATCCCTAATTGGGATGAATAGTGAATCTCCGGTTATGGATAATTGAATGAAATCCTTATAGAGATGAATAGTAGACCCAAAAAGAAGGGAAACTATGGTGGAAACCCTAGTTGAGGGTGATTCCATGAGAAACCTTAACTAAGTATTAACAGCACATGGCGTACTAATGTTATGTTGTGATAAGAGGCCCTAAGAAAGGTGAAGGCATGTGAGACTCTAATGAGGAGTCATAATATATAAAGCCCTAATCTTGGATAATATGACAATGAATCATAATTCTAATCTTAAGTAAGGGTATAAAGAAACCCTAATGATGAGATAGAAGGAATGGCCTTATAAAGGTGAAACATTTCATGTGGTTGAATATATGCAACCTAATTGTAAGCAATGTCTTTACCATTAGACAAGTCCATATCATTAAAGATAGTTGGACAACTCTAATGTGTGGCCTATGCATTATATGCTATAGGTAAGTGATTAGTGATGGAATGTATTAAGAAGGGAAATACCTTAATACAATATAAGATGGCTAATTCAGGAGAGTCTGAAGTGATGAGAAAGTGATACATCAAAATATGACAGTTATCACATTCAACACCTCAGGGTTTATATGCCTTGATGTTCTCTAAATCCAATATAATTGGGTAAGAAACATATGAAGTGTGTTATGCAACTATTACAATGAAATGTAATGAGTTGTTGCACCTTGATGAGTGTTAATTAATGTACCTTGAGAATGGGGTTAAGCCCAAATGATGTGTATGATGTAATCATACCATGATGAGGATGAGAAATGAACTCATACCTTGAATTGATGATTCATTTAATAAAAAATAATGAGAATAAATAAGTATGATTGAATACTTATGATATCAATCTTTTCTCCTAGATGTGTGGAGCAATGAATTAGGGTTTGATCATTGATAATATAACCTTGAAAACCTAAATGGCTAATAATACAAAACCTTAACCCTAATGATGGGAAGGTTGTATTTCTTTTATTGCATAAGCCTTGTAAGGCATGTTAAATACTTGTCTAACAAGTATAATGATCAATGACCTTGTAAGCCATGTGAATAAGTTGTTGCCTAGTGAGAGGTGACAAGATGTGTAATGTCCTTGTGAGCCATGTGAATAAGTTGTTGCCTAGTGAGAGGTGACAAGATGTGTAATGGCCTGGTGAGCCATGTGAATACTTGCACACAAGTAAAATGAATACCTTGGTCTGAGGATCTAGAGGTAATGGTTATCTATTACAGAGATAACAATGTTATGATCTAAGGGTTTAACTACCCAGATCCAGTAATCATGATGATGATAATGTGAAGGGATGAGAATTCCCAGTAATGTGATAAAGGACTGAGATCCCAAGTATCATGTGTTTTAAAGATTTGAAAAGTATGTGATAGATATATTGTATCTTTCTTTGTAGCATCTGTTATAATAATTCTTGTTTGAAACATGGATGATGCTAAAAGATATGGTAATACACTTAATTAATCAAGTGGAATTTCATCATGTAGTGCCTGAAAAACCACTAGAGGGGGGTGAATAGGGTTTTAAAGTTAATTCAATAATTATTTAACTCAAACAACCAACCACAAGAATATTGGACAAGGGGACAAGGATTTAGAGTGGTTCCAACCTTAGCAAATACTATGGAAGTCAGTCCACTACCCGATTGCTTACCCAACCAGGATTTTGAAAGAATCAAATTTTATTACCTCGCAAGGACTTTACATAAAATTACAATTATTTAATCAAACCCTTCGAACAGCCTTCACCTAGAAGTAGTTGCACCAACCTTGAAGCAGCTTTCTTGAAGTAACTTCAAGCTCCCCCATGAAGTAGCCTTCCTCTTGAAGTAGCTTCCCGTTGCAACAGCCTTCTTGAAGTAGTCCGAAGTCCACCTTCTCCACCGAGAAGAACCTTCTCCAATCCGCAACCTCCAACCCTAGGAGTAGCAAGGAGAATACAAAGGATAAAAGGAACAAGAAGGAAAAATAGAAATTACAATACCACTTTGCAGCTCAAGGCTTGATTTCCTATATCAAGTGTTTTGATCTCCTAACCAATGTATATAGAAGTTTAATTTGCTGTGGATAGGAGATGCTAGCCTATAGGACACGAAATTGGAGCAAGGAGAAGAATAGCCAATGCAAGTGTTTCTCAATTTCTCAAAACAGATTGACAATTGCAAATGTAAGCTCAAGTGTATCACAAGTGTAGATTAGTAAGTTTAGGTGTCCTAAGGCATGTCTATTTATAGAAATGACCTACAAGTGCTTAGGGATGTTCTAGACACTTTCTAGGGGGTTCTAAGTGCTTAACTAGCTGTTAGGTACACTTTAGTTGCTTTAGCAACGACTAGTTAATTAATTATGAAAGTTGCTGTCAGAACTCATCTCCGTCGAGGAATTTTCGACCGAGAGTCCTGCTCGGTTGAGGGTTTGTCGACCGACAGACTCTCTGGAGCAAGTGTATGCAACGTTCATCTCCAACTGCCAACTACCTTGTCAGCTGTGTCTAACGGCTACTTGGGTCTTTCTCAGTCGAGAAGTTTGTCGACCGAGAGTGTCTCGGTCGAGGATTTTGTCGACCGAGATTGACCCTGTTTCAATGTTTCAATTAAAGTACTAAGTGTGTATGTGAGTGTGCATATGTGACACTATCGAAGGGGATGACCTATCTAAGTGTAGTGATTGGCTAGGGAAGATCTAACACTTGATTTACATGATGTCTAAGTACTTGTACATTATATATTTGTACAAGTTTTACAATTGATTACATTCATGAAATTAAAGCAATCTAGCATATAGATCTTCCATAATATTTGTCATCCACCTTATTCCTGCAACACTCAAGTAGCATGTTAGATTGACAAGAATGAAATGTTTGTCATCATCAAAACAAAGGGATTTATCATAATGTCCAATTTAGCCAACAATCTCCCCCTTTTTGAAGATGACAAACAATTCCTAAATATCAAATAAGGAAATATAAAACATGTGAGTTTCATACCTGGAGATTACCTTTTGTAGCCATTCTTGTTTTGCAAGTGAGTGCTGGCCGAGATGTTATGAAACTCATTTTCAATTTTATGTTTTTGATTTTATATTCTTTCTCCCCCTTTGTCATTTCAAAAAGATATCCATTTATACTATGACTTTGTATTTTTCTTTCTTAATATTATGCTTTGCTCCCCCTTAAAGAGATATTCAAGTAAAATCAAGGGATTAATGCACACCAATTAATGCTAAATTTAGCCACAATTTCCCCCTTTTATCCACAATTTATTTCTCAATCATTTGCAAAGGATGTTAAGCCTTGAAATTATATGAGTTCCTTCTAAGTTCATGGCATATGTGTATTGATTTCTCACCCATTTTACAAGGGATGTTAAGCCCTGAAAATGATATGAGAATCCCTTAAGCTTATGATGGATACATATTGATTTCTCATCCATTTTGCAAGGGATGTTAAGCCCTGAAAATGAAATGAGAATCCTTTAATCTTAGAGTACATGAAAAATGTCTCTAACCAAATGCACGTGATGTTAAGCCCTGATTTGTTTAGAGAATTCCTTTAAGAACAAGATATATCATATTTCTGAAATTTGTAGATTACTTCATAACAAAGAGTAAATATACTAAGGTCATAACATGTTTCATCTTTTCTTTATGACGTTCTCAAAATTTTGTAGGCTCCTTCTTAATCTTAAAATCAAGATAGTTTTTGTGAGCTCCTCCTTAATCTTATAATCAAGATGTTTTAAGGATTCTTAGGTCACAATTGATTTTTAAAATATGACCTTTATCAAAAGTATATTTTGAGTCAAGATACCAATATTAGGTACAATAAAATGATGTACAAATAAGCATTTTGTCAAGGCTTGTTTTAGGTCGACCTTGACTTTGACCATAGCGCCCCTTGGTCAAGTTTGATTTCAACCAAGAGGCAATTTCTGCAGAATTTCAAATTAGGATGCATGTATGCCATAAAATTTTACTATTTATGCAAAATGGCCATTTCATATGAGCTGAATGACGATGATCAGGAATATTATTCATCCATAGTTTTTATATAGGGATTAACGATTATTTTAAACAAGCCAATGAAACATAATGAGCATGGCACAATGATTTTGATAGAACAATAGAAGCATTCAATATAATGATAATTTCATGAAATACAATGATTATGATCATTTAGACTAAATATCAATACACATGGTTCCTATATGGATACACCAAGAAATACTTTTAGGAAAGACCATGTGAATAATGATAAAACAGTAATTTCTTTTGATTAAACTCGTCATGATTTTCAGTATTAAACCATTTAGAGGATAAAACAAAATAATTTCATTTAGGTTTATAAGTTTTCAAAAATGGTCTTCAAAATTTATTCTTGTTTTGCATGAAAAATCAGTCATTAATAACAAATTGATAGCAATTAATCATATTCAGCAGATTTATTGCAGACTGGAAATCAGTAACCTTCTCGGTCAATGATTTCTCGAACGACTATTCTCTCGGTCGACAGTTTCTCGACCGACAAGGTTTTTTTACTGTTTTCAGAACTGTTAATTGCTTCCAAGTAAAACAAAATTATGCAAGTTAGAGATCGATTGTGTTGAGATATGACATTTGTATATCAAGAATCAGTTTAGGTCAAATCTCAACTAGTTAAATTTAAGCTTCTAAGTTTTAGGAATCCAAGCTAGATCATCATTCTTTTTCTTATATGGGCATGAAAATGAATAATGTCCAAGACATAGACAAAAGTGACAAGTAATATAATCAACTTCATTTCTTTTTCTAGGAATTGTGTTTTTAGATATAAACATAGTCTGAGTCTTGGATGCTTTAGCTGTTTTAGGGTGATTTTTCTTTGGAGCATATCCTAATCCTCTTCTTCCATTGAAACTAGAAGAAATTTTCAGAATATTATTTAGGATGTCTTTACCTCTTAAGTCATTTAGGTTTCTTTGTAGCTTAGCAATGTCATCCATCTTCTTATGTAAATCCTTCCTTACTTGATCTAAATCAGATAATAGAGAGTTTCTTTCTTTTACAACCTCATTATAATCTAAATGTGAACATAAAGTAGATTGTTTCTGAAGATCATTCACTTGAGTTTGCAAGTTTAACTTTTCTAAGGAAAGAAGATTGCAATTAGCTTCTACAAATTTTAACTTAATATCATAATCTTCATTTGCCTTTTTGAGATTTTCATTTTCAGATGCAAGAGAAAGAAGTTTAACGTTTAAATCATCATTTACTTTATTTGATTTCTTAAGTTTCTTCTTGCACTCAATATATTTCTCATGAGTATCTTGAAGACTAGCAATTAGATCTTCTTTTGGTAGATCAAAAAGACTTACCTCTTCTTCTTCTTCTTCTTCATTTGTTGTAGCAATGAGGCATTATACTTCTTCTTTTCCATCATCACTATCATCACTTGAATCATCCCATGCAGCTTTATATGCTCGTTCTTTCAATTTGTGAGATGATTTCTTCCATTTCTTGAGTTTTGGACAATCACCTTTCATGTGTCCCTTCTTTCCACATTCAAAGCACCTAGAAGAAGAAACACTAGAAGTTTTATTAGTTTTAAAACTTTTATATTGCTTACCATTTACAATGAGAGTTTCTTCTTCACTATCATCTTCACTTGTGTCATGATTGTCCTTGGTTGATGCTTTGAATGCAATGTCCTTCTTTTTCCCTTGTTGAAGTTCACGTTCTCTTCTTTCTTCCTCTTCTAAAGTTGCCTCATGAGCTTCTAGGTTGCCAATGAGTTGTTCCATCTTTAGTCGGGTGAGGTCATTTGCTTCTTCAATGGCCGTCACCTTGGGCTTGTATTTGGGAGGAAGTGATCTAAGGATCTTTGACACCTGATCTTCCTCAATAACAACTTTACCTAAAACATTCAAACCATTTACAATAGAAGAGAATTTTGCATACATTTCACTAATAGATTCATTCGGATCCATACATTAATGTTCAAACTTTTGTTTAAGCATACTAATTTTGGAATTCTTAACTTGAACAGTCCCTTAATAAGCTATGGAAAGTCTATGCCAAATTTCATAGGTTGTTTCAAAGTTTGATATCCTATTAAATTCTTCTACTGAAATTGAACAATAGAGAATACTTACAGCCTTTGCATTCATTTGAGTTGACTTTACCGTATTGGTGTCCCAAGCTGCATATTCCACTTGAGGAAGCTCATAGGGGGTTGACACCATCCTCCATAGATCCCAGCTAATCCCTTGGAAGTAAAATTCCATTCTTCTTTTCCAGTATGTGTAGTTAGTTCCATCAAATACCGGAGGCCTAGCCACAAGTGTCCCTTCAAGGTTGAGGTTGTTGAGGAACCTGTCACCCATTCTTCAAGACTTGGTTAGAGTTCCTTGAAGCTTGCTCTGATACCAATTGTAAAACCACTAGAGGGGGGGGGTGAATAGGGTTTTAAAGTTAATTCAATAATTATTTAACTCAAACAATCAACCACAAGAATATTGGACAAGGGGACAAGGATTTAGAGTGGTTCCAACCTTAGCAAATACTAAGGAAGTCAGTTCACTACCCGGTTGCTTACCCAACCAGGATTTTAAAAGAATCAAATTTTATTACCTCGCAAGGACTTTACATAAAATTACAATTCTTTCATCAAACCCTTCGGACATCCTTCACCTAGAAGTAGTTGCACCAACCTTGAAGCAGCATTCTTGAAGTAACTTCAAGCTCCCCCTTGAAGTAGCCTTCCTCTTGAAGTAGCTTCCCGTTGCAACAACCTTCTTGAAGTAGTCCGAAGTCCACCTTCTCCACCGAGAAGAACCTTCTCCAATCCGCAGCCTCCAACCCTAGGAGTAGCAAGGAGAATACAAAGGATAAAAGGAACAAGAAGGAAAAATAGAAATTACAATACCACTTTGCAGCTCAAGGCTTGATTTCCAATCTGAAAGTTGCTGTCAGAACTCATCTCGGTCGAGGAATTGTCGACTGAGAGTCCTGCTCGGTCGAGGGTTTGTCGACCGACAGACTCTCTAGAGCAAGTGTATGCAACGGTCATCTCCAACTGCCAACTACCTTGTCAGTTATGTCTAACGGCTACTTGGGTCTTTTTCGATAGAGAAGTTTGTCGACCGAGAGTGTCTCGGTCGAGGATTTTGTCGACCGAGATTGACCCTGTTTCAATGTTTCAATTAAAGTGCTAAGTGTGTATGTGAGTGTGCATATGTGACACTATTGAAGGGGATGACCTATCTAAGTGTAGTGATTGGCTAGGGAAGATCTAACGCTTGATTCACATGATGTCTAAGTACTTGTACATTATATATTTGTACAAGTTTTACAATTCATTACATTCATGAAATTAAAGCAATCTAGCATATAGATCTTCCATAATATTTGTCATCCACCTTATTCCTGCAACACTCAAGTAGCACATTAGATTGACAAGAATGAAATGTTTGTCATCATCAAAACTAAGGGATTTATCATAATGTCCAATTTAGCCAATAGTGCCCTGGCCATAGATCCGTCATCGTCAGTAGTTGGTGATGGTGAAACGAGTTTTCCTGTGGGTTAATCCGAAGCGTATATTGTTGAATATGCGAGGTTTCTCCTAGCCGAAAATAGGAGGACTAGAGTGCAATATCGGTTGTAGACTCAAGATGTGTATAAGAGCATGGTGAATAGGCCCATGGCTCAGTGTGAAAGAGCATGAATGTGTTCATGGCTCAGGGAGCACGATGAACTGGCTCGTGGCTCAGCTATACTAGCGCCGAGACCTGTACCAAGGCGGGCTAAAGAAAGGGTAGCCTATGGGAGCTAACCCTGTGACTGAGGTCACTTAAGCAAGAGACTGCGGTCCTACTTGTGGTCTCGCACAGACCGAGACGTGGGAGGTCATGGAGTCCCGCTCTTCCATGGACCTTGTATGGCACCGGCTTTGGGTTTCGCAACCGAAGGTTGTATTTGAGTGGTACGGCTCACCTCCTTAGGGCATAAGTGTGATTGTAAAATGTAATCAGCCATATAGCATGTTTGCTTAAGGATTGAATACGGAGATTCATTGGCTGATGTTGCATTTTCTTTGTGCATTCCTTAATGGATAAATGTTAATTATGTTTCTTTATATTCTCTGCAAGGTAGACAAATGAATTACTTATCTACCATGGGTATATGCAATGACCTCCTTGAGAATGGATATTATCTTATTCTGTTCTATGATGAATAATTATGCCTGATAATGTAAAAGTAACCCCTACTCAGTTTTAATTTAATAAACTGCAATAACAATGTTTTTGGCAGAGAGTTATATCTCTCACCGGGGAAATTTTCAATTGTCTCACCCTTGTGGGAAACATTTTTAGGTATGCATGGGAGGCAAAGCAAACATCCTAGAACAAGGAAAGAGCAACAACAACAGTAATAGTAGGGACAACAATCAGATCTCAGGTGGAGATATTGTTTGTCTAGTCATATAGATAGTAGTCCTATGTGTCGTCTCTGCACTCTCAGGTCCTCAGAGTTTTAAGTCAGTGTCTTATGAATCAATCTGAGGTTTTGGCTTGATGCCTCAAGGTTCGTATACTGTCTGTATATAATGTTTATAAGACAATTGATGTTGTAATCTTTGAGAAGGAATGGTACAGGATGTGTACTTGTGAACCAGGATGAATTTGAAATACTTTGGTTCTTGGTTAAAGAGTTTTCCTGTGAATGGATATCTTTGAAAATTTTTTAAATTTTTAGTGATTTTCAGTAATCCGTTGCAAATAATTTGATTCTGCATTACTTAATCATTTTTTTGCGAGACGGTCACCACACTTTCTCTACCATGTATTCATCAATGAAAACCATGTGGGGCTAAACTCCTTGATTCCTTAGGACCTTGGAGTAGCATGGATATGCATTGTAACTGATTTCCATGTATTAATATCATATTTCTCCCTATTTGCTAGATATAAATCTATGAAGTTGCATTGTTCAGTTTATGTCTGATCAACATTGATAGATATTAGACTCTTAATCATTTTGAGAGAGAGGTTAAGGGTTGGAAAGCATAGATTTACCCATTTATTGAACCCCTTGGGAAAAGTGGAGAATAAACAGGAGGAGAAACCCAGAATTCAATCATATAGCATCTAACTAATCTAACAATTTCTATGGAAATGGGGTTGGCATTAGAATAGGTAGTGAACTACACTACAAGAGTGGGTAGTTCTGACTACAATCTCTTTATCTAGGGATAGGGGTAATGGATATTGGTGTATGGAAAGAATTGCAATGTTATATGTGGTGAAACCACAATCCTAAGGAATTCCCTAAATCTGAGTATCTTAAGTATTAAGTTTGTTTCATTCTATTTTTGCTTCCGTTCAATCAAGCCCATTCAATTACATCGGCCTAGCTGATTAGACCATAGTTAGTAGTAGTCTTCTGGAGAACATTTCCCTGTGTTCGGCTCAGGCCTCAAAAGGGCCTATATTACTTCAATACATTCTTCTTTGACCACTATTGGAACCAAGGGTTCTTTGGAGGGTACCCGCAGCCGCAGTAGATGCCACTGTTTGATCTATCTTTTCATGGGATGTTCCCCCCTCATGACCCCAACATGCCTCAGTCACCTCCATTTTGAGCAAAGGTACCAATGTTCCAACTCTTGAGTGTGAGTATTGACTATGTAGACATAGTCATATTCAAGCTTGGGGGGGTGCTGGAACATCATTCTATCTTAGATTTTATAGTTTTTCTTGCATTTTTCTCTTAGTTGTTTTATTTTTTTTATTAGTTTGAGTTATGCACTTTTAGGATCCACACTTATCTAGTCTAACGTGGAGCAGTAATGTATGGTTGCATTTTTTAATTCATAAGTGTTAGTGCAATGAAATGGTTGTGTCTTCATAGCTTAATTTGTGACATCTTTGTGCATCACCAATTGAGAAAGTTATTGGTTAAGTCAACTCTAGGATATAGATTATGAATGAACATCTAATCAAAATGAGAAACTGAATGAAGATGTTGTTGAGCCTAAGCTGATCAAACCTTTAACGAGATCTTAAATCAAAATCTAAGAAAGAAACCTTAAGATTACCCCATGCATAGGTCATTAAAGAGGGACATATCATAATTCAGTGAAAGGTTTTGTCTCTTAGTTATGTGATTCCATCCATCTTTGCCATCTAATTTTAAATCACCACCTCAAGATGAATGAGTGCTCCAACTTATTTCTTTTGATTGCATTGCATTACACGATAGGTGACATGGTAGACTAGATTTTATCCTTATATGCATTTGAAAAAAAAAAACAAGAGTTTCATTTGTATGCACGACCAATCTTAGTGCATACCATTTTAGTTGCATTGAAATTGCATGTAGATTGAATACATTTCATCACATTCATTCCTTTTTGTCATGTGGATTGTAGTCTCTAATTGTGAAGATTGAAGCTGGGGCATACCTCCATATAAAAAAAAAATGAAGTGAAAGCCCGAGCATAATTCAATCATGCCAAAGACAAGAAAAATTATGGGCTAGAAAAATTTAATCTCAAGATTTTGTATGGAGAAAGTATGTCCTGTAGTCTTCTTGAAGGGATGAACTAATTCACATGATGCATTTATTTGTTTTTGACAATCTCATTTTCTATTATGAGATAGCTTTATACATGCATCATGTGTCAAAAAAAGAAGAAAAAGAGAGAAAAAGTCAGTAGGAATTAGGTCTCATGCATAAAATTCTTTTCACTCATGTAGGTCATCATTCTTTTTGCATAAATAGGTTGGATGCGCTTGTGATTCTTCAATTTCCACCCATCTCATATCATCAATAACTATTATCGGTAGGCCACTCAAATGATTTATCTCCTCATCCATTATTATAAGGAGATCTTCTTCCAAGTAATTGGTAGTTAGGAGAGAGCAATTTAGATTAGGGAATCACATAGTGCACCAAGTGAATGCCTGAATTATTATGATATTAACTGCTTTCTTGATAGTGTTCATTGATCAAAAGGTAGACGTCTTCTATGGAAATATTTGGTCGTTGTAGAGAAGTTATTGGTTCAATGGTCATTGGAGGCCAGTTCAGGGATTGTCCGGTAGAAATGATTAAGAAAAGAGTTCATATGTTGTATACTTTTGATGACTTACATCAAATCAATCCAAGAGTAGTGTTACTCGAGGACAGGCAACATTTAAGCTTAGGGGAGTTTGATTCACCGGTTTTTAATCATTTTCATAGGCATATGTTCTTTGATTTTATGTGTTGTTTTGGCATTTATCTGATTAATAATGCATGAAATTCTATTAATGACATGTGATATTTAAATGCATCAAATTATCTAATTTTTACTATTTAAGATGGTTTCATATTTATCCCAAGTATTTATCCACGTTCTTGTGCATTTTCAGGTACAATTGAACTTCACATAGTCGATACTACTGACACCAAAAGTCAGTGGTACCGAATTCACATCAATACATGCCCAGAAAAGACTCACACAGACTCGATACTACTGACACTCCAAGTCGGTAGTACCAAAATCACGTCAGTAAAACACAAGGATGAATCACAAAAAGTCAGTACTACTGAGTTTTAAACTTGGTACTACCGAGATGGTATCAGTAAGACAATGCTCGGGCAACTTAGAGACTCAATGCTATCAAGACAAGCTGATAGTACTGACATTATCAAGAGTCACGATTACCCTAGGATCTCGATAGTACCAACTACCAAGTTGGTACTACCAAGTCTGCCTGATTTGGCAAATCTGAAGATGGCAGTCTAATCCAACGGTGGACATTATTTCATACTGTAAGTGACTCCTATGACCTAAGGGGAGTTCAGCAAGATAGCAGAGAGCAGCTGTATTTGATTGCACGACACCAGAGAGAGAGATAAGAAGATAAAGGAACCAAAGGATTCATTTGGTATGATCCGAGAACCTCCTAAAGGCGAATTGGTAGTTGGAAGACAGCCGATTGCCCGCATGACATAGGGGATCATCCAGATCAGCTATTCACCAGGTTACTTAGTTTTTCTAATGTTTCCCACATTTCTCTCTTTCTCTACCATGTATTTGTCAATAAAAATCATGCAGGGATAAACCCCTTGATTCCTTAGGACCCGGGAGTAGCTTGGATATGCATTGTAACTGATTGCAATGTATTAATATCATCTTTATCCCTATTTTCTGGATATAAATCTATGAAGTTACATTGCTCTATTTATGTTTGTTCAAATATATAGATTATTAGACTCTTAATCATTTCAGGAGAGATGTTAAGGGTTGGAAAACATGGATTTACCCATTTCATGCACCCCTTGGGAAAGGCAGAGAATAAACATGAGGAGAAACCCAAAGTTCAATCATAAAGCACCTAACTAATCAGCCAATTTCTATGGAAATGGTGTTGGCATTAGAATAGGTAGTGAACTACACTGCGGAAGTGGGTAGTTCTGACTACTGGCTCTTTATCCATGGATAGGGGTAATAGATATTGGTTTATGGAACGAATTGCAATGTTATATGTGGTGAAACCACAATCCTAAGGAATTCCCTAAATCTGAGTAATTTAAGTGTTAAGTTCATTTCAATCTATTTTTGCTTCTATTCAATCAAACCCATTCAATTACACTGGCCTAGCTGATTAGACCATAGTTAGTAGTAGTCTTATGGAGAATGTTTCCCTGTGTTTGACTCGGGCCTCAAAAGGGCCTATATTACTTCGATATGTTCACTTGCGTATAACACACAATAAACATGTGTCGGGAAATAGTTCATTGATGGAGGAACAACAAGACTAGCTGAAAACTCTAAACTTAGAGCTAGTGGGATACAACATGTCAGTTTGAGACTCTTTCTCTCAAAAATCCTTTTCTTGTTATACTTTAGTTTTTCTAATAAATGCACACACACCACTTGATAGTTTTTCTATTTTTGAATCATGTTAGTAGATAGTAAAATGGAGGAAAGATGATGCATGGAGGAGCTAGCCAAGGAGAAGATCAAAATTGAAATGAAAAATAAAGATTACGGAAAAAGCTACATGAAGGAGTCTAACATGACCGTTCCACGCAGAAGAATAGTCGTTTTGCACAGAACGATCGTGGTGGTCCTTCCCTACTCACCTAATTCTATGTTGATCTCTCCCCTCATTTGGGCGTTTGTCTACCATGACTTCATACCCTCTGCCCTACTATTCTAAACCTCTATTTCATGCTACGAACAACATGGTGTAAAAGTTTGGGGTGGTAGGGCGGTAAGCCCTTCCTTTACCTCATTTTTTTAGTACCTTGTTCTAAATTTTTGCCAAGATGATAAAATAGTGTAACAAACTTTTATGCTTGTCCATCCCTACTTTGTGTGATTATTTTACATGCTTTCATACCACGCAGCTAATTATGTGCATTCTTGCATAATTTTTCAAAAAATTTGCTTATCATGCCATGCAATCCACATCGTACGTATATTTTTGGTAATTTTGTGTGTTTGCAGTAGGATTTGCTTGCTTTATGGTTTTTATTTTCTACACGTAGGTATATATGTGATTGAATGCAAGTTGGCACCATTTTGGTCATTTTATCCAAATTTAGAATGTCTTGCCCAATTAGCATGTTTTGACTTGATCTCTACTTATTGAATGAAATTCTTGACATATGATAGATGCATGGTACATTCTTAGGTTCTAGTGCTAAATGGTCTTAATTGTTGATTTTCTACATGTAAATTTATTCTCTCATGCTTGTGAATTATTTTTGTTGAACAGTCGTTTATGTATGCCACAAATGCTTAGGGTTTGTCAATCTCATGATAAAATATGATTTTATTGTTTGCTCAATTATGTGATGTGATGTTATTTGATGAAGTGTTCTACTAATTTTCACGTAGGAGATCTTATGATGAAACCCATACTAGTGACCCTTCATTGACCGACTTTTCTTTCATCATTTCTTACCTCTCTGCCTCATGAAAGGATGCCAAAGTGCACATATTAGCCTTAACCACCCTCCATAAAGGTTGAAGTGGTTAGATCTATAACCCTACACTTCACTCCTACCACCATGTGTCCTAGATACCTCAAGGGAAAAGAAAAAAGTAGAAGAAAAATAAAATGCAAAAAGAAAATAAAGATTCTTATATGTATTAGCATCTGAATAAATAAAAGATGAGTGCTCCTATGTAATAGCACTCCAACCTCTTATCACAACCCTTTCTACTTTTTGCACACCCATTGATCTTGGAAACATCAAACCTAGCTCACTTCACCGATTATTGCAGCCATGTGGGCAACATAGTGTGGTTTGAACAATGAAATTGAATGCATGAAAGTGAAACAATATCCTACTCATATTTGATTATCACCACCATGAAACAGTCTACCTAAATCTACATGAAAGTCATATGGATTGATCATGTATTATATACCCTATATATGAAGTTTTTATGTTCAATACTTAATTCATGATTAGTTTGTGAAAGGGGAGAGAAGAGAGGTGGGATACATGTACTTAGTCACCATTAAGCCCATTTGGTCAGAATCATCTATTGCAATGCATGTATCATTCTTGTTTGTTGAAAAAAAATGAAGAGAGATTAAGTTGAAGCATACTTGAGGACAAGAGTGTTTTAAGTTTGGCGTGGTGATGTAGCCCTAATTTAGGGCTCCATCTTGTATTTTATTGCACTTCAATCACATCTAAATCTATTATATTACATGTTATTTCCTTCAATATGCATATTTCTATTGAATGCACTTATGGACACTTTTTGCGTGTTTTTCAAATACTTGGACCATGCCTTGGATGTACGGGAGAGAAGGAAGGTGTTCTAGGATTCCTCCACCCATGGAGGGGTCTAATGAAGGCCCTAAAACACCCCCAACCTATCCCTAGTTGCTAAGGGTCGAGCTAAAGCAAAGGTGTCCATGGATCTCAAAGAATGAAGTTCAAAGTGCAAGCGAAGGACCCAACACGATTGTGATGACACGACACATCCATGTTGTAAATGTCAAAAATCATAGAGAGATGATAGAATTTGACAAGCTACAACAACTTCCGGAGCATGGCCATGCCATCCAAAACAAGCATGTGAAGAAGACCCCAACATAGATGTGCTAGCAAGAACGGTCGTGCTGACCAGAAGCTGAATGGGCATTCCAAGAAGAATGACCAAGTCCCCAACTCACCCACCACGGTCGTGCTACCCAGTGTAATTGTTCTACCTAGACCCCAACACGGTTGTGCTACCGTCCTTAATTTTACCCATTTCTACTATAACTTTCCCTCCATCCAGCATGGTTGTTCCCTACCACCCTAACTGTTCTACACATATCCCACAACAGCCGTGCTACAACCAAAACCCTACATTTTTCTGTAGTGTTCTACCCAAAATGCCCCCACTTAACCTAGTGCATCCCTACCACCTATATATAAAAATTTGGTGACTGTATCACAACGTTACAACCCCATAACATTCATATCTACCATCCTTAGTGCATTCAAGAGCTCTCACCTACTCCCATCCACCTCCACCTCATTTCCACCTTCCTTCAATCCAAAACCCTAGTTTTCTAGGGTTTTTCCCACTTCCACCACCCATTCCATGCCATCCATCTATCTTGGGAGAAGAAGTGCAAGCTCCAGCAGCTAGGAGGTGAAGAAGGAGGAGTTTTCACAATGTTCTATGACCCACTACTCCTCTTCTCCTTTTTTCCCTTCTTTTACTTATTTTATGTCGAGCTAAGCCCCTTGTGGTTGGATGTTTGGGGTAAAAATGTTACTTTGATACCATTTTGGGGGAATATAACTTGTAAATCTATATTTTCATTCTATGATGATTTCTCTATACTTCTATCTGATTTTCCATGATGCCTCTTGTGGTTTGTGCTTGAAAACATGAATTACTTGTTGTTTTAAGCTTTTAAGCACCCAAGTCTAGGAGAAGATGGCATATGTGAGTCTATCTTAGGATTTGCTCCTAGGTCCTACTACTGGATCCCTAGCTAGCACATCATCTTTCCACACATATATCCCTTCTTATACTCCTAGGTTTGGGATCTAAGTAGCTAGTGTATGAGTGTTTTGTGTAATTGCATAGGGGTTTTCTAAAAGCTAGATGGTGATTAATGTGGGGTGAAATACCCTCACCACTAATCCCAATTCCTACCGTTGTCTTCCAATACACTAAAGATTTCCACCCTAGAAACCTAGACTAGACAAATCTTGTTCGAATCTCACCTACCCCTAAGTTCAATTGAGCCTCGGAAGGCTAGATAGGGTGTGCAAGGGTGTAGTTCCCCATCACACACCCTATTCTATCCATGGCAGACTAATAGTGTAAGGTTATTCTGATGCATTTGGCTAGTTGTTTGGTTTGGCAATCTAGAGTGAATGGCTAGATCTGCATGTTGTATCATCCCCCAACTAGAACCCTAGTACCATCCCCAAAAGGCCCACCTCTCCGTAACTTGCATTAAAACCTCAATTTCTCTCTTAGCTAGTTCATTCTAAATTAGTTGATTGTTTGAATTGCTTTGTTAGTTAATTGCCTTGTTTTGTATGGTTAGGTCTTGCAAAAGTAGTTAGTGATCCTTTGATCTTGCTAGTGTTAATCTTGCTAGTTAGTGCTAATCTAGGTCATTAATTACTTTAATGTCTAACTTGCTTAGCTAAAGTAACTTAGTCTTAGTCTCTTTCTCTTTCTTACTTAGTTACCCTTTCTTTGTTAATAGAAGTAACTTGTTTAGGGTTAAATTAGGGTTTTTCTTGTTTTTCTTCCTTTCTCGCTTTCTTGCATGGACCTTAGTGTAATCAAACCAAAACCAATTTTAAACCCTAAAAACTATAATCTCCCCTTTAGGAACATAGCTTAATCTAACTTAGCTCTAGTTCCCCTTCTCCCTACAGATCGACCCCTCACTTTCCACTTTAATACTATAATACGATCTTGTGCGCTTGTGGGTGATATATTATGGTCTATATGGATGTGTTAGTACAGGGACCATTATAAATTTGAAAATCACAAGTGTTTTTGAACCCTAGGGTTGCATCTAGTCTTCATTCAATTGATTGGCTTATGGCCCTAGGAAAAAAGCACCAAGCTTTCTGGCATCATTGCGGGGACAGAAAGCATCATAACTATCTAGTAGTTGTGGTGTTGACTCTCCCCTTTGGCAATGTCTATTTTCATTTTACTTGTCTGCATCTGAGAAATGCACCAAGCTTTCTGGAACCATTGTTGGGGATTGAAAGCACTATAGATCCCTAGTATTTGTGGTGTGACTCTCCCTTTAAGAATTGTCTTTTTCCTATTTTCTTGGTTGCATTTGAGAAACACATCAAGCTTTTTGGTATTGTTGTTGGGGAGTGAGGCGCTAGGCCAACCTAGTTAGTGTTGGTATGTATGCCTAGAGAGCCAGTCATATGATGATTGTAATGGCATATCTTATAAACTAATTTGATTAATAATAAAGGCAATCTTCTAATTTATTCTATTTTATTTAGTTATGAGATAATGATGTAACATACTAAATGACTAAAGAATTATGTCACTCAATTATGTATGTCTTTAAGTTTAGGACCTGAACAATGAGATCATACAAATGTTAAGAGTATATACATTCTCGTTATGTCCCTAGTCGGATGTTATTGTGGAAGGTTGATAGACAACAATAACATCTAAGATTGGAGTGTGTGTTTGTTGATGAAAAAATCTCATTAGTCATGATATGTGATATTAAAACAAACACATAGATACTTGTTAGATAAGAGTGTATCAGACAGACCCATCTTGAGATTGATACATGGAAACCATGACTGGTAGTTAGAATCATCTCTCATAGTGATGGTGGTGATTGTGGTTCTTAGACCTGAAGTCACTTCACTAATCACATGTTGTTCGGTAAACATTGACATCATCCACTATGACCATGAATAAGGGTTGCCATAAGGTGGTACTCAAGTGCATTGTGACACATGGGGGATGACCATGAGTGATGTAGATGGTAGTTGTCTCTCCTATAATAATTTGATATCCTGGACACTTGATAAGAGAGACTGAGAAATGCATCGCCATGCTCATGTGAGTCAATATGTGATATTGAGCTTACATATATCTCAAACAATTTTCTGTGGTTCAAGGAGCATAGATGGAACATTGAGAGGATGATAATTCTAAGACTCAAGTTCAATCTAGATATCAAAGACAAAAGAAATATACAATCATTATAACATCAACCACAGATTGTAGGTTGAAGTTGTTCTCCAACTTTCTGATTACATGGGTAGCAATAATGTCTTGTTAGATAACACTCATTGCTTGTGATGTCTTAAATTAGTTATGGACATTCACTACCAATGTAACTTGGAACCTATAGGATCACACACATAGGATACACCTAGAATAAGATTTTATTCATGAATGATGTTTAACTTGATTAGTAAAGTGTCTCGGAATTCAATTTAAACAACAATCGTTGAAAATTTGAATGGAATGTGAACCGACTAGTTCACGTGTTGAACTGATTCATTCATGTGTCGGGTCAATTTGAATCGGTATTGGCAATCAAACTCTGAAATTGACCAGTTAACTAGCTGAACTGATCAACTTAGGTGTCTGAACCGTATGATTCATTTTGTGAGATGACCATTTGGTTGATCAATTTGATTGGATCAAGGATTGACTTTGATGTTATGTTGTGCATTAATCGAATATTTATTGTCAATACAATCTAGAATGAGAAACTTGGTGAAACGACAGGTTCAAGAATTGAACCGAGTGGCTCACATGTGAATTGATCGGTTCAACAATGAATTGACTGGTTCAACATTTGCAGGTTCTGAAAAATTCATGAAATTTTGACTCTTCAACTCCCATTCATACTCGAAGCCCTGACCCTGGCCCTCCTATAAATACAGGGGTATTGGGGGCCTTCTAGAGATACAATAATAAGCTCTAACAATTGTTGTCGTCTCTGGTTGTGGTAACTGAGAGAGCCCTAACAAGTCCTACATGTCAAAGGGAGGGATAGCAAGGGAGAGACAACTGGGAGAGCAAGTTGGTGCTAGCACACTGACTAGAAGGGACAACTCCTTCTTGTCTGTTCATCTACAATGATAAGAGTTCTCGGTGGTCTGTGTGGACTACTATAGAGGTGAGGAGGTTTTTGCAACCCACTAGGGGGATGAAGACAACCAATGTTCATGGTGATCAATTAATAAGTCATTGTTGTTGATGTCCAATGTGCAACTTGAAGAAAGTCACCCATCACTACAAGGAATTGTCATTGGGCTTGCTCCACGACCAGGTATAAACCTTGCAATCCTAATTCCCATTACGTAGTTGTTGACGTGATCTACTGATAAAGTGGAATATGGCAAGTAAAAATTTTGTTTTTGTTGCCTTATCTGATTTCATATTTCCCTACAGTGGTATCAGAGCCAAGTCAATTTACTATGCTTTGGGATTTAATCGATATGATCAGATTTCTAATTTTATCATTTGTTTATTGCATATAGTGTGAATACTTAAAATGATTAGTGTGCATATCTGACTAAATACCACATAAGATCCCAACTAAAAATGATTAATGTGCATGTATGATTAAGTACCACATATGATCCCAACTATATATATATATATATATATATATACATATATATATGTATATATGTGTATATATATATATATATGCAATTTACATGTGTTTCCCTAAAATCAGTTTTGATGGTGGATGTTATCATGGTTATGCCCAGTAACCCCTAGATCTTTGTGCTTGGTTAGATGGTTGTTAATCATGTTTTATATTTCAGTTGCATATTGAGCCTCTATCTTCTCTTCCATATGTAAATGTATTAATTATTTCCTTCCTATGCTTCCCTCAAAAGTAACTCGAGGTTTTTTTATTACCATGTAATATAAATAGGATTAGGATAGTTTTAATTCTTGTTATAGCAAAGAAGATGCTCATATACAAATGAATCGTCCATTCCAAAAGATGAGCTGATTGGCTGGAGGACCAAGAAGGACAGATGATAGGAGGAGATGAACCGAATGCTTGGTGGTCCAATCAATTGGTTGGAGGTGTCCAAACGTCGTTTGGACTGGAGACCAGAAAATTGATCTGGCAGACCAACTAACTGGCTCAGAGGCAATTCGATCAGTTCAAGTGTTGAACTGATCAACCCGGATTGGTTCAAACATAGATCTTCATCAACAATAGGGGGTCGTTTGGGTCATGTATTTCATCGGGGTATTGTAATTAGATACACTATTTCAAATCCTAGCGATTATAATTACATGGTTTGGCAATTAATTGATGTAATCCGAGATTGTCGGTATTTGCTTGACTGGTATTTTGACACGGTGAAATGCAGTCTTTAGAATCACGCCATGATCGACGTCATTTTCATTTACCACGACAATCGCGCTTCACGGAACCCGTTTCTATCTTTTCTCCTCACAAAAACTCCTCCTTCCCCCGCCGTTCTTCCGATTGTGCCGCCTCCCATCATCATCTACCTACATCCCTCCCTCCTCTCCTCTCCCACCAGCTCCTCCTACCCCCGCTGTTCCTTATTGATGTGCCGCCTCTTGTCATTTTCTACCTTCGTCCCTCCCTCCTTTCTCCTCACACAAGATCCTCCTACCCCAGACGTTTCTACCTGTTGTGCGGATCAATGTCTACTTCCATCCTCTCTCTTCCCTCCATTGTTGGTCAGTGGTCGCACCTCCTCCTAACCTTCCCCATCCTTCGCGAAGCATAACCGTCCGACTAAGCTTCCTCATAGCTGTCGTCCTGGAAGACATCCACACTCTCGCCGCGTACATCCTGGTGGATGGTGGGTCCGACGGCACGACAACCCAGCGTCAGAAAAGGTCAGCCCAAACAGGTGATTTCAGAACAGTGGCATTCCTTATCATTTCAATTCAGACTCCTAGAACTTACCAATACAGCTGTACTGTTAAATTCTTCATCCAAACGGGACCTAGGTTTCTACATGTGTTGTAGACCTTAAGAGGTAGTAATTCCTTCTGGCTCTAAGGAATTACATTAGTATGGTCATAAACATCGCTCGTGTGTTTAATTGCATATTTTTGCTTGTGGGATATAGCATGTATACGATACATACTATAAATATTTGGTGATTGAATATGTATGTATTTATATAAAAATAAAATCCCTCAATAAATATCAAGTCTAAGATGTTTTCCATAAGCAGCACACATGAAAATCTTGATCGGCCAAGTGTGGGCATGCCTACTGTGATGCTTCATCTATGTCGTGGAAGCGTGATGGTAGATATGTGGGTTTTTCCTAGCAGGATGCATACTCTATCGTGTAGGCTTATGGGTCAGACATAGATCTCCATTTGAGGACCAGAGAAGAAGTAAGCTAGAGTTGTGCAGAGCAAGAGCTTCTACCACAACAGTTGAAATATGTCATCCATGGGCATGTTAGAAAAATAGTGAATCACTATTATGTATCTACCATTGATGAAAACATCATGTATCTTGTATGGATAAGAATATTATGCATAAATTTATGTTTTATTTTAACAAATAAGATCTTATATGGAAATGCCCTATGTCTCATAATCTATACTTGACAGTTGTGGAGACAAATATGCATAAAACATATACTGAATGACTCCGTGACTCAAACAACGAATATCTATGTTATTGTCATCTAAATCATATAAATGAAAATTGCATTTCTAGAATCCATGTTGATGGTTGTCTAGGCTCTTTTGGTTATTGAAGTAATAGATACATACAAGTCTTATTAATTGGGAAAAAGAACAAAAGAAGCTTTTACTAGATGTAGCGAGAGAGCGAGTATTCTATTAGGGATCATACATACTGATGTATATAGACCTTTTAGATAATTCTAGAGGTAGTTAATAGCACCTCATTACATTTTTTTATGTTCTCAGTAGATATGGTAGATTGTTTATAATGAAATACAACTCTAAATCTCTTGAAGTGTTCAAGGAGATCACAAAAGAAGTACATAACCCACCTGGTATAAGTATTCAAACAATTCGATATGATCATTGTGGAAATATTTAACCAAGAGCTTGAAGACCTTCTAGGAGACCATGATAGTGTATCATGATGAACTCCACCTGAAACACAATGATAGTATATAAGTGTGATTATTAATAAATCTAGCTAATCTTACAATTTCCTTTTTGGCACATGCTTTACATTAAAACAATATACCGTCAAAAATGGTTCAAAAGACACCATATGAGATATGGTATGAGAAGGGTCCCGATATGTCCTTTTTAAAGGCAAGGAATGAAAGATTATATAAGAAAATATTTTTTGGAAATCTTTTTTCCACAAATCACATAAATGTTATTTTATTAATACTATTTTTATATTCCAACTTGACAACATAAATGTCTATTGCTAGGATGGTTATATTCCTAAAGGGTATTTAATACCAAGGAATCAGCGGAAGAAAAGTAGAACTCAAAAAGTTCAAGATCAATAAGAAAACATTGAACCTAAAGAGGTACATTAGGAACAAGGAGAATCACAAGTTATTGTGTAATCTCAAGTTCTTATGTAACACAAAGCCTCATAGATCCGGTAGAACATGCCTTGAGTATGAAAGATTATGATATCTTATAACTCAAGAAGGTGATGTGTTGTTCATAGATAATGAACCAACAACCTACCTAGAATCTATTGAGGGACCAAAGTCTGAGAAATGGCTTGAGTCCATGAGATCTAATATGGAGTCCATGTAAACCAACAAGGTATGACCGTGGTGGATCCACCTGAAGGGGTAAGACCCATAAGGTGCAATTGGCTCTTCAAGTAGAAGACCGACATGGATGGTAGTTGTTATGACCCACTTCTAAATTAATCAGTAAACCCCTTGATTAGTGTTGGGTATCTTATTAAATATCATGGTTAATCAAGATGAGCTAATATGTGAATCAATAGTTAAGATTGAAACAACTGAGGTAATTAATGATAATGGCAATGATGATTGTTAGGTTAATTAAGTTGAGTTAAGTACTCACTATTGCAATTAGTGATTTGACTAGTTGTGACAAGATCCTAATTGTTATTTTGTGCTTCGAGGTTGTAGAGAATTTCGTGATTGATAGTTTGCAAAAAAAGAATCACTCTAATCAGACATTCGAAGCTAAAGATATGGCAGTTTCAAGGTTTTTGGACCTGGCTGCAATTTTTCTAGTAATTGATTTTTTTTAATTTCCCTTGGGGGTCGGTTACCCCGTTCCTTTATCTTCATCTCGAACGAATTGAATAGAATAGGACACAGAAGTAGCGGCGCCCCAAACCTTTCTGCCCGATCGCAGCAGTTAGAGGGGGAAATTGGGGGCGATTTCTTGGGCTTCACACCTCCGACCAGCAGCAACCTGCCTCACCTTCTTCTTCCTCCTCCATTTCCTTCCTCATCCTTGCACTAGTACGGTGCTCACCTACACCCCTTCCAACTAGCGGTGGCTTCCTACTGCAGCAGCAGCTGCGTGCCAGCGGCAGTAGCAATGGACGGTGAGGCAGCCGATTTTGGAGCTTGAGAAGATCGTCTCTGCTGCATCTCGCTCCTCTGCCATCTCTCCATCTCCAACCTCGCCCCTATCCGCAGCCCTAGCAAGGGCGTCGGCCTACCTGCAGACATGGTGTTGTGCAGCAGCACGACCTGCAATGCCTGATTGGCGGGCTAGCAGAGGAAGGGCAGGTGTCTTGGCCCCTTGGCGTCAGCCAGCGGCCAGTAGCGCATCGTCGACGTTCTTCTTCACCTCAAGCACCAAGGAATGACACCCAAGCAGTAGGGTCGACGCTCCCAACCAGAGAAGCAACAACAACTATTGTTCGAAGAAGCAGCTAGGCCACTCAGTGGGGCCCAACAACAGGGGATTTCTATTTCTGCACAGGGTTGCACGGGGTGCAAATCAGTTGCACGGGGTGCAAAGTTGCAGAAAAACAGAACAAAAGTGTTTCTGCCCAGATTGCATGGGGTGCAAATCAGTTGCACGGGGTGAAAAGTTGCAGAAAATAGAACAGAAGTGTTTCTGCCCAGATTGCACGGGGTGCAAATCAGTTGCACGGCGTGCAAAGTTGCAGAAAAGCAGAATTAGGCGTGTTTGTGGACGTTTTCGGTGTATACGAACACACCGAATTGGGTGAGTATTATCTCACTTATTTATCAAGGTTTAACTCGTTTAATCGTAGATATTGTGTATATGAAAATGTTGTTTATGTGTATATGTGGGTAATAGAGATTACCTGGATGCCGAGCATAGTTAGCATCCCTAGACTTTTAATTTGCATAGTTCAAATGAAATGAAATGATTAGTAATATAAATGTGCATGCCTTACGAGTAATTTCAGTAAGATGCGAATAATTGTGATAAAGTATTTCAGATTGAGTATTCTTTTCAATACAATATATTTGAATGTTCAGTAATATGAAATCAGTATAGAGACGTGGAATAGATATGAAATCTATTTACAGTGAACGAATCTGTTTGCATGAAAGCATAGCTGAGTTATGAGTTATTGCGATATAAGTGAATAGCTGTTGCACTATATATAGAAATGTTATGAAAGTTGAATTTCTAGTTTACGCTAGTGAATTGCAGAATTACAGTATATTCCAATAGTCGAATATGTGAGAGAGAGACACAATGTTATAAGAGTTTTCTTGTTATAATAAAATGTGTTAGACTTAGATGCCCTGACACAGTAGAACCCCTTTTGGAGGTCTGTGCCTTAGGGGTGAAATGACCTACCTAGCGTGTGTCTAGATGGTCGGTGGCTCGTGTTCAACAATAATCCGTGCGTGTGTCATGGTGGCACGAGGACAGAGAGGTAGTGTTCAACAATAATCCGTGCGTGTGTCACGGTGGCACCGGAAGTAAATAGGGGTTATTCAACAATAATCTGTGCGTGTGTCACAGTGGTAACCCAGACTCTCCGCCTGTGTGCTCAGGTTAGAGGAGGAGTCTAGAGTACACTCTTTGAGAGTGCAGAGAGGCCGTGTGAGCCTGAGAGTCCTGACGCAGACCAGGACAGCAGTCAGACTTAGCATTTCCCGGGTGTGTCGCTAAGTCTTGTACGGTGGGTTCGTAGTTCGCTACGAGACTTTATATGCATAGTACACTGCATATGATCAGGGCATAAGTTAAAAGATGATCACTTAGAATTAAGATAGATTAATATGAAACTTGTGTATGTTCAGATTTAGAATTTATAATACTTGTTCTTTAAATGTTCAATATACTTTTCTGCAATAATTACACTATTTAATTAGAACTTCTCAGTTTGTTATTTTATTCACATATTCCTGTTAAATGTAAAATATGGAGTTATCTGATGATGGCTAAGTGAAATATTATTCACTGAGCGAGTAGGCTCATTCCTCTACTCAAACATTTTCAGGTCAGCGACAAAATCCAGGAATCAGAAGGATCTTTTCATCCTAACGCTTAATCTGTAGAAGGTATATGTAGTTAGTTTAGATAGATAGTGGTCTCTTAGTCCTTTCCCCTCGGTCCTTGGGACATGTTGTGGGTGTGAGAGAGTATGTATGGCGAATGTGTAAATGATGTAAATTAACTGTTATGTTTACTTTCTGTTAAACAATGTTACATGTTGTAAACTTTGTTTATGTTCTCTAGCCAGTTTAATTGAAATGCTTCCGCAATAGTTTATTATGTTTTAGTTTACAACAATAATCCGGATAACATTACGAGGTTTTAAAAAGGAAAAGTTCTCAGTGATTTGTTTATGTGATAATCCCTCTATCGCGCCCTAATCTCGTGATTAGTGGTTAGTGTGAGATCGGGGTGTGACATCTTGGTATCAGAGCATAGGTTGAGTATATGACTACTCTAAGTCAAGGTCAGGGGACGATAAGAGACCAATAGGATTAGGACTTAAATGTCTTCCTTCTAACTGCAATTTTCTAATAGGAAGTGTTCTGTTATACTATTGCAGATGGCAGGAAGATGATGTGGTCACGAGAACCAAGTAGAGAGCTTAGGTTGAGTCGTTAAGAATCATTAGGATTAAAAGATAGAATTATAAGAGAGATACATAAGAAGTGATGTGTTTATAGCTCTGGGATGTCTGAGTGTTTAGATACCCTGGCCAGGTGTCTGAATACTTAGATTGACCAGTATCAAGCTACTCTGTCTATTCTTCTCTGGATGCCCTGGCCAGGTATGTAGAGGAAGGATAGGCTAGAGACAAGCCCTAGAAATCTTAGGGTTAAGAAATCGGAAATTAATACAGGAATAAGAGATTAAGCATAGGATGTGATGCAACTCTTGCCTTATATTGCTTATTTGTTTCGAAATCACTAGAAATGCTCTTATATGTATGAATTTAGATTTTCAGTTTATAGAATAAATATGATTCTTTTATATTGTTGTGTGTCATGAAGTGATTTAGTTATTGTTTATATTCTTTGTATTAAGTATACCAGAAGTTATGTTTAAATGAGTTTGCCCTAAGCGGATATTCTTTCCACATGTTCGAAATTAATAGGAGTTGGTTAATCCTGAGTAGCTCTTGGCTTCAGGACTACAGGTTCGGCCTGGTCCGGCTGGAAGGATGCGTTACTGAGATCTAATGACTCCTATTAACGATATAATAAAAGTAGATTCTGGATAATTTAGACCTGAATCATAGTAAGAATGTACATATGTTAAGATGTTGAGATATAAGGGAAAGATTAGAGCAGCTAAGAAGTAGCTGGAACTGATATCGGAGACCCAACATTGGGACCTCATATGAGCAATCCTTAATTAGAAATAAAGGAACACAATAAGGTTCAGATTAAATTTAATGATAAGGTGAGAAATACCCTTAATGGTACTAATCAATAATGCATAACAAATGCATGGATCCAATACATGATTAGTAAACCCTAGTGAGGGTGTATCATTGTGAAACCCTAGTTGAGGGTGTATCATTGCGATTGTTTATAGGCAACTTTATAATAAAGGTATGCCTTAAACTAAGATAAGTCCATATCATGTGAGATAGCTGGACAATTCTAATGTGTGGCCTATGCATTATATGCTAAGGGTGAGTATTCTGTGATGGAATGCATTAAGAGGGGAAATACCTTAATACAAGATAAAGTTGGTTAACTCAAGAGGGTCTGAATTAATGAGAAATGGGGAACCCTAACCCTAATTTGGGGAAAAGGGAATGATAAGCCCTGTTTGATAGTGAACCCTAATTCTTGGTTAAGGAATGGTGGTGTTACTATTATATCACATGATGTGATGAATATCTTGTATGACTGTTATCATGCCTAATAACCATGCAGGTATGATGAGATGATGAATATAGCCAAGTTTGGGCTGTGACATTTATATAATAAATGATTGATTGGCTTTTTGTGTGTTGATGTTGTTGTTTCTTAATAAAAGTAATAATGTGTACGGATTTTATGAGCCATGTGAATAAGTTGTTGCCTAGTGAGAGGTGACAAGATATGAATGGCCTTGTGAGCCATGTGTGATGCTTGGGTAACAAGTATCATGTTTATTTGTAGCATTTGTGTTAATAAGTTATGCTAGAGAACTTGGTTGATGTTACATTTCTTTTATATATCTATAGTTCATTGATGATTATTCATATCTGTTGTATTCATTACAAGTGGATGGATGAACTTATGAGATCTAAAGTTTGATTTCAAACTAAGGAAGCAAAGTCACACCACAATAATGCTATGTTACTAATAAGGACCAAACCCTAGAATGTTTAGAGTTGAAGTAGTTCAAGGGATGTCGCTAGTGATTTGACCTTGAATACTAGTATCTTTATAAAACAAGATCATACGCTTTGCACTATGAAAGGTAACCTAGCACTAATAAAATCCAGGGTTTAAAGTTAGCTAATCTGGAAGGTAGATACACAATATGAAAATGACTCGGAGAAAAGAGTAAGATATAATTTTGAAATAAATTCTTACAGTAGTAATAATAAGTAGTAGCATAGAATGAGGAGTACTACGCAATACATGATCTGAAGTTAGTTGTTATAGTTCATGCTCTTATGACACAGCGTCACTATCTTTATGATGTGATGATATATTATCATCCTGGAAAGGTGAATGTAGTAGGTGATGCCCTCAGCAGGAAGTTAAGTTCAACAACTGATGCATTCTCTATGGCATGTTTCGAGAGAGACATGATAGTAGAAATGTGAAAGTTGAACTTAGACTTAAGGGTGACATAACATAGTGGTTTGATTGCATAGATGCAAGTCAAGCCTACTTTTTATGATCAGATCAAGGAACTACAGTAGGGTGACAGTGGGTTGCAGCAGATCGTACATGACATGAAAGGGGGAAAAGACCAGAGTTTAGGTTTTCAGTTGATGGATTGTTGTATTAGCATGACAGGTTGCATGTACCTCGAGATAATAATTTGGAAGAATAGATTCTTGAGGAAGCACATGCATCGATGTATGCCATGTATCCAGGTAACACTAAGATGTACATGAATCTCAAAGAGTTGTACTGGTGACCTGATATGACAAAGGATGTAGCTGAGTATGTGACTAGGTGCAATGTGTGTCAGCAGGTTAAGACTGAGCATCAGAAACCCACAGGTACTTTGCAATCTTTTTCCTATACTAGAATGGAAATGGGAACGTATCACAATGGATTTTGTGATAGGGTTGCCCAGGACACCTAGAGGTTGTGACTCGATATGAGTGATTGTGGATAGACTAATTAAGTATGCTCACTATCTTCATATTAAGTCAACCTTTGATGTCTCGATATTTGGCTAAGATATATGTGGATGAGATAGTTAGGTTGCTTGGTATCTCAGTTTAAATTATATCTGATAGAGATCCTAAGTTCACATCCAGGTTTTGGAATCAGTTGCATCGTGCTTTGGGCACAAAGTTAAGATTTAATACAACTTCTTACCCACAAATAGATAGTCAGTCAGGGAGGACCATTAAAACTCATGAGGACATGCAGAGAGTAGTTGAAAGCTACACAGGATAGGCAAAAGAGTTATGCGGAGAAGAGGCGTTAATGTCTTGAGTTTGAGGTTGGTGATGAAGTATACTTGAAAGTTTCACCATGGAAAGGAGTGCTGAGACTCGGTAAGAGAGGCAAACTGACTCCTAGGTTTATGGGCTCGTATCCTATCATTGAGAGGATTGGACCTGTAGCCTATAGGTTAGAATTGCCATCTGAATTTTCTAATCTGCATGATGTGTTTCATGTATCTATGTTGAAGAAGTGTTACCCTGGTCCAGAGAAGATAGTGGACCCAGAACCTACACTACTCAGATAAAATGTGTCCTATGTTGAAGGACCAGTACAGATAGTTGAGCGGAGGATCAAGAAACTCAAGAATCATGAGATACCATTAGTGAAAGTTTTGTAGAGAAATCATAACCCAAAGGAAGCTAAGTGGGAGCTTGAGTCTGAGATGCGTAACAAGTTTCTTTTTCTCTTTTGGGAATTTCAGGACGAAATTCTTATAAGGGAGGGAGATTGTTATGACCCACTTCTAAATTAATCAGTAAACACCTTGATTAGTGTTGGGTATCTTATTAAATATCATGGTTAATCAAGATGAGCTAATATGTGAATCAATAGTTAAGATTGAAACAACTGAGGTAATTAATGATAATGGCAATGATGATTGTTAGGTTAATTAAGTTGAGTTAAGTACTCACTATTGCAATTAGTGATTTGACTAGTTGTGACAAGATCCTAATTGTGATTTTGTGCTTCGAGGTTGTAGAGAATTTCGTGATTGATAGTTTGCAAAAAAAGAATCACTCTAATCAGACATTCGAGGCTAAAGATATGGCAGTTTCAAGGTTTTTGGACCTGGCTGCAATTTTTCTAGTAATTGATTTTTTTTTTATTTCCCTTGGGGGTCGGTTACCCCGTTCCTTTATCTTCATCTCGAAAGAATTGAATAGAATAGGACACAGCAGTAGCGGCGCCCCAAACCTTTCTGCCCGATCGCAGCAGCCAGAGGGGGAAATCGGGGGCGATTTCTTGGGCTTCACACCTCCGACCAGCAGCAACCTGCCTCGCCTTCTTCTTCCTCCTCCATTTCCTTCCTCATCCTTGCCCTAGTACGGTGCTCACCTACACCCCTTCCAACTAGCGGGGGCTTCCTACTGCAGCAGCAGCTGCGTGCCAGCGGCAGTAGCAATGGACGGTGAGGCAGCCGATTTTGGAGCTTGAGAAGATCATCTCTGCTGCATCTCGCTCCTCTGCCATCTCTCCATCTCCAACCTCGCCCCTATCCGCAGCCCTAGCAAGGGCGTCGGCCTACCTGCAGGCATGGTGTTGTGCAGCAGAACGACCTGCAATGCCTGATTGGCGGGCTAGCAGAGGAAGGGCAGGTGTCTTGGCCCCTTGGCGTCGGCCAGCGGCCAGTAGCGCATCATCGACGTTCTTCTTCACCTCAAGCACCAAGGAATGACACCCAAGCAGTAGGGTCGACGCTCCCAACCAGAGAAGCAACAACAACTATTGTTCGAAGCAGCAGCTACGCCACTCAGTGGGGCCCAGCAACAAGGGATTTCTATTTCTGCACAGGGTTGCACGGGGTGCAGATCAGTTGCACGGGGTGCAAAGTTGCAGAAAAAAGAACATAAGTGTTTCTGCCCAGATTGCACGGGGTGCAAATCAGTTGCACGTGGTGCAAAGTTGCAGAAAATAGAACAGAAGTGTTTCTGCCCAGATTGCACGGGGTGCAAATTAGTTGCACGGCGTGCAAAGTTGCAGAAAAGCAGAATTAGGCGTGTTTGTGGACGTTTTCGGTGTATACGAACACAACGAATTGGGTGAGTATTATCTCACTTATTTATCAAGGTTTAACTCGTTTAATCGTAGATATTGTGTATATGAAAATGTTGTTTATGTGTATATGTGGGTAATAGAGATTACCCGGATGCCGAGCATAGTTAGCATCCCTAGACTTTTAATTTGCATAGTTCAAATGAAATGAAATGATTAGTAATATAAATGTGCATGCCTTACGAGTAATTTTAGTAAGATGTGAATAATTGTGATAAAGTATTTCAGATTGAGTATTCTTTTCAATACAATATATTTGAATGTTCAGTAATATGAAATCAGTATAGAGACGTGGAATAGATATGAAATCTATTTACAGTGAAGGAATCTGTTTGCATGAAAGCATAGCTGAGTTATGAGTTATTGCGATATAAGTGAATAGCTGTTGCACTATATATAGAAATGTTATGAAATTTGAATTTCTAGTTTCAGCTAGTGAATTGCAGAATTACAGTATATTCCAGTAGTCGAATATGTGAGAGAGAGACACAATGTTATAAGAGTTTTCTTGTTATAATAAAATGTGTTAGACTTAGATGCCCTGACACCGTAGAACCCCTTTTGGAGGTCTGTGCCTTAGGGGTGAAATGACCTACCTAGTGTGTGTCTAGATGGTCGGTGGCTCGTGTTCAACAATAATCCGTGCGTGTGTCACGGTGGCACGAGGACAGAGAGGCAGTGTTCAACAATAATCCGTGTGTGTGTCACGGTGGCACTGGAAGTAAATAGGGGTTATTCAACAATAATTTGTGCGTGTGTCACAGTGGTAACCCAGACTCTCCGCCTGTGTGCTCAGGTTAGAGGAGGAGTCTAGAGTACACTCTTTGAGAGTGCAGAGAGGCCGTGTGAGCCTGAGAGTCCTGACGCAGACCAGGACAACAGTCAGACTTAGCATTTCCCGGGTGTGTCGCTAAGTCTTGTACGGTGGGTTCGTAGTTCGCTACGAGACTTTATATGCAAAGTACACTGCATATGATCAGGGCATAAGTTAAAAGATGATCACTTCGAATTAAGATAGATTAATATGAAACTTGTGTATGTTCAGATTTAGAATTTATAATACTTGTTCTTTAAATGTTCAGTATACTTTTCTGCAATAATTGCACTGTTTAATTAGAACTGCTCAGTTTGTTATTTTATTCACATATTCCTGTTAAATGTAAAATATGGAGTTATCCGATGATGGCTAACTGAAATATTATTCACTGAGCGAGTAGGCTCATTCCTCTACTCAAACATTTTTAGGTCAGCGAAAAATTCCAGGAATCAGAAGGATCTTTTCATCCTAACGCTTAATTTGTAGAAGGTATATGTAGTTAGTTTAGATAGATAGTGGTCTCTTAGTCCTTTCCCCTCGGTCCTTGGGACATGGTGTGGGTGTGAGAGAGTATGTATGGCGAATGTGTAAATGATGTAAATTAACTGTTATGTTTACTTTCTGTTAAACAATGTTACATGTTGTAAACTCTGTTTATGTTCTCTAGCCAGTTTAATTGAAATGCTTCCGCAATAGTTTATTATGTTTTAGTTTACAACAATAATCCGGATAACATTACGAGGTTTTAAAAAGGAAAAGTTCTCAGTGATTTGTTTATGTGATAACCCCTCCATCGCACCCTAATCTCGTGATTAGTGGTTAGTCTGAGATCGGGGTGTGACAGTAGTGTACAAACCTATAGGGTAGATTGGTTGCTAAAGATTTCAAACAAGTTCAAAATGTTGAATGTGACAAAATCTTTTCACCAGTTGCCATGGTTAAATCCATCAAGATAATGCTTTCCATTGCAGTTTATTATGACTCTGAAATTTGGCATATGGATGTTAAAATTGCATTCCTTATAGGGAAAAATTATGAGGATGTGTACTTGGCACAACCAAAATGTTTTCTAAATCCAGTTATTGCAAATAAAGTCTATAAGTTACAAGGGTCAGTCCATGGATTGAAGCAAGCATCTTAGAGCTAAAACCTTTGATTTGGCAAGATAGTCAAAGAGTTTGACTTTAGTCAAAATGAAGATGAAATATGTGATTACAAGAGTTGAGTGGGGGCATATTTATATTCCACATAATCACGGGGAATAACATCCTTATCTTGCAAATATTAAAACATGGTTGGGAAGCACCTTCTCTATGAAGGGATTAGGAGAAGCATCATGTATATTAAGAATTAGGATATATAGAGATAGATCTAGACAACTTCTTGACCTAAGTGAGAGAACATGTATTAGATAGATGCTTAAGAGTTCAACTGGAGTACTCAATGAGAGAAAATGTGTCCATGTCTCATGGAATTAGCCTCTCAAGATCATAGTATCCTAGTTCTTTTGAAGAACAAGAATACATATATATGATGCAAATTGCATTTGCAATATTATGTACTCATCCCATTGTCTCACATGTATTGGACATGATGAGTGGATATCAGTCAGATCCCAGTGAAAGTCACTGGACTGCTATAAAGAGCATCCTTCAGTACTTGAGCAGCACTAAAAGGATTAGTTCCGTAAGTTATGGTAATAAGGAAGAGTTGGGTGTGAAGGGTTACACCAAAGCAAGCTTCCAATTAACAAAAAAAATTAACGAGAGCAATCTAAATTTGTGTTTGACCTTAAAATAAAACTCTAAGCTAGAAAACATTCCAGCAAGATACAATTGTTTAATTCAACAATAGAAGCCAAATACCTTGATGTTTTGAAAACAACAGAGGATATTGTATGTATCAGGAATTTAATGTAGATGAACTTATGTGAGGTTCCAACCATTGATGACAAATTCAAAATACTGTGACAACAATGGAGCTACTGGATAGGCTAGGAATATCAGATAGCATACTACGACAATTCCATCTCACGCAAGAAGTCATACAATGAGGAGATGTGAAAACTTGCAAAATACCGACTAGAAGCAAATGTTTCTAACCCACTATATAAGCAATTGCATAGCAGTAACATGATGGACACATTGAAGATCACCTGGAATAAGATTCATAAGTGATTGTCTCTGATTTCTCTGATACCATGTTCTAATGGCTTTATTGTTTATTACACCCAGAGAGTCAATCATACAATTATTGTAGTGGGGCATTAGATATCTGATTTGATAATTATAAAGGTGATTTCATATACTATGTTTGTGTCAATCATGAGACGATGACACATACATAGTAGATGTTTGAAGAATAATGTTACATGATGACATATGTCTTCAGGTTGAGGACCTAAATAATGAGATCATATGTATGATAAGAATACATCTTGTTATGTCCCTAGTTGGATATTACAATGGAAGAAAAATAAACAATAATAATACATAATAATAGAGTGTGTGTTGACTGATGTCAAAGTTTCATTAGTCATGATATGGGATATCAAGTCAAACACATAGATACATGTTAGAGAACAATGTATTGGATATACCCACCTTGAGAGTGATCTATAGATACCATGGAATTGTAGTCAAAATCAACTTTCATAGTGATAGTAGAGATTGTGGTTCTTAGACCTGAAGTCACTACACTCATCACATGCCATTCAATGATCATCCAACGTGACCATGAATAAGGGTTGCCATAAAGGTGATGCTCAGGTGTGTTCTGATACATGGGGATTGAGTGTGAGTGATGTAGATGGGATTTGCCTCCTAAATGAGATTGATATCCTAACCACTTGATAAGTGAGACTACGAGACATATGGCCATACACATGTGACTCATAATGTGATATGTGAGCTCACATGCATTTCAAAGAGTCTTCTCTAGTGTAAGAAATATGGATTAACCTTTAAGAGGATGAAAATTCCATGCTTGCAGTTCAATCTGGATATCAGAGACAAAGGAACTATACGATTGCTATAATGCTAATCACAGATTGTAGGTTGAAGTTGTTCTCCAAATTTTCAATTACTTGGGTAGCAATGATGTCTTGCTAGATATCACTCATTGCTTGTGATGTCATAACTTATTTATGGGCATTCACTACCAACATAACTGTTGGAAATATGACATTAGATAGGAAGTGGAAACAAAATTTTTTTGACATATTTCTCATTAACCAGTAGATCACGTTAATAACTATGAAATGGGAAGGATGGCTTCAAAAAGATATACTTGGTCCTGGAGCAAGTCTGGTGACAATCCTCATTGATGTAGATACACACAATATCTCGGATGGTGTCTATGCAACTCATTAGTCACACTGGGACTCGTCTAACTACTCCTCCATAGACAATAGACTCAGACAACTGCTACAGTGGCCCCTCAAATCTCACCACAAACTACGAGTTGATGTTGTCTTCCTAGCAATAGCCAAATGAATCCTGCCTCTAGAGTAGTCCACACGGACCCACTATAACTCATGTTGTCCTACCAGAAAGGAAGGAGTTGTCCCTTGCATTGGTGTACTAGTCACCAACTTGCTCTCCCACAACAATGATCCTTTGTTGTTTCTCTCCCTTGGCTATCCCTCCCTAGTTGGCTAGGACTTGCCTAGGCTCTCATGGTTACCACAACCAGAGAGGACAACAATTGTCAGAGAAACTAATTCTCAATTGTCTATGTAGTAGTTGTGTTCTGGGAAGCCCCCAATACCCCTCCATATATAAAAGGGGTTAGGGTCAGGGTTCCCAGTCGCCAACCAATACGAGACTAAAGCGGGAGTGGAAAGGACTGCAAGATCTCGAATTTTCACAATATTTTTGGAAGTTTCACAACAGGTGTGAGCCAAAACGGTCATCTTATAAACTGAGATGATCATCTTGTAAACCAAAACGGTTGTCTCACACGTGAGATGATTGTTTTGCACTTTCTAATTTTGCACATATGTTGGAAATTCAATTCCAATTAGTACTCAACTTGATGTCGACACCAATCCTTGATGCAAAAAAATTGCACCCTTGAGATGGTTGTTTGGTGTATCTGAGATGGGCATCTTGCACCATGCCAGAGAGCTATTTTGAAAAAGTGAGACATGCATCTTGTAGCCCAGGTTAGACAAAATTCTAACTAATGTACAATATAATCAACCTAACACTCCAAACAACAGTCTCAACACTTGAACTGATCGTTTGGCAGTCTATTCTGCTGATCTGTTGCATGAATTGAAATATTTAAATACTTTAGTAATCAATCCAATTATCATTCAAGATCAAACTCCTCTTCTAGATGAGTTCCTATGTGTGCTACCCTATAGATCCCATATCACGTTGTCAATGAATGTCCATAACTAGCTTATGACATCACAAGCAATGAGAAGTGCCTAGTCGCACATCGTTGCTACCCAAATAAATGGAAAGTTGGGGAGAAATTTCAACCTACAATATGTGTATTGTGTTATAATGTTTGTATAGTTCCTTTGCTACTGATATCTAGATTGAAATAGAGGCATGGAACAATCATCCTCATTATTATAATCTTGTTTCATGAACCAGAGCAGACTTTGTGAGATATATGTAAGCTCAATATCACATATCGACTCACATGTGTATGGTCATACTTTTTTTAGTATCACTAATCAAGAGGCCTTTGGATATCATACTCATGTAGGAGGAACAAATCCTATCACTATCACTCATAGTCAGTCCTCATGCGTCAAAGTCACCCAATCATCACTGTTATAACAACCCATGTTTTAGGACTGCGTTTGATGATGTCAAAGTGCACCCAACAACATGTGATTAGTGCAATGATTTTAGGTCTAAGAACCAAAAATGCCACCATCACCGTGGGAGATGACTATGACTTCCATAATGATGGCTTCCATTTGTCAGCCTCACAGAGGGTCTATTTTATACATTGTTCTCTAACATGTATCTATGTAGCTTGGTTTGATATTGCCATATCATGACTAATAAGACTATGTCATCAACAAACTCACACTCTGATATTATGTGTGATTGTATACTATGTACCTTCCACAATAACAACCGATCAGGGATATAATGAGAATGTATATACTCTTAACAGCTATTTGATCTAATTGTTCAGGTCCTCAACCTAAAGACATACATTGAGTAATATAATTCTCTAGACATTTATTATGTTAATTCATTATCTCATAAATAAATTGGATACTTGCCTTAATTATTATCAAATTAGGTATCTACTTCCACATCCCAATTATCATATGATTTCTCTCTAGGCATACATACCAACAAACTCCCACTTGCACTTAGAGCCAATCACCCACATATCTTATCCCGAGTGACTTATCATAACCATCATGTTTCTGCTGCGTAAGTGCTTCTATAGCGGGTTAAGCAACATTCGCTTCAAGTCAATATTTGTCATTTTTTACATCTCTTTATTGTATGACTACTCGTATGAGATGGAAATGTCGTATATGATATCCGTGATTTCCAACCTAACTAGTAGCTCCATTGTTGTCATCAGTATTTCTACTATGTCATCAATGGTTGGAACCTCACACAAGTTCACCCATATGAACTTCATGATCCATACAATATCCTCTATTGTTCTCATAACACAGAGATACTCAGATTCTTTTGTAGATTTGAGCAACTATTTTTATCTTATAACCCTTTCTAGCTTACAATTAACGTCAAACATAAATTTAGATTGCAATCATTTTGTCAGTTGGGAAGATTGCATGGGTGTAACCCTTTACATCCAACTCTTCCTTATCATCATAACCAAGGAACCAATCCTTTAAGTGCTTCTCAAGCACCTAAGGATGTTATTTATGGTATTCCAGTGGCTCTCACTGGTATCTGACATATACTCTCTCGGCATGTCCAATACATACAACATTGCAAGGCAGGTATATATATGTCTTCTCATCATGTCAAATACATATGAGATGACTGGATATCCTCTCATCCTATCCAATACATACGAGATAACTGAATATCATCTCGTCATGTCTAATACCAATGAGATAATATAATAAGTACATAACATTACATTCAAGATAGATCCAATTGTGAATGCAAATGTCATCTATCCATGTGTTCCTATTCTTCACAAGAATTGGGACACTATGCTCATGAGAGACTAACTCCATGGAACATGGACACATTTTCTCTCATTGAGTCTTACATGATGAACCCTTTAACATCCTATCAATGTATGTGCTATTACTTAGGTCAAGAAGCTTTCCAGATCTATCTCTATAGACCTTGATCCCTATCTCATAGGATGCTTAACCTAAAACCTTCATATATAAGGTTCTTTCCTTATTACTAGGTTTTAACATTTATTTGATAAGGTTGTTATTCTACATCATTATGTGGAATATAAATATGCTCCCACTAAATCTTTTGTAATCACATATTCCACCTTCATTTTGACTCAAGTCAAATCCTTTGACTGTCTTGTCAAATAGAAGATTCTAGCCCTGAGATGATTGCTTCAATCTACAGATTAACTTTTGTAGCTTATAGAATATATTTGCATTAATGGATTTATAAAACTAGTAGGTTGTGTCTCATACAATCCTCTCAATTATTCCAATTAAGGAATGTGGCTTAACATCCATATGCCAAATTTCACAATCATACTACGTTGCAACAAGAAGCATGATCCAGATGGATTTAACCATGGTAACTGGTGAAAGACTTCATCATGTTTAACACTAGTCTGAAACTCTTTTCCACCAATTTACCTTTCATGTTGGTCTTCTTACAAAACCCAATGCACCCTATGCGTTTTACCCCTTTAGGTGGATCCACTAAGGTCATACATTGTTGGTTACACGGAATCCATCATTGATCTTTGGCCTCAAGCCATTTCTTAGATTCAGATCCCTCAATAGTTTCTAGGTAGGTTGTTGACTCATCACTATGATCAACTTACTACATTCTTGAGTTATAAGACATTATAATCTTTCAAACTCAATGTGTGGTCTACTAGAACTATGAATTCTATGTGTTACATAAGGAACTTCAGATTCCACAACAACTTGTGATTCTCCTTGTTCCTATGGTACCTCTTTAGGTTCTATGTTTTCTTATTTGTCTCCAACATTTTGAGTTCTACTTTTACTCCCACTGATTCCTTTCGAACTAATTTCCATTTAGGGATTCAACCATGCTAGCAACAAATTTGTTTTCGGGCTATGGTGTGTTTCCCACCACGGCTACACACTAGCCAACTAGAGGCAGATAGATGCAACCCTAAGGGAGGACACACGTGGATCTTTTGAAATTTATATTAACCCTAACACAGTTGATCACAATACCAAATAGGTCACCTGCAAGCATACGAGGTACTATTGTAGCATAGGTGAAGGGGAAGCATATGGGTTGATCCTCAGGGACAAAGGGGGCACTAGAGCTAGGCTAGCATTGGTTACGTTCCTATTGCAGAGATTAGGGTTGAAGGGTTTAAAAAGGATTTGGTTGTTTGTTAAACTAGGTGAACAAGAAAGTAAAGGCAATTATGAAATCTAAATTATCACATCCCTAAATTATCCTAAGCAAGCAAGCCTAATGAACTAGATTAAGCAACTAGCAGAGAAGGAGAAAAGGTTGAATACACTACACTAGTAGAGCAATTAGCAACTAAGAACTAGGTTAATCATAAGAGAGAGAGCAAAAACCTAAGTTAGCACTAAAGAGCAAGACTGACAAATCAACTAGATTGAGCACAAGTAGTTAAACTAGATTAGCATGAACAAGCTAAGAAACCAAGTGGGTGTTAAGCAATGAGATTAGGTAGGTGGGACGTTTGGGGATGTGGTTTGATATTAGTTGGGGGGGTCTCACCATAGCAAGCAATCATCATAATTCTATCTAGATTGTCAAACCAAACAACAAGGCAAGTGCTATTAGAATGTACCCCATACTACTAGTCGAAGAACTAGGGTTAGGTGTAATTATATTAAGACTTGTCAATTCTAGGTCTGTAAGGTAAGTGGTATTAGGATAATTGAGAGACAAGGGTAGAAATGAGAGTAGATATGAGGGTTTTTCACCTCATGCCACTAGCCATCCAACCTTTAGAAAGCTCTAGGAAATTGCACTAATCACACTTACACTAACCACTTAGATCTCACACTCACTTGTAGAAGGAGGGATGTGTATGTAGGAACAAAGGGAGCTAGCTAGGAATCCACTAATTGGACCTAGGAGCCATTCCTAAGATTGGCCACATACACTCAAATTCCTCCCGAAGTTAAGTGTCATCAAACATCTTAAAGCAAGCAATCCATGTTATAAGCAGAAACCACATGCAATAAAATAGGACATGAGATAGAAGCAAGAAGCAATCATCATACATAGAAATTATGTTAATTACAAGCTATTTTCCCCCAACTTGGTATCAAAGTCACATTTTAACCCCAAACTGCCCACCACAAGGGGCTTAGCTAGACATGATAAAGGAAATAGCAAAATAAAGGGGAAGAAGGGGGTAGAACTCCATGAAGCTTGAAGTAGAAGACTCCTTCTTCAACTCCTAGCAGCTTGGGGACGTCCTTCCTCCTTTAATGGTGCAAATGAGCATGAGAATATGGGGGATTATGGAGGAAAACCTAGAGAACTAGGTTTCCAAGGTGGAAATGAGGTGGAAATGGTAGATGGAGAGAATAAATGCAAGGTGGAGTGTAATGAATGCTCAAGGGATGAGTAGGGGGGAGTAGCAGCATCTAGGGGGTCTAACCTCCATGTGTCACCTGCCACCTATGTATATATAGGTGGTGGGGAAGCACTAGAGTAAATGGGGTAGTTTAGGAAAATTAATGTAAGAAATGGGTAGGGTAGGTTGGTTACCACAGGCTTGTTGATGTACCACGACCATGGTGAGGGTAGTAGGGAACGGTCTTGGGGGAGTGGCCATGGTCAAGTTGTAAAATAAGGGTGACAAGGCTAAGTATAGGTGGTGGCTATGGCCGTGGCGGGATGCCACAGTCATGTTGGGTAAGTGGCACCACGGCCGTGGTGGTGTACCACAGCCATTTTGGAGGAGGAAGTCTTGATCGTGGGGGGTAGCATGGGAATTTTCTCTTCAGTTGGCCATGACCGTGATAAGTGGCCACGGCCATGGTATCTTCAATGGGTCACGGCCATGATGATGGCCATGACCATGGTGAGTTTGCTGTAAAACCCCTGATATCCCTGTTGATTCTTCATGAAAAAGGCACGATCAGTGGCCACGGGGCCACGACCGTGGTGTCTTCAATGTGCCACGACTGTGCTGATGGCCACAACCGTGGTGAGTTTGGTGGAGCATCCTAACATCTTAGTTGATTCTTGACAATAATTAACATGACCCATGGCCATGGGGCCATGGACGTGTTGGGATCCCCAGTGGCTAAATGAACTTCAATTTACACCATCCATGGACTTCTTTGCTTGATGTCAAACCTTGGCTGGTAGGGGTAGGTTGAGGGAGCTTTGGGGCCTTCTTTGGACCCCTCCATGCATGGAAGAACCCTAGAACTCCTTCCTTCTCTCTCATCCATCCAAAGCATGCTCCAAGTTCCTGAAAATAGTGCAAAGAATGTCCATAAGTGCATTTTATAGTAATACACATATTGAGGGATTTAACTTGCATTTTACTGTGTTTAGATGTGAATAAAGTACAAAATGGCACAAGATGGAGCCCTAAAATAGGGCTGCATCAGGATGGAATATAAGCAGTATATTAACAAGATAACATTCATGTGATTTATTGACAAAGCCTTTTAAGAAATTATTTTCTAATACAAGCTTTCAATCTTGATTACTACAAAGACTCATCGGGATACTTCCCATGCCATATCTCATATGGTGTCTTTTGAACCAATTTACATGATACATTGTTTTAGTGTAAAGCGTGTGCCAAGAGAAATTATAAGATCAACTAGATTTTATTGATAATCTTACCATGAGTTAACAGGGTGTGCTACCTTCTTTCTGACACATCAATATTGTTACAACCCCAATTTTGGGTTTATATGGTTGGAAATGTAATTTCCCCAATAATGTGTGATTTTGTAATTTGTATGATTTAAGTAAATTGATTGGTTTCCTTTGATAAATAGCATCCTGTGATTGGTTTTGTGGGCCTTGTTGGCTATTGGACCCAATAATAAGAAAAAGGAAATAAAAAGGAAAAAGAGTCAATTAGTAAAAGAATAACTAAGATAATGAGAAAAGAAAGATGTGGAAGCATCTAAAAGGCTAAGAATTATCCTTCAATGAGGGATCCCGTATCTTTAGGATTTCTTGGGTTCCAAGGAGTCCAAGTTGCAAAGATAATAGGAGAAGAAAGAAATAAAATCAAATAAAGTATTATTAAGAAGGAAAGTTGAGATAGTGATGAAAATATAAGAAATATGTGGAAATATGTGTGATTGACTTATCATGAATGATATTTTGAATCCATAAGGTTTCTATAAGGAAAAAGAATACAAATAAAGAGGATAAAAGAATAAGAGAGAGAAAATATGCATAAAATATGCTTTAATAAGTGATAACTTGCTTATGAAGAAAAGTCTCTCATACTTTCGAGTCTGAGTCCCAAATTTTGTACACACGTAGATTAAGTCATTATGGACTTTCCCTTAAAATTTGGGATAAATTGTATACATGATTTAAGAGATATTATTTTTGGAAATTTCCCAAAGTGGATAGGAATACATTGATGTCACGATTTTAATTGAATTAGAATTCCTTTTATCAGCCTTTTTTAGTGCGTGCTTTCTGGACCACTGGATATTTGATCCAATGCTTCAAAGTTGTCTTCTACCCTGGACCGAGAAAGGAAACAAGAGCACAACTTTAAGGGTGTTCCTACTCGATTCTCTCGTGAACCAATCTGTGTGCAAAGAAGGAAATCCCTTTTGTGGATTCACAAGGTAGAAACGAACCAAAACATCCTAAATTTTTGTGACTTTGGAGGATAATTGACAGAAACCCCAAACTTGATCTCAACAGAAGCTGAGGCCTACAAGCCAGACCTATAAAAGGGGGGCCAAAGACCCCTCTGCAAGAGCATAAAGTTGTTCTCTAGACACTATGTGGTCTCAAACTCCGTCTTCTGGCTTCAATTTCCTTTCTGGTCTTGACCCCCACAGTTAATCGTGACCAACAGCCTCACCAGAGATCATCCCTTCCACCACGATGACTCAAATCACCACCAAAGAATTGGAAGGTGTCACAAAGTTTGCCAGAGCGGGGTGAAGGTAGAGGGCCTTTTTCCCGCTGGAGGGAGGGACCGGATCGCGGGATCAACTGTTTGGTTGACCACCTATTCGCGTGAGAAGGAGACGTGCATGCGGAAGAAGGAGACTCTAGGTCAATTGACTACTTTTCCCCTTGACATGCGTTCAAGATGTAGGGGCATGAAGGTCTTTTGCCATTTAAAAGCTGGCCAAACTATGGAATTATGAAAAACAAGTTTTGCTTATGTGTCAAGCCGCCATTGGCCAAAAGGTAATTATCTCGTGAAATTCATATCTAATAATTGGTAAATCAGATGGAGACTATATATATATATATATATATATATATATATATATATATATATATATATATATATATGAAACATGATCAGGAGAATGCAAGGAACCCATAAAATGAAGCCTAATTCTGCATGAAATTCAAAAAGTATGTAAAGATGCTATCTTTAATGGTTTAATTAATGAAAAATCCTAATCTTTGATGATTAATGAATTGGGAAGGTTATATGGATGTTTATAGTGGAAATTAACTTGTTGTTAATAAAGGGAAGATTTAGAACTAAAAAGATGATCATTATGCATAATTAGATTAATTTAGGGTTCCATGTACATGAATATGTAATAATGGGCTTAGAAACCCTAATTTTAGTAACTATGTCTTTTAATGGTTTTAATTGTGCAAATCCATGAATAAGACAGAGATATGATGTACTAAAGACAATTTGAGTATAAAAGATCCTTAATGTGGATAATTTGAGTAATAAGGGTTTTTATGAGTAGAAAAGTTGTTTTAGGGTTTGTTGACCTAAAAAGGATAAAGTGTGAGAAATTGATCTAAGAAACCCTAGTGAATACTAATGAGACTTAGAAACCTTAGAAATGTGTCCCAAGTCAATAAAGAGTTGTTTGGATGTGATGGTAACAACTAGGTGTTATACATGTTTTCAGGATCAATGTTTGCTTGCTTGATTGGACATCTAGTTGGATTTGGATATGTTGCTTCTTTGAGACTCCAAATCAGGTATGTGGTTATGCTTATGGTTAAATCGCTTTAGTTTCTCAATGATTTTCGTGGTTTTTTCGGTTGCTTGTCAAATAAAACCATGTGGTCCCAAGACCGTCCATGCGGTCCCAAAACCGTTTGGATCCATGCGGTCCCAAGACCGTTTGGAACCATGCAGTCCCAAGATCGTTTGGATCCATGCGGTCCCAAGACCGTTTGAAGCCATGCGGTCCCAAGACCGTTTGGGTCCATGCGGTCCCAAGACCGTTTGGGTCCATGCGGTCCCAAGACCGTTTGAGCCCATGCGGTCTCAAGACCGTTTGAGCTCATGTGGTCTCAAGACCGTTTGGGCTCATGCGGTCTCAAGACCGTTTGGGTCCATGCTGCCCCAAGACCATTTGGGTTCATGCGGTCTCAAGACCATCTGTACCCATGCGATTTCGAAGACCGTCTGCCGCAAGCGCAAAGACCGATTGAAGAACATAAGCCGCGCATTCACGCTGAGACCGAGACTGACCTCAAGATCGATCGACGCAAACCGTTTGACACCAAAATGGTCTCCAAACTATTTGGCACCAAACGGTCTCCAAACCGTTTGACACCAAACGGTCTCCAGACCGTTTGGAGTGGATATTTCCAGCAACTTATCCAAACCGTTTGGGATCAGATCTAAACCTGTAAATAGACCCCCAGGGTCCTCATTTGGAGGGATCGGATCTAGACGCCGACTGGCTGCTAGAGCACCACTCCGATCAAGTTCCACTCCACCTAATGCTAGTGTTGCATCCAAGGAGGCCAAGAAGAGAAGGAAGACGGAGCAAGGAGTGCATCTTCTTCACCGGGCTGCGACCACTCTCTGCATCGAGCTCATGGCGGATCTCTCTTTCTCTCTCATCCTTCTTGTATCTCATATCATGAGCAAGTAGTCCACTTTCGCTGGGGTGCGGGGACTAGCCCCGCTGCCCATGCAAACCATGTTCTTTTGTTAAACTTTCCATGGCAATGTATATAACTCTTCTTTTTGTCATTTATCGTTAAGCTCGTAGGTAGTTATGTGCTTGTTTTCATCCTTGTGCTCCCTATGTTGCGAGAACTTCAATGCATGGGTATGAACGTCGTTTAGCAAGTTAGACTCCTTGACGAGAACTTCTGATGGGATTCCTTGAGGTCGTAAGTGTATGATCCGTGAGGGGACGAGCCATCTAGCCTTCGGTGACGCTTTTGTGCGCCTAACGCCCGTATGGGGGGTTCATAACCTTAGTTGGATTTTGTATCTTCTTGTTAATCGTCGATGTTTACTTGTACTATAATTGCTTATGTGCTTATCGGTTGACGCGGCTGACTCCTTGACGAGAACTTCCGATGGGATTCCTTGAGGTTGTAAGTGTATGATCCGCGAGGGGATGAGCCATCTAGCCTTCAGTGATGCTTTTGTGCGCCTAACACCTGTATGGGGGGTTCACAGCCTTAGTTGGATGTTGTATCTTCAGAGTCGTAAGACATGTGATCCGGATGGTGACGAGACATCTGATGCCTATGGTGATGCTTATGAAAACCTAACGCCCGTATGGGGGGTTCCGCAGCAGCTCTACTTGGAGTGTTATATCTTTCCTGGATTGATTGCAAAGGAGTATGTTTGTGTGTGTAGCGGTGGTAAAACCCTGTACCATCCCAGTGATTCCACACTACTGATCTAAACCTATCTTTAATTCCGCTTTTATTTTCCTGCAATTAGTTTAAACAAACCAAAATCAACCTATTGTTCTAAATATTAGTTTTACTTGAGCTAGATCCAGCTGACAAAGATTCTTAAAAACGTTGTCCTTTGGGTTCGATCCTCAACTATACTGCGATAAGACTCATCCTCTTGCGGGTGGTATTATTGCACTTGGTTTAGGTAAAAGCTCGGGGATTTCGACCCCGAGTGAATTTGTTAGTGCATTCAAAATGCCACGTCAAATTCTGGCGCCGTTGTCGGGGACAACGGAATCAATCAGTCTAATCTAGTTCTTTTAAGACTAATCTAGGATTTTTCTTTTCTTTTTGAGATAATCGCTTATCTGCTTGAATTTGATTTTTCTCTGTGGATCTCATTTTCAAATCTTTCCAATTTTCAGGTGCTCTATAATGCATAGTGCATGCACCGTTCAGATAGTCACGGACTCACCGCAAGCTTTGATCCCGAAATTGATAGAACCTTCCATCATCAGATTAGAGAGAATCAAGCTAGGATGGCGCATGCAGAAGAAGTAGCCCGAAGAGTGGCTCAAGCCATCAATGCGCAAAGAGAGAGGCTCATGCAAGAGGTCGGAGCTGCGGTTCAACAGGAAATCTTAGCAACACAAGCAGCAGCATAGGCAGCCGAACTACAAAATGATCTTAGAGAGTTCTCCATCCCAAAAGATGTGAATGTCTATCACCCAGTGCAGCCTCCTCCCATCAAGGCTGCCAACTTCGAGATTAGAGCCCATTGGATCACATTGCTTTAAAACAACCCTTTCTATGGCAAACAAGCGGAAGACAGCCAAGGTCATCTTCTGAGATTCATCGACTTATGTGCTATGACAAAGCAAAATGGGTTCTCCGATGATGCCATTCGACTCCGTCTTTTCAAGTATTCTCTTGTTGATAGAGCCATTAGTTGGTACAATTCACTACAGAGTGAAGTGCCTATCACCACCTAGGAGCAGCTCTAAAATGCATTTCTGGAAAAGTTCTACCCCCCATCTCTTACATATAAAATCAGGGGTCGAATAACGAATTTCACTCAAGTACCTGGAGAAACCCTCGTTGAAGCATGGGATAGGTATAAGGAGCTCCTACGTAAATGCCCACACCATGAAATTCCAAAGAATCAACTCATAGAAATCTTCTATAGGGGTGTGGAGGATGATGTTAAGATGTTTCTAGATTCCTCATCTGGAGGAAACTTCATGCGTCAAAGCTACGACAGTGCATGGAGAGTCGTCACCCTGGGAGAAAAAAATCAAGCCAACTGGGGCAGATCTGTAAGAAAAGGAGTCTTGAAGGTAGCTATGGCTGAAGCTATCCCTGAGTACAAGTCTATTGCAGAAACCTTAAAGGTCTTAGTTGCAAAGCAGGATCATATAGAATCATCCCTTGCTGTGATTGGAAGAGGACATTCACCCACTAGGCAACAAGAACAGGTCAAGTCCACCTCTCTGTTCTGCGAAGCATGCAAAAGCAAAGATCATTCCACTCTATCATGCAATGTTCTCTACAACGTTGTTCTAAGCAATGCTTGTGGGAAAGGAGATAATTGCCAGATGGAAAATCTAAATGCTATCAACACCATCCCTGGGCAGAACTATTACAATCCCAATCAAAATAGGAATCACCCAGGCTTCCAATATGGAAACCCTTCAGGAGCTATGAACTCGCATCAATTCGATCCCAACAATCAACCGAGAGGTCCATCTGGATTCTAGTTTAACCAACAACAGAACTTCAGGAATCAAGGAAATTTCAAAGGAAACTTTCAGAACAGAAACTACAATAATTATCAGAACAACCCTCAGTATCAAAACCTAAACCAGCAAGGACAAACAGGAGCCATCCCTGATGACAAGCTATCCACTATTGAAAAGATGTTACAAACTCAGCAAACTATGATAGCTAACTAGCAGGCTCAGTAGAAAGCTATTGAGACTCAACTAGCTCAACTTGCTGCTAGCATAAAGCCACCGACTGGAGTCTTTGCCGGCCAACCTGAAAACAATCTGAAACATCCTGAACAGTTGAAGGTTGTCAACACCAGATCAGGGAAAGATTATTCCAATCCCCCAGTAAAGACACCTATAGTTATTGCTGACGAATATGAACCTGTGACGGTCCAAAACTTGACAACACCAGAATTGCAACCAAAGGAAGATAAGACTGACAAGGAAGGTCCTGAAAAATATGTTGATGAAGAAGCTAAAACAACGGAGACGGATATTCCTATATATAAGCCTCGTATACCCTTCCCATCCTGCCTAAGGCAAACTAAGCTTGATACGAGATTCATCAAGTTCAAAGAGGCCATGAAGAAACTCCATGTTGATATACCTTTCTTAGACACTCTTGTCGAGATACCAACCTGGACTAAGTATCTAAAGTCGCTTCTCACTAAGAAGTACATAACTGAAGAGTATGAAACTATAAAACTGGCTACAACCACATCTGATATCATACTGAGCAAGATGCCAAAGAAATAGAAAGACCCAGGATCATTTGGAATTTCATGTCACATTGGTGACTCATCATGCAAGAAAGGACTGGCAGATCTTGGGGCAAGTATTTCTATTATGCCATTCAGTCTGTGCAAGAGATTGGGGTTTGCAGAATTGCTTTCTACCGCTATGACCATTCAACTTGCAGACAATTCCATAAAAAGATCGTTAGAAATCCTCAAAGATATCCCAGTTAAGGTCGACAAGGATGCATATGTTCCATGTGATTTCATCATTATGGATATAAAAGAAGACACCAGATACCCTCTTATCTTTGGTTGTCCGTTCCTCGCCACTGCAAGAGCTCTTATTGATGTTGAGGCAGGTACCTTACTGCTCAGGCTAGGGACAGAGACCCTATAATTCAAAGTTTTCAAAAGTATGAGAAGACCAAGTATACAGGAAGAAGTCTATCTTATTGATTACGTTGAGCAATTGTCACAATTGACTCAAGAATATGATGAATCATACGACCCCTTGGAAATTGCTTTATCTGACCTACTGGTCAATGTACCTATAGACAAACAAGCAGAGGACTGCATCGAACCCCTCGAAGAAGATACTAACACAACTCATGAAAAACTCAAGACTACTGAAACTATGGAAGAAAGAAGCGAAAAACTTGAAGCTCCCGAAATGAAGCCCCTACCCGAAGGGCTAAAGTACATGTTTTTGGACGACCTCAAAGTTTGTCCAATGATCATAAATTCTGATTTAACAACTGAACAAGAAGAGAAACTTCTGGAGGAATTAAGGGAAAGAAAGAAAGCAATAGGCTACAAAATGAGCGACCTCACAGGGGTCAGTCAAGCTCTGTGTATGCATAAGATCCCTATGACGGAAGATCACAAGCCGACTATCCAACATCAGAGGAAGTTGAATCCAAATATGAAAGAGGTTTTCCGTCGCGAGATCATCAAACTCCTCACAGCTGGAATAATCTATCCGATATCAGATTCGCCATGGGTGAGCCCAGTACACGTGGTGCCAAAGAAAGGTGGAACAACTGTTATGAGGAATGAAAACAATGAACTCATCCCCACTTGAACAGTCACCGGGTGGCGGATGTGTATTGATTATAGAAAATTAAACAAGGCGACTCGAAGAGATCATTTTCCCATGCCCTTCCTTGACCAAGTTTTAGAAAGGCTGGCCCACCAAGAATATTTCTGTTACCTCGACGGTTACTCTGGATTCTATCAGATTCCCATACATCCAGATGATCAAGAGAAAACGACTTTCACCTGTCCCTTTAGAACATACGCGTTTAAGAGAATGCCATTTGGTCTCTGTAATGCTCCCGCAACTTTTCAACGTTGCATGGCTGCAATTTTCACGGGGCTTACTGAAACTGTTATGGAGGTCTTCATGGATGACTTCTCTGTGTATGGAGACTCATTCAATTCTTGTCTTAAGCATCTCTCAATGGTTCTCAAACATTGTGAAGAAGCACATATGGTGCTAAATTGGGATAAATGCCACTTCATGGTAAGGGAAGGCATTGTCCTGGGCCATAGGGTTAGAAGTAGAGGAATTGAAGTTGATAAAGCCAAGATTGAAGTGATATATAAATTGGCTATTCCCACGAATGTGAAAGAAGTTTGCGCCTTCCTTGGTCATGCTGGATTCTATAGAAGATTCATAAGAGATTTCTCCAAGATAACTAAGCCAATAACCAACCTGCTTCTAAAAGATGTTGATTTTAATTTCAATAAAGAATGTGTCAAAAGCTTCGAAACGCTGAAGAAGGCCCTTACCACTACCCCCATCATTAGAGCTCCTGACTGGGACCATCCTTTCGAAATCATGTGCGATGCCAGTGATTACGCGGTGGGTGCCATCTTAGGGCAATACATAGAAAAGAAACATTATGTGATCTACTATGTATCGAAAACCCTCGACGAAGCTCAAAGCAATTACGCTACTACTGAGAAAGAACTTCTAGCAGTTATATATGCTTTCAATAAGTTTAGGTCATACCTTATCGGTTCGAAAGTCATTGTCTACACATACCATGCTGCTATTTGTTACCTTGTGGCAAAGAAAGATGCTAAACCAAGGCTGATACGATGGATCCTCTTACTACAGGAATTTGATTTGGAGATAAGAGATAAAAAAGGAACAGAAAATGTTGTAGCAGATCACCTCAGTCACATCCACACTCTGGATGCTGAGAAGATTCCGATCAATGATTCCCTACCAGATGATCAACTAATGAGGGTTAAGGAAATTATACCATGGTACTCTGATTTCGTAAACTATCTTGCTGCTGGAGTCATCCACCCCCAATGCACCGGGAATGCACTGAAGAAATTTATGCACGATGTGAAGCATTATTACTAGGATGAACCATATCTCTTTAAACTCTGCGCGGACGGATTGTATAGACCTTGTATCGCCGAAGAAGAAGCTCAATCTATTCTGGAACAATGCCACTCAGGACCCGTAGGTGGGCATATGAGCTCTAAAAAGACTGCCTTAAAGGTTTTGCAATGTGGATTCTTCTGGCCAACCTTATCCAAAGACTCTTACGATTTTGTCCTATCTTGTAATAAATGTCAAATATCTGGCAATATAACCAAAAGAGACGAGATGCCACTGAATCTATGGCAAGAAGTCAAGATATTCGACGTCTGGGGAGTGGACTATATGGGTCCATTCCCTTCTTCTAATGGATTCTCATACATCCTAGTGACGGTGGACTACGTCTCCAAATGGGTTGAAGCTATACCAACCGTCACTAGTGATTCAAAACCCGTCATCAAATTATTCAAAGATGTCATATTCCCATGGTTTGGATTACTGTGAACCGTGATATCTGACGGAGGCTCCCACTTCATTGAAAGAAGCTTTGAAGCTTTATTAAGAAAATATGGTGTCTCGCACAAGGTAGCTTCACCCTACCATCCACAAACTAGTGGACAGGTAGAGGTCTCTAACCGACAACTAAAAGCTATCCTTGAGAAAACCATTGGACGTAATCAAAAAGACTGGTCGACAAAAATCAATGACGCCCTATGGGCCTATCGTACTGCTTATAAAACTCCCCTTGGGACTACCCCTTTTCGGTTGATATATGGAAAAGCTTGCCACCTGCCAGTCGAATTAGAACATAAGGCATGGTGGGCAATTAAACAATTGAACTTCGATATGAAAGAAGCGGGGCAAGCCAGGATTCTGCAACTCAACAAGATGGATGAACTAAGAATGACACCCTATGAAAATGCACGAATCTACAAGGAATGTACAAAACTTTGGCATGATGGACATTTGAAAAGAAAGGACATACAAGTAGGAGACCAAGTGCTGGTTTTCAACTGAAGATTAAGGATATTCCCAGGAAAACTCTGCTCACACTGGTCAGGACCATACATCGTCAAAAGCATCTCTCCTCATGACACCTTCTCCTTATGGAGTGAAGAGTTAGGGGAATTCATAACCAATGTCCACCGCCTGAAGAGATATTTCCCCGCAATAGACATAGGCACCAAATCAGTGCTGGAACTCACCGATCCAAAGGACCCAACATGAAGACAAAGGACTTTGTCGAGCCATCGACATAAAACAAAGGCGCTTCTTGGGAGGCAACCCGATCAATAAGTCTGTTTTACTTTTCCTTTTCAAATTTTGTCTTCTAGTTAACTTTTCCTTAAATAAAATTTGCCTTTTGAGATAGTTTTTCTTCTTTTAGATAGAAGATCAGAGTCGCGCTGATCAGAACGCAATCACACTCGGCGGTCATAACTGGTGTAACCTTTCCCCTCCATCTTCGATTTAGGGTTTGCTCGGGACGAGCAAATTTCTAAGTTCGGGGTGGAGGGTGGTGGTACGTACTTCACTTCCACATACACCCTCTTTTCATACTCAAGATTGTCTCTACCATAAAATTTTTAAAAATTTTCAAATTTTTTGAACAGATATTTGATGAATTTTTGACACTAGTTGATAAAATGTAACTAACTAATTTGCTATGCATCTTCAATCATAATATCCTCCTTATTCGAAGTAAATCCTCAAGAGGGCTGATTTTTGAAACTTGCCTTTTGCCTGAAATCATCCTGTGAAGCTTATGATCCCTAACATCATAATACTTTTTACAAAAATGATAAGTACCTGTCAAACTGATAAGGATCAAACATGTCGTGCTTCCTAACTGGCTAGTGGAACAATGGCCCAGAATCCCCACCGGATCCGCATCAAGTCATTATTTGAGCAGAGTATGACAAGGAGAATAACCCGGTTTTGAATTGTAAATCAAGATGCATTCTGATCTGAACTCTCTTCTACACTTCTTCTATCATCTTCGTACCCCTCCATCCATCAAAAAGCAACAAAATAGCCAAAATTGTGCCAAGCCCTAGGTTCAGGGTGGCACGCCACTTCCCCCTTATCCGCTTCCTCCATACCCCTCGCAATAAATGGGGGTGTACCACCAAAAATGCAATCTTTAGTCGAATAGAGGAGAGACTTGCAAACAAAAGATGCCAAAGTGCACACATAAACAAATGTGATCTCGAGTCGAATAGAGGAGAGATTTGCACAAAAAAATGCAATAAATGAAATTGCAAAACAAATAAAAATCTCGAGTCGAATAGAGGAGAGATTTACTTCTTCTTTCCGTACCACCTTTCACTCCTTTTTCTACCTAAGGGCACAATGCATGCCCCCACCATCATTAAATGCACCAGTGTCAGATCAGATGCAGACTTGTTGATTCTGCGGGTATCTCTGGACTCTTACAAAATTCTTTGACATGCTTGTTGTTGGAAAAAGTGAGGAGGAAGTGATGTTGGAAAACGAACCCAGGAACGAAGCTATGGTAAGACGTGTTTAGTGGCCCCAGGAGGTTGAGGTGTTGATTCTATCTGAGCAGAAAGAAAACATGTGTGATGTGAAGATGAAGCAATCACACGGATTGAAAGTATTTCATTGGGCAACAGTTTCAAATTTTATGTTACTCGAGGACGAGCAACGTTTAAGTTCGGGGTATTTTGATGAGTGCATACTCATCATGGAATTCAATTACCTTTTTGGAACATTTTCAACTCTATTTTACACCTTTTAATCCTAATATGAATCATAATGTACAAAACTACTTAGCTGATCCATAATCAAGGTTTTAAATAAATATCATTCATTTAAATGCAGGTAAATCAAGCCATTCCACGCATGCGGTCCCAAGACCGTTTGAGCTCTTGCGGTCCCAAGACCGTTTGAATCCATGCGGTTTCAAGACCGTTTGGTTCCATATGGTCCCAAGACCGTTTTCTGGAATATACGAAGAACGAATGACGAAATCGGTTGCCAAGGAAAACCATGCGGTCCCAAGACCGTTTGGAGCCATGCAGTCCCAAGAAAGTTTGGATCCATGCGGTCCCAAGACCGTTTGGATCCATGCGGTCCCAAGACCGTTTGGAGCCATGCAGTCCCAAGACCGTTTGGATCCATGCGGTCCCAAGACCGTTTGAAGCCATGCGGTCCCAAGACCGTTTGGGTCCATGCGGTCCCAAGACCGTTTGGGTCCATGCGGTCCCAAGACCGTTTGAGCCCATGCGGTCTCAAGACCGTTTGAGCTCATGCGGTCTCAAGACCGTTTGAGCTCATGCGGTCTCAAGACCGTTTGGGTCCATGCAGTCGCAAGACCGTTTGGGTCCATGCGGCCCCAAGACCGTTTGGGTTCATGCGGTCTCAAGACCATCTGTACCCAAGCGATTTCGAAGACCGTCTGCCGCAAGCGCAAAGACCGATTGAAGAACAGAAGCCGCACATTCACGCCAAGACCGAGACCGACCTCAAGATCGATCGACGCAAACCGTTTGACGCCGAAACGGTCTCCAAACCGTTTGGCACCAAATGGTCTCCAAACCGTTTGGCACCAAACGGTCTCCAGACCGTTTGCAGTGGATATTTCCAACAACTTATCCAAACCGTTTGGGATCAGATCTGAACCTATAAATAGACGCCCAGGGTCCTCATTTGGAGGGATCGGATCCAGATGCCGACAGGCTGCCAGAGCACCACTCCGATCAAGTTCCACTCCACCTACTGCTAGTGTTGCATCCAAGGAGGCCAAGAAGAGAAGGAAGACGGAGCAAGGAGCGCATCTTCTTCACCAGGCTGTGACCACTCTCTGCACCGAGCTCATGGCAGATCTCTCTTTCTCTCTCATCCTTCTTGTATCTCGCATCATGAGCAAGTAGTCCACTTTCGCTGGGGTGCGGGGACTAGCCCCGCTGCCCATGCAAACCATGTTCTTTTGTTAAACTTTCCATAGCAATGTATATAACTCTTCTTTTTGTCATTTATCGTTAAGCTCGTAGGTTAGTTATGTGCTTGTTTTCATCCTTGTGCTCCCTATGTTGTGAGAACTTCAATGCATGGGTATGAACGTCGTTTAGCAAGTTAGACTCCTTGACGAGAACTTCTGATGGGATTCCTTGAGGTCGTAAGTGTATGATCCACGAGGGGACGAGCCATCTAGCCTTCGGTGACGCTTCTGTGCGCCTAACACCCGTATGGGGGGTTCACAACCTTAGTTGGATTTTGTATCTTCTTGTTAATCATTGATGTTTACTTGTACTATAATCGCTTATGTGCTTATCTGTGGGCTCTGATCTCCAAACCATGACATAAACACGATTGAAACTTAGCGGAAGCGAATCGGTAATCAGCGGAAGACAAAAATCACGGGAAATTAAAACTTTTCGAGACAAGAGCTTGAATCCATAAAAGCTTCTTTCTTAAAGAGAGATAAACTATTTACATCTCAGGATAATTACTTCTTGAGTAATTATATACATCAAGATACAAAATCTCAAGATCACTAAACAAAAGACTCCAAGACCTGAGAGTACAGTAGACACATAGGACTGACTCTAACTACACCACATGGCAGGACAATCTCCACCTGAGATTACTGATGCCCCTGGTGCTACTGCTGCTGAGACTGATCGCCTGTAGGCTGGTTCCTTCGTCTCCGACGTCCACCTAAAAAGTTGAAGTCTACGGGGTGAGACAATTATACATAATTGTCCCAGCGAGAGTTATAACTCTTCGCCAGAAGCTTTATTATAACATCAAAGAATATCTTAAGTAGTAAAGCCTTCAAAGTATTCTATAACAGTTGCAGTTATAACAAGATCCCTACAATTTAGGAGATATGGAGAATATAAACACTATTGCAATGTAGCATCAATCAACTATCTTGGAGTCATCTCTAACAAGTTATACTACATGGTTGATTATGTTTTACAAACAACATTATGCCCTGTGGAGATGAGGCATACCACTCATACTCCAACTGATCGCTGAGAAGTCACATCAGTATCATACATAGGTCATTAAGAGAGCCGAATTCTCATGACCTTCACCTTCCTCAGTCAGTAAGAGGATCACTTGTAGGACATCTCATGTCTCTACTACTATAGCTCACCAGGGTAAACTGGTCCTTCGCTATTCTAGAGTCACAGTGGCGTTCTGTACTCTCTTCGTCATCAGGAGGTTTCATATTTACCTACCACTGATACGGATATCTGTGCTTTCTTCGTCATCAGGAGGTTTCATGTTTACCTACCACTGATACGGTATGGAAATATAGTGAAGGATGGATGGATTACACATCTACATCACTTTCCTACACTAGGATGTAAGGTTCTACACATCCATGTACCCCACATACTCAAAAGTATATGCTCTAGGAGTTCCCTGAGGAAAACCTGTTTCACCATCACTTAATCTCTGACAATGATGGATCTATGATCAGGGCTCTACATTATACTTGATTAGTTAGGTACATTCAGTATTCTTTAACAACATACATTGTTCTCCAAACAATAACAGTAGCATAGTAGCTATAAAGGAAGAATACTAAATGTAACAGGCCTAACTCATATCAATCATCATTTCTCATTATCCTCATCACAAGTCATCTCTAAGGCATGACCTTGATGGTATTCATGGCTCTCACAGCCCATTATCAGCATAGGATGCCACTGACAAGGCATCAGATCACTTTACTTATTCATAAGGCTAACAACATGCCTTTAATGAATATAACACCAACATCCATACCTGGATATGATTACCTTCACATCAGAACCTGCATGGTTAATACAACTGATAAAGGTAATACAAAAATAAGGAAATATACTTCCCATTCTTGCTATAAGAGTTAAATCTCTAGTTCACATAAAATAGAGTTTAATACTCAAAAGCATGCCATTACCCTTGAATTAGGGTTTACTATTCACATTACATGTCATCACCCTTGAATTAGGGTTTACTATTCACATTAAGGTGAATTGAACTCATAACATCATCATGTATGAGTAACATCTTCATTGATGCTCTTAGATTAGTTAAAAGTTCATCATTTATCATAATTAGGGTTTCTATGATCTCACCCAGGTGGATCATACCCTAATTATGCTCATTCCTGTGCATTGGAGATGCTTTAATTGAGTTTTCACCTAAAAAGGGTACTTTCTCTCTCATCATAATGTTAGGTGATGTCAACATCACACTAAATCAGGTTGGATTGAGTCATCATAGGCTAACATAGCCCAAAACATCACCATTATGTGATTAGGGTTTGATTTGATCAAGGTATTACTCAATTTACCCTTCAGGGGTATTTTGGTATTTCACTCCATTGATCATTATCATGGTCAAAATCTTAGTCAATTAGCCCCTTAATATCCTATATTATCATTAGGGTTTGATTAGGGCAACATTGAACCATTTATTTCCTCAATTGATTGAAAGAAGTCAACTTTGAATCACATTGATTGACCTTCAACCATCATTCTTCAATTGAGTTGAGATCGTTTTGAAAGTGTTGACCGTTTAGCCAATTTTGACTTTTCAAGACCGCGAGGGTGTGTTGACCGTTTAGTCTATTTTGACTTTAAGACCGTGAGCCCTCAACCTCTTCCAAGACCGCGAGCCCCCTTCAACCTACTTCAAGACCGCGAGCAATCAAGTGATTTCAAGACCGCGAAGCTATGTAGACCGTTTGCCCACTTTGACCTCAGGACCGCGAGGCCCCTCGCGGTCTTGAGACCGCGAGCCTCCTCTGGGTCTTGAGATCGTGAGCCCCCTCACGGTCTTGAGACCGCGAGCCCTCTCACGGTCTTGAGACCGCGAGCCCTCTCACGGTCTTGAGACCGCGAGGCTCTCATGGTCTTAGTCGCTTGGTCCTTCAACAACAAAAATCAAAGGTTACCACCTAATGTCAACCAAAGTTGAAGCCCTCAAAAGGTCAAAGCTATGATGACCACTTATGAATTGGGTCAACTAAGGTTATGCTTAACCAATTGGTTATTTAATTGACCCTCAATTGTTGACCAATTAGGATTGAAATCGATTCAATTAGGTCTATTAATGTTCACCCATCAACACTCAACAATGTGCACCAACACAAGGTTGAACCCTTCAATTGAGCTCCAATTGGGCCCAAACTTGGCCCAAACGGTCTTGAGGTCATGTGGGTGGACCCCACATGGTCTTGAGACTGTTTGCCCAAGATTTCATCAAAGTCTAAGGTAATTTGATAGGGGTTGAATCATGATTGAACCACAAAACAGAATTTTGATTAAATTGGTAATGTATTTGCAATTAGGTCCTCAATGGGTCAAATTACTTAACCCTAGACTTTCAAACGGTCTTGGGTGATTGTCCTCTCAGTCTTGAGACCGTTTGCCCATCCAATTTTGGATTCTAGTGCAAATTCATCAAGGTCTGACCTATTGAGTTGATGATCATATCAATATTTAATTGCAATGTAATTTGGTGTAATTGTTCCTTCAATTGGTCAACTATTCTTGACCCCAGACCTCCAAACGGTCATGGTTGATTGCCCCCGCGGTCTTGAGACCGTTTGGATGACCCCCAAACGGTCTTGAGACCGTTTAGGTCAATCAACCCTAAAACCCTAACTAGGTCACCATAATTTCAGTACTGATTTCACCTAGGGTTAACCCTAGTATTCACCCTTCAAATCTTAGCCTGTTTGGAATTAGACCATCAAACTTGGTGAGTTGTTAATTAACATTATTTTGAACCGTAATCTCATATGGTCAATGCCTGGTCAACGACCTTACACGGTCTTGAGACCGTTTGCCCAAAAAGGCAATTTCAGACCGTTTGAGAATCAGGAATAAATTCAAATAAAGTTGTTACTTAAAAAGGTTATATCTCCCGATTCCCTTGGAGTTAGCCTCCCAAATGTGGAGGGTAATTAGCCTATATAATTAGGAACAGATTTCTTATACGGTACACGCTCGGTCAACGGGGAAAAATGGTCTTGAAGACCGTTTACCATGTCGCGGTCTCGAGACCGTTTGCTCACCTCGCGGTCTTGAGACCGAGAGAGCAAACTTTTGAGACCGTTTAAGGAAGTGAAAAGCGGTGGGTTTTTCTTGGAAATCACTCCTTCATCTCCTAGCTCGAGAACAGTATGAATATCCCATGGATTTGCTTGCAAAATAGCAGGGAAAAGTAGGGAAACATGAAGAACTATCATCTAACCGCATATAAGAGATGTATATAGTAAAGCATGGGTTTAGAGTTATAAAACTCGCCTAAAGCTTGCTTCTTGAGCTCCAAGCTTTCAAGATCCAAGCTCTAATGGCGTCCTTGAGTTCTTACAGGTTGTCCAAGGTGAAAACTCCAAGGAAGGCAAGGGAAGATGGCTAGAAAGATAGGGTTTCGTGAGTTAGTCATCAAATTGACCTTGAATTCGAGTTCTAACCATGGAATTAGGCAAAAGAAGGGTCCCAAACCTACCTTGTTTCCCTTGGTCGTCCTCCTTAGCTCCAAGGAAGTCTTTGGTCGTCATTGGTGAAATGGAACAGTGAAGGGAACGAAGGGCAAGTTCCCTTGCTTAGAGAAGTTGGGGTATATAAACTAGGGGTAGGATTCTCAACATTAGTTCATAAGTTGTCCATAATTCCAACTAAGTCCTTCCTTCTTTACTTGCTCGTCCCTTCCTTTTTATTCCAAGGACAAACCTTATCTTAAGGTCTAGAAAAAGAAAGCAAAGAAGAGCAATCTAATAATATGGTACATACATAAAGAGTTATTGCACATATACCCTGATTATTCAATCACAAGGTATATTTCATAACCTGATAATTCAATTGAGGTGACTTCCTCATCATTTCTTTCTCTAAATGATGGCAAGAGTCTAAAAAGATACATTAGATGACATATTTTACAATTTGCATCCATTAATTTGGGTAAATTGCATTTTACCCCAAATTAGGGTTTCAAGCACCGGGATTGCTTCCACAGCTGCACCTTGGTGCCCTAGCTTGGGAAATCCCTCAAACTTTACCAAAAAGATTCTCATGATGTCTCAACATCAGAGGAACATCTCAACATGTGCAAATTGCAAGTTAACCCTTTCAACTGGGTAAATTGCACATAGGTCCCTGTATAACAAAACAATGCTACAACTTTAAATAAAAAGGAGCAAGTACTGAAATATATGTTTTTGAGAAACTTAATTACATGCTCAGAGTTAATCACAAAGATTTAATCACATATTTAGGCAAAACACCTAGGGTTAACTCATAACCCAGGTCAGGGATGTTACATTATCGGTTGACACGGCTGACTCCTTGACGAGAACTTCCGATGGGTTTCCTTGATGTTGTAAGTGTATGATCCGTGAGGGGACGAGCCATCTAGCCTTCGGTGATGCTTCTGTGCACCTAACGCCCGTATGGGGGGTTCACATCCTTATTTGGATGTTGTATCTTCAGAGCCGTAAGACATGTGATCCGGATGGTGACGAGACATCTTATGCCTATGGTGATGCTTACGCGAACCTAACGCCCGTATGGGGGGTTCCACAGCAGCTCTACTTGGAGTGTTATATCTTGCCTGCATTGTTTGTAAAGGAGTATGTTTGTGTGTGTAGCGGTGGTCAAACCCGGTACCTTCCCAGCGATTCCACACCACTGATCTAAACATATCTTTAATTCCGCTTTTACTTTCCTGCAATTAGTTTAAACAAACCAAAATCAACCTATTATTCTAAATATTAGTTTTACTTGAGCTAGATCCAGCTGACAAAGATTCTTAAAAATGTTGTCCTTTGGGTTCAATCCTCAACTATACTGCGATAAGACTCGTCCGCTTGTGGGTGGTATTATTGCACTTGGTTTAGGTAAAAGCTCGGGGATTTCGACCCCGAGTGAATTTGTTAGTGCATTCAAAACGCCACGTCAGGGGCGCCCAAAGATGATCGGGCAACGGGGGTCTTCAGCTGTGTCGATGATGACTATATCGCAAGGGATGAAGAAATTGCCAACCGTGATCGGCACGTCTTCGACAATGCCAACGGGTCTCTTAAAGGTGTGGTCTGCCAGTTCAATCCGCATGTTGGTTCGAACCATGTCGGTCAAACCCACCCTTTGTGTGAAACTTAGGGGCATGAGGTTGATGCTTGCCCCCAAGTCTGCCAGACCCTTATGCTCGACATTGTCCCCGATGGAGAACGGGATTGTGAATGCTCCGGGGTCCCTTCTCTTATTTGGCATGTCGGGCTTCACGAAGGCGGAGGAGGCAGAAGCTAGGTGCACTATCTCAATCCTTCCTCCCCTTATTTTCTTTGTGATAAGGTCTTTGAGGAGCTTGGCATATGTAGGCATCTCCTCCAATGCGTCAATGAAGGGCACTTCGAGATGCAGCTTCCTGATCGACTCCATGAACTTCTCATGACGCTTTTTCAGATTCGCCTTTATCAGCTTGTACGGGAACGAAATTCTAGGAGTGTAAGCATTCCTTCTGCCAGGTAGCTCTCCAGGGAACCTTTGCGCAGACTCTCGAACGTTTGTCTGTCTTTCTTCCTCCCCTACTGGGGCTGCTCCCTCAGGCCTTAGCTCAGGCTCAGGCCTGGCTTCATCAGGGCGCTCCAGCGTTCTTCCAGACCTCAGAACTGCCATTCCGGCAGTTTCAGGGTAGGGGAGTGCTTTTATTGCAGGATACTTCATTAGAGCAGTCATCTGGGTCAGTCGCTGATCTACCTCACGTTGGCACATCTGCAAGCTGGCCATCTGGCGTTGCATTGAATTCAGAGCCCTAGGGCTAGGAGCGTGCCCTGCACCAATTGGCTGATGATGGATCATGTCTCTTTATGAAGGCGGAAAGCTAACCAACCAAGTTAGGCTGGCTCGACCTCTCGCCTTGGCCCTAACATTCACCCTCAAAAAGAGACTGCCCGCAACGAGACATGGTATCAAAGCTCGGCGGAACAGGTCACAGTTCTTCAGAGTTCCTGAAATGGCATGAAAATTTAAGTTTAGAAAATTGAATTTTTACTTTTTAGGCAAAGAATAACAATAAGAAAAAGAGAAAGAGTGCTGTCAAGCTCATTTCTGAGCATGAGGCATGGGAGTGTAGTTAGTGGATTCAGATTCGTCTACAGTACCATTTTTTCCTTGTCCCCGGCAACGACGCCAAAAAGTTGACCGACCTAAATCGCACGTCTAAAAGTGGAGGCGGATTTGAGGTAGTCGAGCTTTTACATTTATAAACCTGAATCCTTCTAGGCCCCCGCAACTTTGCTTATGGGGTCGAAGTAGATATACGGGGTTGAACACAGGACAAGGGTGGTAGTGTTGAGAACCCAGAATCAACACGCTACACTCCGACAAGTATAGAGATATAAATTCCCAAAAGGGAAACAACAATATGTCACAAATAAAATAAAGAAAACTATCTCCAACTGGAGCTACTAGAGAGATTTAAGGTTTTAGTCATTTAGCAGTTTTTAGGGGTTTTCATGCAACAGAAATAGAAAGATAAAAACTAGAGCTAGAGCAAGGTACGAAGGATAAGACTACAGTAAAATAAGCGGAAGCAGTAACATCCTGCACCCCTCCTCTTAGAGCGGGTACCTCTAACCAAGAGTCAACACCCCTCTGGAGGTTGTTGGACTTAAGTTAGAGTGGAATGTTACTGAAACAACTCCGTTCCAGGCACTCTCGTACTCCAGAATCGGACCAAACACTAGAGCCACAACACAACTCTCAAAGTTGTTGCGACGGGAAAACACGATTCGGTAGATAAGCGAAACGTGATCCAAACATGCAAGTTAGAGTTCAGATATCAAACATAGCAGTCATCCAACATATTACACCAAGCATAGAGAAGTAAGTAATTAAGCTTTTCCATTTCCATAAACATTAAAGGTCTTAATACATTGCGTAAATAAAGAATTAAATAACAGAATTAAAGATAGGTGTCGCCTCCTTGATGTAGAAGGACGACAGGCTACTGCGGCTCTCCATCCTGATACCAGTCAGGAGCCTAGCCCGACACAGTGGTGTCGGGCGGCTCGCATCGACTGTCGACTGTATCGCTCAAGGACCCTGGCCGATACGCTCATGTCGGGCAGCGCACCCTCTCAGGCGGCACGCACGACGGGAAAAGCGTATCAGGTTCGATATTGTGACGGGCATAGAATGACGCGTTCTACTGTCGGGCACTTGTGTCGCTCATCTACGTCGGCCGATATCGACCTGCAGTGTCGCCCGGGACGGTCCTAAGTGAACCATACCCTCCCTCTTGGGATGAGGAAAAGCTCACCTAGAGTTGCCCGGTACGAGCACTGGGGAACGATACTCGTGCTCTCGCAGTTTTCCTCTGAAGATCGCTCAAATCTCCCTACTGTCCAAACTTGTCCCTTCGGCTTCCTGTAGCTGCTATTTATAGGCAGCGGTTGGGGGAAGTTATGGTGCTCGAAGCGCCATGTGTCCTCCTTATTCACGGGTCGGTGGACGGCCGATACAGGTATCGCTCGGCGCAGGGGTGTCAGCTATCGGTCACGTGACGGGCGGCGTGCCTTCCGGTGGGTGGCTGTGTCGCCCGACAAGCTTGGGTTGTCGTGGCGAGCTTGGCTCCCTGTCGGGTAGAAGACGTGTCATCCGTAGGTTTCTTCTTGCGCGGCATCCCTTTGTTGAGCGTCATTGTGTCTCTCCACCTTGTCAGGAAGAGGTTGAATTGGGCGTCAGGAAGGCCAAAACAGACTTGGACTTATTTGTGGGCTGGGACGGCCTTATTGCACCAAAATGAGGAAAAACTCTACAAAAGATGGAAAATTTGGATTAAGAGCATTGCTTGGCCAATTATTGCGAAAGTGCTAATAAAAGAGAGGAAAATAGCAGAAAAGGGAAGTTTTGATAACAAAATAAAGGGCAAAAACATCACAAAAATAGGTGTTATCACTAAGGTATTTAGGTATTTCAATTCACACAACAGATCAACTGAATAGACTTCCAAATGACCAATTCAAGTGTTGAGATTGTTGTTTGGAGTGTCAGGCTGATTGTATTTTACATTGGTTGGAATTCTACCTGACTTGGGAAGTGAGAAGCCTGGCTCGCTTGTGTGAGACACCCATCTCATATGCACCAAACGGTCGTCTCGGGTGTGCAATTTGATTGCATCAAGGATTGGTGTTGACGTCAAGTTGAGTACTAATTGAAATTGAATTGCCAACATATATGCAAAACTGGAAACTATGAAATGACCAGTTTGCTTAGAGAATGACCGTCTTGGTTTATGAGATGACCATTTCACCGCATGTAGGTTACGAAACTTTCAAAATTATTGTGAAAATTCAAGATCTCCAAGTCCTTTCTACTCCCGCTTTAGTCACGTATTGCCTGGGGACTAGAACCCTGACCCTAACCCCTCTTATATATAGAGGGGTACGAGGTTTCCTAAAACTCAACTACTACACAGACAATTGAGAATCAATTGCTCTGACAATTGTTATCCACTGTGGTTATGGTAACCACAAGATCCCAGGAAAGTCCTACTCGACTAGGGAGGGATAGCCAACAGAGAGAAACAACTAAGTATCATTGTTGTGGGAGAGCAGGTTGGTGACTAGTACACCAATGGGAGGAACAAATCCTTTCTGTCCGGTAGAACAACATGAATTCTAGTTGGTTTGTATGGACTAATCTAGAGGCAGAAGTTCTTTGGTTGCTGCTAGGAGGTCAATATCAACTTGCAGTTTGTGGTGAAATCTGAGGGGCTAATTCAGCAGTTGTCTGAGTCTGCTCTCTATGGAGGAGTAATCAGATGAGTCCTAGTGTGACTAGGAGCTACACAGACACTGTCCAAGACAGATTACACATCTACATCGGCAAGGATTGTCGATGGACTTGCTCTAGGACCAAGTATATCTTTGTGAAATCATCCTTCCCATTGCATAGTTATTGATGTGGTCTGTTGGTTAATGTGAAATATGTCAGTAAATTTTTTGCTATTGCTGCCAATCTGATGTCATATTTCCCAATAGTGGTATCAAAGGCACGTCAATTAATTATGTTTTGGGATAATCGATATGATCGGATTTTGGTTTTATCATGTTTATTTATTGCATGCGATGCAAATATTTAAACTACTTGATGTTCACATCTGTCCAATAACCACATAAAGAACCGAAATGAATATATATATATATATATATATATATATATATATATATATATATATATATATATATATGCAATTTACACATGTCTCCATAAAATCAGTTTTAATGGTGGATGTGAAGCATGGTTATGGCCAAAACACCAGATCTGTGTGTGCATGGTTGTGGTTATTTATTCCTATAGTTAATCAGTTTGCATACCGAGCCTCTCTCTCCTTTCCAAAGGTAAATTAATTATCTTCTTCCTATTTTTCCTCAAATGTAACTCGAGATTTACCCATATACAATGTAATAAGAAATAAGATAGTTTTAATTTATGTTTTGACGTGAGGTGACGGTCTGGACAAATGTGAAATGAACGGCTTGTAAGACGACCCAATCGACTGGAGGATCGAGGAGGCAAAATGACAGGACAACGAACCGATCGATAGGTGGCCCAATTGATCGGCTAGAGGTGTCTAGATGGTGCTTGGACCTGAGAACTAGATGACTGCTTTAGAAGAGCCCAATCGAGCGAACAAGAGGTGAGTCGACCGGTTCAATAGTTGAACCAATCAAGTCAGATTGGTTCGAGCATAGATCTTCACCAACAATAGGTTGCATATGATGTAGATCGTAGGTGGTAGTAATTCGTTGTGGCTCCAAAAAATTACATTAGTATGACCATAACCATGCTTGTGTGTTTTATTTATTGCATGTTCTCATTTGTGGTTATATCATGTATATGATACATACTATATATGTGGTGATTGGATAAAGTATATGTATTTATAAAAACTCCCTCAATTAAAATATTAAGTCTTAGATGCTTTTCATAAGTAGCACACATGAAAATCTTGATCGACTAAGCATAGGCATGCCCTAGCGTGGTGTGCCATCTATCTCGTGGAAGTGTAATGGCATATATGTGAGTCTGCCCTAGCAGGGTGCATATTTATTGTGTTGCCTTTTAGGTCAGGATTAACTAGATGGCCTTAATTGGATTAAGAACCTAGAGGCATGCAAATGATCATGTAAAGGAGTTACGCATATCATTTATCAAGAGTTGCACATGATGCAATTGGCAAAAGTTTCCTACCAAATAGAATCAAGTTGTGGGTGACAGCCCTAGCTAGCTCATGACTTTGATAATAATTGGATCTTGGCTCACTAGAAGGTTGTACGCTACAATATTCTAAATTGATACATGAGGGCTATAAATTTGAATAAAATAGTGGGAGCGATAGTTAATTATCGTCAATTTTATCAAATCAAACCAAATCAAAAATGTTTTGAAAACTTGCAATATTTCTTTGTAGAATCAATTGTCAAACACAAACACGTTCAAATTGCGATTTGTCCTTTAGAAGGACAAAATGGGATAAAGTTCCATACTTGGTTAAGGACTTTGAGAAATGTTCTCATCAAGGAGAGAAAGCTCTATGTCCTTGATAGACGAATGCTAAAGGAACTCATTCCAATGCGCCTAGGCTAAATGGATGCTTATTGGAAGCATGTCAATGATGCCTTAAATATTTGAATACTTGATACTATGTTGTATGAACTATGAGTTGAATTAACAACATGAAAAATATGGACATTCTCACGATGGAAACACATATTAGGAATCATGTAAAGCAAAGAATGTATAATGTCTCTAAAGCGCTAATTGAGTGAAAACTGACAAAGGGAGGTCCAGTAGAACCCCATGTGCTCAATATGATTTGGCATATAGAATGACTGGGATTTCTCTTAGATCAAGAGTTGACCATAGATATCATTATGCAAGTGTTGCATGAATCATATAGTCAGTTTAACAAATGCATGGCATGTTGATTCCAAAGCAAGGAAGAAGAAGGACAAATCTATGATGATGATCAACGGAAGTGAGTACTAGGGCAAAGGTAAGGCTAAGAAAGTGTTCTGATGCTAAGATTAAGTCCAAGTCTTCTGCACTCAATATATGGAGAAGTAAGTGTAAAAGGAATCTTTCCTTTTCACTTAGAAGGATAAATAAAAGAAAATGCCACCATTGTCACTTGTTTGGACATTGGAAAGAGATTATCCTCTTCAAAGAGGATCTTAGGAAGAAGATAGAGATAGAGATATCCACTTCAAGACCCGAGAAGAAGTAAGATATAACTGTGTGAAGCAAGGGTTGTTGCCTTTATAGTTGGACATTGTCATTCATGGGCACATAATAGAATTAGTAAATTGCTATTATTTACTCACCATTGATGAAAACATCATATGTCTTGTATGACAAGAACATTATGTTTCATTTCAAAATATTTGATCTTTTATGGCAATGCCCTATGTATCAAAAACTATACTTGATAGTTCAAAGACAAATATGTGTATGACACATATATTGAATGACTTGATGACTCAAACATTGAATAGATATAGCATTGTCATTAAACGTGCATAAATGAGATATACATTTCTAGAATCCATATGATGGTTATTTGATCTCTTTTGGTTATTGAACCAATTGCGACATGCATGTCTTATTTGTTGTGCAATATGACAAAATCATCTTCACTAGATGTAGTGGGAGATCAACTATTCCATTAGGGCTAGTACATATTGATTTGCATAGACCTTTTAGAATGAGTGCTAAAGGTAGTTACAAGTACCTCATTATATCTACTATTCTACCATTCTAAATGTCAATACTCGTCTCTGTCATTCGTGTATTCTTCAAAAGTTGGACTCTTGTCTCCATACCCTCTAACTTCTTACTCTCTCCGCTCCTTGTTTATCTGTCAACATTGGCAATTCCTGAATCTACCTTCCGTCGTCCATGCATTCTTCAAAAGTTGGACTTTTATCTCTGTAACCCTTCTACCCTCTAAATTCTATTTCACTCTGCTCCTTGTTTATCTGTCAACATCGACAATTCCACAATCTGCCTTCTGTCGTCTGTGTATTCTTCAAAAGCTGGACTCTCGTCTTCGTAACACTTCTACCCTCTAACTTCTAATTCACTCCACTCCTTGTATATCTATCAACATTGGTGATTATGCAATCTACCTTTGACCTATTCCGCCCTCATCTGAGCATACTCCATCCTTTCCAATTTCAGTCGACCCCTGATACACGTCGACATTATTCGTAAGTTTGTAGTGTACGTACAATGAGTTGTCGACGAGAAAGCCATCACACATTTTCTGCAGTAATAGCTTCTATTTGAAGGAAGAGTCATTAATCTCCCATTACAGAAGTAACAGAAGGTCGTCGGGCATCTCAATGTAAACTAAAGCATCAGATTATATGTTTTCCTTATTTCTAGGAACTCTAGCAGTGGCAAGGAGTGATAAAATCGTGTTGAATTATCACCAGTTGAAATACTCATGGTTATAAACTAGTATCGGGTATTCCCGTTTGGAAGAGCAACAACACTCGTAATGATCTCTACAGTGGTACGTACTATAAGATCTTTTAGAAATGATGATGACACCAGCGATCAGCCAACTGAAGATGTAGGCAAACCAGACTAGCACTAGGGCCGAAAAAGTCCTTCATCAATATGTGATACTCCATTTACAGGGATCATATTTCTCGAGGAGCTATAACATCCACGATGATAAGGGCCTTGAAACTTTACTATACATGACCTACCATTGATATTGCTTGATAGGTGATATTGCCGATCTTACTCAATAAGGATTAGCATGAAGTAAACCTCCAGTGCTACATATATGGCATGAGACCAATCGAACAGGCAAGATGATTATAGTTTTTGGGAATTTAAATTATGAAATCAAATAGATTGTTTTCTGCAAGGGTTTTCCATTCATTCATGACCGTTATTGTTCAAGATTTTGAAATGTGTAGAGCATCTATTCATGTTGAATTAATTAGAGAAACATCTTGTAATCTTTTTCTGATGTATTTAACTAACGACATATTAATTAGAAATTGAAGGTCCATGACAACTTAATGCATGTTTATGTTTCCTGCCTTCATGCATTGCCCCTTGATTCAGTGTTAAATCTCAGAGGTGATCTATATGTCATCACTATGCAGGTTAATATTTTCCTCACATGGGAACCTTAAGGGACATGCTTGGGTCAAAAACAAACCAAGTTCTTACTATCTATTTATCAACATTACTCTGAAGATAACATGTCAACAATGTATTATGTGCATCTTATCGTGGATCCCAATATAAACGCAGCCATCTATCCACGTCCTGGTTTAAGACCTCAACGCCATTGATAATTTACCCCTATCTGATATATTTTTGAATTTATGTGTTTCTTGCTTTGAATCACTACCGAAGATATTCAAAAGATATATTCACAACTGAGCATATTTATTTTTCTTGATATGAAAATGATATCTTGATAATTCCTGCTTGTGATCTATTTTTTTAATTCTAAAAAAATAATCATGAGGTGGTTTAATGGGGGTAATCATTTAAGGACTCTTAAAAAATAAGAACATGTCACATTCCATTAAGATTTATTTATAAATATAATATTATTTTCATATAATTTCTATTTCCCATCGACTATAAAGGTTGATAAACAAAATTTAGTCTAATGCTTGTATACATAAGATTCATTGGATAGGGATGGTATAGAAAGATTCATTGGATAGGGATAGTATAGTTTAAGAGAAAAATTGTATTTCAACTCTATGCCAAAAACTATTTGGCTCTTTATTTTCTATAGCTGTATATATATTAATGTTTACACATTCCATGATCTTTATTTAAAATTTATAGTTGGGTTTGCATGGTCATGCATTTTCACCAATAATGGTCATATTAGATCACTATTATATGAACTTAAGTCACATGTTGTGTTCACAACTATAAACATGTTGCGTTCATGATTATATGCTTAGTCAAAGCTCTAAAACTTGTTCCCAAATCTCTAAGTTGATATTCATTATTTTGTATCCATACATGGGTAGACAACTAAAGGTACATGTGGCCAATGACTTGTATGATTTTTATGATCTTGTGGATAAGTGACATCAAATCACATACTATTCATGAATAAAAATGTATAAAGACTCTAAATTTGCTATTGTAAGTGGATGCACTCTACACATGAGATGAATATAGCTATTTAAATTGAGTTTGTGCCTTCTTATTGTGATTCAACCCCCAATATGGGACAAAATTGTTGGTTTCTCTTGGCTTTGAAACTTTTACAGAGGACCATATTTATGTTCAATACAGTCTCCTCCAAGGATTCATTTTCCCACATATATCATGTTTTCATTTTCTATCTCTCTTTTTTCTCATTTCAAAGATAGGAAGATCTTTAATAAGCTTGCTCTATGATAATACCCAAATTTACACATTTATGCTAAGCTTTTATTTATGGTTTTGTGTCACTATAGCCTTAATATGCCCAAAATAACCCATGTTTCTTATCTTTTAGTAACTTGTGTCTTTTCTTAGATAAAGTTGCTCAACTAGCCAATTTTGGGACTTGCAGGCACCGAACCCGAAAAGACATCTATTCTCAATTGGATTCTCCCTGACGCGTGTGTTTTTGTAGCAGCTAAGCCTACACCACGATTGCATCCAACATGACACCTCGACCGCGATCGCAGTACCTTTGTTTACCTCAACCGCAATCACAATGTCTATGTAACATCCCTGACCTGGGTTATAACCTAACCCTAGAAGTTTTGCCTAAACATGTAATTATACTTGTGAATACTCTCTGGCATGTAATTAAGTTCCTCAGGATCATATACTTTCAATTTTGCTCCTTTATAAACAAAGTTGTAGTATTGTTTTGTAATGCAGGGACCTATGTGCAAATTACCCAGTTAAGGGGTTTAACTTGAAAATTTCATAGGTTAAGATGTTCCTCTGATAATGAGACATCATATGAGTGAATATGATGAGGTATGATGGATTTTCCAAGCTTGGGCCTCAAGATGCAGCTTGTGGAATGATCCTTGTGCTTAAAAACCATAATTTGGAGTAAAGTGCAAATTACCCAAATTGTGGGGTGCAAGTTATAAAATACACCTTCTAGAACATCTTTTGTGACTCTTGACATCATGTAGAGTAGAAATGATGAAAGGGACACATTAATAAGTAATCAGATAAGAAAAATAACCTTTGTGCATAAAAATTCACCAAGTATGAGAATGGAGACCTTTCATGTATGTACCCTAGTTGAAAGTTGGTTTCTTTACCCTTAGATCTTAAGTTTTGATGAGCTTTGCTTAAGTTTAGATGAGCTTGGACGTGCCTTGAAACAAGGAGGGACTTGGATGAGAAATCCATGTTCTAGAGGTCCTTATGGTGTAAAATAGCCTAAAGTATATAAGCTCTTGTCCTTGAAAACCAACCAAACGTATCACTTCTCCTCTTCCTTTCTCTTCTTTCTCAAAACGGCCAAGGCAGAGATCTGGACCTCAGGGAGACGACCAAGTAGTGCTAAGGTGAGTAGAAACAATCTTCAAGCTCGAATTCATGGTGGAATTCTTCTTAAAAGGTTGGTTCTATGGTTGACTAACTTAGGTTCTTTGTTCTAGCCGACCATCCCCATCTTTTCCTTGGAGAATCACCTTTGGCCGAGTTGTGGAGCTCAAGACACCATTAGAGGTTTTAATATTGGAAGCTTGGAGCTCTAGGAACAACATTTGAGGCGGGTTTTATAACTCTAAACTCTTTGCTTTTTATACATATCTTGTTTCTTGCAATTTAAGCTTTAGTTCTTCTTCTTCTACCTCCCTTCTTCCTTGCACTTTTGCAAGCAAAACGGTGGAGTAACCGACCTGAACAGAGGTTGAAGATGATGGGTGTGAATTCGTAGGTAGCTTTATCAACCGACCTTGGACCCTTTTGGTCCAAACGGTTGCAAACCGTTTGAGGTCAAACTGTCTCAAACCGTTTGATCTCAAACGATCTTGCAAGACTGTTTGGATCAAACCGGTCTAAAGACCATTTGATAGGGTTGACCAAGGGACGCCTGTTTGAGGGTCTGTTGGTAACATATTGAGTTTCATTCCTACAAAGAATCATAATCTATTTCCTAACCAATTGAGAGTTGAAGGCACTTCAACATCCTAACCCTAATCGGGTTGAAATTACTATTTATAAGTATAGATCTTGTTGAGTTTTGGGTTGAAGGACCCAAACGGTCTCAAGACCATTTGGGGATTCATCCAAACGGTCTCAAGACCGTTTGGTGACAATCAAGACCGTTTGAAGGTCTAGGGTTGAGCTAATTTGATGGATTGAGGGTCCAATTGCAATAAGATGAAGAATTGATAAAATTGCTTATTTTAGACCTAATTAGGGTTCAACCCTTATCCAACCGACTTGGTTTTTGGTCAAACTTTGGGAAAATGGTCTCAAGACCGTTTGGAGGTCATCCAAATGACCTCAAGACCGTTTGGGCCAAGTTTGGGCCCAATTGGAGGTCAATTGATAGGTTCAACCTTGATTTGATTCACCTTGTTGAACATTGATGATTATCTGATTGGAACCCTAATTGAATTGGATTTGACCCTAATTGGCTTTCAATTGAGGGTCAATTACCCAAATCCAAGTTAACCACTTACAAATTGAGTTAATTAGGATGAGCCTCAATCAATGTATGTGGGGGAATATGGATGTGTAAATCCTTACATCCTAGTGTAGGAATTGATGTAGATGTTTTTTTTAATCCATCAACCCTTCACTACATGTTTATGCTGTAACACTCGAGGGAACACAAATACCGCATCGATCAGAGATAAACAAAAAATGTCTCGATGACGAAGAGAGTACAGAATTCCACTGTAACTCTAAAATAGCAAAGTATCAGATTACCCTGGTAAGCTATAGTAGCAGAGACACAGGATGTCCTTCAAGCTATCCTCACTCTGACTGAGGAAGATGAGGTCATAAGAATCCGGCTCTTTTGATGACCTAGGTATGATACCGATGCGAATTAACAGTGATCGGTTGGAGTATGAGCGGTATACCTCATCTCTGCAGGGCATAATGATGTTTGTAAAACATAATCAGCCGCGTAGTATAATTGCTTAGTTTAAACTACGAGATACTTGAATGGTGTTACACTGCATAGTAGATATGTTCTTCACATTATCTATATGATGATTTTCTGCTTAGTACCTCTCTGTTGTTGATTACTTTAATTTGCTTATATTGTTCTTGAATTGCTATATAAAGCTTCTAGTTGAGAGTTATAACTCTCACTGGGACAATTTGTACATTGTCTCACCCCGTAGACTTCAACATTTTAGGTGGTCGTCAAAGACGGAGGAACCAGCCTACAGGTGACCAATCCCAGCAGCAGCAACACCAGGAGCAGCAGTGAATCTCATGTGGAGATACTGACTGCTGAGTCATGTCGTTAGAAAGTCATATGCCGTCTCTGTACTCTCAGGTCCTAGGAGTTATTGGTCTGAGATTTTGATTTTTTATATCTTAAGATTTTGTATCATGATGTGTATAATTACTCAAGAAGTAATTATCAGAGATGTAAACAGTTTAATCCTTTTTCTATGAAAGAAGTTTTATAGTTTCAAGCTCTTGTCTGAAAAAGTTTTAATTTCCCGTGATTTTTGTCTTCCACTGATTATCGATTGCTTCCGCTAAGTTTAAATTGTGATTATATCGTGGTTTGGAGATCGGAGCCCACAGTCTATCTCCACTGAGACTGCAGTCTAGGGAGAGACCGCAACCGCGATCCAAGCCATCACTGCAACTTCTGACTAACCGCGACCGTGGGAGGGACCTCGACCTCGACCTCGACCGTGATCATGACCGTGACCGCGATCCACACCTTGATCGCGACTGCGGTATCTACCTGCCCCGAGACCACGATTGAGGCATCCACCTCGACCGTGATCCAAACCTCGACCGCGATCGAGAAACACCGCGGTCTGGATCAGTACCTCGACCATTTCACCTATAAATACACACCCCCCTCCCCCCAACCTAGAGAGGGGTTCTGCACCTTGGGGAGTTCCTTCTGTCTGTTCCGCATTTTGGGAGGTTCCAACTGTTGGTTCCGACCCGGTGTGGTTCTCAAATCCTAGAAGGAGAGTCTAGAGGTCTAAGAAGGCCAAATTGCTTGTTCTACGCCCACCTCTTCAGCGTGTCCCCATCCTCCACCATATTCCACCGTCATTCACTCACCAAGCTATTGTTCAGGGGTGAGATATAGAAAGAAAGGAGATTGAGGAGTCCAGAAGATTAAGGAAGACGACCCAAAAGACGAGATCTGGCCTATACGGAGGCTAGGGAGCAAGAGACACCTCTCCTCCATAGGCTAAATCTCTTCTTCTCCTCTTTTCTTCCACTATTCTCCTTTGTTTCTGTACAAATGATGTTCTTCTATCTTTGTTCGGTGCCAACTATGCTTGTCCATGGCTAGTTGAGCTCCTTCTTGGCTATGTAGCCCATTTTGGGCACGCTTATGTACTTTTACCTTAAGCAAATAGTTTTATTTCAGATCTAGCACGTTTTATGTTCTATCTCCTCTTTGTGGTTATGATTGCTAGTTTGGTTAATGTCTTTCTTGCTTGAACTGCTATTTCTTCCTATATCGAGAGATTCGTTGTAGAAATAGATAAGAGAAGATAGTTTGGATCGAAGTCTGAAAGGAGGACGGTTCAAGGTTGTTTGTTCCTAACATCCCAAAATATTCTACACCTTAGATAGTATCTAGAATATTCTAGGGTGTTTGTTTGTCATCCTCGAGAGAGGTTTCATACCATAGATGGGTTTTAGTCACACTACGCGGGAGCGAGTGGGATGACCCCATAGGAACAGATACCACTGTGCATGCTATGCTTGAATGTAGGTTGCTTGTTGAGGTGTTCGAGGGTTATCTACTCCTGAGAACGTGTGTATAGACTGCCCAACTTATGGTTACATAGCCAGGAATTTCTTTCTCTCTCGTTTAGTAGAATCCTGCAGACTCTATTTTGTTTTCTTTTCTTTGTTTTGTTTTACACTAGTACAAAAATGGTCTATAGCGTCAGTTTTTTTAACCCTATAGCGTCACTTTTCATCTGACACCTAAGTGGTCGTCGCTACAGAAATTTCTCTATAGCGTCGATTTTTTTAACCCGAAAAAACCGATCTTGTATAGTAAAAATCGACCCTATAGGCTCTCAAAAACAAAACCCAAATGAGAAATGAAATTGTACCTAAACCCTATAATGTCAGTTTTTTAATAAATAACCGAATCTAAAGATTATTTCTAAGGACAATTTTTTACTAAATAACCGAATCTAAAAAACTGACTCAATAGAGTTTTGGAATATAATAGAACGCCCGTGCCACCTAGCACGGCCGTGTTGGTCTATATTAGCATGGTCGTGCTACGCGGAACGGCCGTTCTACCATATCTAAACATGTCCGTTCTACGTGGCACGACCATTCTACCTCATCCCAACACGACTATTTTATGTAGCATAGTCGTTCTACGTGGAACGGCCAAGACACCTATTTTCTTTTTGAGGAAAGGTCGTAGCATATATTTAAATCACCAAGAAGCAAGCAAACACCTACTTAGTGAGTTCCGTACATAGCATAATATAAACGTTTGAGCCGGGTGGAGATAAAGGCTAAGTTCTGACGAAGAGGGGGAGGCACCCCTTAAACAAGCCTCATGAAGCATTTAAAGAAGAGAATAACCAAGTCTAAGAAAAAATAATCAACTCCCAGTGAGGTGTTTTCATTGATGTTGATGCACTATGCTAACTCCTGTTTCGTCATCCACCATGGCTTTAAGGCCGCAGAGAAACTTGGCTTCCGATTCACCTTCATCAGACTCAGCATGTCCTTCTTCTGTTTGTTTACCTGCATTTTGTTAGAATGTGAAGATCTGCATCTATTTGTGATATAAGATTTTGTCTCATTTTTTGGTTGTTGTTGAAGATTCTGTTGTTCCTTTCTTTCCAGAGATTCCAACTGTTGGTGGTGAATATGTCGCTACCCTTGAAGTTTTTGTATTGACTATTTGGTGTGATTTGTGGTGGGAATGTTGCTTCCTTGAGATCTAGAATGTAATTGCGTGTGTAGTGTAAGATGATGTTTTGTGAAGTGGAACATTTGAAGAAGATGTGATCAGTTGAGTCAGAATTTATTTCGCAAAGAGAACATCTGAAAGGACAAATGAAGCCCTTTTTTGTAAGGTTTTCACCTGTGAGCAACTTGTTATGTAGTAGAAGCCATAGAAATGTTTTATATTTTTGTGGCCATTTCTGTTTCCATATTTTTGTGGTGGTTGGGGCGATGCCTCTGTAGGTGAGGAAGGAGTAGGCTAGTTTAACCGAGTAAGTGTTTCCCCATTTCCATGTTATGTTGTTTGAGGTGTTGTTTTCCAAGGAGAGCTTTAAATTACATAATTCGTCTTGTCTGGGTTGCATGAGGATGCATCTTTTAAGCGAGTGTGTTCTATTGCTGGTGATAAGGTGGAGAGCTTTATCAATTTTGATTTTAAGTAGACTGTTTGGGATGGTCCAGTTTGGGCAGAGATTAATGACAGAATTGTTTTCAAACCATGAATCAAACCAGAAAGAGATATTCAGGTGGCAGTGTGGAGGGGTATTGATAATTTGAGTAATTTTTTGGATATTTTTGTTTATGTATTTCCAAAGGGGGGGCAGATTTTTTTGAGACTATATGCCAGGGAGGGGATTTTTGATAATATTTGTGTTTGATGAGTTGTGACCAAATTTTAGATTTGTTTTAGATCAGGCTATTGATAATTTTTGTTATAAGGCAGAAGGCATGGGTTTCTATATTTAGGATACCCCAACCTCCCTGATCAAGTGGAGCAGTTATAGATTTCCAATTTACTAGATGGTAGTGTTTCCCGGGTTTTTCATATTTGTGGACGTTATTCCACAGGAATTGTCTCCTTATTTTATCAACAAGTAAGGGCTCCAAGCAGGCTTGACATGTTGGAGGATTTGTTTGATATATTTATGATAAAAAATGAGTCATATTTTGACCAAACCCATAGGGAATGCTAGAATTATGTGGCACAAACAAGAAGCTTTAAAACTCAGATTTCCCAATTGGTAGAATATGTAGCATTTCAAAGGAAGACTACTCAACAAGGTTTCCCAAGAAATACTGACATCCCCTAAAATGTCTAACAGGACAAGGTGGTAACACTATGCAGTTGGAAGGCGACGGAGAAGTAACAAGTAGAAAAGACAGATTGAGTCAACTACGAACACTCCTTAGGCATTAGTTGAAGGGGTATTATTGTTCCATTTTAGATACTTGAGAAAGTGGTATATGAATTTGTTGTTGAGTCAAAAATCCCCTAAGAAGGGATATGTTCCACCACAATAAAAAAATGGTGGACCCTTACCCTTTCTAAAAATCCTAAGAAGACTAAAGAAGATCAGCAATTCATGAAATTCTTTGATGTTTTTTGAAAGATTTATGTGAATCTTACTTTAGTAGAGGCTCTTGAACAAATTCACTCTTATGGAAAAATTTTTATGGACATATGAGGAGGATAATTGATTTTTATATAGTGGTTTTGCATGAGGAAGTGACCATGTTGATTCAAAGGAAGTTAACCAAGAAGAAACAAAATCCAGAATGATGTAATATACCTTGTTTGATAGATGGTTTCCATGTCGTGAATGCATTATGAAATTCAAGATCTAGAATTAATTTGCTTCCACAGAAGACATTCAAGAAGATAGGATTTCTGCATAGAAAGATTAGAAATATTATGATTCACGTGCTTGACATGTTTTTTGTTCGATGGTGTTGTATTTGTGAAGATGTTGTTAATAGGGACAACAGAGAAGGCAACAGAAACAAAAAATTTTGTCCCTATTCATTTACCAACAGATCACATCAAGAATGATGTATCTAAGAAAGAAGGTGGTAAGAGTTATACATGGTCCTAGAGCAAGTCTAGCGACTATCCTTGTAGTGCAACATTTCTTTCACAAGATGCACCCATGCAATTGTTGGAGGCAGCCTCCTAGTGTAACACCACAGACGGTGGTTGATGGCATCCTTCTAGTGGGTGGCAAAGACTTCCATGCCTCTACGTAGTTCAAGTGGACCACCGGGAACTCCTATCATTCTTTTGGAACCGACTAGAAGGACTTGTCCTTTTGATGTCAACGTCCTAGAGTTGACTACTCTACCTTGTTGTCTCTCCCTTGCTATCTCTCCCTTTTACAAGTAATACTTGCTTGAGGTCTCATGTTATCACAATAGTGAGAGCCCAACAATTGTCAGAGTCTCTTGAAAGCCTTGATTACCACCGTGTTAATACAATGGCTAGGGTCAGGTTTTCTAGATCATGTGGGAATTAAAGCTACATAATTGCATGAAATTTTTAGAATTTGTGAACCATTAAATGGCTGGTTTGCATGCGAAATAATAGGTTCAACACTTGAATCAATCACTTCACATTATTTCCTATTTGCAAACAATATTGGATTTAATGTGATGATTAATGCACAACATGACATCAACAGCAACCCTTGATCCAATCTTATTGATCATTGAATCGGGTGATTCACAATATGAACCGATCATTCTAGAACCTGAATCGATCAGTTCATATTCTAAATCATTCGAAGCATTTTCTGATTCAGCCAATCTTGTTTAAATTGAATATTTCAGTAATCAAGTCATTAGCAAACTCCTACTCCAGGTGTATCTTGTGTGTGTGACCCTATAGGCCCCAAGTTAATATTGGTATGTATTCCCAGAGAGCCAAGCATCTAATCATTGGGATGTGGTAGTAGATACCATATTTTATAATAATAAAGGCAAGATTCAAATTTATTTATGAGATAATGAATAACATAATAAATTTCTAGAGAATGATATTACTCAATGACGTATGTCTTCAGGTTGAGGACCTAAATAATGATATCAGACAGATGTTAAGAGTATATACATTCTCATTATGTCCCTAATCAGTTGTTATTGTGGAAGGTAGATAGACAATAATAACACATAAGATCAGAGTGTGAGTTGGTTGATGATAGACTCTCATTAGTCATGATATGGCAATATCAAACCAAGCACACAGATACATGTTAGAGAACAGTGTATAGGACAGACCCACCATGAGACATACACATGAAATCCATCATTATGGAAGTCATAGTCATCTCTCACAGTGATGGTGGTGTTTGTGGTTCTTAGTCCTAAAATCACTGCACTCATCACATGTCATTGGGTACAATTTGACATCATCAAACGAAATCCTGAAAAATGGGTTGTTATAACAGTGATGATTGAGTGACTTTGACACATGGTGACAGACTGTGAGTGATAGAGATGGGATTTGTCCCTCCTATAGGAGTATGATATCTAAAGGCCTCTTGATTAGTGAGACTGGAAAAAGTATGGCCATACACATGTGAGTCAATATGTGATATTGAGCTTACATATATCTCATGCAGTCTGCTTTGATTCAAGAAACAAGATTGAATAATAATGAGGATGATTGCTTCATACCTATAGTTCAATCTGGACATCGGTGACAAAGGAACTATATAAACAATGTAACACCATACACAAATTTTAGGTTGAAGTTTTTCCCCAACTTTCCATTCACTTGGGTAGCAATGGTGTGCGACTAGGCACTCCTCATTGCTTGTGATATCATAAGCTAGTTATGGACATTCACTGCCAATGTGATTTAGGACCTATACGGTCACACAGATGGGTACTCATCTAGAAGATGAGTTTGATCTTGAATCATGATTGGATTGATTACTAAGGTGTTTAGGTATTTCAATTCACACAACAGATCAACTGAATAGACTTCCAAATGACCAATTCAAGTGTTGAGATTGTTGTTTGGAGTGTCGGGCTGATTGTATTTACATTGGTTGGAATTCTACCTGACTTGGGTAGTGAGAAGCCTGTCTCGCTTGTGTGAAATGGTTGTATGGCATGGTGTGAGACGCCCATCTCATATGCACCAAACGGCCGTCTCGGGGGTGCAGTTTGATTGCATCAAGGATTGGTGTTGACGTCAAGTTGAGTACTAATTGAAATTGAATTGCCGACATATATGCAAAACTGGAAACTATGAAATGACCATTTTCCTTAGAGAATGACCGTCTTGGTTTACGAGATGACCATTTCACCGCATGTAGGTTATGAAACTTTCAAAATTATTGTGAAAATTCAAGATGTCCAAGTCCTTTCTACTCCCGCTTTAGTCACGTATTGTCTGGGGACTAGAACCCCGACCCTAACCCCTCTTATATATAGAGGGGTATGGGGTTTCGTAAAACTCAATTACTACACAGACAATTGAGAATCAATTGCTCTGACAATTGTTATCCACTGTGGTTATGGTAACCACAAGATCCCAGGCAAGTCCTACTCGACTAGGGAGGGATAGCTAACAGAGAGAAACAACTAAGTATCATTGTTGTGGGAGAGCATGTTGGTGACTAGCACACCAATGGGAGGAACAAATCCTTTCTGTCCGGTAGGACAACATGAGTTCTAGTTGGTTTGTATGGACTAATCTAGAGGCAGGAGTCCTTTGGTTGCTACTAGGAGGTCAATATCAACTTGCAGTCTGTGGTGAAATCTGAGGGGCTAATTAAGCAATTGTCTGAGTCTGTTGTCTATGGAGGAGTAATCAGATGAGTCCTAGTGTGACTAGGAGCTACACAGACACTGTCCAAGATAGATTACACATCTACATCGGCAAGGATTGTCGATGAAATTGCTCTAAGACCAGGTATATCTTTGTGAAATCATCCTTCCCATTGCATAGTTATTGATGTGGTCTGTTGGTTAATGTGAAATATGTCAGTAAATGTTTTGCTATTGCTACCAATATGATGTCATATTTCCTAATAGTGGTATCAATGCCATGTCAATTAATTATGTTTTGGGATAATCGATATGATCAGATTTTGGTTTTATCATGTTTATTTATTGCTTGCGATGCAAATATTTAAACTACTTGATGTTCACGTCTATCTAATAACCACATAAAGAACCGAAATGAATATATATATATATATATATGCAACTTACACACGCCGCCATAAAATTAGTTTTAATGGTGGATGTGAAGCATGGTTATGGCCAAAAAACCAGATATGTGTGTGCATGGTTGTGGTTATTTATTCCTATAGTTAATCAGTTTGCATACCGAGCCTCTCTCTCCTTTCCAAATGTAAATTTATTATTTTCTTCCTATTTTTCCTTAAATGTAACTCGAGATTTACCCATATACAATGTAATAAGAAATAAGATAGTTTTAATTTATGTTTTGATGTGAGATGACGGTCTGCACAAAGGCGAAATGAATGACTCGTAAGACGACCCAATCGACTGGAGGATCGAGGAGGCAAAATGACAGGACAACGAACCGATCGATAGGTGGCCCAATTGATCGGCTAGAGGTGTCTAGACGGTGCTTGGACCTGAGAACTAGACGACTGCTTTAGAAGAGCCCAATCGAGCGACCAAAAGGCGAGTCGACCGGTTCAATAGTTGAACCAATCAAGTCAGATTGGTTCGAGCACAGATCTTCACCAACAACAGGTTGCATATGATGTAGACCATAGGTGGTAGTAATTTGTTGTGGCTCCAAGAAATTGCATTAGTATGGACATAAGCAAATGGGTATTCAAAAGGAAGGAAGCTGGTCCTGGAGATTCTACTGAAAGGTACAAAGCGCGGCTAGTTGCAAAAGGCTACAGTCAGGTGGAAGGTATAGATTATAATGATGTGTTCTCTCCTATTGTCAAACACACTTCCATCAGATTTCTATTGGCATTAGTTGCTAGATATGATTTAGAGCTTGAGCAACTTGATGTGAAGACCGCATTCCTCCATGCTGACTTAGAGGAACAAATCTACATGTAGCAACCTGAAGGTTATATTTCTGCTGAGAAGAAGGATCATGTGTGCTTACTGAAGAAGTCTCTTTACGGGTTGAAGCAATCCCCATGGCAGTGGTATCGTAGATTTGATTCTTTCATGGTCAAGCATGGATATTTCAGGAGCATCTACGATGTTTGTGTTTACTTGAAAAAACTTCCTGATGATTCTCTTATCTACCTCTTGCTCTATGTTGATGACATGTTGATTGCATCCAGAGATAGTTCTAAAATCCACAGTCTGAAGCAGTTACTTAGTTGCGAATTTGAGATGAAAGACTTGGGAGCAGCAAAGAAAATTTTGGGGATGGAAATTATTAGAAACCGCAAAGCTGGATGGTTACTTCTCAGTCAGGAGAAGTATGTGAAGAAAGTTCTACAACGGTTCTCTATGTTTGATGCGTCTCCAGTATCTATTCCTTTAGATGATCAGTTCAAGAAGCTCTCATTTGCTGAATCACCGCAATCTGAAGAAGATGAATACTACATGTCTCGTGTTCCCTATTCTAGTGCAGTTGGTAGCATCATGTATGCTATGATTTGCACGTGTCCAGACATTGCACAAGCAGTTAGCATGGTGAGCAAATACATGTCCAATCCAGGAAAGCTACATTGGCAAGAAGTCAAGCACATTCTTAGGTACCTTAAGGATACATCTTCTACATGCCTTGGATTTGGCAAGAGCACAAAGACGCTTGTTGGTTATGTTGATTCTGACTTTACAAATGACCGTGACAAAAGGCGTTCTCTTACGGGTTATCTGTTTACTATTGGTGGTTGTGTTCTGAGTTGGAAAGCTACATTACAACCCACTGTTGCATTGTCTACTACTGAAGCTGAGTACATGGCATTGACAGAAGCCATCAAAGAAGCCATCTGGCTTAGAGGACTGGGTGCTGAGTTTTATATTCTTGACAAGATGACGGCCATCTACTGTGACAGTCAGAGTGCAATTCACCTTACAAAGGATTAGATGTTTCATGAAAGGACAAAGCACATCGACGTCAAGTATCACTTCATCAGAGAGGTGATAGCGTAGGGGAAGATTGTGGTGAAGAAGATTGTAAGCAAAGAAAATTCTACAGACATGATGACAAAGTCGTTGCTAGTTTCCAAGTTCAGACATTGTCTGGACTTGGTTAGTCTACACAGCACGCAGTGACGCCCTTAGGGGCTGGAGGGAGAGAGAGATCTACTATTATTCTTTTTCAGAGAGATAGAGACTTCAGGTCAAGGTGGAGATTGTTATGTGACTTGAAGACTCCTAATCCTAATCCTAATCCTAATTCTACATGGTGTGGTCGTCCTATTTTGGGTCTTGTCTTGGTTTGAGTCCAACCCATGTTCCTACTTGGATTTAGATTAGTATTCCTATTTGGAGTTGTAGATGGCTCTATCTTCATGAAACTTGGACTCCTATTGTGTACTAGACTCGTATTAGGATTGTTTATTCCTAGTTGAAGCCTTATGGCATGGAGCCTATAAATAGGACCTTAGGGGCATGAGATTTTCTTGTACTGAGAAGTGCCAACGTACAGTGTTGTACTGAAGAGAGTTCTCTCTTCCTTGAGAGTATCTCTCCTTTGTAATCTTTTCTCTGAAATAGTGGAAATTTCGCCCCCTCCCGTGGACGTAGGTCATCTCGACCGAACCACGTAAATTCTGTGTTTTGGTTGTGTGATTGTTTCTCGTTTCTTGTTCTTCCACTGCGAAATCGTCATATTCTCACGTTCAACTCTTAACAAAGTGGTATCAGAGCCGTGTGTTCAAGATCCGAACGATGACGAGTCTGTACAAGATCGAGAAGTTTGATCACAAAATCAATTTCAGACTATGGCAGATCACAATGCGTGGTTTGCTCGTTCAACAGGGACTCTCCGAGGCTCTGGAAGGGATTGAGAAGATGCCAGCCACTATGACGCCGCAAGAAAAGAAAATGATGGACCAGAAGGCTCTCACCGCCATCCAGTTATCCTTGGACTACAAGGTTTTGGCCGAAGTTGTCAAATAAACTACTGTTGTCGGTATTTGGAAGAAACTTGAAGATCTCTACATGACGAAGTCTCTCCAAACGAAATTATATCACAAGCAGCGTATCTACTTACTATGCATGGTGGAAGGTACATCTGTCCGTGATCACATTGATGAGTGTACATCTATTATTATGGATCTGGAAAATATAGATATTAAACTCGAAGATGAAGATAAAGCCATTTTTCTTCTGTTCTCTTTACCCCCCTCATACAAGCAATTTCGGGAAACTATTTTGTACGGAAAGTCTTCAATCACGGTGGAGGATGTTATATCTTCATTGCTGTCAAAAAACATGGTTGATAAAGACCTAATTACTTCTTCTAGCGGGAGTCATTCAGAGGCTCTTATGGTGAGGGGTCGTACAAAAGAAAAGGGAAACAACAAGAAGGAAACACACAGATCTAAGTCTAAATCAAAGAAGGTCTGTAAATATTGCAAGAAGACTGGACACATTGTCGATGAATGCTACAAGTTACAGAACAAGAAGAAGAGGGAGAACGAAAAACAAGAACAACCTGCATATGCTAATGTAGCACGTGAAGATCCAGAATATGTTCTTATGGCTTCATCTTCCTCATCCGTCAATTTTCAAACTTCTTGGATTCTGGACTCAGGCTGTTCACACCACATGTGCCCACACAGAGATTGGTTTTCTTCTTATGAGCACTTTGATGGAGGTGCAGTAAACATGGCAAACGATTCTACCTGCAAGACAATTGGCATTGGGTCAATCCGCATAAAGATGTTCGATGGTGTTATCCGAATTATCTCCAATGTTCGTCATGTTCAAGGTCTGAAGAAAAATCTCATCTCTATTGGCTTACTTGAAGCTAACGATTTTCCATACAAGGCTGTAGATGGAATCCTGTCTATTACCAAAGGAGATGATGTTTTGATAAAGGGAGTACGTATTCCTGGAAACCTTTATAAATTAATTGGTGAAACTTTGACTGACGAAGCTACTGTTGTTTCTTCCTCACCCACTCCAAAACTGGATGCCACTAAATTGTGGCATATGCGACTAGGACACATGAGCCTGAAAGGCCTGGAATTATTATGCAGGAGAGGACTTCTAGGTGATATCAGTACTGAAAAGTTAGATTTCTGCGAGCACTGTGTTATGGGAAAGCAGAAAAAGGTCAGTTTTTCTACTGCAAATCATACTACAAAAGGTACTGTTGATTATATTCATTCAGACATCTGGGGTCCTTCTCAAGTACCGTCCAAGGGAGGTGCTAGATACATGCTTACTTTCATAGATGATTTCTCAAGGAAAGTCTGGGTGTATTTTCTGAAGCATAAATCTGAGGCTTTTGATCAGTTTAAGAAGTGGAAGATGCTTATTGAAAAACAAATAGGAAGGAGCATCAAGGCACTGAGGACAGATAATGGTATTGCAAGACATCAATGAGTTCAATGAGTTCTGCCAGTCTAAAGGTATTGCAAGACATCGCACAGTTAGACATACACCCCAACAGAACGGTGTTGCAGAACGCATGAACAAAACTCTTCTAGAGCGTGCACGTTGCATGCTGATCAGTGCAGGACTTAGCAAATATTTTTGGGCTGAAGCCATCTCTACTGCAGCCTATCTTATCAACCGTTCACCATCTACTCCACTTGGTTTCAAAACTCCTGAAGAGGTATGGTCTGGTCATCCTACAAAATATTCAAATCTTTGTATTTTTGGTTGTCCTGCATATGTCTATTCAAATGAAGGAAAGCTCGAGCCTAGAGCGAAGAAGTGTATTTTTCTGGGTTATGTTGATGGTGTGAAGGGATACAGATTCTGGTGCACTGAACCAAACTCATCAAAATTCTTGATTGAAAGAAATGTTACTTATGATGAGTCTGCCATGTTTTCTGCAAAACAAGAAGGCGTCCATTCTCCAGCTACAGGTTCCCAGAGTTCCACGGAACAGGTGGAGCTTGAAGTTAGTGCACACAGCCCGACACCTCCTGTTGTTACACAGGAAAATCCAGATGATGTTGAAGATGAAACTCATGAAGAAAAGACATATAGCATTGCTACTGGGAGACCAAGAAGATAGATCAGACCACCTGCAAGTCATTCATATTATGTTGTTGCATATGCCCTTGCTACAGCTGAAGAAACAAATGATTCTGGGGAACCGACTACATACAAAGAAGCCATGGCTGATCCCAATTCAGCCATGTGGATTACTGCTATGAATGAAGAGATGGAGTCTCTTCAAAAGAACAAGACATGGGTACTTGTTGATCTTCCTGCTGGAAAGAAGACTGTTGGATGCAAATGGGTATTCAAAAGGAAGGAAGCTGGTCCTAGAGATTCTACTGAAAGGTACAAAGCGCGACTAGTTGCAAAAGGCTACAGTCAGGTAGAAGGTATAGAGTATAATGATGTGTTCTCTCCTGTTGTCAAACACACTTCCATCAGATTTCTATTGGCATTAGTTTCTAGATATGATTTAGAGCTTGAGCAACCTGATGTGAACACCGCATTCCTCCATGGTGACTTAGAGGAACAAATCTACATGCAGCAACCTGAAGGTTATATTTCTGCTGAGAAGAAGGATCATGTGTGCTTACTGAAGAAGTCTCTTTATGGGTTGAAGCAATCCCCACGGCAGTGGTATCGTAGATTTGATTCTTTCATGGTCAAGCATGGATATTTCAGGAGCATCTATGATGTTTGTGTTTACTTGAAGAAACTTCCTGATGATTCTCTTATCTACCTCTTGCTCTATGTTGATGACATGTTGATTGCAGCCAGAGATAGTTCTGAAATCCGCAGTCTGAAGCAGTTACTTAGTGGTGAATTTGAGATGAAAGACTTGGGAGCAACAAAGAAAATTTTGGGGATGGAAATTATTAGAAACCGCAAAGCTGGAAGGTTACTTCTCAGTCAGGAGAAGTATGTGAAGAAAGTTCTACAACGGTTCTCTATGTTTGATGCATCTCCAGTATCTATTCCTTTAGATGATCAGTTCAAGAAGCTCTCATTTGCTGAATCGCCGCAATATGAAGAAGATGAATACTACATGTCTCTTGTTCCCTATTCTATGCAGTTGGTAGCATCGTGTATGCTATGATTTGCACGCGTCCAGACATTGCACAAGCAGTTAGCATGGTGAGCAGATACATGTCCAATCCAAGAAAGCTACATTCGCAAGCAGTCAAGCACATTCTTAGGTACTTTAAGGGTACATCTTCTACATGCCTTGGATTTGGCAAGAGCACAGAGATGCTTGTTGGTTATGTTGATTCTGACTTTGCAAATTACCGTAACAAAAGGCGTTCTCTTACGGGTTATCTGTTTACTATTGGTGGTTGTGTTCTGAGTTGGAAAGCTGCATTACAACCCACTGTTGCATTGTGTACTACTGAAGATGAGTACATGGCATTGACAGAAGCCATCTGGCTTAGAGGACTGGGTGCTGAGTTTTATATTCTTAAAAAGATGACGACCATCTACTGTGACAGTCAGAGTGCAATTCACCTTACAAAGGATCAGATGTTTCATGAAAGGACAAAGCACATCGACGTCAAGTATCACTTCATCAGAGAGGTGATAGCGTAGGGGAAGATTGTGGTGAAGAAGATTGTAAGCAAAGAAAATCCTGCAGACATGATGACAAAGTCGTTGCCAGTTTCCAAGTTCTAACATTGTCTGGACTTGGTTAGTCTACACAGCACGCAGTGACGCCCTTAGGGGCTGGAGGGGGAGAGAGATCTACTATTATTCTTTTTCAGAGAGACAGAGACTTCAAGTCAAGGTGGAGATTGTTATGTAACTTGAAGACTCCTAATCCTAATCCTAATCCTAATCCTAATCCTACATGGTGTGGCAGTCCTATTTTGGGTCTTGTCTTGGTTTGAGTCCAACCCATGTTCCTACTTGGATTTAGATTAGTATTCCTATTTGGAGTTGTAGATGGCTCTATCTTCATGCAACTTGGACTCCTATTGTGTACTAGACTCGTATTAGGATTGTTTATTCCTAGTTGAAGCCTTATGGCATGGAGCCTATAAATAGGACCTTAGGGGCATGACATTTTCTTGTACTGCGAAGTGCCAACGTACAGTGTTATACTGAAGAGAGTTCTCTCTTCCTTGAGAGTATCTCTCCTTTGTAATCTTTTCTCTGAAATAGTGGAAATTTCACCCCCTCCCGTGGACGTAGGTCATCTCGACCGAACCACGTAAATCCTGTGTTTTGGTTGTGTGATTGTTTCTCGTTTCTTGTTCTTCCGCTGCGAAATCGTCATATTCTCATGTTCAACTCTTAACAATAAGGATTAGCATGAAGTAAACCTCCAGTGCTACATATACGACATGAGACCAATCGAACAGGCAAGCTGATTATAGTTTTTGGGAATTTAAATTATGAAATCAAATAGATTGTTTTCTGCAAGGGTTTTCCATTCATACATGACCGTTATTGTTCAAGATTTTGAAATGCGTAGAGCATCTATTCATGTTGAATTAATTAGAGAAACATCTTTTAATCTTTTTCTGATGTATTTAACTAACGACATATTAATTAGAAATTGAAGGTCCATGACAACTTAATGCATGTTTATGTTTCCTGCCTTCATGCATTGCCCCTTGATTCAGTGTTAAATCTCAGAGGTGATCTATATGTCATCACTATGCAGGTTAATATTTTCCTCACATTGGAACCTTAAGGGACATGCTTGGGTAAAAAACAAACCAAGTTCTTACTATCTATTTATCAACATTACTCTGAAGATAACATGTCAACAATGTATTATGTGCATCTTATCGTGGATCCCAATATAAACGTCGCCATCTATCCACGTCCTGGTTTAAGACCTCAATGTCGTTGATAATTTACCCCTATCTGATATATTTTTGAATTTATGTGTTTCTTGCTTTGAATCACTACCGAAGATATTCAAATGATATATTCACAACTGAGCATATTTATTTTTCCAGATATGAAAATGATATCTTGATAATTCCTGCTTGTGATCTGTTTTTTAAATTCTAAAAAAATCATCATGAGGTGGTTTAATGGGGGTAATCATTTAAGGACTCTTAAAAATAAGAACATGTCACCTTCCATAAAGATTTATTATGAATATAATATTATTTTCATATAATTTCTATTTCCCATCGACTATAAAGGTTGATAAACAAAATTCAGTCTAATGCTTGTATACATAAGATTCATTGGATAGGAATGGTATAGAAAGATTCATTGGATAGGGATAGTATAGTTTAAGAGAAAAACTGTATTTCAACTCTATGCCAAAAACTATTTGGCTCTTCATTTTCTATAGCTGTATATATGTTAATGTTTACACATTCCATGATCTTTATTTAAAATTTATAGTTGGGTTTGCATGGTCATGCATTTTCACCAATAATGGTCATATTAGATCAACTATTATATGAACTTAAGTCACATGTTGTGTTCACAACTATAAACATGTTGCGTTCATGATTATATGCTTATTCAAAGCTCTAAAACTTGTTCCCAAATCTCTAAGTTGCTATTCATTATTTTGTATCCATACATTGGTAGACAACTAAAGGTACATGTGGCCAATGACTTGTAGGATTTTTATGATCTTGTGGATAAGTGACATCAAATCACATACTATTCATGAATAAAAATGTATGAAGACTCTAAATTTGCTATTGTAAGTGGATGCACTCTACACATGAGATGAATATAGCTATTTCAATTTAGTTTGTGCCTTCTTATTGTGATTCAACCCCCAATATGGGACAAAATTGTTGGTTTCTCTTGGCTTTTAAACTTTTACAGAGGACCATATTTATGTTCAATACAGTCTCCTCCAAGGATTCATTTTCCCACATATATCATGTTTCCAATGTCTATCTCTCTTTTTTCTCATTTCAAAGATAGGATGATCTTTAATAAGCTTGCTCTATGATAACACCCAAATTTACGCATTTATGCTAAGCTTTTATTTATGGTTGTGTCACTATAGCCTTAATATGCCCAAAATAACCCATGTTTCTTATCTTTTAGTAACTTGTGTCTTTTCTTAGATAAAGTTGCTCAACTAGCCAATTTTGGGACTTGTAGGCACCGAACCCAAAAAGACATCTATTCTCAATTGGATTATCCCTGACGCATGTGTTTTTGTAGCAGCTAAGCCTACACCACGATTGCAGCCAACAGGACACCTCGACCGCGATCGCGGTACCTGTGTTCACCTCAACCGCAATCGCAATGTCTATCTCCACTGAGACTGCGGTCTAGGGAGAGACCGCGACTGCGATCCAAGCCATCGCTGCAACTTGTGACTAACCGCGACCATTGGAGGGACCTCGACCTCGACCTCGACCGTGATCATGACCGTGACCGCGATCCACACCTCGATCGCGACTGTGGTATCTACCTGCCCCGAGATCACGATCGAGGCATCCACCTCGACCGCGACCGAGAAACACCGCGGTCTGGATCAGTACCTCGACCATTTCGCCTATAAATACACACCCCCTCCCCCCAACCTAGAGAGGGGTTTTGCACCTTAGGGAGTTCCTTCTGTCTGTTCCACATTTTTGGAGGTTCCAACTGTTGGTGCCGACCCGGTGTGGTTCTCAAATCCCCGTAGAAGAGTCTAGAGGTCTGGGAAGGCCAAAATGCTTATTCTATGCCCACCTCTTCAGCGTGTCCCCATCCTCCACCATCTTTCACCGTCATTCACTCACCAAGCTACTGTTCAGGGGTGAGATATAGAGAGAAAGGAGGTCGAGGAGTCCAGAAGATCAAGGAAGACGACCCAAAAGACGAGATCCGGCCTATACGGAGGTTAGGGAGCAAGAGACACCTCTCCTCTATAGGCTAAATCTCTTCTTCTCCTCTTTTCTTACACTATTCTCCTTTGTTTCTGTACAAATGATGTTCTTCTATCTTTGTTCGGTGCCAACTATGCTTTTCGATGGCTAGTTGAGCTCCTACTTGGCTATGTAGCCCATTTTGGGCACGTTTATGTACTTTTACCTTAAGCAAGTAGTTTTATTTCAGATCTAGCATGTTTTATGTTCTATCTCCTCTTTGTAGTTATGATTGCTAGTTTGGTTGATCTCTTTCTTTCTTGAACTGCTATTTCTTCCTATATCGAGAGATTCATTGTAGAAATAGACAAGAGAAGATAGTTTGGATCGGAGTCTGAAAGGAGGACGGTTCAAGGTTGTCTGTTCCTAACATTCCAAAATATTCTACACCTGAGAGGGTATCTAGAATATTCTAGGATGTTTGTTTGTCATCCTCGAGAGAGGTTTCATACCATAGATGGGTTTTAGTCACACTACGCGAGAGCGAGTGGGATGACCCCATAGGAACAGATACCACTGTGCGTGCTATGCTTGAATGTAGGTTGCTTGTTGAGGTGTTCGAGGGTTGTCTACTCCTGAGAACGTGTGCATAGACTACCCAACTTATGGTTACATAGCTAGGAACTTCTTTCTCTCTCGTTTAGTAGAATCATGCAGACTCTATTTTGTTTTCTTTTCTTTGTTTTATTTTACACTAGTACAAAAATGGTCTATAGCGTCAGTTTTTTTAACCCTATAGCGTCACTTTTCATCTGATGCCTAAGTGGTCGTCGCTACAGAAATTGCTCTATAGTGTCAGTTTTTTTAACCCAAAAAAATTGACCTTGTATTGTAAAAACCGACCCTATTGGCTCTCAAAAACTAAACCCAAATGAGAAATGAAATTGTACCTAAACCCTATAACATCAGTTTTTTAATAAATAACCGACTCTAAAGATTATTTCTAAGGACGATTTTTTACTAAAAAACCGACTCAATAGAGTCTTGGAATATAATAGAACGCCCATGCCACCTATTGGTCTATATTAGCACGGTCATGCTACGCGGCACGACCGTTCTACCATATCTCAACACGGTCGTTCTACATGGCACGACCATTCTACCTCATCCCAACACGGCTGTTTTATGCAGCATAGCCGTTCTACGTGGAATGGCCAAGACACCTTTTTTTTTTAGGAAAGGTCATAGCATATATTTAAATCACCACAAAGCAATCAAACACCTGCTTAGTGAGTTTCATACATAGCATAATAAAAACGTTTGAGTTGGGTGGAGATAAATTCTAAGTTCTGATGAAGAGGGGGAGGCACCCCTTAAACAAGCCTCATGAAGCATTTAAAGAAGAGAATAACCAAGTCTAAGAAAAAAATAATCAACTCCCAGTGAGGTGTTTTCATTGATGCTGCTGCACTATGCTGACTCCTATTTTGTCATCCACCATGGCTTTAAGGTCGCAGAGAAACTTGGCTTCCGATTCACCTTCATCAGACTCACAATGTCCTTAATCTGTTTGTTTACCTGTATTTTGTTAGAATGTGAATATCTGCATCTATTTGTGATATAAGATTTTGTCTCATTTTTTGTTGTTGTTGAAGATTCTGTTGTTCCTTTCTTTCTAGAGATTCCAACTGATGGTGGTGAATATGTCTCTACCCTTGAAGTTTTTGTATTGACTATTTGGTGTGATTTGTGGTGGGAATGTTGCTTTCTTGAGATCTAGAATGTAATTGCATGTGTAGTTTAAGATGATGTTTTGTGAAGTGGAACATTTGAAGAAGATGTGATCAGTTGAGTCAGAATTTATTTCGCAAAGAGAACATCTGAAAGGACTAATGAAGCCCTTTTTTGTAAGGTTTTCACCTGTGAGCAATTTGTGCAGTAGAAGCCATAGAAATGTTTTATATTCTTGTGGCCATTTCTGTTTCCATATTTTTGTGGTGGGTGGGGCGATGATTTTGTAGGTGAGGAAGGAGTAGGCTAGTTTAACTGAGTAAGTGTTTCCCCATTTCCATGTTATGTTGTTTGAGGTGTTGTTTTCTAAGGAGAGCTTTAAATTATATAATTCGTCTTGTCTGAGTTGCATGAGGATGCATCTTTTAAGCGAGTTTGTTCTATTATTGGTGATAAGGTAGAGAGCTTTATCAATTTTGATTTTAAGTAGACTGTTTGGGATGGTCCTGTTTGGGCAGAGATTAATGATAGAATTGTTTTCAAACCATGGATCGAACCAGAAAGAGATATTCAGGTGGAAGTGTGGAGGGGTATTGATAATTTGAGTACTTTTTTGGATATTTTTGTTTATGTATTTCCAAAGGGGGGAGGCAAATTTTTTTGAGACTACATGCCAGGGAGGGGATTTTTGGTAATATTTGTGTTTGATGAGTTGTGACCAAAATTTAGATTTGTTTTGGATCAGGCTATTGATAATTTTTGTTATAAGGCAGAAGGCATGGGTTTCTATATTTAGGATACCCCAACCTCCCTGATCAAGTGGAGCAGTTATAGATTTCCAATTTACTAGATGGTAGTGTTTCCCAGGTTTTTTAGATTTGTGGAAGTTATTCCACATGAATTTTCTCCTTATTTTATCAAGGATAGATTTTGTTTTTGAAGGGAGAGGAATACAACTCAGGAAGTGTGTGGTGATGGGGGTGATGACACTGTTTAGGAGCGTGAGTCTCCCTACAAGATTGAGGAAGTTATTTGTCCAATCAGAGAGTTTTGTGTTTATTTTTGCTATAATAGGGGACCAGATTGCATTTTTTATGTTGTGGGGTGTGATTGGTAGGCCAAGGTATTTGATGGGAAAGTCTTCAATCTTACACCTTAAGAGATCTCTAAATCTCTCCAAAGAAGGTTGATTTAGGTGGACCCCAAAAATAGATGATTTGTGCAGATTTATTTTGAGACCCGAGATATAAGAAAAGATACCAAGGATTCAGAAGATGTTCAGAAGTGATGAGTCTTCGGGGGAGGAGAAGATTATAGTGTCATCAACAAAATGAATGATGTTCTCTTTGCATTCCCCAGAATATTTTATGAGACCACTTTGTTTTCCCAGTTTAATCATACGAGAAAGGATAGTTGTGATGATGATAAAAAGGTAAGGAGAGAGTGGGTCACCTTGTCTGAGGCCATTTGAGTTATGAAAATAGCCAAATGGGACACCATTTATGATTGTTCAAAATTGGTTTGTAGAAATGCATGCATGCATCCAATGTACCCATTTGTCAGGAAAACCAAAACCATAGAGAGTTTTAGTTAAGCAGTTCCAGTTGACAAAATCAACAGCTTTCTCAAAGTCTAGTTTAATGGCCAGAAGGGGGGTTCTATTTTTGTGGCAGAGATGTATAGTTTCATTAACCATCAAATAGGCATCTTGGATGCTTCTATTTTTTAGGAAAGCATTTTGATTGAGAGGAATGATATCGTTCATGTGTGGTTTGATTCTGTTAGCTAGTGTTTTTTCTATGATTTTGTATGAGGTGTTGATAAGGCTAATGGGTCTGAATTGGGAGATGTGATCGGGTTGACTTGTTTTTTTTATTTGGGTGATAAAAGTTTTGTTTAAGAACTTGATGATGTTGTGGGGGTTTCTACTTTCATAGAAAGATCGCAGAAAAGCAAAGAAGTCTAATTTGTAATGGTCCCATTTAGCCAGATAGAATTCTATGTTAAGGCCATCGGGTCCAGATGATTTATTTAGTCCTAAGTCTGATAATTTATTTAGTCCTTAGTCTGATATGGCTGAATCCAATTCTCTATGGGAGAAAGGTTTTATAAGATCTTGAGGGTTTTTTATGTTTTCATGACAAATTTTGGTCCATTCCAAGTCATTTAGGCAAGAGGGGTTGTGGTTGTTATTGAAAATGTTTTTGAAATGGTTTGTGATGTGGGTTGCGATAGATTGTTTGTGAGAGGTGAGTCTGCCATTTATATGTAGTTGAGTTATGGAATTTTGTTGATAGTTTTTGTTATCGATTTTATGAAAGAATTTTGTGTTTTTGTCGCCTACCTTAGCCTATGTTATTTTTGCCCTTTTTCTCCATCTGGTGTCAATACATTTATTTGTGAATTCAAGTTCAGCTTTAATAGAAAGAACAAGGGTTGGGTCGGCTGCTGGGTCCTTATCCACAAAAAGGAATTGTTCTCCTAGATGTTTTTGTGTTTCAAATAAAATGTTTGGGTTTGTGAGTTTCCATTTTTTGATGTGAGTTTTAATGCTTTTGGAGTTATTTAGGATGTGTAATCCTATATTTTTTGTTTGGGAGTCGGCAAGTTTCCAATGATCAAAATAGGTGTCAGTGAAGTTGTTTATTGAGAGCCAACTATTTTCAAATTTGAATGGCCTCTGGCCCCAAGAGATGGATTTTGTGTCAAGATTGAGTGGGAAATGATCCGATATGGCTCTGTGAGTGATGTGAACATAGGAGAGGGGGTGATTATCTTTCCATTTGGTGGAGCATATGAAGTGGTCAAGTCTGGAAAAAGTTTGATTTCTTGACCAAGTGTAAGAGGCATTTGATGGTTTGATATCAATCAAAGTGTGATTTGTGAGCAACATGCTAAAGGTTTTTTCATCTGCCGACATAGATTGAGGGGAGATTGTGGAGTTGTGTCTGTCTGAGTTTAGAGTAGTCAAGTTGAAGTCTCCACCAATGACCCAGGAAGATAAGTAAAAAAAAATTGTGAGCAATTTTAGTTTGGCTAGGAAGGCAGATTTGTTATGTCCTAGTTCTCCATAAACCCCAGAAAAAGACCAGAGATAACCATCTGAAGAGTTTTTAAATCAATGGCAATAGAGAATTTAAGAATGGAGATGTTTTGGGCAGTTAAGATCTGATTGTTGAAACCAACTAAGAGGCCCCCTTTGAAGCCCACAGGAGGTAATTGGACCCAGTCAGTGATTCTATCCCCCCCTATTGTTTTGAGAGCAAAAGGAGTCAGACAAGTTTTTATTTCTTGGATAGTTATCAGATCGATTCTATTTTTGTAGATGTGTGAAAAAAGAATTTGCGTCTATGGAGGTTGGCAGCTCCATAGACGTTCCAAGATGAGAGTTTCATAGATTTAGTAAAGGATTTCCTGTAGATAAACAGTTCTAGAAGAACTCAATCTAATTTATATTGAGAAGATCAAAGTTTGTTTTTTCAGAATTTGAGACCCTTCTATTTGACCAACCCATAAAGGTTTCTATGTCATCTAGCATTTTTTGTGCCTTTTCTTCGTCTTCTAGATGTATGCCTATATTTTTAGCAAATTTTGTGAAACTATTGATGTTTGACCATGAAGCAAGGGCCTCAATATTATCTATATCTCATTTTGTATCCTTAGTGGGGGAAGGGAAAGATATATTATGAATAGATGATATGTCACTAAGAGAACAGGTAGAGGAGTTTGAGAAAATACTTGGCTTTGTCCTGTTGACGATGATATTATTTTTGTCTCTTTTTGACCTGTCATCATAATCTTCTTGAGGTAGCTGCTTTCTTGCCTTTGTTGAGGACTCTCCTGATCAGAACTCGGCAAAGAGTTGTCATCCTTAAGCTGAGGATTGATTTGATTTTTTATGGCGATTTGGTTTGGATTTTGAGTGGGGTAACTTTCCTTTGTTGAGGTTGGAGAAGGGAAGATGGAACCTACTGGTATGTATGTGTTTTCATGATATGAGGGTTTAGAAGTTCTGGTTCTCTTCCTGTTTGTGAGGAGGTAAGTGTTGTCTGTGGAGGTGGAGTTTTTTCTGACCCAAACATGGTTGCGATCACCAGAAGAGCGGGTATGCGAGGTAGTCTTTCTATCTTTGTTTGGGCAAAGCCAAGAAGGTGGATGTTTTGAGAGATCGGAAAAAGATGTCCTGTTATCTGAGGGATGTTCAGTAGACAGTTTGATATTGTAGATTGATTCATCGATTCTAATATTGATGGTAGGCGGTAAAGATATGGATGCTTTGACAATGAAGAGGCAAAAAGCTTTAATGTATTGGGTAGGATGCAAGGTTGCAGGGCTGATATATTGAAGAGTAGCCCCGATAGAATGGGCTATACCTCGGAAAATCTCAACTTCCCAGAGGTGGGGTGGGAGATTTGTGATAGAAACCCAGTCAGAGCCACCAACAGAAGCTGGGAAAGCACCTAAGTCAGCTGACCATTTAGATAATTTGGCTGTAATGAAGCTAGATCCACAAGGAATTGTGAGAATTTGATTGAAGAGATGGTTGATTGTTGTTCCTTCAGGGACAGTGTAGATGAGTTGAGTAGGCGAAAAGATTTTTGGTTTTAAGATGGTCGGTCCAGGGATGAGAAGGGCTAAGGCTCGGGTGATGTCTAGGACATTGATAGGGTTGTTGTCTATATTGTTTTCAATGGAGATGAGGATGCTTCGCAAGGTGAGGACCTTGAGAAGACGCATAGAGTTTGTAGGTAGGTCAAGTGCAATCGCATACTCCAGGTGTTCTGGTGTTTTCATGTTTGTCATAGCAGGTGGGGTATTTGTGTTATGTGTTGGAGTTGAAGACGAACGGTGAGGGTTTGGGTAGAGGGGTTTTGGTGTTGAAGCTATATGATTTTTTGGTTTGTGGTAGGGTTTTGATATAGGCGAAGCCCAGGGGTTTATGTTCTGGAATCGAGAAGAGGTAGTGTCTACATGTTCGGTCGGAAGGTTTGCAAGGCATGCAAAGGAGTTTTTTGTGAGGGGAGGATTTGGAGGGAGGTTGTTTTATGCGCCTGTGATCTGTGATGTTCTTTTTTGGAACTCTAAAGTTTTTGTGAAAAGACGATCTTTTATCTGAGAAAGAGCGTGTGGAGAAGAACGCTGAGTCTGCATGGGTTCTTCTCTGATTTGGGAGAGGGTGTGTATTATAGAAACTTTTTATGTGGCCTTTTTGTTGACATCTAAAGCAGGTGAGGCAGGAGTGGCATCTAGAAGTTGAGTGGTTCTTTCTGAAGAAAAGAGAACAATGAAGAGCCCAAAAAGGTTTTTTGTGGGGGACCATTTTCCAGGTTTGGGTGGTGGGGATTTTATCTAGGAGTTTGTTAATGAGGTGAGACGATTTGTCTTGTCCTAATAAGGGAGAAGAACAATTTAGGAGATCCAAGTCATTTGCGATGATATCGGCCACAGGGAGGAATCGGGGTTTTAGGGTTTTGTGAAGTGAAGATAAATTGGGAAGATTGTTCTTCTTAACCATGGGGGAAGGAAAAAGATGGTACCTTTCTGCAATGGAACTTGTTTGTAGTGGCATTGTTGGTGTGCCAGTGTCTTCTTCCTCCTCCGAGCCTGAGGAGATACAGATTGGCCATGATCTTGAACCCAATGGGGGTTGGTGCTTGTCCCGAACAAAGAGCTGGTCTGCAGAGTTTGATGATGATGATCTCTCTTGGTTGTGTCTTTTGTAAAGGTAAGATAACTTGTGAGGCGTATCGTTGATGAAATCACACACTCAAGCAAGGAAAGTGTGATTTTCAATCGGTTTGATGAAGATCGACCATTCCGGTTTGAGCTTAAGTTCAGTGATCATCTCGCTCTAGCCCTCAGAGATGAGAAGGGTAGGGGCTTTGTTTCCCCATGACTGTTCGGCAGGGGAGGACCATGAAACCATCACCTGGAAGGAACGATGGACAATATTGATCATGCATGTTCCCGATGATATATCAAACTTGTGGTAGATCCAAGCTTTCGGTAAGGGAATGCTTGTAGAATAGGAGGGGTTTGAGAGTGGAAATTTGAGGAAGGTGAAGTGAGAGTTCATATCTGTGGGATCGACTGAAGATCTTGAATCTCTGATAAGCACCGAGGGTTTTTTCTTCATCAGGGCGAGGCGGAAAGCATTTGGATTGCCACTTTTAGACATGCAAGGCTTTTTTATGCATGAGGCCAGGATGAGCACGCCTCCTATTCTCATGGTGTTTTTAGAACAGGATTAGGAACTTAAATGATATTCTCTGAGTAGATAAATGTTCTGACTGATCTGATAGCCGAGAATGCTTCGAGAAAGAGCATTGAAGCCGGAAAAATAGCATTAAGCTTGGTGAACTTTTTGCTAGAGTGTTTTGGATTAGCAGCAGACCCGGGGAATGACTGGTGAGGAGTGAAAACCCCAGCCTCTAGAGTTCTGTAAACTAGGAGTTAAGATTTTAATGCCTGCATGGAGGTTTAATCCTTTGGTGGAGCTAGAGAAGAGTCTCGATGGTAGTCTAAAGCCTCAGAATTTATTGCATGGAATTTTAAAGGGAGGAGGAGTAATGTGGATGTTACCTGTATTAAAACATCGTCGCAGTAGGGAAGCCGTCGAAGAGGCGCCGAACTTCACTGAAGAAGAAAAGAATCACTTGACAGGAGCGCGCAGCAAAAGGACAGGTCGAGGTGTTGCTGTAGTGAATTTGGGCTAGCAAACAGTTGTTTCCCTTATGCGTAATGGGTAGCGCAGAAGCAGGGATATGATGTAGCTCCCTGGGTGGGGTGAGAAAGTCGATCGCGGAGAGGGATGAGGCTGCCACTGCGAAGGAGAAGAGTTAATCCGAGGGGCGTAGAGTAGGTTGATGCACCCTGAATGTAAGCAAAAAATGTCGATCAGGGAATGATGAAGCCCTGGATGTGGGGAAAAGATGATCGCGGAGAGGGACAAGTCGCCACCGCCAAGGATTTGAGCTAAGCCGAGCGGCGGAGAGTAGGTTGAAGCACACCGGATGTAAGCTAAACGCAGATCAGGGTATGACCAAGGGGATGTTTCTAGAGAGAAGGTGGAGCTTTCTCTCACTTACCTACCGTTAGGCTCAAGGGGCGCTCAAGGTCAGTTTTTTAAGAAAACCGACGCTATAGGGTCGATTTTTTTTTTTAATTTTTGTAGAAAGAGAATAGAAAAAAACAGAAGAACAAGAATAAGATATGGGAGAGGGGGGCATTGATGCTCAACCGTCACCATTCCAAACCACACATTCATAACAAAAATGATTCATATATTGAATTGAGTACACACAGTCACATCATAATTTACAAAATAATAGATTACAAGTATGAGATGATATTAAATGTCAGATACAAAAGTAAATATGAAAGAGTACTGAAACCACACACATAAATGGAACATAACTGACATATTTATTCCAATGCTATATTGACTTCATTTAGAAAAGCATCTGACCACTCTTCTCGGAATTCATTTAAGTCCTCACGTGCGTAAGGCTGAGTTGTAAAGATCTGTAACAGAAAATGCACATGCTAATATTTTATAAAATGACTACAACTCACTTGTAAATTTATGATGTTATTCTTTATTACCTGATCTATAGTCTAAATTTCATTTGATGCTTGTTTGACAATAGCTTGCATATATTTCATTACAAAGTAACCACAAGCCCAGTCATTATTTTGTATAGGACACTACAAATAATGAATTATACTTAATGTTAGTAACTACTATAAACAGAAGACTATAAGAGTTGACATATAAGAGTTGAAAATTAATACATAAAAGACTAAGCAGTTGTCAAAGTAGCTACCTTGACATTTTTCAAAGTCAATGTCTTTAATTTTGTGGGTATTTGTCCTCTACCTTCATAAAAAGCTTTTATACCCCTATCAATTAAAGGATAGTTGGTAAAATAGAAATTCTAAACAGAAATATCATGTTGAAGCATTGACTATATTTATGCTTACGCCATAGCTGGCAATTTTAGTTTGTGACCCCTTGTTGTTTTTCCCATTGGGTCAAGATAATAAAGAGTCATCAATTTTGGGACAATGTCTAGATATGAGTAAGAATAAAACAAACATTAAAATAAATACATTTGTTCATTATTAAATTATATTGAATAATAATACTTACTGTACGTTAAAAGGAATTAGGATAATTTCCTTTCCTACAGTAGCAAAATATTTGAATGCATCATAGAAGTACTCACTCACCTCCTCAATATGTGTCTCCACCTGACTAGTGACCAAAGGAACTAAGAATCCTACATTCTTTATATCAAAGTTTGTGGCCTCGGTATATAAATGGCTGTTAAACATTTGTAATTATTTTCATATGTAGAAATAAGCTAAAAATGTGTATTGGAATTTTCTATATTGATAGATCCTTACCTTATCCATACTTCTAATATCAAAGTATTCAACCAATCATAACGGAACAACTCTATAATATCATCACGAAAAATATAATTGTAAAAGTCCCTCCCAGTTGCATCTTCTATTAAATTGATCAACATTTGTAGTCCAGAGCTTTGGTTGGCCAAGTATCGACACAAACATTTATATTACTTCCCAACTCGTCGAATGTGGATTCTGGAATAATAGATGGCTTGGGCATAGGAGGAAGACTAGTAGAATTGAGGACATAATCCATGTGGCCAATTGGGCAACGTCAGAAAATAAGCTGAGATGTCCTCAATAGGCAATGTCAGAAAATAAGCTGAGAGGTCATATTACGGCGTCATTGAGGACATAATCCATGTGGCCAGTTGGGATGAATTTTCCTTCCTTCCTTTTCTCATGGAGATCAATCCATTCATAGTTAATAAAAATATTAAATCATAATATCAATTAGATATAAATAAATCTAAGTTTGTGGGAGTTACTCTTTACTTAGTTGGGATAAACCTACCATCTTTTGTGCCACCTCCTTAGTTGCAGGGTTGACAATTTCACCTGCTCGATTCTTTCTAGCATCAATCCATGTCAAGTGTCAGGGTGGAAGCTCAACTTGAGTTGTACTAGATTCTACTCCAGAAGATGATTGCTTCTCTTGTAGTTGGCGGCGGAAGGCATAACCACCGGACCCCAAGCGATGTTCATGCACATTTTTGGCCCGTCTTTCCTTTTGATCCTAGTGGATAGCCTGATCATTTAAAATGAGATATTGCAATTCAGACTTGGCAAACATGTATAAAAAGATTCACATCCTTAATTGTATAAAATTAAATATTCATACAATACATCACAATCTTTATTACCTGAAACTCTTCCGATCTCCTAGCTGCAACAAATCTTTCCCACACCTCAGGATCTATAAAAATATATACATTTGTTGCTTTCTTCCATTGTTTAGGATTATCTATAAATTCCCTTGCGAGATATGTCTTAAAACCCCTCCATCGTACACCAGAACGTTGTAGCACTCTTTTCTTGTGATCTTTTTCATTTAGATGAAAAACACCCTATACATACAAAAGAAGCAAATTAATAATGTTTTTTTGAAAACCAATTAATTCCAAGCAAACTAAATTAGAATCAATAGATAAAAAAACATATTAAAATAATATCACTTCCACTCACAGATATATCTTTCCATATGAGGACTTTTTTGGCATTAGGAACATCATGCCAATTTTCTATATCTATTGGCACCTTACTACGTGCGGTCGCCCCTACGTAATGCTTGAAAGCACTAGCATGTTCCCCAACAGGTGCTCCTGTGTTATCAAACTGGACTGGCAATTTGTCCCCTTTAGCCCTGAGCTCCTGCAGCCTACGCATCAGTTGGGACCTCTACTTTTCTTAGCATCACCACTACCATCGTCATGGTGCTCATGCTCATGCTTAGAATGTTCATCTTCACTCACCATTTTAGAACCTACAAGTATACATGATAAAAAAATAATTGATAATAAAAGAACAAGTGATAAGGCATACTTGTTTGAATGATAATAAAATAAATATTTCAAAGAATGCATGCCTCTAGTATTGGTTGAGTTGTTAGTCAAGGAAAATTCCTTCAGCATGGTCTTGACGTTTATAATATTCATCGGTGTTATCTTCAACATTTACACTTGGAAAACCAACTAAGAATGGACTGGAATCATCATACTTTTCGTAGTATTCTTCTTCATTTATAGGATCTATAGTAAACTGTCTTTTTCCATGAAGAACGACAAACCAATTTTTATTTGCTGGGACATCAATATAGAATACTTGTTTTGCTTGGTCTGCCATGATGAATGGCTCATCTTTCTCACCAATCTTTTCAAAATTCACCAATTTGAAACCCAACTCATCCACTAAAACTCCTTTGTTGTTGTCAACCCAATTACACCTAAAGATAGGAACTCAAAAATTTGTATAGTCCATTTCCCATATGTCCTCAATGACGCCGTAATATGACATCTCAGCTTCACGTGTCTTTTATCTTTGGCACTAGCAAAATTTAGTAGCATTTCCCCTAAGTTCTCCAAGTACACCGATGTAAATGGTAAATAACCACTCACATATGTACCCAGAGAACAAATGAGGAAATACTACTAAAATTTTCTTCAAAACTAAACATACATTATACAGTTACATCCTAGGTGAGATTAAATATCAAAAAATAGTCCTAAATCGGGGACTATCCAAAATTTACTCCTATGAGTAAATTTTGAACGGGTTTCTAAGTTGATACATGCATGAATGTATTATTGTCATATTTATATATTAAGTTAAACATCATGCATTCAATGATATCATATATAGACCCTAAAGCGTCAATTTGGGACTACACAATGTCTGCCCTCATATTTCTGGAATGTCTACCCAGCGCTACCGTATGTATTAAATATTTGAATCAAAATGAAGCCTAATGGCACATTGGGAGAGTGAGAATATTATACCTCACTTGAAGGCTGAAGAAGAAATATATGCAAGTCAACAACACCTGCAACAAACATAAATGCACGATTCAATTCTCTTATAATGTAAGGCATTAGGATCAATATACATCAATATTAGAGGAGCAGGAAGATTTTAACAAATGCAGTTCAACAACTCAGCCAACACGGTCGTGCTACCCAACATGGCCGTGCTACCTAACAAATACATTCACTCAGCCACAACCACCACGACCGTGCTACCTAACAAATACATTCACTCATCCACAACCACCATGGCCATGCTACCCAGCACGACCGTGCTACCTAACAAATATATTCACTTCGAACCTCTCCTCAATCGCGGCATGACAATAAGAAGAAAAATGGTCGTGGTTATGGCACGATCGTGCTACTATCACCAGCACCCATCGCTACCCACTACCGACCCCAGCCCCGACCACAGCACCCATCACCACCCACCGTCGAACCCCAACCCCGACCACAGCAACCCCCACCTGCCCCACCTCTCCTTTCCAACCAAGAAGGGCTCTTCGACGGCGGCACAACACGTACAACCGAGAAGCTTGCGACTGATTTTCGGTTAATAAAATGTACCTTGCGACCTTTAGTTGGCGGCGGCGGCACAACACGTACGGCTCAGCGGTGGCACAACACGGCTTGACTCCTTGGACACGGCGGCCACAACACGACTCGGCTCGTTGGACACAACAGCGGCATCGGAAGGACACGAAGATGGGCTCCTTGGACACAACGACAAAGAAAGAGGGGGTCTCTAGCGATGTGCTTTCGAGAAAAATGAAATGAAACACAAGTCGATCGGGTCTATCACGCATTTTGTTATCAGCCTGACCTTTAGCGTTGGTTAACTGACAAAACCGACGCTACAAGTCGGGTCTATAGGGTCAGTTATTTGAGAAAACCGACGCTAAAGCCTAAGTGGTGCCCGAAATTTCGTAGACCATCTATAAGGTCAAGTATTTGAAAAAATCGACACTAGAGGTCAGTATCTATAAGGTCAGTTATCCATAAAAACTGACCTAGAGTTCCGAAGCGGTGCCTGTGTTGTTATTTGACCCTATAGCATCGGTTATTTGGAAAAACCGACGCTATAGTTTGAGGCGCGAAGCCAAAATCGCGTGAATATTTTCCGTGGGAAACCTATAAGGTCAGTTTTTATGATAAAATCGATGCAATAGTCTATTAGGTCAGTTATTCTAATAAAAATGATGCTATGGGAAGCGACGTTACTGGCCAAAAATGTAGTAGTGTTAATTCGTGACAACCCGCTAGACTAGTTCTAGCTCCTACTTTTCTGAATACCGTCTTGGCTTATCTGACTAAAGAATGAAATCTCAAGCATCCTAAACATCACCACATCCCTGTGTTCGACCCCGTATATCTATTTTGACCCCATGATAAAGTTGTGGGGGTCCTTGAAGGTTTCAGGTTATAAATTGAAAAGTTTGATTCCTTCTGATTTCGCCTCCCTTTCGGACACGCGATTCGAGGCCAATCAACTTTTTGGCACCGTTGTTGGGGATGTGGTTTTTCACGTTTATACACCTAAAAGATTTTGTTCTGTCACTTTTAAGCCTATATATATGCATAGTTTTTCTTTTGTTTTAAACATACTTGTCCATATATACTGAATACCTTTCCTTTTTCTTAGACTTTTTCAGCCATGGATCTTGCTTCAACAAGACAAGTTATATTGTCCACCTGTCCTCCCAAATTTTTTCGCAGCTCCGACTGCTGGAAAATAATTAAAGGTCGTGCTCTATATCTAGTCAAGTTATACTCACCTCCACCGTCGTCGAATGTTGAAATTCCAACAACGGAGACTACCATTCAGCCCTCAAATTCCATGCTATCCTGGGATCAAGAACTGATTAAGGTAGTGGAGTTAGTTGGGGAAAGTGTTCACGCACTCACCTCCTCAGCTTCTCATCTCCAAGAACACATCGATCTACTCCAAAAACTATTAGAAAAGTAGGAGTGTCAACTCCAAATTGCAACGGAGATTGCAGACCGCAGTAGAAGTATACTTCAAATTGTTGTACAAGGATTCATCCAGAAACATCAATTTGATACAGCGGATTCCCATCAGATGTGTATGGCAGAATTGACAGGTCTTGAAAGCATTGCTGCTCAAGTACAACAACTTCATGATAAAGATGTTGAACAAGGAAGGAGGCTCCAACAGCTCATCGATTTGGTTACAATTCGGTTACAAATTCCATCACAAGATCCTGAAGATTACAGTCATCAAAACCATTCCATTGGGCCTAAAGTGGAGCTTGTCCTACCATCCTGTTCAAAGCATCAATTGGGTTTATTAGGATTTTTTTGTGAAGAACCGCCAACCTGGGGGAACTCTTCATTTTATCCAGATGATTCAACTGATCAACTACTGGAAGATTCTAGTAGAACACATGAATGGTTAGATGATGATGATGATGATGATGACTACTATCCTCACCAGGAATGTCAGACAACCTCACAACAGGGGGTCAGTTTGAAGAACCTGAATCAGAAATTGATCCATACCAGAGTGATAGCTCTCATATTGAGACTTGTCACTTAACCTTGAGCAGTACACCAATCATGGTTTGGAACAATTTGTTCGATGAAGACGATGACGACAACTGTTCAATTTGGAGCAGTGAATATACTGATGATGACGAGTTGGAGCAGCATGAGATGACATTTACCACCATTCCCTTAAAAGGCTTGGTGGATATCGATGGAGAAGGATGGACAATCCACCACAACATGGCTACGGATCATGAAGATACCCCAGACCCCATAGAGTGCGACAAGCTTGGAGTGGTTGAATCGTAATTAAATTCACCCGGGGATACTTCTTGCTCAGAAAATGATTGGATAACTCATATTGTACATGGAGACTTATCCGAGCATCCAACCTCAAGTTCAGAGTTGGAAAGAGAAGTGAGGGTCCCTATAGAAAACTTTCAACCTCTCCCCTCTGTCTCATCCTGTGACGACATCCTAGAGCCTTCCTGTTCAGATTCATATCTTGGAAGGTACCTTGAAGATGATTTGCCAAAGAATTCATCCTAGTGTAGTTCAAGTAAACCCTAGTATAGAGATGACTTCAACGAGTTGCCAGATTTTATTCCTCTTCTTTAGACTCAAAAGGGCCCACATCTCCACCCATTCTACTCCTGTTATGTGGCGGATCCCTTTGGCAAGACACAGGTGATACTGGTCCCAAAACTAAGGATTTGGGATCCCAGTGTAGGAGTTGTAGGGAAGCCACCCCCAATTTCCCACACAAATTTTCTTTAATCTTTACTTTACTTTTCACATACAAATAAAGCCAATTTAATTTTAATCTTTCCCTAACTTCCAAAAATATAATTTATTTTGCATCACCTAGTTTTCTTCTAATTTTTCATGCACTAACATCTTTGCACCCTAGTAGCTGCTTTTGGTACGTATAATCATCTTTCCCTTGATTGCCTCTCCTTGGTGTTCGATTCAGGTTTTGTCTTCTATAGGCTCCACACACTCATCTTCCCCGTGTGGTGTAGGTGGGACCACGACCGTTGTCTAAAGTCAAGGACCACGACCGCGGCCTGTTAGCAAGACCACGACCACGGTCTGAAAGCCAGGACCACGATCGTGGTCATGTATAATTGAGACCGCGACCGCGGTTTTGCAAGACCCAGGAAAGTTTTTCAGCCTAGACTGACCAACATGTCGGGTTTTCTCAGCATTTTTGCTCTTTTTGACCGACTATTGCTCTTTTGATTGAGCTTTTTTGTCCTTTTTTAACCGAGTCTTCCACGCTTTTTCCAGTTTTACCAATGTTTTGTCCGCGACCTCACGTGTTCCACACGAGGGCTGGAATGGACGTGTGGTCTATAAATACCCCCAGGTCGAAGTGTCACCTGCTTGCCTAACCACGGAGTTCCTTCCATCTTCACGCTTCTCTCCGTCTATTTTTCCCTCTTCTCCTTGTCCCCACTGTAGGAAGACAAGAAAGGAGTGTGCGCGTCGGCACCAGCAACTACAACCACATCTGGACCGTGGACGCGGTCGTTAAGCAGTAGCCCACCAGCTCGCCAGCCACACACCTTAGGCAGCGCCAAGTTCTGAGGTCTTAATCGTGGTCCCCTTTGTAACGAGAGGGTCGGCGATCAGAGTGCTTTGGCGAGAACAGTCACGGTCTTTGCGGTCTCGATCATGAAGGTCGAAGTCACCTTGTACACCAAGTCGCAGTGTCCAATGCACGCTAGCCGGGAGTATCAAGTTTTTCATCACGATCGTGGTTCCTCAGACTGTAGTCACAGTTCCTCAGACCACGGTTGCCTTCTTAATCGCGGTCGCGGTGATCAAGAAGTCAAGGTCACGGTATCCTAGCCTACATCAAGGTCACGGTCTCCTTGATTGTGTTCTCATAGGTTGCGGTACCGAGATAACTCACAGAGGTCGCGGTCTTTGATACCGCGATCGTGGTTTTCAACTTGGTCACGATTCAGACCACGGGCTGATTTGGTGCGTTCTTGAGAATCTTCATCGACCTCCGCTACAGTAAAATCTACAGAGTCTACATCAAAAGAATATACACCATGGATGCCATGAAGAGTGGATTCTAAAAGCTCAAAAAGTCAATGACCAGAAAGAAAGGGGAAGGGAGCTCCGCATCACCATCGAATCACAGGAGCCCCTACCCACAACACGCCTCCCGAACTACGAACCCAATATATGAAGATGAAGTTATGCTCTATGCATCAGGGTTTGGGTCGCAAGAGTTCAGCTCTGGCTGTAACATCCCTGACCTGGGTTATGAGTTAACCCTAGATGTTTTGCCTAAATATGTAATTAAATCCTTGTGATTAACTTTGGGCATGTAATTAAGTTTCTCAGAAACATATATTTCAGTTTTTGCTCCTTTTTATATAAGGTTGTAGCATTGTTTTGTAATATAGGGACCTATGTGCAAATTACCCAGTTAGAAGGGTTAACTTGCAAATTGCACATGTTGAGATGTTCCTCTGATGTTGAGACATCATGAGAATGATGATGGTAAGGTTTGAGGGATTTCCCAAGCTTGGGCACCAAGGTGCAGTTGTGGAAGCAATCCCGGTGCTTGAAAACCCTAAATTGGAGAAAAGTGCAATTTACCCAATTTGAGGGGTGAAACTTGTAAAATACATCATCTAAAATATCTTTTAAGACTCTTGTCATCATTTAGAGAAGAAATGATGAAAGCTCACTTCACTTGAATAATAATATAATGAAAAACACCTTTGTGATTGAATAATCAAGGTGTATGTACAATAGCCTTTTATGTGTATGCTTAACTAAAAGGTTGATCTTCTTTGCCCTCATTTCTTGACCTTATAAGAAGGTTTGTCCTTAGAATTAATATGAAGGGACGAGCATAGAAGGATGGAGGGACTTAGTTGAAAATATGGAGAACTTATGAGCTTATGTTGAAAATCTCACCCCGAGTATATATACTCTCCACTTCACTTAGCAAGGAAACCCTCCCTTCGTTCCTTTCACTGTTCTATTCACCCAAACCGACTAAAGATAAGCTGTGGAGCTCAGGAGGACGACCAAGGAGGGCAAGGTAGGTTTGAATCCTCCCTTTTTGCTTAAGTTCATGGTTAGAACTCGGATTCAAGGTCAAATTGATGGCTAGCTCACATAGCTCTACCTTTCTAGCCATCTCTTCTCGACTTTCCCTGGAGGTTTCACCTTGGCTGACCTGTGGAATCTCAAGGACGCCATTAAAAGCTTGGAGCTCGAAAGCTTGGAGCTCAAGGAGCAAGCTTTAGGCGGGTTTTATAATCTCTAAACCTATGCTTTGTTATATACATCTCGTTTATGCTTAAAGATGATAGTTCTTCTTCTTCTCTACCTTCCTTTGCTACCTTGCAAGCAAATCCGTGAGAAATCATTGCTGTTCCTGAGCTAGGAGATGAAGACGTTATTTCCAAAGTTAATCCACTACTTTTCACTTTACTAAACGGTCTCCACAAATTGCTCTCTCGGTTTGCAAAACCGTGTAGTGAGCAAACGGTCTCAGGACCGTGTAAGGGAAAACGGTCTTCAAGACCGTTTAGCCGCATTGACCGAGCATGGACCGTATAATATTTCTGTTCACAATTATGTAGGCTAATCACGCACAAAATTTGAGATGATAACTCCAAAGGAATCGTGAGATATGGCCTTTTTAATCAACAACTTTAATTGAATTTACTCCTGATTTCCAATCTGTTGAAATCACCCTTTTTGGGCAAACGGTCTCAAGACCGTGTAAGAACGTTGACCAAGCATTGACCGTATGATATTACTGTTCAAAATAATTTTGATTAACAACTCACCAAATTTGATGGACTAATTCCAAACGAGCTAAGAGTTGAAGGATGATTACTAGGGTAAACCCTAATTGAAATCAGTACTGAAATCTCAATGAATAACTTAGTGTTTTTGGGTTGATTGACCCAAACGGTCTCAAGACCGTTTGGGAATCAACCAAATGGTCTCAAGACCGTGTGGGGAATCACCCAAGACCGTGTGGAGGTCTGGGGTCAAGTATAGTTGACCAATTGAAAGTACAAAGATACCAAATTACATTGCAATTAAGTATTGATATGATAATCAACTTAATAGATCCAACCTTGAAGAATTTACACTAGAATACAAAAGTTGGATGGGCAAATGGTCTCAAGACCGTGTGGTGACAACCCAAGACCGTTTGGAGGTCTAGGGTTAAGGTAATTTGATCAATTGAGGGTCCAATTGCAATGGGTTATTGAATTAATCAAAATTCTGGTTTGAGGCTCAATCAAGGTTCAACTCCTATCAAATCACATTAGATTTTGATGAAATCTTGGGCAAACGGTCTCAAGACCGTGTGGAGTTCATACACACGATCTCAAGACCGTTTGGGCCAAGTTTGGGCCCAATTGGAGCTCAATTGAAGGGTTCAACCTTGTGTTGATTCACATTGATGAGTGTTGATGGTTGAACGTTGATGAACCTTAATTGAACCAACTTCAACCCTAATTGGATAGCAATTGAGGGTCAATTGAGTGACCAATTGGTTAAGCATAACCCTAATTAACTCAATCTATAAGTGGTTACCATGGCTTTGACCATTTGGAGGCTTCAACATTGATAATCATAAACGATTGAAATCATGGAACCATGTTGGAGGTCCAAACGGTTTGAGACCAAGTGGACCAAACGGTCTCGAGACCGTTTGAGGTCACACGGTCTCAAGACCGTTTGAGACCTCATGGTCTCAAGACCGTTTGAGGTCACACGGTCTCAAGACCGTGTGAGGCCTCATGGTCTCAAGACTGTTTGGGACCAAACCTTCTCAAGACCGTTTGGACTCAAACGATCTCAAGATCAAGAGACATCAAACGGTCTCAAACCGTGTAAGCCCTCTCGGTCTTGAAGTCAAACTTGTTAAATGATCTACACCCTCACACGGTTTGAGCAAACGACCTTGAAGGTCACACGGTCTTGGAGTCAACCCTAGCAAACGGTCAACTCATCCAAATGGTCTCAAACCGTTTGGAGGTTGAAGGTTGAAACCGTTTGAGGTTTTCAAAGGTTGATTTCACTTAATCAATTGAAGGTGTAAATGGTTCAATGATACTCTAATCTAAACCCTAATGATAACCTAGGATATTAAGGGACTAAGTGACTAATGAATTAACCCATGATGGTGATCAATGGGGTGAATTACCAAAATACCCTTGAGGGGTTCAATTTAGTAATACCTTGTTCAAATCAAACCCTAATCACATGATAGTGATGTTTTGGCTTATGTTAGCCCATGAGGACTTAACCCAACCTGATCTAGAGTGGTGTTATCACCATCTAATAGTATGAGGAGAAATAAAGTATCTTAATAGAGAGAAAGTACCCTTTTTGGGTGGACACTCAAGTAAGGAACCTTCAATACACATGAATGAGCATGATTAGGGTATGATCCACCTATGTGAGATCATGGAAACCCTAATTATGATATATGATGAATCTTAAGCCAATCTGAGAGCATCAATAATGATGTTCCTCATATATGATGATGTTATGAGTTCAATTCACCATGTGATGTGAATAGTAAACCCTAATTCAAGGGTAATGATATGTGATGTGAATAGTAAACCCTAATTCAAGGGTAATGACATGTGATGTGAATAGTAAACCCTAATTCAATGGTAATGACATGTGATGTGAATAGTAAACCCTAATTCAAAGGTGATGACATGTTTTATGAGTATTAAACTCTATTTGATAAAAATCAAAGAACTTAGCTCTTATGACAAGAATGGAAAGTATAATCATTGCTTTGAATTACCTTTATTAGTTGAATTAACCATGCAGGTTCTGATATGGAGGTGATCATATCCAGGTATGGATGATGATACTATATTCATTAAAGGCATATTGATAGCCTTATGAATAAGTAAAGTATCTTGATACCTTGTCAGTGCATTCTATGATAATAATGGGCTGTGAGAGCCATGAATACCATCAAGGTCATGCTTTAGAGATGACTTGTGATGAGTATAATAAGAAATGATGATTGATGTGAGTTAGGTTTGTTGCATTTAGTATTCTACTTTCATAGTTGTTATGCTACTGTTATTGTTTGAAGAACAATGTATGATGTAAAAGAATACTGAATGTACCTAACTAATCAAGAGAAATGTAGAGCCCTGATCATAGATCCATCATTGTCAGAGATCAAATGATGGTGAAATAGGTTTTCCTACGAGAATTCCTGGATCACATACTGTTGAGTATGTGGGGTATATGGATGTGTAGAACCTTACATCCTAGTGTAGGAATTTGATGTAGATGTATAATCCATCAGTCCTTCACTATAATCCCATACCGTATCAGTGGATGGTAAACATGAAATGTCACGCCCCGATCTCACATTAACCACAGACCACAAGATTAGGGCGCGACAGGATGGGATTATCATATAAACAAACCACTGAGAATTTTTCTTTTTAAAAACCTCGTAATGATATCCGGATTATTGCTGTAAACTAAAACAAAAATAACTATTGCGGAAGCATTTCAATTAAACTGGCTAGAGAACATAAACAGAGTTTACAACATGTAATATTGTTTAACAGAAAGTAAACATAACAGTTAATTTACAACTTTATACACATTCGCCATACATACTCTCTCTCACCCACACCATGTCCCAAGGACCGAGGGGAAAGGACTAAGAGACCACTATCTAACTAAACTAACTACATATACCTTCTACAGATTAAGTGTTAGGATGAAATGATCCTTCTGATTCTTGGAATTTGTCGCTGACCTGAAAATGTTTGAGTAGAGGAATGAGCCTACTCACTCAGTGAATAATATTTCACTTAGCCATCATCGGATAACTCCATATTTTACATTTAACAGGAATATGTAAATAAAATAACAAACTGAGCAGTTCTAATTAAACAGTGCAATTATCGCAGAAAAGTATAATGAACATTTAAAGAACAAGTATTATAAATTCTTAATCTGAACATACACAAGTTTCATATTAATCTACCTTAATTCTATGTAATCATCTTTTAACTTATGCCCTGATCATATGCAGTGTACTCTGCATATAAAGTCTCGTAGCGAACTACGAACCCACCGTACAAGACTTAGCGACACACCCGGGAAATGCTAAGTCTGACTGCCGTCCTGGTCTGCGTCAGGACTCTCAGGCTCACACGGCCTCACTGCACTCTCAAAGAGTGTACTCTAGACTCCTCCTCTAACCTGAGCACACAGGCGGAGAGTCTGGGTTACCACTGTGACACACGCACAGATTATTGTTGAATAACCCCTATTTACTCCAGTGCCACCGTGACACACGCACGGATTATTGTTGAACACTGCCTCTCTGTCCTCGTGCCACCGTGACACACGCACGGATTATTGTTGAACACGAGCCACCGACCATCTAGACACACGCTAGGTAGGTCGTTTCACCCCTAAGGCACAGACCTCCAAAAGGGGTTCTACGGTGTCAGGGCATCTAAGTCTAACACATTCTATTATAACAAGAAAACTCTTATAACATTGTGTCTCTCTCACACATATTCGACTACTAGAATATATTGTAATTATGCAATTCACTAGCTGAAACCAGAAGTTCAACTTTCATAACATTTCTATATATAGTGCAACAACTATTCATTTATATCGCAATAACTCATAACTCAACTATGCTTTCATGCAAACAAATTCGTTCACTGTAAATAGATTTCATATCTATTCCACGTCTCTATACTGATTTCATATTACTGAACATTCAAATATATTGTATTGAAAGGAATACTCAATCTGAAATATTTTATCGCATTTATTCGCATCTTACTGAAATTACTCATAAAGCATACACATTTATTTTAGTAATCATTTCATTTCATTTGAACTATGCAAATTAAAAGTCTAGGGATGATAACTATGCTCGACATCCGAGTAATCTCTATTACCTAGATATACACATAAACAACATTTTCATATACGCAATATCTACGATTAAACGAGTTAAACCTTGATAATTAAGTGAGATAATACTCACCCAATTCGGGAAGTTCGAATTCGTCCAGATCCGTCTAGGAACACGTCCAGAGTCCAATTTCTGAGCACACGCAAGTCGTCTTCAACCTCGGTTCAGTTCACTTCAGACTCGAATCTGCTTCACACACAGCTGATCGTGACTTTTGGTTTCGAATTTGCGTTCGGGACCCTTGGCCGAACTCCATGGCAAGCTCCCAGTGAATTGGTTGTTATTGAGCATCAACACCTTCATGTTTGTGAGTTTCCCTATGCCTTCGGGCACAGGTCCAACTAACTTGTTGTAACTGAAATCAAGCATCGATAGGTTGATCATATTGGCTATTGTCCCTTGCGCATCAAGGTAACCGGATATGTTGATGGATGGGGTCGAGAGCTCTTGCAGAGAGACCACGTTGTAAAGGTCGAGTGGTATCTGACCATGTAGGTTGTTGTTTCCGATGCGAAGAACCCTCAGCTGCGAGCAATTACCAAAGCCCTTGGGGAGTTCACTGTCCAGTTTGTTGAACGAGAGATCCAGTACTTGCAGGCGATGAGCACCAGCAGCGCAGATGAAGGGAGGTATAGGGCCCGAGAAAGAGTTGTGGATGGCGTTTACGGCGACCAGGTACTGGGCACTTGCCCACCAACCCGAAAGGGGGAGTGGCCCGCTGAAGAGGTTGCTAGAAAAATCTGGAGTCTGGAACGGTAGGGATTGATTGTGCTCTTCCTGCGGTAGCATCTTCCAATCAGCCAAAACAACCTTGTCATCCAGATGATTGAAGCTGACGTCCAAGACGACGAGGCGGGCCGACCACAGTAGGTCCGGCTCCAAGCCCCCACAGAGGTGACGGCGTTGGATGCAGAGAACCTCAATGTACAGACCACCGGCTGTGATAGCTGCGGATCCACATTTGAACCTCAAGGCCGAGCTCAGAGCTGGCCTTTGCTTGCCGTTTCGTGTGCCCAAGGGGGCTCCTGGCCGCCCTCCAAGCTGCTGTGCGGCCGCAGCTCTACGTTGCAGGTCAGCTGTAGGTGGGGCGCCATGGAAGGGGGCGAGGAAGGAGGAAGGAAGAAGGGAAGAGGAAGAGGGAAGGTAGAGGAGGGAGAGGTGTAGCTGAATCGGCTATGGGCCAAGAAATCGCCCAGCCATCGCCTCTGTATTCCTCTGCGAGTCGCGCGCTACAGTGCGCCGACTCTCCCTGTTGTATCGGGTGGAAGATGAAAGGATAAGCGAGAAAAAAAAGAAAAGAGAAATAAAAGGCTAATAAATTTGGATATTTTGCAAATTCAGCCCCAAAACTTGAAACTATTATATCTTTTGCGTCGATTGTCCAATTGAAATGATTCCTTTTGCAAATTTGCAAGCACGAGGTCCTCTACAACCCTAAAGCGAGAAAACATGCTACTTAGCGTGTTTCAACTAATCAAAATACTAATCACTTATGTATACTTAATTCAACTTAATTAACTTAATGATCAACGTTGCTATTATCATTAATTACCTCTGATGACTCAAACTCAACTATTGATTCACGACGTAACTTATCTTGATTAACCATATTGTTTAACAGAGCGTTTAGCACTAATCAAGACACTTCACGCTAATCGAGGTATTTATTAGTTAACTTAGTTATGGGTCATAACAATCTCCCTCCCTTATAAGAATTTTGTCCCGAAATTCCTAAAAGAGTAAAGGAAACTTGTTACACATCTCTGACTCAAGCTCCCATGTGGCTTCCTCTAAATTATGGTTCCTCTATAAGACCTTCACGAAAGGCATCTCACGATTCTTGAGTTCTTTGATCCTCCAATCAACTATCTGTACTGGTCCCTCAACATAGGACACATCAGGTATGAGCTGTATAAGTTCTGGGTCCACTATCTTCTCAATGATAGGATATGGGCCCATAAACCTAGGAGTCAGTTTGCCTCTCTTGACAAACCTCAACACTTCTTTCCACGGTGAAACCCTCAGATACATTTCATCACCAACCTGAAATTCAAGAGGTCAACGTCTCTTCTCAGCATAGCTCTTCTTCCTGTCCTATGTAACTTTCAACTGTTCTTTGATCACAGTAATCTTTTCAGTGGTCAAATCTACTATCTCAGGTCCAAGAATCTGCTTTTCACCAACCTCATACCAACATATGGGTGATCTACACTTTCTACCATATAGAGCTTCATACAGGGCCATATCAAGACTGGAATGGTGACTATTATTGTATGCAAACTCTATAAGGCTCAAGTATTCTTCCTAACTTTCACAGAAATGCAAGACACCTGCTCTCATCATGTCCTCAAAATTCTGAATGGTCCCCTCTGACTAACCATCCGTATGAGGGTGAAAAGTTGTATTGAATCTCAACTTTGTGCCCTAAGCACAATACAGCTGATTCCAAAATCTGGATGTGAACTTAGGATACTGTGCAACCTGAATATCTCATCCACGAATATCTTTGCCAACTTTGAGACATCAAAGGTTGACTTGACATGAAGAAAATGAGCAGACTAAATTAGTCTATCCATAATCATTCATATCGAGTCACAACCTCTAGGTGTCCTGGGCAACCCTATCACAAAATCCATTGTGATATGTTCCCACTTCCACTCTGGTATAGGAAGAGATTGCAATGTACCTACAGGTTTCTGGTGCTCAGCCTTAACTTGCTGACACACACTACATCTAGCCACATACTCAGCTACATCCTTTTTCATACCTGACCACCAGTACAATTCCTTGAGATTCCTGTACATCTTAGTGTTACCTGGATACATAACATACATTGATGCATGTTCTTTCTCAAGAATATTTTCTTTCAAATCACTATCTCGAGGTACACGCAACTTGTCATGCTAATACAACACACCACCATTTGAAAACCTAAACTCTGGTCTCTTTCCCCTGTCATGTCATGCATGATCTGCTGCAACTCACTGTCACCCTACTATAGTTCCTTGATTTGATCGTAAAAAGTAGGCTTGACTTGCATCTGTACAATCAAACCACTCTATTCTGTCATCCCTAAGTCTAAGTTCAACTTCTGCATCTCTATTAGCAGGTCTGTATTGAAACCTGTCATAGAGAATGCATTAGCTGTTGAACTTGACTTTCTGTTGAAAGCATCATTCACCACATTCTCTTTACCAGGGTGGTGATCTATTGTCACATCATAAAGATAGTGACGCCATGTCTTAAAAACATGAACTACACCAACTATCTTCGGATCATATATCGGGTAATACTCCGATTTCTATGCTACTTTCTTATAGCTACATTTTAGCTTTATGTTTTACTCTTTTTTTTTTCTCTAAGTTATTTCATGTTGTTCAAGTACCGTTCAGATTAGCTACCTATAAAACCCTAGATCACTATCACTACCAGATTACATTACACAGAACAAATCTCAAGGTCTTATTTTACAAGGTTACTAGTATTCATGGTTTCATCACTAATGATATCCCTTGAACTACTACAACTCTAATTATTCTAGGGTTTGGTCCTTATTAGTAACATATCATTATTGTGTGTGTGTGGTCGATTATATAAATCAATTTGAGTTGCTTGGGTCAATAGCATATTAACCCAACACTCAGCTTTAATTATATTGGCTGAAAAATCAATTTTCAGAATAGTTTCTGTAATTCGTTTATTAAACAGCTAACAGAAGCTCCAAAAATTCTGGAAATTTTATATGTTGTACCTAATGAAGTTTTAGACTTCCAGTAAAAATTGAGATCATTTCAAGTTATGAATAAATAATTAAAAATAAAACAGTGCACTGCTATATTGCAGTCTGCAGCAGGTTCGATCGAGTTGTAAACTCGGCCGACACCCTCTGTAGAGATCAAAAGTCATCCAAAAATTACGCCAATTTAGTAGCGTGTCTAAAATTGTGATTTTCAAGCACAGTTAAAATTTGAGATCAATTGGATATACAAATAAAAAGATAGAATTCAATTACCACCCTGCTATATCATTCTGAAAATGTGATCATATAATTGTAAATACTGAGAAATTCTTATATCATGCATTCATATTCTAAGTTATGTGTTTGTTCTTTATTTTAAAAACTAATTTGTTAGTCTATAGAGACTTAGAATCCAAAGGTAATATGTATGAATGTATTTAACTTTATAATAAAGATATGCATTCCATACTCTCAATTATGTCTTGTAATTCTCGTTCCTTAATCAAGTCATCATTTTTAACATTTCCTTTAATCCAACTAAGTTTCTTGTCTTGATCTTATGATTTTTATAAGACTCTTTATTTCTATGTACTTATTGTATGCTCAACTTATTTTCTTCTATTTTCCCTTCACCTTAAAGTACATAAAGTATTTTACTCCATTCCATGATCCAACCCAAATTTGATTCTTACGTCCTAGCCCTTACATGCTTTTCTCATATCCTTTCCATACTCTTATATTTAGAGTTCATATAATACAAATCATTGAATTTAATTTGAACCTTATATCATTTTCTTTTATTTCCAATTAAGGATTGCACATATGAGGTTCCAACATTGGCCTCTGATATCATTTCCAGCAAATTCTTAGCTGTTCTAATCTTTCTCTTACATTTCAACGTCTTATCGTATGTACATTTTTACTATGATTCAGGTCTAAATCATTCAGAGTCTACTCTAATTATACTGTTAATAGGAGTCATTAGATCCCAGTAACGCATCCTGCCAGCCGGACCAGGCCGAACCTGTAGTCCTGAAGCCAAGAGCTACTCAGGATTAACCAACTCCTATTGATCTTAAACATGTGAAAAGAATATCCACTCCGAGCAAACTCATTTAATCATAATTTCAGGTCTACTTTAGTACTAAGAAAACAAACACTTAACAATTCACTTCATAACACAACAATATAAAAGAATCATGTTTATTTTATAAACTGAAAATTTCATTTCATGCATATAAGAGTGTTTCTAATAATCTCCAATTAAATTAACAATGTAAGGCAAGAGTTGTATCACATCCTATATATTTAATCTCTTACTCCTACATTAATTTCTTATCTCATAACCCTAAGATTTCTAGGGTTTTCTCTCTAGCCTATCCTTCCTCTGCATACCTGGCCAAGGCATCCAGAGAAGAACAGACAGAGTAGCTTGATACTGGTCAATCTAAGTATTCAGACACCTGGCCAGGGTATCTAAACACTCAGACCTTCCAGAGCTAAAACACATCATTCATTATTCGTCTTACTTATAACATTATCTTTTGACCTTAATGATTCTTAACGACTCAACTTAAGCTCATTACTTGATTCTCGTGACCACATCCTCTTCCTGTTATCTGCAATAATATAACAGAACACTTCCTGTTAGAAAATTACAGATAGAAGAAGGACTCATAAACCTTAATCCTATTGGTCTCTTATCGTCCCCTGACCTTGACTTAGAGTATTCATATACTCAACCTATGCTCTGATACCAAAATTGTCACGCCCCGATCTCACATTAACCACAGACCACAAGATTAGGGCGCGACAGGATGGGATTATCATATAAACAAACCACTGAGAATTTTTCTTTTTAAAAACCTCGTAATGATATCCGGATTATTGCTGTAAACTAAAACAAAAATAACTATTGCGGAAGCATTTCAATTAAACTGGCTAGAGAACATAAACAGAGTTTACAACATGTAATATTGTTTAACAGAAAGTAAACATAACAGTTAATTTACAACTTTATACACATTCGCCATACATACTCTCTCTCACCCACACCATGTCCCAAGGACCGAGGGGAAAGGACTAAGAGACCACTATCTAACTAAACTAACTACATATACCTTCTACAGATTAAGTGTTAGGATGAAATGATCCTTCTGATTCTTGGAATTTGTCGCTGACCTGAAAATGTTTGAGTAGAGGAATGAGCCTACTCGCTCAGTGAATAATATTTCACTTAGCCATCATCGGATAACTCCATATTTTACATTTAACAGGAATATGTAAATAAAATAACAAACTGAGCAGTTCTAATTAAACAGTGCAATTATCGCAGAAAAGTATAATGAACATTTAAAGAACAAGTATTATAAATTCTTAATCTGAACATACACAAGTTTCATTTTAATCTACCTTAATTCTATGTAATCATCTTTTAACTTATGCCCTGATCATATGCAGTGTACTCTGCATATAAAGTCTCGTAGCGAACTACGAACCCACCGTACAAGACTTAGCGACACACCCAGGAAATGCTAAGTCTGACTGCCGTCCTGGTCTGCGTCAGGACTCTCAGGCTCACACGGCCTCACTGCACTCTCAAAGAGTGTACTCTAGACTCCTCCTCTAACCTGAGCACACAGGCGGAGAGTCTGGGTTACCACTGTGACACACGCACAGATTATTGTTGAATAACCCCTATTTACTCCAGTGCCACCGTGACACACGCACGGATTATTGTTGAACACTGCCTCTCTGTCCTCGTGCCACCGTGACACACGCACGGATTATTGTTGAACACGAGCCACCGACCATCTAGACACACGCTAGGTAGGTCGTTTCACCCCTAAGGCACAGACCTCCAAAAGGGGTTCTACGGTGTCAGGGCATCTAAGTCTAACACATTCTATTATAACAAGAAAACTCTTATAACATTGTGTCTCTCTCACACATATTCGACTACTAGAATATATTGTAATTATGCAATTCACTAGCTGAAACCAGAAGTTCAACTTTCATAACATTTCTATATATAGTGCAACAACTATTCATTTATATCGCAATAACTCATAACTCAACTATGCTTTCATGCAAACAAATTCGTTCACTGTAAATAGATTTCATATCTATTCCACGTCTCTATACTGATTTCATATTACTGAACATTCAAATATATTGTATTGAAAGGAATACTCAATCTGAAATATTTTATCGCATTTATTCGCATCTTACTGAAATTACTCATAAAGCATACACATTTATTTTAGTAATCATTTCATTTCATTTGAACTATGCAAATTAAAAGTCTAGGGATGATAACTATGCTCGACATCCGAGTAATCTCTATTACCTAGATATACACATAAACAATATTTTCATATACGCAATATCTACGATTAAACGAGTTAAACCTTGATAATTAAGTGAGATAATACTCACCCAATTCGGGAAGTTCGAATTCGTCCAGATCCGTCTAGGAACACGTCCAGAGTCCAATTTCCGAGCACACGCAAGTCGTCTTCAACCTCGGTTCAGTTCACTTCAGACTCGAATCTGCTTCACACACAGCTGATCGTGACTTTTGGTTTCGAATTTGCGTTCGGGACCCTTGGCCGAACTCCATGGCAAGCTCCCAGTGAATTGGTTGTTATTGAGCATCAACACCTTCATGTTTGTGAGTTTCCCTATGCCTTCGGGCACAGGTCCAACTAACTTGTTGTAACTGAAATCAAGCATCGATAGGTTGATCATATTGGCTATTGTCCCTTGCGCATCAAGGTAACCAGATATGTTGATGGATGGGGTCGAGAGCTCTTGCAGAGAGACCGCGTTGTAAAGGTCGAGTGGTATCTGACCATGTAGGTTGTTGTTTCCGATGCGAAGAACCCTCAGCTGCGAGCAATTACCAAAGCCCTTGGGGAGTTCACTGTCCAGTTTGTTGAACGAGAGATCCAGTGCTTGCAGGCGATGAGCGCCAGCAGCGCAGATGAAGGGAGGTATAGGGCCCGAGAAAGAGTTGTGGATGGCGTTTACGGCGACCAGGTACTGGGCACTTGCCCACCAACCCGAAAGGGGGAGTGGCCCGCTGAAGAGGTTGCTAGAAAAATCTGGAGTCTGGAACGGTAGGGATTGATTGTGCTCTTCCTGCGGTAGCATCTTCCAATCAGCCAAAACAACCTTGTCGTCCAGATGATTGAAGCTGACGTCCAAGACGACGAGGCGGGCCGACCACAGTAGGTCCGGCTCCAAGCCCCCACAGAGGTGACGGCGTTGGATGCAGAGAACCTCAATGTACAGACCACCGGCTGTGATAGCTGCGGATCCACATTTGAACCTCAAGGCCGAGCTCAGAGCTGGCCTTTGCTTGCCGTTTCGTGTGCCCAAGGGGGCTCCTGGCCGCCCTCCAAGCTGCTGTGCGGCCGCAGCTCTACGTTGCAGGTCAGCTGTAGGTGGGGCGCCATGGAAGGGGGCGAGGAAGGAGGAAGGAAGAAGGGAAGAGGAAGAGGGAAGGTAGAGGAGGGAGAGGTGTAGCTGAATCGGCTATGGGCCAAGAAATCGCCCAGCCATCGCCTCTGTATTCCTCTGCGAGTCGCGCGCTACAGTGCGCCGACTCTCCCTGTTGTATCGGGTGGAAGATGAAAGGATAAGCGAGAAAAAAAAGAAAAGAGAAATAAAAGGCTAATAAATTTGGATATTTTGCAAATTCAGCCCCAAAACTTGAAACTATTATATCTTTTGCGTCGATTGTCCAATTGAAATGATTCCTTTTGCAAATTTGCAAGCACGAGGTCCTCTACAACCCTAAAGCGAGAAAACATGCTACTTAGCGTGTTTCAACTAATCAAAATACTAATCGCTTATGTATACTTAATTCAACTTAATTAACTTAATGATCAACGTTGCTATTATCATTAATTACCTCTGATGACTCAAACTCAACTATTGATTCACGACGTAACTTATCTTGATTAACCATATTGTTTAACAGAGCGTTTAGCACTAATCAAGACACTTCACGCTAATCGAGGTATTTATTAGTTAACTTAGTTATGGGTCATAACATGAAACCTCCTGATGACGAAGAAAGCACAGACATCCGTATCAGTGGAAAATAAACATGAAATCTCCTGATGACGAAGAGAGTACAGAATGCCACTGTAACCCTAAAATAGCGAAGGACCAGATTACCCTGGTGAGCTATAATAAGTAGAGACACAAGATGTCCTACGAGTGATCCTCTTACTGACTGAGGAAGGTGAAGGTCATGAGAATCCGGCTCTTTCGATGACCTAGTATGATACCGAGGCACTTAGCAGTGATTGGTTGGAGTATGAGTGGTAAACCTCATCTCCACAGGGCATAAAAGTAATGTTTGAAAAACATACTCTACAGCGTAGTATACCTGTTAGAGATAACTACGAGTTAGTTGATTGATGTTACACTGTATAGTGCATATGTTCTTCATGCTTGATAAATGTTGAACTCTTGTTTATAGCTGCAACTGCTATTGAATACTTTGAAAGCTTTTACTGTTTAAGTTATTCTTTGATATTATTATAAAGCTTCTGGCGGAGAGTTATAACTCTCGCTGGGACAATTATGTACAATTGTCTCACTCCGTAGACTTCAACTTTTTAGGTGGACGTCGAGGACAGAGGAACAGGTCTACAGGTGACCAATCTCAGCAGCAGCAGCACCAGGAGCAGCAGTAAATCTCAGGTGGAGATTTAGCCTGCCATGTGGTGTAGTTAGAGTCAGTCCTATGTGTCCTCTGTACTCTCAGGTCTTGGAGTCTTTTGGTTATGAGTTCTTGAGATTTTGTATCTCGTTGTATGTAATTACTCAAGAAGTAATTATCATGAGATGTAAACAGTTTATCTCTTGTTATGAAAGAAGCTTTTAAGGATTCAAGTTCTTGTCTCAAAAAGTTTTAATTTCCCGTGATTTTTGTCTTCCGTTGTTTATCGAATCGCTTCCGCTAAGTTTAAATCATGATTATATCATGGTTTGGAGATCAGAGCCCACAATTAGTGGTATCAGAGCTCTAGGTCAGTTGAGTCTACAGAGGCATAGGACTTAGGATGTCGAGTCTATCTTTAGTACTCTTTCCCTATCTAATTGAATCTTCTACTCCTCAGGAGAAGAAGATATATAAGGATGGTTGAGCCTCATGATGAGTACATGGCAGAGAGTAGTGCTAGTGCACCTCAAGGCGGTGCAAGTGTTCCAAGAATAGAACAGCCTGCACCAGAATCACCAAGAGAGCCACCCCAGTTTGACCCAGCCGACATGGGTAACCCAGCTGTACAGACAATGTTCGGGCAGTTCATGACTGCCATGACACACATAACCGACAGGATTCCCATGCCTACACCTAGGGCACCTGTCCATCCTGGAGCACAAGGTATCGGTAAGACGTTCGAATGACTTCGTTGTGTCGGAGCTACCGAGTACTTTGGGACTGCCGACCCCGCAGATGCTGACCTATGGTTGACAAAGTTGGAGAAGGCTTTCAGGATTCTTATTATCTCGGAAGCTGAGAAGGTTAGACATGTTGTCTATCTTCTCAAAGGCAGTGCTGGTCACTGGTGGAACATGGAAGAGCAGACGAGACATGGAATAGAGTTCTCATGGGAAGAGTTTCGTAGGGAATTTATCAATAGATATTTTCCAAAGACCTTCCTAGATGAGAAGATCTCTCAGTTTGAGAGACTAAGGCAGGGTATGCTGAACATTAGCGAGTATGAAGCTAAGTTCATGGAATTGTTGCGGTTCTGTCCGCACATGGCTGCCACAGATGAGGAAAGAATCAGGAGATTCGAGAAGGGTTTGAATTCTTATATGTCAACCCCTGTGTCTGCCTTAGAAAACCGAGAGAGATTCTCTACCTTCATTGATTCAGTCTGAAGGATAGAGAGATCTGTGGTTGAGAAGAGGCAAACCCAGAAAAGATATCCACAGTTCCAGGGTTCTTCATCTAGGGATTTCAAGAAACCTAGATTCTCTGCACCTAACCCTCCACCACCCAGATCGAGTTCTCAAACTCAATGGTCACTAAGCAGACGTAGAGGACGGAGTCAACCGCTTCAAGGGACTCACAGTTCTGCATCGATGTCAGTTACTGGACCACCCCGACCACAACAACAGGAGAGGAGATGCTACAATTGTGGTAAGGTGGGACACTTGATGAAGGATTGTCGTTCTAGGCCTATCAGTGTGACACAGCCTCCGAGACAGAATCAACAAGGATCTCAGAGAATGCAATATCAAGGAGCAGCTCGAGGACGTGGACAAGTGTCTCAAGCTGGATCATCAGCACCACCTCAACACCAGGCGACAGCAAGGTTCTATGCTATGAACCCACCAGATGCAGTGGTTAATCCACGGGTAGTGGCAGGTCAGATGAAACTTTTATATCCTGATATGTTTACATCCTGTGTTGTATCTGTTCTGATTGACCCGGGTGCTACGCACTCTTTCATCACTCATATAGTGATTCGTAACTGCAATGTGACTGTTAGTCATAGGGAAGATAGTTTGTTGTTGGAGACTCCGTTGAGTGGGTCTGCCGTTTTGCAGGAAGTATGCTCTCCTTGCATCCTCTTCTTTTCTGACCATCGCATTCAAGTGGATCTTATACCCCTTTATATGCAAGGATTTGATATAATCCTCGGGATGGATACCTTAGAGAGGTATAGAGTTGTCTTGGATTGTGAGTCCAAGTTGGCTGTGTTTGCTGATGAAAGCAACACATGGATCTTTCAAGGTGAAAGAAAGATTCTGCCCACCTGTCTTGTGTCAGCTATGGTTGATGATAAGCTGTTGAAGCAAGGATGTTATGCATTCTTGGCCCATGTGGTAGATGTTACCAAGGAAAGTTCCAATCCTGCTGAAGTTCCCATAGTCAGGGAATTCGAGGATGTGTTTCCTGAAGAACTTCCTGGTATACCACCACCTCGGGAGATTGATTTTGAAATCAATCTGATTCCAGATACGAAACCCATAGCCCAGACTCCGTATAGAATGACGCCTACCGAGATGGCAGAACTCAAGAAACAGCTTCTAGAGTTACTTGAGAAGGGTTTTATCCGACCGAGCACTTCACCTTGGGGTGCTCCGGTCTTGTTTGTTAAAAAGAAAGATGGGTCAATGCGGTTGTGCATCGACTACAGACAACTCAATAAAGTAACAATAAAGAATAAGTACCCTCTGCCGAGGATTGATGATCTCTTTGACCAGTTGCGTGGTGCAACCGTCTTTTCAAAGATAGACTTGAGGTCTGGATATCATCAACTTCGTATTAAGGATAGTGACATATCCAAGTCTGCCTTTAGGACAAGGTATGGTCACTACGAGTTCACAGTTATGTCGTTTGGACTAACCAATGCACCAGCTGCATTTATGGAACTCATGAATAGAGTTTTTCAACATTTCCTTGATCAGTGTGTTGTCGTCTTCATAGATGACATTCTGATCTATAGTAAGGATGCTCAGCAGCATGAGCAGCATCTTCGCCAAGCTTTGACCTTGCTAAGAGAACACAAGCTGTATGCTAAGTTTAGCAAGTGTGAGTTCTGGCTGCCGGAGGTATCTTTTCTTGGACATGTGATATCTGCCTCAGGAATTCATGTTGACCCTACAAAGGTAGAATCTGTTCTACAATGGGAACAACCGAAGACACCAACGGAGATTCGAAGTTTCTTGGGGTTAGCTGGCTATTATCGAAGGTTCATTATGAACTTTAGTTCTATAGCCTTACCTTTGACCAAGTTGACCCGGAAAGATGTTCCTTTTTCTTGGAGTGATAAGTGTCAACAATCTTTCGAGTTGTTAAAGGAGAGGTTGACAAGTGCACCTGTACTTATGCTACCTGAACAAGGAAAAGGATATGTAGTCTTCTGTGATGCTTCCAAAAATGGACTTGGATGTGTGTTGATGCAGGATAAACAAGTCATTTCTTTTGCTTCTCGACAGCTTAAGAAACACAAGGAGAATTATCGGACACACGATCTGGAGTTAGCTGTTGTGGTTCATGCCTTGAAAATCTGGAGGCATTATCTCTACGGAGAAACATTCCAGATTTTCACAGACCACAAGAACCTTAAGTATATCTTCTCTCAGCACGAGCTTAACATGAGGCAACATCGTTGGATGGAGTTAATCAAGGACTACGACTGTACGATTGATTACCATCCAGGCAAGGCCAATGTTGTTGCAGATGCCTTGAGTAGGAAATCAGCAACATCAACCATGGATAGGGCACAACTAAACTCTTTAGTGTGCTCTAAGAGAGATATGTTTATCTCTTTAAGGCAAGACAATGTACAGTTGAAGGTGTCATTGTTAGCCGGGTTGTTGGCTGAGATGCATATTAAACCTACCTTAAGAGAGCAGATTAAGGAAGCACAGCAAGGTGATGATGGAGTTCAGCATATCAGATCAGAGTATGGAAATGAGAAGCAATATGGTTTCCATGACTCAGATGATCATGTAGCCTGTCATAATGGAAGGATGATAGTGCCGGATGTGAATAACTTGAGGAAGTTAGTCCTGGAAGAAGCTCATTCTTCCATGTATGTTATGCATCCAGGGAGCACCAAGATGTATCATAATTTAAAGGAACTGTATTGGTGGCCTGGAATGAAGAAGGATGTTGCAGAGTTTGTTCTGAGGTGTCCTGTGTGTCAGCAAGTTAAAGCTGAACACCAGAAGCCTACAGGAACAATGCAACCTTTACCCATACCACAGTGGAAGTGGGACCATGTGACCATGGACTTTGTTGTTGGCCTACCCAGGACAAGCAAAGGACATGATTCCATTTGGGTAGTTGTTGATAGATTGACAAAGACAGCGCACTTCTTACCTGTCAAAACAACCTTTTCTGCTAAAAGGTTATCACAGTTGTATGTACAAGAGATAGTGCGTTTGCACGGAGTTCCTGTCACGATAGTTTCTGACTGAGGTCCTCAGTTTACAAGTCGTTTTTGGGAACAGTTACACAAAGCCTTAGGCACCAAGCTAAGGTTTAGTATGGCCTTTCATCCACAGACTAGTGGACAATCAGAAAGGACCATACAGACCTTAGAAGACCTGTTGAGAGCATGTGTTCTCCAGTTTACTGGAAGTTGGGATCTACACCTAAGCTTGATAGAGTTTGCCTATAAAAATGGCTATCAACATAGTATTGATATGGCACCTTATGAAGCCTTGTATGGTAGACGATGTAGATCGCCTCTGTACTGGTATGAGACTGGTGAGCATCAGTTGTTAGGTCCTGATCTTGTGCAGCAGACCACAGAGAAGATTAAGGTAATACAACAACAGATTAAGACTGCACAGGATAGGTAGAAATCTTATGCTGACAAACGTCGTAGACCCTTAGAATTCCAGGTTGGAGATAGAGTGTATCTCAAAGTCTCGCCTTGGAAAGGGGTCCTTCGTTTTGGAAGGAAAGGGAAGTTAGCTCCTAGATTTATGGGGCCTTATCCAATCATTGAACGGATTGGAAAGGTAGCTTATAGACTAGAGATGCCATCAGAGTTACAGAGGTTACATCCTGTGTTTCACATTTCTATGCTAAAGAAATGTCACCTAGACACCGAGTCAGTTCTACAACCAATGGAGGTAGAATTGAATGATGATATATCCTATGAGGAGGGACCAGTGTCAATCCTTGATAATAGAATTAAAAGGTTAAAGAAGAAAGATATAAGTCTTGTGAAAGTCCTCTGGAATCACCGTGGTGTTGAAGAAGCCACTTGGGAACTAGAGGATGAGATGAGAAGGAAGTATCCTGCCCTTTTCTCTTAATATGTCTTATCGATTTCGAGGATGAAATCCTTGTAAGGGGTGGATAATTTGTAACATCCCTGACCTGGGTTATGAGTTAAACCTAGATGTTTTGCCTAAATATGTAATTAAATCCTTGTGATTAACTTTGGGCATGTAATTAAGTTTCTCAGAAACATATATTTCAGTTTTTGCTCCTTTTTATATATGGTTGTAGCATTGTTTTGTAATACAGGGACCTATGTGCAAATTACCCAGTTAGAAGGGTTAACTTGCAAATTGCACATGTTGAGATGTTCCTCTGATGATGATACATCATGAGAATGATTATGGTAAGGTTTGAGGGATTTCCCAAGCTTGGGCACCAAGGTGCAGCTGTGGAAGCAATCCCGGTGCTTGAAAACCCTAAATTGGAGAAAAGTGTAATTTACCCAATTTGAGGGGTGCAACTTGTAAAATACATCATCTAAAATATCTTTTAAGACTCTTGTCATCATTTAGAGAAGAAATGATGAAAGGTCACTTCACTTGAATAATCATATAATGAAAAACACCTTTGTGATTGAATAATCAAGGTGTATGTACAATAGCCTTTTATGTGTATGCTTAACTAAAAGGTTGATCTTCTTTGCCCTCATTTCTTGACCTTAGAAGAAGGTTTGTCCTTAGAATTAATATGAAGGGACGAGCATAGAAGGATGGAGGGACTTAGTTGAAAATATGGAGAACTTATGAGCTTATGTTGAAAATCTCACCCCGAGTATATATACTCTCCACTTCACTTAGCAAGGAAACCCTCCCTTCGTTCCTTTCACTGTTCTATTCACCCAAACCTACTAAAGAGAAGCTGTGGAGCTCAGGAGGACGACCAAGGAGGGCAAGTTAGGTTTGAATCCTCCCTTTTTGCTTAAGTTCATGGTTAGAACTCGGATTCAAGGTCAAATTGATGGCTAGCTCACATAGCTCTACCTTTCTAGCCATCTCTTCTCGACTTTCCCTGGAGGTTTCACCTTGGACGACCTGTGGAAGCTCAAGGACGCCATTAAAAGCTTGGAGCTCGAAAGCTTGGAGCTCAAGGAGCAAGCTTTAGGCGGGTTTTATAATCTCTAAACCTATGCTTTGTTATATACATCTCGTTTATGCTTAAAGTTGATAGTTCTTCTTCTTCTCTACCTTCCTTTGCTACCTTGCAAGCAAATCCGTGAGAAATCCTTGCTGTTCCTGAGCTAGGAGATGAAGACGTTATTTCCAAAGTTAATCCACTACTTTTCACTTTACTAAACGGTCTCCACAAATTTCTCTCTCGGTTTGCAAAACCGTGTAGTGAGCAAACGGTCTCAGGACCGTGTAAGGGCAAACGGTCTTCAAGACCATTTATCCGCGTTGACCGAGCATGGACCGTAAAAGATTTCTGTTCACAATTATGTATTCTAATCACCCACCAAATTTGAGATGATAACTCCAAAGGAATCGTGAGATATGGCCTTTTTAATCAACAACTTTAATTGAATTTACTCCTGATTTCCAATATGTTGAAATCGCCCTTTTTGGGAAAACGGTCTCAAGACCGTGTAAGAACGTTGACCAAGCGTTGACCGTATGCGATTACTGTTCAAAATAATATTGATTAACAACTCACCAAATTTAATGGACTAATTCCAAACGAGCTAAGAGTTGAAGGATGATTACTAGGGTAAACCCTAATTAAAATCAGTACTGAAATCTCAATGAATAACTTAGTGTTTTTGGGTTGATTGACCCAAACGGTCTCAAGACCGTTTGGGAATCAACCAAACGGTCTCAGGACCGTGTGGGGAATCACCCAAGACCGTGTGGAGGTCTGGGGTCAAGTATAGTTGACCAATTGAAAGTACAAAGATACCAAATTACATTGCAATTAAGTATTGATATGATAATCAACTTAATAGATCCAACCTTGAAGAATTTACACTAGAATACAAAAGTTGGATGGGCAAATGACGTGTATTTTACTACGCGCTAAAAACGCAAGTGTACGCGTCGAGTAATATAGGCCTTGTGAGGCCCGAGTCGAACTCAGGGATACGTGAATTATTGGAGACTTCTACTAACTAATCGCAATCAGCTAGACCGATTAACAAAGTAGGGTTTTGTTGTTCAAATTAAAAGATAATAAAAATCAAACAAAGAAAACAATCGATTAAAGGTTAATTTAATCAATTAAAAGGGATATCTTTAGGATGGCGGTTTCACCGCGGGTCAACATTGTATTAAGTTTCATATCATTCTTCACACTTCTCTCTCTATCCGGGTAGTGGCCTGAAAACAGAATTACCCACTGTCGTGGTGTAATTCACTACTTAGATTTAGGTTGATTCCACCGTCGTAGTAATCATTCCCCTAAACTAAGTGCATTATAAACGGTCTCTCAGTTCCCACCATTAATTTTACAACTCCTTTGTCAAGGGTTTTATTAATTAATGTAGAATTCATCTCTTTTCAACCGTTAATCCTTCTGTCGAAGTGATTAAGGGCACTAAGTTATTATTATGGTGATCAAGCATAACAATAGAAATGGAGAAAACGAATCTATACCACGGATTTGAAAGGAAAATATGAATTATTGATATAAAAATGTCATACAATGCATTCCCGGGCTACTCCCGGTCCTAAAGATTGAGGGTTTTAGCCTCTCATGTTCATCTCACACAAGTACATGGTAGAAATTGGGGAATTCATAAGAAAAATGGGAAATAAATGGGAAAACCCCTGAACAGAGAAGAACCGGTGGATCCTTGGCGTAGAACACGAGCTTCCCCGCCTTTCGGTGGTGGAAATCGTCTTCGGCAGCGTCCGAATCACCCAGGATGAGCTTCTCGGCCTCCGTTCTCCTTTCTCTCCTCCTCGGCACTCGTGCAATCCAAAATGAGATGATAGTCACGTCTGGGCGGCCGTCATTAGGTATAAGTCCCTAATTAGGTCGTCAAATAACAACAGTCGTCCGATCGAAATCAAAACAAATCCAACGCATATCTGTCGGCGTCGATACCATCGACGCGGGTCGATGGTATCGACCCAGCGGATTAGCGGCAGCTTTTCTTTCTTTTATTCTGAGCGCCTGTGGTGATCTCGATACCATCGACTTGTGTGTTGATGGTATCGACAGCTTTAGCGTCGGTTGTTGTCGTTTAACGACGCTGTAGCTCTCCTTGTGTCGATGGCATCGACTTGGGTCGATGGTATCGACAGTTTCCTCGCCAGCAACTTGAAGGGATCTCGATACCATCGACGTAGGTGTCGATGGTATCGACACTGTATTGCTCTTCTCGGCTGACAACCTGTGGCTTGGTCGATGGTATCGACTTCCGTCGATGGTATCGACGGAAGCAGATACTTGTTCTTCCTGAAATTTCACAACAGGACCAAGTAAATCCACACAATTTATAATAAGATGATAAATAATGCTCAAAATAGTAAAACAAAGGGGATTTGATATAAAATGATGGCAAAGACCAAATAAAGTGAATTATGCAATAATATCTATGAAAATGAGTAATTAAGGCACAAAACACATATGAAATAGGTCTCTAAATGCGACTCAAAATCATCGCATCAAACTCCCCTAAGCTTAAACATTGCTCGCCCTCGAGCAACTAACCCTTAGAATAGAATTGCAGATGTCAACTAACAATCAACACATCACCCCACATCCCACATTACTCCCACTGGACATTCTCAAACCGGCCTTTCCTAATCACAGAACAGTAATTACCCTACAGGCGACAATAATCATCAATAAAAGAAATTATCCTTCAAACCGATGAACACTATCACATAAGGCAGTTAACATAATAAAATTTGCTGATTCAGCATTAGTGCATCTTGTGATCGCCTACACTACGTTGCTCGCCCTAACTACCATCTACATGGAAGCAGTTCTCTTGATAAACATGAGTGAGGAGAAAATCATGGTGGCCTACCAATCCGAGCAACGGGTGGATGGAATGGGTGGTTCATGGAAGAACTTGGAAGTATTACACAGTTTCAAAATGCATACAACAAAATGCCCTAATTGATGCCAATGCACATTGAAAATGCCCTAATGCTTAAAATTAGGTGGAATGATGCATGCACTAACCTTCCACCTCAAAAAGAGATAGAAATCTAATTAAGCCACATCATGTACTCAGTTTCCTTGTTATGCAAGTGATATTATTTTTCTTTCTCCCTCTTATTCCATTTCCTTCTAAATTCTCTTCCTTTTTTTTTCTTTTAAATTTTCAGATTTTTTTTTCTTTTCCTCTTAGCCCACATATCCATAATTGCTTAGAGATACATGTGTTAGGCTATTTTTCTTCATGATTGGAAATCTTTGTACTATTTCGAGGGTATGGGACAATTTAGATCACTTTTCAAGACAAACTGAGGTACATGGTGTACTTATGCATGAAAATAATGAAAGTTATGAGTGCAACTACATGACATGCACCTAAAGGTAATGTGCATGAATCACTATACCTTTTTTTTTCATTTTATGCAAAAGTATGAAAATAACAATGCAAATCCTATCTACATGCTATGCACGCAAGAAGGAATTAAAACTGTACTTTTCTTCCAATTCTTTGGTGGATTATGGAAAAATATGAAGTGGAATGATCACAAGATTAAGTTACTGATCCTTAGAAGAATATCATGTGTCCCTCCTTACTGACATGTGTAGTAGTTCAAAGGGTTCTTTCTCGTATATCCAATTAAGGTCTCATTACTATTTGATTAGGTTAGGCTCAAACAACCGTTACTATCCACTTTTCATGAGTCAATGGGGGTGTGAGTGTGACATATTGCTTCAAAGTTGACATAATCAATCATTTTCATAGGACAAGTTTCCCAAGGACAACCAAGTTAAGCTATCCAAAAGACCCAGAATTTTTTTTTTTTAAATTCCCTTAAATTTCCCATGAAAAAGCGAGATGACAATTTTTTCTTAAGACATCCACGATTACACTAGATAGATGTGGATCCTAAACAAACACTAAAATTGCAAGAACAAATAACAAAGCAGAAACTAAAAACAACTAAAGAAAAGATAAAAGATAGAGTTGTTCCAGCCACCCCCCTAAGCTTGAATCCGACTATGGCCTCATAGTCAAAAACTAACTTAAGGGTGGAATAGTGATACCCTGATCAATCTTGCGGAGGCGGTGGTGGGTATTGTGGTGCCGTAGGATCCCAAGACGGGTACTCCCCCTGGAAGCTTGGATCATATTGGGTCCTCGGCGGAGGCTGTGGATAGCCTCCAAAGTAGTCTTGACTCTAGTAATGGTCAAAGAAGGGCTCCTGTTGCGTCTCTATCCGCTGCAACCGGGTGTGCATTTGCTCTTGGTTGGCGAGGATGAGCCGCTCGTTCTCGAACATAGCCTGTTGGTTGTCAAGTACCCGGCTCGTAGTGTCATGAATGCCGGTATACATACCCATGTGTTGCAGCTGAGTCTGCTGTATGTCCTGCAGCATGGTGTACATCCCCTGCATGGAATAGGGATCCGCAGCTGGCTGCTCGTACTTTGGTGATGGCGGCGGGGGCTGAGATGATGAAGATGCACCTGGATGCATCCTAGGACGCTTCCGTGGTGCCACACGTGCTCAAAGAGGTGTGAAAGCCTCCTCTTCCTCTACAGCCTCGCCTTCTTGCTCGTCACCACCGTCGTCTTCCTCGGAGGACTCAATGGCTATGATTGGCCACCGGAAGTGTTGCTTGCCCTCAATGTTGAAGACGTCGTCCGGTAGGGAGCTCTCTTGATAAGCTTGGTTGACGTGGCAATGAGCATACGCCAACCCGTCCCGTAGAAGAATAAGGTTTGAACGGTGCAAATGTTGCACGTTCACCTTGCTCCTCGTAAAGATCGGAGTCATGGACTGAAGGTTCAGCCCCAAGTAAAGTGCCAACTTGGTGACAAGACCACCAAAATGGATTGGAGCCTTCCTTGTGCTCCTCTTCACTGCCAGGACGCGCAGTAGCCAGAACGCCCCCCAGTTGCACTCTTGACGTTTCAGGAGTGCGTAGAGAAAGAACAGGTCACTCTCCTGAAACTTGCTCAAAGCAAGATCGCTTCGAGCAAAGAAAGTCAAGCTCAACATCCTGTGCATGACCCGGACAAACGGGTGCTCAAAATCCGCTACCGCTGCATTATGGTAGCTCACAGTCTTCCCTGTCGGCACTGTAACTAGCTCGGCGAAGATTTTGTCGTAGTCGGTGCGGGCGTCGGGGCGTCGGTGATCGTTGCGGCTGTGGTTCCAGTTGAAGATGTCGTTGAACTGCTTCAACGTGATGTTGTAATTGTTGTTGAAGAGTCGGAAGGACACCCTTCCCCGGATCCACGTATGGTCCGATGGTATTACGTCATTTGGTACGACGCAGATATCAAGAGACGCCATGAACTCGGCCACCAGTTCCTTGTATGTGGGCCATTCGCTGAAAAACGGCTGCCCATCCGAATGACAGTCGATCTCATAAAGGCGATTGGTGTGCCGCGCTTGCCCGGCCAACACATAGGCCAAGTTGGCCTCGAACCCCAGCTCCTGGATCATTCCCCGGTCCACATACCGGGTGGGCTCGAACTTCCACTTCAGAATATCCTCGTAGACCTTCCTCACATCCATGTTGGCATGAATGAGACGTGGACAAGGGATGGAAGCGGGTGGTGGAGGAACAAACTCCTCGATCTCCATAGGATGAGCGCTTGAGGACGACGCTCTGGCGGTGTGCACCATGGTTGCGAGAAAAGAAGGGATTAGAAGAATAGAGCTCGGTGAAGATGGAGAAAAGAATTCTCTGCTCGATGAAGATCTCCGCTTGATGACGCTTCTCTGCAATCTTGGAAGGCTCGGGGGAGTGCTCGGCGCAAAGGAAGATACTTGCTCTGAAGGTGTGACGTCAAGTGACGTTGCAAGTCCCCTTAAATAGGCTTGATCGGCGCCCCTGTTGGCCCGTCGATACCATCGACGAGGGTCGATGGTATCGACACATCTCGCGGGTATCCGCGTCCCTCGCGAGTATCGACGGTTGATGTTTGCTGGATCGAAAAACCCAGATTGCTGACGTGTCGATACCATCGACAGAAGTCGATGGTATCGACGCAGCACCCGGATCGCTGACGTGGCTGTTGCGATCGTCGTCGATGTCTGTATGCGGATCGGTGACATGTCCGTCGATACCATCGACAGATGTCGATGGTATCGACTTGTCTTTTATTGCGACACCGCCGTTGTGTTGCATTCAACCTGTGATGATGTCGATACCATCGACGAGGCCGTCGATGGTATCGAGTTGACTGAGCAAAATCCGTCTGAATATCTCCAGAGATCTCGATGGTATCGACTGGGGTGTCGATACCATCGACACTTGTATTGCGACCTGTCTGGGACCATGTCGATACCATCGACGGGGGTGTCGATAGTATCGACGCAGTGCGATTTCTGCTGGTGTCAACCTGAACCCATGTCGATACCATCGACGGATGTGTCGATGGTATCGACCCTGCCTGTGCCTGCACATTCAACAAACGGATCAAGGTATCATTTTTAAACTAAAATTCAAACGAAATAAAAGCAATCTAAGACTAAAATTAAACTATCTTAGTGTACCGATGGTTGGGTTGCCTCCCAACAAGCGCCCTTGTTTAGCGTCTTAGGCTAGACGTCTTCCCTCCATCTCATTCTTGTACAAGTGAAATGAGTTTGACCGCATTCACTTTCCTCTTGTAGTTCTCACCAAAATACAGCTTTAAGCGTTGCCCGTTCACTAAGAACGTGGCATCTCCATCACGCACGAGAATCGCTCCGTGCGGTTTCACCTCCTCCACAATGAAGGGTCCACTCCACCGGGATTTCAGCTTCCCGGGATGCAGTTCGAGATGGGAGTTAAACAATAGAACATTATCTCCCTTCTTGAACGTGCGCATCTCAATATGGCGATCGTGTATCAGCTTTGTGCGCTCTTTGTAGATGCGGGCATTCTCATATGCCGTCATGCGTAGCTCATCCAATTCATTCAATTCAAACATCCTTTTTCTCCCCGCCTCATCATAGCACAAGTTCAGCCTTCTTAGCGCCCAATGGGCCTTGTGCTCTAATTCCACCGGAAGATGGCAAGCCTGGCCGTACGCCAACCTAAAAGGCGTGGTGCCTATAGGTGTTTTGTACGCCGTTCGATAAGCCCAAAGTGCGTCCGGTAGCAATACACTCCAATTCTTCCTTGTGGATGCTACGGTCTTTTCTAAAATCTTTTTGATTTCTCTATTTGATACCTCCACTTGTCCTTGCGTCTGTGGATGATATGGGGTGCCGATGTTGTGCTTGACCCCATATTTCTTTAAAAGTGTCGCGAATTTCTGATTTCGAAAATGTGTGCCTCCGTCACTTATGATCATTCGGGGAATCCCGAACCTGCAGAAAATGTTCTCTTTGACAAACCTGCACACTACGTTCGAATCATTAGTTCTTGTGGGGATTGCCTCCACCCACTTCGACACATAATCTACAGCAAGTAAGATATAAAGATTTGAATTTGAGGACACAAAGGGTCCCATGAAGTCAATGCCCCATAAATCAAATACCTCAACTTCCTGAAATACATTCAGGGGCATTTCCTGTCTCCTTGAGATGTTACCTGTGCGCTGGCACGGGTCACATTGCCTAACAAAATCATAGGCATCCCGGAACAAAGTGGGCCAATAAAGGCCGCTCTCCAACACCTTAGCTGCTGTCCGTGAGCTAGCATGGTGTCCTCCTGTAGGCGACGCATGACAGTGGTTGAGAACACTCTCGTACTCCACCTCCGGCACGCACCTGCGAAGAATACCATCCCTGCACTGCTTCAAGAGAATCGGGTCATCCCAAAAATAATATCTCAATGAATGAAAGAATTTCTTCTTATCTTGATAGGACCAATCCTCCGGGATGATCCCGCAAGCCAAATAATTCACAATTTCCGCAAACCATGGTTCTTTGGAATCAATTTTTAAAAGTTGCTCATCGGGAAAGGTCTCGGTAATGGGTATGTGCAAACCTTGTTCATCAACCCGCTCTAACCTAGACAAGTGGTCAGCCACCACATTTTCAATTCCCGACTTGTCCTTAATTTCAATATCGAATTCTTGTAGGAGCAAAATCCACCTAATTAGTCTAGGCTTCACATCCTTCTTCTCCATCAAATACTTTATTGCAGCGTGATCAGTCCACACAACCACCTTAGAACCCACTAAGTACTGCCGAAATTTTTCAAAGGCGAACACGACAGCCAGTAACTCCTTTTCCGTAGTTGTGTAGTTCAATTGAGCATCATTAAGCGTTTTTTAGGCGTAGAAAATCACAGCAGGCTTGTTATCTACCCTTTGCCCCAAAACAGCTCCCACAGCATAATCGAACGCATCACACATCAGCTCGAATGGCTTTGCCCAATCTGGCGTTTGAACAACCGGAGCTGAAATCAACTTCTCCTTCAAGACCTCGAATGCGTGAAGACATTTCTCATTGAAATCAAAAACTGCATCTTTTTCCAACAATTCTGATAATGGCTTTGCGATTTTCGAAAAATCCTTAATAAATCGCCGATAAAACCCGGCGTGTCCTAAAAAACTTCTCACCCCTTTTACAGAATTTGGTGGGGGTAACTTAGAAATCACCTCAATTTTTACGGGGTCTACCTCAAGACCCTTGCTAGACACCTTGTGTCCTAGCACAATTCCTTCCGTCACCATCATGTGACATTTCTCCCAATTGAGGACTAAGTGTGTGTCCTCGCACCGCTGCAACACCTTATCTAAGTTAGAAAGGCATTCATCAAAAGACACTCCATACACCGAGAAGTCGTCCATGAAAACTTCAAGACACCGCTCTACCATGTCAGAGAATACGGCGAGCATGCAGCGTTGAAAAGTCGCCGGCGCATTGCATGAACCGAACGGCATACGGCGGTAAGCAAACGTCCCATAGGGACATGTAAACGTAGACTTCTCTTGATCCAAAGGATCAATAGAAATCTGGTTGTACCCCGAATAGCCATCTAGAAAACAAAAATGCGACCGACCAGCTAGACGTTCCAAAATCTGATCGATAAATGGCAATGGAAAATGATCTTTAAGAGTTGCGGTATTCAATCGGCGGTAGTCAATGCAAACACGCCACCCGGTTACCAATCGGGTGGTGACAGGTTCATTCAAAAGATTAGTAGTGACAGTGATTCCCCCCTTTTTAGGGACTACCTGTGTGGGACTCACCCACGTTGAATCGGATATGGCATAAATGATCCCTGCAGCAAGAAGCTTTATGACTTCCTTCTTGACAACCTCCATCATGCTTGGATTTAGACGTCTTTGAGGCTGTATGACTGGCTTGGCTCCCTCCTCAAGCCGAATCTTGTGTTGGCAAAGTGTAGGGGAGATCCCCTTGATGTCCGCCACAGACCACCCAAAAGCTCCACGGTGGTTCTTGAGCACTATCAGTAGTTGCTCCTCCTCATCCACACTCAAGTATGCAGAAACAATCACTGGTAACTTGTCCTCCTCAGCTAGAAAGACGTACTTCAAATGCGGGGGCAATGGCTTCAACTCCAGATCAGGTGGGCAAATAAGAGATGATTGTAGCGGTGGGGGAAGTGTACCCAAATCCTCATAGTGCCTCGTGTAGAAACATGGAAGCATTTGAAGCATTTTGGCGCACTCCTTGAGTGAAGTACTCCGCATCCAATCATAAGCGACATTTAACAAACACGCCTCCAAAGGCAATTCCTGATATGCATCAAAGACGGAAGTAATAATCACATCATCCTCCCATGGAGGTGGAATGTCCTCATTCTCATCATTTGGAAACCCAACAGCCTTGCATAAAGAGACAACTTTAGTTTGCTCCATAAGGTCCACTGCTAGGGTCCCATTATCTATCCTACTCATAACATGAGCCATATCCAAAAATGGCTTCCCAAGACAAAGTGAGATATTTTGTTCCACATGCTTCACCATATTGCAATGTGCTTTTGCTTTATTAGATGCATTACCATTTGGCATGACCATCTCAAAGCGATCATCCGCAATGCCCAAGGTCAAGCGACCTCTCCCCATCTCCAAGATCATATCAGCTGTAGCTTGGAATGGGCGACCAAGTAGTAACTCATTACCGTGCTCGTCCTGCATTTCCATAACGACAAAATCAGTCGGAAAAACAAAGCGGTCTACCTTTACCAAAACATCCTCACAGATTCCATACGGTTTCACCACAGAATTATCGGCCAATTGGATGGTCATGTTACTTGGTCTCGACTCCTTCAATCCAAGTTTCTTGAACGTAGAAAGGGGCATCAAATTGATGCTTGCCCCAGAATCACAAAGCGCTTCGCCAAATTTGAACTTCCCGATAAAGCAAGAAATATTGAAACAACCGGGATCCTGTCTCTTTGGTGGCAAAGTGCCCATAATAAAAGCACTCACTTGCTCCTTCAATACCACGACCTCAGTGTCGGGTATCTTTCTCTTCTTGGTGATAACATCTTTGAGAAACTTCCCATAAGACGGGATTTGTTCGATCGCCTCTAGCAAAGGAATATTCACTGATAACTTCCTAAAGCTGTCCAGAAATTTCTTAAACTGTGCATCCACCTTTCTTGCTTTTGCACTATTGGGATAGGGAACCGGAACGGTATGTGACCTTTGATGAGGTGGCACATAGGGAGTTAATTTCTGTGGTTACTCCTCAGTGGCTTGTTCTTCCTTACTATCTTCAGCTATGTCCTCAGTTTGCTCTATGACAGGTGGGGGCTGCTCTTTGACTGTTGCTTCTTCAACTGTGTCCTGCAGTGTGCTTGTGTCATCCGCCCTTGGATTTAACACTTTCTTACCGCTCCTTAATAAGATGGCCTTGGCCTGTTGGTTTCCCCCGGGAACATTGGTGTTTCCCAGAAAACCCGGATGTGCCGGCTTCTTCAAGCTTGCAATCTCGGCTGCCATCTGTGCCATGGAAGTCTCTATAGTTCTCATTTGAGCCCCGTGGCTCTGCAAAGTCTGCCCGAACTGGTTCATGAATTCACCCTGCTGCTTTATTTGCTGCCCAAAAGTGTTCATCAACTCTTGATTTTGCTTTATGACTTGATTGAGCAACTCCGTGCTCTTGTCCTCCGTGACCGGTGCAGGTTTGGCGTCCGGATCCTGTAGAAAGTTATTTGGATCCTTCCATGAAAATTTCTTGTCTTTCCGCCATGAATAATCGTTATTCCTGTACCCCTGTTGTTGCCTCATGTACTTGACCTGAGCCTCATCCTCGGACTCATTGTCTTCCTTCTGCAACAACTTCTTTGCGAGAAGATCCATCTTCTCATTCAGCTCTCTCATTGCCTTTGACTCACTGGCAACTCTTGCTTGCTCAACTGGGCCTCTTTCTCTTTCTCCCCAAGATTGCTTTCGTGCCATATTCTTCAGTATTTCCCAGCATCTTGTATCAGTGTTATTTAAGAAAAATCCGGAGCCAGCCGAGTCCAAATTGCTTCTATCATGCTCGGAAAGAGCAAAGTAGAAGATCTTCACTTGGGTTTCCTTGTCCAGTCCATGGTGTGGACATCTCCTCAACATGACTTGAAATCGCTCCCAAGTCTCAGAATAGGTTTCACCCGCCTGTTGGGTGAAATTGTGGATCTTCCGGATCATATCATTGGTCTTCTCAGGAGGAAAGAACCTCTCAAAGAAAACCTCCACCATGTGATCCCATGATTCAACAAACTCGTCGTCGAGGTTATGAAGCCACTCTCTTGCCACTCCAGCCAAGGAACTCGGGAATAACTTGAGATAGAGCACACCCTGCGGAAATCGATCTATCTTCACCATATCGCAGTTCTCCACAAACTGACTAATGTGTGCCACTGGATCTTCATTTTTCAGTCCGTGAAATGCATTGGATTTGACCAAGTTAATCAGTGCTGGGTCGATCTTGTATGTAGGTATGTTTAGCCCCTGTTTCTTTATAGGCCCCTTTGATGCCGAGGAAGAAGACGCCTTGATCTTCTCCCATATTGTCTGTGCTTCAGCCATTACTTCTTCTTGTTCTTGCTCAGATTCAGAATGTATATCACTGTGGTGTTCCTCCTCGTAGTAGTCCTCGTCCTCTGGTCCCGCAGATGGAACCTCAGGTGTGCGATTCACGTAGTCTCGACTACGTGTGTGCACCATGCAAAGTACCTGAAATATGGAAATAGGGGTTCAGTACAATGCTTTGAACGAGTCAACACAATTATAGAGAAATAAAGGAATTTTTTGAAATTGTTTTAAAATAAAAAAAAATGTGGCCTAGAGTGGCCGCTCTTAGCACTCAAAGTGCCAATAATTCGCCGTATCCCCGGCAACGGCGCCAAAAACTTGACGTGTATTTTACTACGCGCTAAAAACGCAAGTGTACGCGTCGAGTAATATAGGCCTTGTGAGGCCCGAGTCGAACTCAGGGATACGTGAATTATTGGAGACTTCTACTAACTAATCGCAATCAGCTAGACCGATTAACAAAGTAGGGTTTTGTTGTTCAAATTAAAAGAAAATAAAAATCAAACAAAGAAAACAATCGATTAAAGGTTAATTTAATCAATTAAAAGGGATATCTTTAGGATGGCGGTTTCACCGCGGGTCAACATTGTATTAAGTTTCATATCATTCTTCACACTTCTCTCTCTATCCGGGTAGTGGCCTGAAAACAGAATTACCCACTGTCGTGGTGTAATTCACTACTTAGATTTAGGTTGATTCCACCGTCGTAGTAATCATTCCCCTAAACTAAGTGCATTATAAACGGTCTCTCAGTTCCCACCATTAATTTTACAACTCCTTTGTCAAGGGTTTTATTAATTAATGTAGAATTCGTCTCTTTTCAACCGTTAATCCTTCTGTCGAAGTGATTAAGGGCATTAAGTTATTATTATGGTGATCAAGCATAACAATAGAAATGGAGAAAACGAATCTATACCACGGATTTGAAAGGAAAATATGAATTATTGATATAAAAATGTCATACAATGCATTCCCGGGCTACTCCCGGTCCTAAAGATTGAGGGTTTTAGCCTCTCATGTTCATCTCACACAAGTACATGGTAGAAATTGGGGAATTCATAAGAAAAATGGGAAATAAATGGGAAAACCCCTGAACGGAGAAGAACCGGTGGATCCTTGGCGTAGAACACGAGCTTCCCTGCCTTTCGGTGGTGGAAATCGTCTTCGGCAGCGTCCGAATCACCCAGGATGAGCTTCTCAGCCTCCGTTCTCCTTTCTCTCCTTCTCGGCACTCGTGCAATCCAAAATGAGATGATAGTCACGTCTGGGCGGCCGTCATTAGGTATAAGTCCCTAATTAGGTTGTCAAATAACAACAGCCGTCCGATCGAAATCAAAACAAATCCAACGCATATCTGTCGGCGTCGATACCATCGACGCGGGTCGATGGTATCGACCCAGCGGATTAGCGGCAGCTTTCCTTTCTTTTATTTTGAGCGCCTGTGGTGATCTCGATACCATCGACTTGTGTGTCGATGGTATCGACAACTTTAGCGTCGGTTGTTGTCGTTTAGCGACGTTGTAGCTCTCCTTGTGTCGATGGCATCGACTTGGGTCGATGGTATCGACAGTTTCCTCGCCAGCAACTTGAAGGGATCTCGATACCATCGACGTAGGTGTCGATGGTATCGACACTGTATTGCTCTTCTCGGCTGACAACCTGTGGCTTGGTCGATGGTATCGACTTCCGTCGATGGTATCGACGGAAGTAGATACTTGTTCTTCCTGAAATTTCACAACAGGACCAAGTAAATCCACACAATTTATAATAAGATGATAAATAATGCTCAAAATAGTAAAACAAAGGGGATTTGATATAAAATGATGGCAAAGACCAAATAAAGTGAATTATGCAATAATATCCATGAAAATGAGTAATTAAGGCACAAAACACATATGAAATAGGTCTCTAAATGCGACTCAAAATCATCGCATCAGCAAACGGTCTCAAGACCGTTTGGAACTCATCCAAACGGTCTCAAGACCGTGTGGTGACAACCCAAGACCGTTTGGAGGTCTAGGGTTAAGGTAATTTGATCAATTGAGGGTCCAATTGCAATGGGTTATTGAATTAATCAAAATTCTGATTTGAGGCTCAATCAAGGTTCAACTCCTATCAAATCATATTAGATTTTCATGAAATCTTGGGTAAACGGTCTCAAGACCGTGTGGAGTTCATCCACACGATCTCAAGACCGTTTGGGCCAAGTTTGGGCCCAATTGGAGCTCAATTGAAGGGTTCAACCTTGTGTTGATTCACATTGATGAGTGTTGATGGTTGAACGTTGATGAACCTTAATTGAACCAACTTCAACCCTAATTGGATAGCAATTGAGGGTCAATTGAGTGACCAATTGGTTACGCATAACCCTAATTAACTCAATATATAAGTGGTTACCATGGCTTTGACCATTTGGAGGCTTCAACATTGATAATTATAAACGATTGAAATCATGGAACCATGTTGGAGGTCCAAACGGTTTGAGACCAAGTGGACCAAACGGTCTCAAGACCGTTTGAGGTCACACGGTCTCAAGACCGTTTGAGACCTCACGGTCTCAAGACCGTTTGAGGTCACACGGTCTCAAGACCGTGTGAGGCCTCACGGTCTCAAGAACGTTTGGGACCAAACGGTCTCAAGACCGTTTGGACTCAAACGATCTCAAGATCGAGAGACATCAAACGGTCTCAAACTGTGTAAGCCCTCTCGGTCTTGAAGTCAAACTTGTTAAATGGTCTACACCCTCACACGGTTTGGGCAAACGACCTTGAAGGTTACACGGTCTTGGAGTCAACCCTAGCAAACGGTCAACTCATCCAAACGGTCTCAAACCGTTTGGAGGTTGAAGGTTGAAACCGTTTGAGGTTTTCAAAGGTTGATTTCACTTAATCAATTGAAGGTGTAAATGGTTCAATGATACTCTAATCTAAACCCTAATGATAACCTAGGATATTAAGGGACTAAGTGACTAATGAATTAACCCATGATGGTGATCAATGGGGTGAATTACCAAAATACCCTTGAGGGGTTCAATTGAGTAATACCTTGTTCAAATCAAACCCTAATCACATGATAGTGATGTTTTGGCTTATGTTAGCCCATGAGGACTTAACCCAACCTGATCTAGAGTGGTGTTATCACCATCTACTAGTATTAGGAGAAAGAAAGTATCTTAAGAGAGAGAAAGTACCCTTTTTGGGTGGACACTCAAGTAAGGAACCTTCAATACACATGAATGAGCATGATTAGGGTATGATCCACCTATGTGAGATCATGGAAACCCTAATTATGATATATGATGACTTAAGCCAATCTGAGAGCATCAATAATGATGTTCCTCATATATGATGATGTTATGAGTTCAATTCACCATGTGATGTGAATAGTAAACCCTAATTCAAGGGTAATGATATGTGATGGGAATAGTAAACCCTAATTCAAGGGTAATGACATGTGATGTGAATAGTAAACCCTAATTCAATGGTAATGACATGTGATGTGAATAGTAAACCCTAATTCAAAGGTGATGACATGTTTTATGAGTATTAAACTCTATTTGATAAAAATCAAAGAACTTAGCTCTTATGACAAGAATGGAAAGTATAATCATTGCTTTGAATTACCTTTATTAGTTGAATTAACCATGCAGGTTCTGATATGGAGGTGATCATATCCAGGTATGGATGATGATACTATATTCATTAAAGGCATATTGATATCCTTATGAATAAGTAAAGTATCTTGATACCTTGTCAGTGCATTCTATGATAATAATGGGATGTGAGAGTCATGAATACCATCAAGGTCATGCTTTAGAGATGACTTGTGATGAGTATAATAAGAAATGATGGTTGATGTGAGTTAGGTTTGTTGCATTTAGTATTCTACTTTCATAGCTGTTATGCTACTGTTATTGTTTGAAGAACAATGTATGATGTAAAAGAATACTGAATGTACCTAACTAATCAAGAGAAATGTAGAGCCCTGATCATAGATCCATCATTGTCAGAGATCAAATGATGGTGAAACAGGTTTTCCTACGAGAATTCCTAGATCACATACTGTTGAGTATGTGGGGTATATGGATGTGTAGAACCTTACATCCTAGTGTAGGAATTTGATGTAGATGTATAATCCATCAATCCTTCACTATAATCCCATACTGTATCAGTGGATGGTAAACATAAAACCTCGTGATGACGAAGAAAGCACAGACATCCGTATTAGTGGAAGATAAACACGAAATCTCCTGATGACAAAGAGAGTACAGAACGCCACTGTAACCCTAAAATAGCGAAGGACCAGATTACCCTGGTGAGCTATAATAAGTAGAGACACAAGATGTCCTACGAGTGATCCTCTTACCGACTGAGGAAGGTGAAGGTCATTAGAATCCAGCTCTTTCGATGACCTAGTATGATACCGAGGCACTTAGCAGTGATTGGTTGGAGTATGAGTGGTAAACCTCATCTCCACAGGGCATAAAAGTAATGTTTGAAAAACATACTCTACAGCGTAGTATACCTGTTAGAGATAACTACGAGTTAGTTGATTGATGTTACACTGTATAGTGCATATGTTCTTCATGCTTGATAAATGTTGAACTCTTGTTTATAGCTGCAACTGCTATTGAATACTTTGAAAGCTTTTACTGTTTAAGTTATTCTTTGATATTATTATAAATCTTCTGGCGGAGAGTTATAACTCTCGCTGGGACAATTATGTACAATTGTCTCACTCCGTAGACTTCAACTTTTTAGGTGGATGTCGAGGACGGAGGAACAGGTCTACAGGTGACCAGTCTCAGCAGCAACAGCACCAGGAGCAGCAGTAAATCTGAGGTGGAGATTTAGCCTGCCATGTGGTGTAGTTAGAGTCAGTCCTATGTGTCCTCTGTACTCTCAGGTCCTGGAGTCTTTTGGTTATGAGTTCTTGAGATTTTGTATCTCGTTGTATGTAATTACTCAAGAAGTAATTATCATGAGATGTAAACAGTTTATCTCTTGTTATGAAAGAAGCTTTTAAGGATTCAAGTTCTTGTCTCGAAAAGTTTTAATTTCCCGTGATTTTTGTCTTCCGCTGTTTATCGAATCGCTTCCGCTAAGTTTAAATCGTGATTATATCGTGGTTTGGAGATCAGAGCCCACACTGGCTATCGTAGTCTTGTTGGCACAGCTACAGATACCCACAACGGTGAGTCAGTGCAAGAAGCATCAAGAGAAAGGACGTGGACAAAACGTCCTGACGTTGAACTGTAGACTTCGACCGGGTATCAAGAAGGCCCGTCAGTTCTTCATAGAGCTTCATCCGTAGGAGACCAGCGTCGACGGTCAGAAGAACGTTCAACATACTTATGATGGGCAACTTCCTCACAAGATTCTTTCCAGGGGAACAGATGCCAAACAACTCATAGCGGTGTCGATCAAAGCTCAGTCCTCTCTCCCTTATTTTAGAGCATAAAGCAAAAGCAAAATTTTGATGCTCTTATTAGAAACAAATGCAGACTCGTGGGACTAAGGTACGCCAATCCCGAAACACTACTTAGAATCGAGATCCAAGAACAAGCCAACAAGTTTCTTTCAACTGTTGGCCTTGATGTGTTCGCGTACGCATAGTGCAATGCTTACCATAGACTCACTTGGGAGTTTTATGCCACACTAGAGACATGGAAGGACCACCAATACAATGTGCTACGTTTTCGTCTCCTTAACCAACCCCGTGAGGTTACAATGGAAAAACTCAATAGCTGGTTGTCAAGGTCTACTGAAGACTGCGCTGAGATGTCTAGGGGATGAATGGAGATATGGGACCATGACTTTAACGTTGTCCAAGCATGGAAGATGATTACAGGGGAATAGAAGTACATCACAAAACGTTCCAAAGCCTCGCACATCCACAACCCGGCAATTCGTTATCTACACCGGGTGAAAGCAAACTACGTCTTGGAAAAACAGTACAGTCAAGGAGCGCTCAGTGCATCTGACCTCTACTTTTTGTGGTGTGTAGTGGTAGGAAAGAAAGTGAATGTGGGGAATTTCATAATTCGCCACATTCACAACTCTTTCAATAAACATGTTCATTTCATGCCCATGGTGGGAGTTATAACTTTTATGGCACGCCATTTGGGAATTAGGGATGAACAGCTAGCGCTCATGCAAGAAACTACCGAATGGTCCAAGTTAGACTTTAGACTACTTGATTCGTTTAGGAGTGATCAAACAATGCAACACTAGCTATCTATACATCTTTGGTCACTACAAGCACAGAGTTTTATTGCCAGCAAATGTAGATTTCGCATGTCGAACGTCATTCATGGACGTCTCTCTCTTGGATGCCCAGGGTAACATTCATCATACAGGCGGAGCTGTAGGAGCTTCTTCTTCTGCACCACTAGTGCGTGAGGCTCAAGAGGTCGAGAAGAAGATGGGGGAAACCTTCAACAACATACCTTATCAGGGAGGGCCCTACAACATACTTCAGGCTCAAGAGATGCTAATTGCAGATTATTTACAACCCCCTCCACAACATCCATACGAGCCGAATGATAATCAAGAAACCATATATGAAGTCATGACAGGTTGCAGAGATGACTCTGGAAGACGGTTCGACACTTTGGAGCAAGATGTACATTACCTCAGAGAAAGGTTTGCATTGGACTTTCCTCCAGAGACATTTCATCAACAATCGTTCCAGCAACCCCCCGAGCCCTTCTATCAGTCGACCCAAAGCTTCGACCAGGCAGTTCAGTTTCAACAAGACTTTAACTAGAACTTTGATAATGCATTGAGTTGTCTAGGAAACATAGACCAATATCTAAATAGTGACTACCAATAAGCAGCTGCTTTCCTTTCATTCTGAAGCCAGAAGAATTGCTTGAGGATGAGCAAGGATTTTAAGCTTGGGGTGATGGTCAGGGTGTATACCCCTTTATTTTTGCCGCTTTTCACTTTTATTTCTTCCATAGCATGCATGCATTACTCTTTTTCCTAGCATTTAGCATAATTTTAGTGTAAGACTATTTCGTAATTTGTAGCTCTGCAATTAAGGATATGAAATACAAATCTTAGAACTAAATGCTCATCGTTATGCATGAACACACTTTTTTTTCATCTTAAACTGCATTGATCTTTTGCTTGACTTGCCCATCGACTCTTTCCTTAAGTTTTGTAATAAATCTAAGGTTATATACCTTTTTCATTGCTTAAAACATTATTCCCTCGATCTATGTTGTGAATGACAAATCCAAGATATGGGACCGTTGGAATGAGCTAAAGCATGATCAAAGACTCCTAGTTGTGGTTTCACAAGCTTGCCTCTATTCCAAGGATCCTTGATTCATTATTGCTACTTCACATGTGTCAAACGGATCATGATGAGTTTTGAACCATAATCAAGTTGAAACATTTTCCTTGATGGACTATGTGCCCTCTCACCTTAGAATGAGTCAAAAAGATGAAAAATTAAAAATTTGCAAAAGAGGCTTGCCCGCCCACAAAATCCCAAAAATATCAATATAGTTCTCACCTAAGCCTACAAAATTAGAATGCAGAGAATAAAAGCCTGAGTGTGAATAAATGAGCACTTGTTTCCTCTTTCAGGAGAGTTGAGGATGATGCCCAACCGGTGTACGACATCACTCATGAACGTGGGTATGTCGTGACTGGTAGCATCACTCCAAAAGCTCATTACAGAGTCACTAGGAACCTCTAGGAGACCTATGAGATCGTCCCAGTAGTAGGGTTGGTTCGAGTGTAGTACGAGGAGTTCATCTCACTGCTCTGGGCCAATTGGCTCAGACTGCAGGGAATGTTGCTCGTTATATGGACCAACCCGATGAAGATCGAGATCCTGAAAAGTCATTAGAGTCTTTTTTCTTTGCTTCTTAGGACCTGAATAACTGAGAGGCACATTGTCCCAGATTGGTCTACATGGATACATGATGATTTCCCATTGCTCATCACCCCGATGATCATCTATGTGACAATGCTTTTATGTTGTATAATTATGATTTAAACCCTCAAGAGTATCAATAGGTTACGGTGGACTAGCTTTGTCTTGCATGGTTCCTATTTGATCTTACTTTGGCAGGATTGTGCTCAATTGATGGGGGTTTGTTTTGAAACAACATGGATCTAGAGAATCGGTGTTTTAAACTATTTTTCTTAACCTTAGCATTCGTTGCCAAGTTTAATTTGGATGTTATCTTTTTGTTCTTTGAGCACAGTCTTGCTTGAGGACAAGCAAAGGTTTAAGCTTGGGGTAGTTGATAACACCCAAATTTACGCATTTATGCTAAGTATTTATGTATGGTTTTGTGTCACTATAGCCTTAATATGCCAAAAATAACCCATGTCTCTTATCTTTTAGTAATTTGTGTCTTTTCTTAGATAAAGTTGCTCAATAGCCAATTTTGGGACTTGTAGGAACCGAAACTGAAAAAACATCTATTCTCAATTGGATTCTCCCTGACGCAAGTGTTTTTGCAGCAGCTAAGCCTACACCACGATCGTGTCCAACAGGACACCTCGACCACGATCGCGGTACCCATGTTCACCTAAACTATGATCGTGATGTATATCTCCATCGAGACCACGGTCTAGGGAGAGACCACGACCACGATCCAAGCCATCGCTGCAACTTCTGACTAACCGTGACCACAGGAGGGACCTCGACCTCGACCATGACTTTGACCACGATCCACACCTCGACCACGACTATAGTATCTACTTGCCCTGAGACTGCAATTGAGGCATCCACCTCGATCGTGATCCAAACATCGACCACGACTATGGGGTGCACCTCGACTGCGACCGAGCAAGACCAAAGTATGGATCAGTACCTCGACCATTTTTCCTATAAATACACACCCCTCGCAACCTGGAGAGGGGTTATGCACCTTGGGGAGTTCCATCTGCTTGTTCCACATTTTGGGAGGTTCCAGCTGTTGGTTACGACCCGGTGTGGTTCCCAGAGCCCCGTAGAAGAGTCTAGAGGTCCGAGAAGGCCGAAATGCTTGTTCTACGCCTTCCTCTTCAGCATGTCTCCATCCTCCACCATCTTCCACCATCATTCATTCACCAAGCTACTGTTTAGGGGAGGGATCTAGAGAGAAAGGAGGCCAAGGAGTCTAGAAGATCAAGGAAGACGACCCAAAAGATGAGATCTGGCCTATACGGAGGCTAGGGAGCAAGAGCCACCTCTCCTCTACGGGATAAATCTCTTCTTCTCCTCTTTTCTTCCACTGTTCTCCTTTATTTCTGTACAAATGATGTTCTTCCATCTTTGTTCGGTGCCCACTATGCTTGTCCATGGCTAGTTGAGCTCCTTCTTGGCTATGTAGCCTGTTTTGGGCATGTTTATGTACTTTTACCTTAAGCAAGTAGTTTTATTTCAGTTCTAGCACGTTTTATGTTCTATCTCCTCATTGTGCTTATGATTGCTAGTTTGGTTGATCTCTTTCTTGCTTGAACTGCTATTTCTGCCTATATCAAGAGATTCGTTGTAGAAATAGACAAGAGAAGATAGTTTGGATCCGAGTCTGAAAGGAGGACAGTTCAAGGTCATCTGTTCCTAACATCCCAGAATATTCTACACCTGAGAGGCTATCTAGAATATTCTAGGATGTTGGTTTGTCATCCTCAAGAGAGGTTTCATACCATAGATGGGTTTTAGTCACACTACGCGAGAGCGAGTGGGATGACTCCATAGGAACAGATACTACACTGCGTGCTATGCCTGAATGTAGGTTGCTTGTTGAGGTGTTCGAGAGTTGTCTACGTTCGATAATGGGTGCATAGACTGCCCAACTTGTGGTTACATATCCAGGAACTTCTTTCTCTCTGGTTTAGTAGAATCATGCAGACTCTATTTTGATTTCTTTTCTTTGTTTTGTTTTAATCCGTGACAACTAGCTAGACTAGTTCTAGCTCCTACTTTTTCGACTATTGTCTTATCTTATCTGGCTTAAGAAAGAAATCTCAAGTGTCCTAAACGTCACCATGTCCCTGTGTCCGACCCCATATACCTACTTCGACCCCGTGATAAAGTTGTGGGGGTCCTTGAAGGTTTTGGGTTATAAATTTAAATGTTCGATTCCTTCTAAATCTGCCTCCCTTTCTGGCATGTGATTCGAGGCCGATCACTCTAACATGGTGATCGCATGTAGGATGAGGCATAATATAGATCACATAGCTCTTTATTTTGTGGTAGTATTCAATATATCACTTAATATCCCTTTGTTATTGCAATTTTGTTAAATATCTATATATTTGTGTTTATAATATATAAAGAAAAATTTTCTAGTTGATTGGAACATTGGAAACTGATGTTTCTGTTAATAGGTACATCATGTTATTTATAAAATCAATCATATTGTCAATAATTGGCCCTCAAGTAGATATTATAGAATTCTTTCTAGAATCACACATATTTAGAGGAATCTATTTATTCTTCCACTAAAAAACTTGATTCCAATTGAGGATAGTGTCATAATTTTGTACATGTATTTTTACTCAGATGGTGTTCTATGGTTAATTTTTTCACTTGTAATAGAAGGAAACATATATGTGCAATGACTGGTTACAAACCCAGAAACATTCAATGATATACAAATAGTGGTGGATATTGTTGGCTTCATTTTCTTTATATCATAGACCATGCATATGTGGATTTCTTGTACTCTTCATGTGCCATAATTTGACAAGAAGAAGTAAACCATGATATAAATGGTGTACAATTCAAGTATGAATTTTGCCTACAAAAAGGTACCTTATTGACTACAAGAAGAATATTCCATATTGAAATAGAAATAATAGGGGTGGCACTTATATCCATGGTTTAATATATTTATAGTCAAATAGAAATTTGGTATATTTTTTTATTTTCTAATCACCATGTTTTGTAAGTGTATTGATGAGTTATTCGGGTTATATGTTTTGATGTTTAAAATTTCATTTATTTAACATGATTGATTGCATATAATAAAATAAGTCATGAGTATTAGTGAAACTAGAATAATGTAAAAGTCAATTGTATTATTTTCAAGTGAAGTATGAGACATGTTGTTACTCTTTGGTTTAGTAACTATTGCTACTAAATTCTGTAAATATTTGGATGAACAATTTTGTAAATATTTTCTCTTCATTACAACAATAGCAGTCGTTAGTATTTTACTAAAAACATTGAATAGTTTATTTTGTGTACTCACATTCAATCATAGGGGTAGCTCATAAATAATCATAGGATATTAAAACAATGAGGTTCTCATGATCCCTATGTCATGTGTTCTTAGATCTAAATTTATGCAAAAAATATTTATTATTTTCACTTGTCAATCAAAATTTTCTTAACATGTATGCATTTTCCACAAGTTACTTTGGAGATGTGTTGTGATTAGACAAGATATGACATCCACAAAAACGTAGGTTATATATAATAAAAACTGTATCAAAATCATGAATATGTTGTGTCACATTTGTTTCTATTGAACTATTGATATTTGGATTTTGAAAACTTATGTATTAGATTTTCAAATATTATTGTTGTGATTATTTAATAAAACATTGAGAAAAAAAGTCTAAACATACTCATACATCTAATCACTCTGGATGACTTATATTCATGCATTGGTTACAACTTCTCAGAAGGCCTAAAATGATAAGAATAAACTAAGGTCATGGTGGTACAGTCACAACAATATGGCCCCAATAGTATGTATAATTGAAAATTATCTCCATCCAAAAAAACATAATAACAAATATAGAATGTTGGCATAATAGAATCACATTTTCATATGATGTCTTTCATTTTCATATTTAAAAACTTGATTTTTTAAAAGTGGAGAAACAAATATGCATATTGAATACTAATATGCTTTTATTTTAATTTAACATGATTATCATTTTGTTATTATATTCTTGGCTACTTGCTACACCAATATATGAAATATATGATTTCATCATTATATGAGAAAATGGTCTCATTATAAAAAGGAAAAAGAAATATGATTTTAGATTGATATTTGGGAAACTCTATTAGACAATGATTTTGTAGATATGAAATATTGTTTTTTAAAGGATAACACCTCTTTTAGAATGAGACATTTCGTTGACTTAAAAATATTATTCATATTTTCTTAAATAAAATTGATAAATTAAATAAAATATTCATAAGATGAGATTATACATTGTTGTGAAAAAGTACATGAAAACTCACTACTAGATTCAATTTCTAATAGGGTATCAACAATAGTTTTAATTCATTTAAAGGAACTATCATATTTTGCCTGACTTCCTTTCTAAACATGCTCTTAATAAGAACAACACAACTATTATACATGGTGATGTGGGGGCACAACCACTATATACTATAAAACACATTCACATTTTCTGATTTTAAAAATATAAAGCATTTTAACACATAATGTGATTTAATTTGTAATTGCATGGAAGCTTATGATCAATGATGACTTTGATACATTGGAAAAAATTTCATGTAGTTTAATGGTCCTCGACTATGAGTTGTGACTAGATATTTTCGATGAGAAATCAATGCAATGGTTGAAGAGAAGGTTCTTATCCGTATTGGTTTAAACATTATTAATACAATTTCTACCATTATGGACATCTGAAAGTAAATGAGGAGTCAATCAAACTGGATGATCATAATAAGAAAAGAAAATTGATAGAGAAAAAAGTACCAACTTTAGTAACCAAATAGTATCAGTGATAACATAAAAGATTTATTTAAATAAGGTAACAACTAAATCAAAAAAGTATGACAATGAATAATACCTTTTTTCCTTTATCAATTTGTCCCTATTTTTGTTACATGCCAATTCATATTTTACAAATTTTTCATATTATAATTATTAAAGTGGTCACGTGCAAAGCACGTGTAATTACTAGTTTACTAATACGGTCAATAGATATTGAAATTTTTGTTTAATGAAATACAAGTATGAATCTCTTGAAGTGTTCAAGGAGATTATGAATGAAGTATGTAACTCACTTGATAAAGTATTAAGATACATGGATGTGATCAGTGTTGAAACATTTTAATTAAGAGCCTGAGGACCATCTGGAGAAATCGTGATAGTGTATCACATGGGACTCCACCTAAAGCATATTTGTAATGACCCTGCTTCCTGGTAACCCCCCATTAAGGGAGACCAAGAGGGCATAGGCGTTATCCCAAAAAGAATCAGTGGTTTTGCAAATAATCAACAATAATTAATAAATTCTACAACAACTAAGCTTTAAATGAAATAATTTTTTTCTTTTCTCATACCTTGCAAAATATAGGAGCTGAGCGGCTTTACCCCATATAACATCTATCTATCTCAAATCCTCCAATCTTTATTAAGCTTTATTCCATCATTGTCACTTTAAAGGAATATCTATTTTCTTGATAAACCTAAAATGCTGAAAAACAAAATGGCAATCAGTATAACGAATTATACTGGTATGTGGGGGAACCAATAATCATGCATTTAATTCTAACAACATATTGCAAGCAATTATGATTTAACAAAACAAACTTTACGTTTTAAACATGAATACTCAATCCTTACATACCCTAGCCTCTGTGTTGTCCCTATAGTGGACATGGATACTACCTCTCATATGGTAGATCTCAACTAACCCCCATGATCCTACCTTACAGATAGATCAATACATAGGGTCGTAGAGTCGTATGGTCCTACCCAAGGGTAGACCAACATATCGACTCGTGATAACATGATGATCCTACCTCAGAAGTAGACCATGTACTAGGTCATCTGATAACCTAATGATCCTACCTCGCAGGTAGACCATGTACTAGGTCATCATTCTCATCATTAACAAAGCTACAGAGGAGGACCAAGATCTGAGCTAGTCATGCATGTATAATTATGGTGATAGCCATAGTCACTTTATAGTTGCATGAAATAAATGTTAACCAAGTAGTTAATTTCAATTTCGTCATTCGTTCTTCGTATATTCCAGCAAACGGTCTTGGGACCATATGGACCCAAACGGTCTTGAAACCACATGGATTCAAACGGTCTTGGGACCGCAAGAGCTCAAACGGTCTTGGGACCGCATGTGTGGAATTGCTTGATTTACCTGCATTTAAATGAATGATATTTAGTTAAAACCTTGATTATGGATCAACTAAGTAGTTTTGTACATTATGATTCATATTAGGATGAAAAGGTGTAAAATAGAGTTGAAAATGTTCCAAAAAGGTAATTGAATTCCATGATGTGTATGCACTCATCAGCCCCTTCTTGGCAATAGGGAGAGCGCTGATTGATGTCTCCGAGGGGATGATCACTTTGAGGGTCGGAAACGACCATATGAACTTCAAGCTGAAAGAGATCATGAGAAGCACGTCCCTGTCTGAATCTGCGTGTTTCGTAGATAGCTACAATAAATTCTGTGAGGAAATAGAGGATGATATCCGGACAGCATACCCCCTCTTGAGGGCTATAAACTGTCAAGATCCTGACCTCGAAGATCCTGAGGTTGTGAGGCATCTCAACCTTTTCACCCTTTCTGATGAGGACTTGCAAGAAGAGGATAAGGTGGTGGAGTCTGCGATGTATGCCTCTCTCGAGGGGGAGCCTCAGGAGAAGGCACCCAGACCAAAGCCAGAGTTAAAAGCGCTGCCTGAAGGCCTGAAGTACGAGTTCTTGGATGAAGAGCACAGAAACCCCGTCATCGTAAATGCCAATCTTTCAAGCAATCAACTAGACTGACTCCTTGAGGAGTTAAGGCTCCACAGGGGGTCTATAGGATATTCAGTGGATGATATTAAAGGCCTTAGCCCCGCCTTGTGCATGCACCACATCAACTTAGATGAATCTGCCAAGCCTCTGGCTCAACCCCAGAGGAAGCTGAACCAGATGCTCAAGGAGGTCATCAAGAAAGAGGTAATAAAGCTTAGGGATTCAGGGATCATTTACCCAATCAGCGATAGCAATTGGGTAAGTCTGATCCATGTAGTGCCCAAAAAGGGCGGGATGATGGTGGTTAAGGGTGAGAAGGGCGATGAGGTGGCAGTTAGGACCGTCAACGGATGGCGGATGTGCATTGATTACTGAAAGCTAAATCAGGCTACAAAGAAGGATCATTTTCCGCTACCTTTTATTGACCAAGTTCTTGAAAGGTTAGTGCATCATGATTTCTTTTGTTTTCTTGATGGCTTTTCAGGTTTTTACCAGTTACCCATCTTGCCCGACGATCAGGAGAAAACAACATTCACCTGCCTCTACGACACTTATGCCTTCTGAAGGATGCCCTTCGGACTCTACAACGCCCCCGCTACCTTTCAAAGATGCATGATATCGATGTTCTCAGATTTTCTAGAAGACATCGTATAAGTTTTCATGGACGAATTTTCAGTCTATGGGAAGGACTTCGATAGCTGTCTGAAGAATCTGTCATTGGTCCTTCAAAGGTGCGAGGAGAACAGCCTAGTTCTGAACTGGGAAAAGTGCCATTTCATGGTGCGGGAGGGCATCGTTCTAGGGCATAAGATCTCGAGGTGTGGGATAGAGGTGGACGTAAGCAAAGTTGAAGCAATATCCAAGCTTCCTCCACCGAGATCCGTGACGGGGGTGCGAAGCTTCCTCGGGCACGCCAGATATTACCGAAGATTCATCAAGGACTTTTCAAAGATCTCCAAACCGTTGTCCAATCTTCTGGTAAAAGATGCTGAATTTGTTTTCTCTAACGATTGTCTCAGTGCTTTTCAGGCCCTGAAAAATGATTTAATATCACCACCTATCCTTCAAGTGCCAGAATGGGGTTTACCTTTTGAGCTGATGTGCGACACTAGCGACTACGCGGTTGGAGCAGTCGTGGGGCAAAAGATAGACAAAAAGCACCATGTGATTTGCTACTCTAGTCGCACGTTGGACGAGGCTCAAGTAAACTACACAACAACTGATAAGGAGATGCTCGTGATCGTCTTCGCGTTCTATAAGTTCAGGTCGTATCTCGTCGGAGCTAAGGTCAAAGTATACACAGATCATGGGGCTATAAAATACTTGATGCAAAAGAAAGACGCAAAGCCCAGACTGTTGAGGTGGGCCTTACTGCTCCAAGAGTTCGACCACGAAATTATCGACAAGAAGAGTGCAGAGAATGTGATCGCAGACCACCTATCAAGGATCGTGGCGGAGAGACATGGAGGGCCTCCAATCAACGACGACTACGCTAACGAGGCCCTTATGTTGGCCGAAGCTCAAGAAGAAAGCTTACCCTGGTTTGCAGACATCTACAATTATCTTGCCTGTGGAGAATTGCCTCCTGACATCACGTACAATCAGAAAAAGAAGCTATTCGCGGATGCTAAAAACTACTACTGGGATGATCCTCTCATGTTCATAAAATGTGTCGACAACTTATACAGGAGGTGCATCTTAGAAGAAGAAATCGCGGACATCCTGAAGGAATGCCATGCCTCCCCCTATGGTGGTCACCTGGGTAGCGAAAGAACAGCTGCAAAGGTGCTACAGTCAGGTTTCTATTGGCCCTCCTTATTTAAGGACGCTGCACAATTTCTGAAGGTTTGCAAAGAGTGCCAGTTTACAGGGAACATAGGGCGGAGGAATGAAATACCAATGGCAAGCTGGATCGAAGTAGAAATATTTGACGTGTGGGGGATCGACTACATGGGGCCGTTTCCCCCATCCCGGGGGTATCAATACATACTCGTGGCAGTGGATTATGTATCAAAGTGGGTGGAAGCGGTAGCCACCCAAACCTGTGACGCCAAGTCGGTTATCAAGCTCTTCGAGAAGACCATCTTTCCTCGTTTTGGTGTACCGCGCACGGTTCTAAGCGACGGAGGGTCGCACTTTGGAGAAAGACAGTTTGAAGCACTCCTGCACAAGTACGGAGTGAAGCACAAGATCTCTACACCCTACCACCCATAGACGTCAGGGCAGGTAGAGGTTTCCAACAGACAAATCAAGCAAATCTTGGAGAAAACTGTCAACCGAACAAGGAAAGACTGGTCCATGAAACTTGACGATGCAATTTGGGCCTACCGTACTGCTTACAAAACGCCCATTGGAACCACCCCCTTCCGTCTCATCTACGAAAAGTCCTGCCACCTGCCTTTGGAATTGGAACACAACACCCTTTGGGCAATTAAGTTCCTAAATATGGACCTCGACAAAGCGGGAGAAAATAGGTTTTTGCATCTTCAGGAGCTCGAAGAGCTGAGAACGAATGCCTACAAAAATGAAAAAATCTACAAACAGAGGACAAAATTGTAGCATGATGCCCACCTCAGGGGAAAAGATGTAAGCGAAGGAGATAAGGTCTTGTTATTCAAGTCCACTATTCATCTTTTCCCTGGGAAGTTACAAACAAGATGGTCAGGACCGTTCACTGTGTCAAAGATATACCCATCAGGAATGATGGAGCTCTACGACAACAACGATCCGACCAAAGTCTTTCAAGTGAATGGGCACAGGGTGAAAAGGTTCTATGAAGATGAAGCGTTTGTCAGGAGAGTAGAGATCAGTCTGCAAGATATGGGTACAGTCGAGGGCTGAGCAAGATGATCCTACACCGGTCGAGCTGGCGACGCAAACTTCAGCGCTCCTCGGGAGGCAGCCCGAGTTTTTCTTTCTTCCCTAGAATAGGTTGCATTTTTCTTATTACTTGTAAAAACAAACTTTATGGATTGTAATAAGGCCCGAGTCAGAGCACGCGCTGAGCTTACCGACTCTTCTATTTTATGGGTCATCGCTGAATTTTGCGAAGCATTGAGGAGTAATTCTGTCTGAGGTCAGGGGCCCTACCCTAAACCGATGATGTTTTGCCCATCAATTGCTTTTTCCCCACTTTGCTTTAAGTTTCAGACGCCTTCTTTTATGCCGTGTCGGGTAGCAGCTCAGCTGGCGCGCAATCACGCTTGTATCGGGTTGCAGTTTTTTGGGCACCGCAAGAGCCACGACGGATGGTATTCCCGAGCGACAGCCATTTCATGCATGGGAATAAATGCCCTTAATTAGACCGACGGGACCATCATTTCCTGAACGGCATGTCTCAAGCGGCCGATACGCGCCCAAACCTACCTGATTTACCCCCAGCTGAGTTTGCTATATATATTAAGGTGGATTTATCGTGTCGGGCTATCACACTTACTCCTTTTAGCCACCCGTTTTATTCGGTAAGACGCTTTTGCTCCCGTATCGGCCAACTTGCCTTCACCTTTGTATCGGGCGATGGCTCCAATGAGCAAAGGTATAGCCCGACAGGCTTATCGCCCGACACGAGTTTTCATATCGCGCGCTGCTTATCGAGTTTAAGAGCCTAGTCAATATTTGTATCGCCCAACGCATTTAAGCACGAAATAACAGCCGATAGTTTTTGCCCGATACGCCATATCGAGCAACACTGTATCACCTCGAGCTTTCTTTGGCGACCTTATCGCCCGATACATCCATCTCGGGCGGTGTGTTGTGTCGTGTAGCTCTCCTCGTATCGTCCAACCCTGTATCGCCTCGAGCTTTCTTTTGATGGACGATACCCAAATATTGAAATAAGTCGAGTTTTATCGAGTTTCTTTTGCTTTTTCTACCTAACATTTAAATGGTTAATGAACTTGATAATAGGTACGGATCGCACAAGAATCAGAGTTGCGACCACAGCTGAAGCAACAACTGTCGGACAGAAACGTCACAACCCCGAAGAGGAGTACTTCCTTATTATAGTTTGTCTTCTGTGGTGGTTTAGGACCATCTCCAGAGACAGCACAAGTCTTGCCCTGATGGACTCCGGATTTCATCTGGGCACTCCGGTTCCATCCTCTTAAGGAGGGGGGAAGCATCCACAAGTGTTTTCAAGAGCTCTCTGTCTACCATGTGCAAGCTTCGAGCTTCCTTCTTGAGAGCTTTGCACTTGTTCCGACTGCTTCCAACTGGGGAAATAAAAGGGCTGCAGTAGAGAAGCATATTGCAGCTTCTCCAAGGCACAAGTGAGCCCGCTAGATAACCTTCACTAGGCTAACATGACCTCGCCATGTATCCTTCGCTACTCTGGGACAGAGTGCAGAGTAAGTTTGGGGGGGGGGATACCCATGTACCAGTGAAGGAGGTATAAAAAAATTTCTTCACCTCCACCCTTTGTGCCATTTTGTTCTTGCTCTTTACCATGTGTATGTACCCATGCTCGTATAAAATGTCATGATCATATAAAAAAAGAGATTTTTTTTGAAAAATTTTGCTTTTATTCCCATGCATATGTACAAAGTTGCTATAATAGTAAAAACCTATTGCGACTTCTTGCAAAGTTTGTTTTCTATGTGCTTAACGAGATGCAAGTTCTGTTATATCTTTTTGATAATGCTGCTTCAAACAAACAAAAGAGTATGTTTTGCCATGTCAAAAATTTCAAAAAATATAATAATCTCGCAAACAGCTAAGAGACGAGTATGGAGAAGGAAAAAGCTACCCAAACAGCAGAAATCTCTTTTGTTTTCCCCCACCCAACGAAAATCCCAAAATGAGAGAGAAGCCTTATGAGTGTGAATAAAAGCATGAGAGTTGTGCCCAATAAAAGAAAAGAAATATATATATATATATATATATATATATATATATATATATATATATATATATATATATATATATATATATATATATATATATATATATATATATATATATATATACCCACTTGCTTTCCAAAAGTACCCATCTTTAGGCATGGTAGATCTGGGACAGTGGTACGTAGGATGTGAAATCACTGCTCTAAAGCCAACTGGCTTGGACTGCAGGGACCATTTGCCCGCTAACGGACCCTTACCTGGATGGACTGATGGGAAACAAGAAAAACACTAAAAAGCCTTAGCCTACCCGATACACAACTTTCTGCCCCAAATATAAAGTTGTTTGTTGTGTAAGCTAACTTCGTAATCATACGACAAAGTCTCGCCGAAGCTGTAGAGAAGAATCTTACTTAAACAATAAGGCAGGAAAAACTAAGTCTTTTGTTCGTAGTGAGACAGCATTATCTTTAAGGCATTACAATTCTTGTTTCACCTTTTGAACAGAAAGCTACTCCGAGCAGAAGAAGCATCATTAAACATAGTTTAAATATTGATTGAGGACAATCAAAATGCTAAGTTTGGGGGAGTTGATAACACCTATTTTTGTGATGTTTTTGCCCTTTATTTTGTTATCAAAACTGCCCTTTTCTTCTATTTTCCTTTTTTTTATCAGCACTTTCGCAATAATTGGCCAAGCAATGCTCTTAATCCAATTTTTCCATCTTTTGCAGAGTTTTTCCTCATTTTGGTGCAATAAGGCCGTCCCGGCCCACAAATAAGTCCAAGTCTGTTTCGGCCTTCCTGACGCCCGACACAACCTCTTCCCGACAGGGTGGAGCGACACAATGACGCTCGACAAAGGGATGTCGCGCAAGAAGAAACCGACGGACGACACGTCTTCTACCCGACAGGGAGCCAAGCTCGCCACGACAACCCAAGCTTGTCGGGCGACACAGCCACCCACCGGCAGGCGCGCCGCCCGTCACGTGACTGATAGCCGACACCCCTGCGCCGAGTGATACCTGTATCGGCCGTCCACCGACCCACGAATAAGGAGGACATGTGGCACTTCAAGCACCATAACTTCCCCCAACCGCTGCCTATAAATAGCAGCTACAGGAAGCCGAAGGGACAAATTCGGACAATAGGGAGCTTTGAGCGATCTTCAGAGGAAAACTGTGAGAGCAGGAGTATCGTGCCCCAGTGCTCGTACCGGGCAACTCTAGGTGAGCTCTTCCTCGTCCCGAGAGGGAGGGGATGGTTCACTTAGGACCGTCCCGAGCGACACTGCGGGCCGATATCGGCCGACGTAGATGAGCGACACAAGTGCCCGACAGTAGAACACGTCGCTCCATGCCCGTCACGATATCGAACCCGATACGCTTCGCCCGTCGTGCGTGCCGCCCGACATGAGTGTATCGGCCAGGGTCCTTGATTGATACAGTCGACAGTCGATGCGTGCAGCCCGAGAGGGTGTGCTGCCCAACACCACTGCGTCGGGCTAGGCTCCTAACCGATATCGGGTTGGAGAGCCGCAGTAGCCTGTCATCCTTCTACATCAAGGAGGTGACACCTATCTTTAATTCTGTTAATTAATTCTTTATTTACGCAATGTATTAAGACCTTTAATGTTTATGGAAATGGAAAAGTTTAATTACATACTGCTCTATGCTTGGTGCAATATGTTGGATGACTGCTATGTTTGATATCTGAACTCTAGCTTGCATGTTTGGATCGCGTTTCTCTTAGCTACCGAATCGTGTTTTACCGTCGCAACAACTTCGAGAGTTGTTTTGTGGCTCTAATGTTTGGTCTGATTCTGGAGTACGAGAGTGCCCGAAATGGAGTTGTTTGAGTAACATTCCACTCTAACTTAAGTCCGCAACCTCGAGAGGGGTGTTGACGCTTGATTAGAGGTGCCCGCTCTAAGAGGAGGGGTGAAGGATGTTACTGCTGCCACTTGTTTTACTGTAGTCTTATCCTTCGTACCTTTCTCTAGATCTAGTTTTTATCTTTCTGTTTCTGTTGCATGAAAACCCCTAAAAACTGCTAAATGACTAAAACCTTAAATCTCTCTAGTAGCTCCAGTTGGAGATAGTTTTCTTTATTTTATTTGTGACATCTATTTGTTTCCCTTTTGAGAATTTATATCTCTATACCTGCCGGAGTGTAGCGTGTCGATTCTGGGTTCTCAACACTACCACTCTTGTCCCTGTGTTCGACCCCGTATATTTACTTTGACCCAGTAAGCAAAGTTGTGGGGGCCTAGAAGGATTCAGGTTTATAAATGTAAAAGCTCGACTACCTCAAATCCGCCTCCACTTTTGGACGCACGATTTAGGTCGGTCACTTAGTAATCAATCCAATCATGATTCAAGATCAAACTCCTCTTCTAGATGAGTACCCATCTGTGTGACCGTATAGGTCCTAAATCACATTGGCAGTGAATGTCCATAACTAGCTTATGATATCACAAGCAATGAGCAGTGCCTAGTCACACACCATTGCTACCCAGGTGAATGGAATGTTGGGGAAAAACTTCAACCTAAAATTTGTGTATGGTGTTACATTGTTTATATAGTTCCTTTGTCACCGATATCCAGATTGAACTATAGGCATGAAGCAATCATCCTCATTATTATTCAATCTTGTTTCTTGAATCAAAGTAGACTGCATGAGATATATGTAAGCTCAATATCACATATTGACTCACATGTGTATGGCCATACTTTTTCCAGTCTCACTAATCAAGAGGCCTTTGGATATCATAATCCTATAAGAGGGACAAATCCCATCTCTATCACTCACAATCAGTCCCCATGTGTCAAAGTCACTCAAACATCACCGTTATAACAACTCATGTTTCAGGATTTCGTTTGATGATGTCAAATTGTACCCAATGACATGTGATGAGTGTAGTGATTTTAGGTCTAAGAACCACAAACATCACCATCACTGTGAGAGATGACTATGACTTCCATAATGATGGATTTCATGTGTATGTCTCATGGTGGGTCTGTCCTATACACTGTTCACTAACATGTATCTGTGTGCTTGGTTTGATATTGCCATATCATGACTAATGAGAGTCTATCATCAACCAACTCACACTCTGATCTTATGTGTTATTATTTTCTATCTACCTTCCACAATAACAACTGATTAGGGACATAATGAGAATGTATATACTCTTAACATCTGTCTGATATCATTATTTAGGTCATCAACCTGAAGACATACGTCATTGAGTAATATCATTCTCTAGAAATATATTATGTTATTCATTATCTCATAAATAAATTGGAATCTTGCCTTTATTATTATGAAATCTGGTATCTACTACCACATCCCAATGATTAGATGATTGGCTCTCTGGGCATACATACCAACATTAACTTGGGGCCTATAGGGTCACACACACAAGATACACCTGGAATAGGAGTTTTCTAATGACTTGATTACTAAAGTGTTTAAATATTCAATTTAAACAAGATTGGCTGAATCAGAAAATGCTTCGACCAATTTAGAATATGAACTGATCGGTTCAGGTTCTAGAATGATCGGTTCATATTGTGAATCACCCGGTTCAATGATCAACAAGATTGGATCAAGGGTTGATGTTGGTGTCATGTTGTGCATTAATCATCACATTAAATTCAATATTGTTTGCAAATAGGAAATAATGTGAAGTGCTTGATTCAAGTGTTGAACCTATTATTTCACATGCAAACCGGCCATTTAATGGTTCACAAATTCCAAAAAATTCATGCAATTCTGTATCTTTAATTCCCAGATGATCTAGAAAACCTGACCCTAGCCATTGTATTAACACGGTGGTAATCAAGGCTTTCAAGAGACTCTGACAATTGTTGGCCTCTCACTATTGTGATAACATGAGACCTCAAGAAAGTATTACTCGTAAAAGGGAGAGATAGCAAGGGAGAGATAGCAAGGTAGAGTAGTCAACTCTAGGACGTTGTCATCAAAAGGACAAGTCCTTCCAGTCAGTTCCAAAAGAATGATAGGAGTTCCCGGTGGTCCACTTGAACTACGTAGAGGCGTGGAGGCCATTGCCACCCACTAGAAGGATGCCATCAACCATCGTCTGTGGTGTTACACAAGGAGGCTGCCTCCAACAACTGCATGGGTGCATCTTGTGAAAGAAATGTTGTGCTACAAGGATAGTCGCTAGACTTTCTCTAGGACCATGTATAACTCTTACCACCTTCTTTCTTAGATACATCATTCTTGATGTGATCTGTTGGTAAAGGAATAGGGACAAAAGTTTTTGTTTCCATTTCCTTCTCTGTTGTCCCTATTAACAACATCTTCACAAATACAAAACCATCGAACAAAAAACATGTCAAGCACGTGAATCATAATATTTCTATTCTTTCTATGAAGAAATCCTATCTTCTTGAATGTCTTCTGTGGAAGCAAATTAACTCTAGATCTTGAATTTCATAATGCATTCACGAAATGGAAACTATCTATCAAACAAGGTATATTACAACATTCTGGATTTTATTTCTTCTTGGTTAACTTCCTTTGAATCAACATGGTCACTTCCTCATGCAAAACCACTATATCAAAATCAATTATCCTCCTCATATGTCCATAAAAAATTTGCCATAAGAGTGAATCTGCTCAAGAGCCTCTACTAAAGTAAGATTCACATAAATCTTTCAAAACAAATCTAAGAATTTCATGAATTGCTGATCTTCTTTAGTCTTCTTAGGATTTTTAGAAAGGGTAAGGGTCCACCATTTTTTTATTGTGGGTGGAACATATCCCTTCTTAGGGGATTTTTGACTCAACAACAAATTCATATACCACTTTCTCAAGTATCTAAAATGGAACAATATTACCCCTTCAACTAATTCCTAAGGAGTGTTTGTAGTTGACTCAATCTGTCTTTTTTACTTGTTACTTCTCCGTCGCCTTCCCACTGCATAGTGTTACCGCCTTGGCTTGTTAGACATTTTGGGGGATGTTAGTATTTCTTGGGAAACCTTGTTGAGTAGTCTTCCTTTGAAATGCTACATTTTCTACCAATTGGGAAATCTGAGTTTTAAAGCTTCTTGTTTGTGCCCCTTAATTCTAGTATTCCCTACGGGTTTGGTCAAAGTATGACTCATTTTTTATCATAAATATATCAAATAAATCCTCCAACATGTCAAGCCTGCTTGGAGCCCTTACTTGTTGATTTTGTTGTGGAATATTTGGTTGTTTAGGTGGAGGTTTTGTGCGTGTGAAGGGCCATGGTAAAAGTCATTACGATCATTCCAAAAGACTTTTGGGTTGGTCCTCCATGGGTACTCATTATTGCTTCTATTGTTGGACAACTACATGTAAATACATTCTTCTTCCTCACCTCAAGATGAGGTGATAGCCATAGTCCATGTTTTCTTTTTCTACCGAGACATTAGTGTCTTTAGCTCCTTGACTTTTCATGATTCCGTTGCACTTTTGGTGTTGTAGGAGGTTCACCCTCATCACTACAAGATTGGTTGTTGGCCATGTTCTTTAATATTGTAACATACTAGAATATAGGTGTATAGGATAACCCACCCTTCTTCTAGGCCCCTATTTGACTATGTTAATAACTAGTACCTATTTACCAAATTCAAAATGCATTAATAATAGTTGTAGTCAAATGGTATCATGTATTCATAAATACCCTTTACAAATAATACTTGAAAGATAAAATAACCATGATACATAGATCAATAAAATGTAAGGTGTAAGAATACTAATGGGCTTGGGTGCAATTTGGCACTTTAAAATGAACCTACTGATTATTAGATAAAAGAAATTGAGTTAATATGTGTTATAATGTCACAATTGAGTAATTGAGATTAGTAAATACATTAAACATAGGCATATACTTTAGTCACAAAATATAATATAAAACACATTCAAAAGGTAAAATGGATGCTAAATTTGGAATCCTTGCATCTCAAATAGCCTACCTAGCAAATTTTGACATTTCTTGGATAATTTTAACACATATAATTGAACTAGTAAAGAAATGCATTGAATGACCTAGGTCTAATGAGTATAATTAATGTACCACTAATTTTCCATTTATTTTCTTTGTCACATGATTTAGTGCTCACTGCTGTTATTTCTCACAATCCAACGACTCCAAACCCACTTGACTTTATCTCACAAAGAGTGGGTCATGGTTTTTTTTATGCTATCGAATCCCAGTTATCTTGCACCAAAAGAGAGCTTCCCTAGGCATTTCTCCCATTCATGTCAAGGGAATTATCCTCCACCAATTTCCTCTTCCTTGACTATCCCTAGCTGACGATGCTCCCTCTCCTTGTACACCGTGACCCTAGAAGTGAGAAGACTCCTATCGACATTTGCAGTTGGTGTACTTATAGGTTCCCAAATTAGTGAGCCTTCTCTTCTTCTCTACATTATCCTATGAGCACAGTGAGGACATCAAAAACCATAAAAACCATTTTTACAATAGATATGATGATTTTAAGTGAAGTCTGCTATTGATTGTGAAAGTTTCACCTTGAGGTTGTCACCACATCACCGCTAGACCTTGGATAGACCCTAAGAAGCTACTTACTTATAGAATTTGGAATCCCATTATGGTATGTACATGCTCCTCTTCTACCTATCTATTCTCTACCTCGATCCAACTCCTACTTAACCTACTTTTATCTTTTTGTGGCTTTTACTTACCTCGTCTTAATGTGAACTCCACCACACTCTACTTTTGATATATCTTTAGCATGGGAATTTAGAGATCCCCAGAAGCCCAAGACTCTTCCAATCCCTTCATGTGATATTCAAAGAGACTCATGGTACATGAGCCACATGTATGCTACACTAAATCTCTCAGCAATTGCTTGCATATCCATGACTGTGTTCTATGTCTCCTCAATAGCTGATTGGCAAGTTTATCCGTCCCTCTCTTCTGTGTTGCCTTGCATCAAAATCCAAACTCTATGATATTATGGTTCTTTTTTGATTGATTTTGATTGGTAGCCTTCACATGATTCTTGCAAACTCATCAAAAGTATTCCTTTGTTTCATACAAGTGGATCCCCAAATTTCTTTTTCACTTGTCTTGCTTTGTCTTCCGATGTCAAGTCAAGTTTTGGGCAATATCACTTTGAGTCGATTTATTTCCTTTTCCTATTTGTTTGTCCCGAACCTCATACACATGGTGCAACCTCATTTTTTCATAACTTTGCACCATGTTGTTTCTTGATATCCTCATTTGACCTTCAACGCCAGAAGGCAAGTCTGGTATCTCTGACCACCTCAAGTATGGTTCCAATGGTTTCTAAGATTTGAGGAGTCTGGGTAACACTTCTGAGTTAAGCTCACTAGATTTCATTGAGCAAAAATAGGCAATGATGGTTAGTTTTCGGATCTTCAAAGGCTTAGTGAATGGCAGACTCAAGGAACATGCCAATGATAGTTCTTCCATATTAGTCATGAGCATATTTGATTTTTTTGGTCCTCATGTGTATTTTTGTAATTTTTCTTAGTTTGCTTAGTTGAAGCTGTGTGAGTTTCTTGTGTGCAGTATTACCTAATTGTTGGTGTCATGCTTAAATCTTGGTTTCTATTGTGAGGGTATGGAATTAATTTAAATAATTCACTTTTAATTATTGGGCTAGAATTTTACATTTTTATAGAATTGGAGAATGAAAGAATATATATATATAGAGAGAGAGAGAATTATGGATTCAAATGAATTAAAAATGAAATATATATATATGTGTGTGTGTGTGTGTATGTATAGAAAGAAAGCATTATGGATTCATAGATAATTATAAAAAAATATGTACTTAATCAGAATTATTAGCCTACTCTAGTGATTTGGTTATTGTGACATAAATCTCATTCCTTCAGTTAGGTCATTTTTAGGGTTTTATGGATATATTAGAATAACTAATAATCACTATGCACTGATATTGCAAATAGGTGAAGAATGGCATCACCTCTAACTATAGGAGTAATCTTGGATATTTGTGGTTTGACTTTTGAGGTATGTGAAAATCTCTATGTGTTTTTGGGAATTTAATTGACTATAATTCCTAAAATCATATAATGGACACATTATCAAACATTGATCCTTTTTATATCGAAATTAAACGTTCTAGATTCCTGCATTGATATCATCTAAAGTACTACGAATATTGAGTTACTCTCTTATTGTGGGTATTTTGACCCCATCTGCTGTGTCATTTAAATACTTGATGTGATTAATGAATCAAACATAATATTGCCTCTCTATTATGCATGCTAAATGTTTTGACTAAAATAGCAAAAGTAGCGGTACTTATGTAGATCCATACCTATATAGGGTGCACGTATTCTACCCATGGTGTTCATTTCCACCCTTACTTTTTAAGTCATGATCCTATTATATTATGGCCCTATTTAGGTTATTTGTTCCACATTGTTTATACATGTAAATTTTTATTATTGAGATATGGTGAATGATTATTATTGTAAAGAATATTGATCTCAAATATTTTATAGTTGTGATGCTTCATTCTTTTTATCATTTCTCTTGGAACTTACATGTATAATGATAGACCTCCCTTTGGAATACTCCTTTTGAACTTGTGAGCCGTTATAATGTGTAAATGTTCTAACTATGCACATACGCAACTGTGTTCTAAAGCATACATTTGTTGTCTTTTGCTGGGTGTTGTTCCCACAACCGCCAGATGCATGCGATTTAGAGAGCATGGACCCAAGAAGACTAGATACATGACATGGAGTTAAGAATAGCTTGGAATTCCCAAGTTTCTCTCTACAACGAGTTTAGCATGTAATTAGATTTATTATATGTATACCTTTTACTTTTCCATACCACCTTTATGGTGAAGAACAATTGTATAACGATACACTTTGAAACTTCATAATAGTTATTCTTTCACTTCTTTACTTCACATGGGTCTTTGTATCATATCATTTGAGTGGATCCTCTTTCGACCCTCTTATTTGCAACATGGTATCAAAGCTTAAGCATTATGTGACTTAACTATTTCAAGTTATCCTATATTTTTTATAATTAGGTCGTTCATAGCCCTATATACATTGTTTACATCCTATCCCTGAGAATGGAAAATAAACCAAGGTTTTAATCCTTGATTTGGTCACTTCTACTCCCCAAACTACCTATATGGTTGAGAATTTAATTTTGAGTAACACAAATCCCCCTACCCTCTTTATAAAGGTGTAAATTTCACAATGTAGGAATTTGAATCTATAGCATTTGATTCCCATCTCATGTTTTTTGGAAATTTAGTGTAGGCACTATAAAGTGTAGGTTGACTTGAACACTCAGTAGTTAGGCTTAATCGTAATTATCATCTCAAATTGTTTCCTCTTTTGCTTTTCTAGAATGCCTTGCATACTTCCACTGCGGTGAAGATTATGCATGGATAACAAACATAGAATCCAAACATGAGTTATGGAATCATAATGATTTACCATGATGATATGTGATAACCTGATCTAGTTATATTATGATTGGGCATGCCTTATCATCAACATAATTATGCCCCAAAGCCACCCATCTAAGGGGTGGATATTGTCCTCATTAAGCTTGATGTGGCCACGTATGAGGGTTGATGGATGGAAGTTATTATTTCACTAGATATTTGAGTTTGTTGCTATATTTTCACCATAGTGTAATTAGTTTATGTAAGATGAGATGAGGAATAATTTGACTATATAATTCACCTTGCTAGTGAAGGGACTGTGGTTGTGAACAATAAAAGTATGGAAGAAACCCTAATTTCTTCTTATAATGGTTTGATGATCTTAGAAATACCCAATGCTCTGAGATGAGATGGTCTAAGTTATGACTAGTACAAAGTGAGTAATAATAAAGTGAGTCCTTCCTATCAGGATCTAGTAGAAGTTGATTGTGTGTACTAGAAAACTTTTCTCCCCTCATATGATTATAAGTTAGAGATGTGTTGGCCTTATAAATGTTAGAACAATGAGAATATTTTAGTGGAATGAAATGATGATATAATAGTAAAATATGTGTTTGTCTAATAAAAGGTGTCTGACTTGGTTTTCATATCTATTTTTTCACCATCTTTATATTTTTCATCGCAATGTTTTCACTATCAAACTTGATTTCATTATTAATTATATGTACAAAAGGAAATATCTTAGACTTTAATGATGGTTTTTGGAACCACCACAAGGAAGTTTGAGTAGTAGGAAACCCTTTAGTGAAGAAACCCTTGACTGGCATGATCAATCATGAGACCCTAGGCCTAAATGTGATCTAGTGAGTACATAGAATAAGTTTGGGATATATAGGACCTAGTTGATCCACCCTTGGTGCTCCTCTAGATAATTAGATAAGTTATAGATTCATCCTTTTGAGAAGTGGAGCTTTGTATGATCTATCAGTTGGGGTGTATTCTAAATTAAGGAATAATACAAACTAAGGAAGTTCTAGCATCCATCGGATTTCTCCTTTGTGGTCGTATTAAGAAAAACCATTAATGCTCCCTCTCTCTAGCTTAGTCGAGCGTACAAGCAGAGGTGAGGTCTGAGTCTGACCTCGTTCTCCTTGCTCCAGTCTGTCTAGACCTTGTGGAGCAAGTGATGGAGGAAAGGTATGTCTCTACCTCTGTCATTGATACACTGACATCTAAGATTGAGCGTCTTCGGCTGTCTACTCTGCAGTTTGGATGGTTTTCCATGGGGAATGCACCTTCAAAAGAAATCTGGAGAAGACAATGCTCTCTTTATGAAATCTCCTTACTATGTACATAGAAAATCACCTTTTTTATTCTGTCAAGGATTGCTTAGAGAGAGCGCCTCCTAACACAGAGTTCTCTCCTTGGGTGCCACTCGTTTGTTTCAAGTTTTTAATCTGTGTTTAAAATCACCCCCTATGGGTAAGCATATTCATTTATATAGAGCCTTTTCTATATCAAATGTACTTGAGTAGGTGTTTTACACCTAGTTGAGTTCACTGAGTTGTGGTTTAGAACTCAAGAACTTAGTTGCACGAGGGTTGTTTACATCTACTTCTTAAAATTGTTAGTACTGTTAATTATATTCTACCAAGTAATATATAACGATGAGTTTAATTAAGTATTTGGTTACTTATAAAAATTGATAGATAGCATGTTGACTCAAAGTAATTATGTATATATTAGAAATGTGATGGGTTTTTAGGGCCACTATCAAAGTGGTTTTTATGATGAGTAACATATATCTCAACAAGCAAGTTTGTGCTTGCATATATGCTAACACCTTACTATTCATACACACTTCCAAAATGCTAATAAGATTGATTTAGATGGTGAGTACACGTGTTGCATATTAAAAAAAATTAATAAACCCAAGTGACTTGTCATCTATGAAACTACAAATTTCTCCTTCAATTGTCCAGTTGATACTATAAGCCTGACCATTCATGTTACCCTTAATAATATTTATCAAGATGAAAAGGATTTGGCTGAACTAGAAGTCATACAAGATAGATCTAAGTCTCATTTAAGGTACAAATCTAGGATTTTTCTTGAAACCAAATAAAAGACTTGTGTAGTCTTTTTTCTAATGAGCATCACTCTAAAAGAACTTGAACTAAGTAGAGGTGATATATTTCAACTAAATGAGGTTAACTTGATTCCAACCATTCATACAGATCAATGGAGAACTCAATATATTTTCCTAGAATGTAGTGGCATGAATAGACATGGGCATCATATAAAACTCCAAGCATAAATCTAGAATTGTACAGTTTCTCTTGTGTTTCTGTCTGAATCAATAAATAGGAGAGAAAATTTGAAAAAGTTATGAATAAGATATGGGCATGTGATGATTGGATTATAAAGAGATAGTCAACACTTCCTTAGGTTTATTATATTTGGGAATCATGATATCCTAAGCTTTTTTAGAATTTGGGAAACATATCAACTCATGCATAGTTATGTTGAATGCATGAATCCAAATTCCTTTCTTTTTCTATATATGCCTAATGAAGAATATAATGATCTTTCTAGAATTATGTTATTCAAATCCACAAGTATATACACATATATATGCACCCTAGATTATATATAAAGATTTTAATGCTATTGCGTTCACTTGTGAGAATATTAATCTAGACCCCGCCTCACATACACATGGTATCACAAATATATATATATGGGCACTAAATTATATCGAATGATTTCAGTGCTAATAGGATCACCTATAGTCAGACCCCAGACAACATCTAGTGACTTCAATCAGATTAGGTTCATCTATGGAAAAATAGTCTAGACCATCCCTCACATAATAAGTAGTTTGCATAATATGATAATTTATTTGAGTCTAAATAAGATGGGTATCAAATGTCTTTTTTACTCAGATCTTATCTATAGATAGATCTTGACACTCCATACATACATGAGATCAAAAGCTCCATCACTAGACCACCTTTCCATGTCATTGATAGACATGAGTAGGGACCTCCTTGGTTGCTATAGTTGATTCAAGACATCAAGAAAACCATAAGAACGCTTGCTCCATGGTCATAATTAGTATATAGAATCGGATCTCCCCATCAGTACTCAACCAATGAAAACCTACCTTTGTGCCAACCAACTACTTTGTTAATAGTCAATAAACAAAAGCATAGATGGTCACAAAACCAGCCACTTCCATCGGTTCTCAACTGATGACAAGGTAGAACAAATCTTTTGGCCCTTAAATGACAAAAATTCAAACATATCTCTATCAACAGAGAAGCAAAGGCACCTCATCAGACTTGAACTAACACTGAACCATACATACTAATGGAATGGTAGACCACTTCCATCGGTCTTCAACCGAAGAAAGGAAAGAAGGCTTGATTAGATCATCTAAGTGCATACAACAAGTTAAAGAAAGAAGGAGAGATTGAAAGGGAACATGCTATGTGAAAACTTCGAGGAAAGGCAATTGAACAAGGTCACAATGAAGAGAAACTATCCTCTACTGAAGATTGATGACTTGTTTAACTAGTTGAAAGGAGTCACAATATTCTCAAAGATAGATCTACAATCAAGATAGCACATCCTAAGTACCTAGGTAGAATACATACCTAGTAAAGCCTTCAAGACTAGGTATGGACACTATGAGTTTGTAGTTATGTAATTTGGACTGATCACAGACCTACAATTTCCATGGACTTGATAAGTTGAGCGTTCAAGCAAAATTTGGATTGGTTTGTGGTAGCCTTTACAGAAAATATTTTGATCTACTCCAAGGACCATGAGTAGCATGTGAAACATCTTAGATTGACCTTGGAACTCTTGACGTGGCACCACTCATATGTTAAATTTAATAAGTGTGAGTTCTAGACAGTAGAGATTTCTTTCTTGGCCATGTCATATCTAGAAAAGGGATCTATGTAGATTCTAAGAAGGTGGAGTTAGTGCTATTGTTGGAGCAGTAAAAGACACCAACATAATTGTAGAGTTTCCCTAGGTTGGTAGGGTATTATCCGATATTCATTAAGGATTTCAATGCCATATCTTACTATTGATGAGTCTAACAAAGAAAGATGTACCCTTTGTTTGGATAGATAAATGCCAACAAAGTTTGTAGATGTTGATACATAAGTTGAAATATGCATTGATGTTAATCCTGGAAAGCCCTAGAAAGGGCTATATAGTTTTTTGTGATGCTTCAAATGAGGGTATTAGATGTGTGTTAAACGTGATCTCTTTTGCTTCGAGGCATCATAAGAAGAAAAAAGAGAACTACCCTACACATGAATTGGAGTTAGAGGTAGTGGTCTTAGCATTGAAGATCTGGATAGATTACCTATATGTGGAAAAGTGTCATATTTTAACAGATCACAAGAATCTCTAATATCTATTTTGAAAGGAGCTAAATATGAGGCAAAGAGTAAGTCTTGAGTTGATAAATGACTATTATTGCATGATAGATTATCATCCATGAAAGGCAAATGTGGTAGCATATGCATTAAAAAGAAGCTCGTCATCATCAATTATAGATAAAATCACACAGTACTGCATTCCTTGTGCAAGGACAAACATGTTGGTGTCTATACGTAGATGAATGTTCATATGAAGGTCTCCATGATTAGGGGATTATTGGCTCAGTTATAGGTCAAGCCCACATTGATACAACAGATCAAGGATGTGCAACATAATGATATTGAAATTTGGAACATCGGGTCAGAAATTGACAATGGAAAGCATGATGGGATTCACGAGTCAGATAATGGGACTTTATTTTACCATAACAAGATGGTGTTTCCCAACATGGATGGAATGAGAAGGATAGGGTCAAAATAAGTGTGCACTTTGATGTATGTGATGCATCCTGACAACATGAAGATGCATCAAAATCTCAGAGATTTACATTGGTGACCTGTATTGAAGAAGAATGTGGAAGAGTTCATTCTCAACTATCTAGTTTGTCAACAAGTCAAGGTAGAATATTAGAAACCAATATGAACCCTACAACCACCACCAATTCCATAGTGGAAGTGGGATCATACGACCATGGACTTTGTGATCACTCTTCAAAGGAAAACCAAGGGACATGATTCCATTTGGGTGGTGGTTGAGAGGTTAAAAAAAAGTAGCACACTTCTTGTCAGTAAAGATAACATACTCAACATAGAAGTTTCCAGATGTTTATATAGATGAGATTGCAGAGTAACACAAAGTGTCATCGAAAATAATATCAATAAGAGGTCAACAATTCACTAGAAGGTTTTGGGTCAACTTCAGATAGCATTTGGAACACACCTAAGTTTAGTAAAACTTTTCACCCTAGTTAATCGGTAAGAACAATACAAACTTTGGAGGATATATTGAGGCGATGTGTTCTATAGTTTCTGGGGAGTTGGGATACTCAACTCAGCTTGATGAAATTTCTTATAACAACAATTATCATAGGAGTCTGGATACAGCAACATATGAGGCCCTATAAGAGAGGTGTTTCATATCACCTTTACGCGAATATGAAGTGGGTGAGTACCATATTTTGCATCCAAAGTTAGTCCAACAAACAATTGAGAAGTTTTTATAATAAAGAAACAATTGAAAGTGGCGTAGGAACAAAAATAAGCATATATACACAATTGTCACATGCATTGGAATTCCAAGTGGGGGATGAAGTCTACCTCGAGGTATCACCTTGGAAAGGAGTTCTTAGATTTGCAAAAGAAGGCAAGTTAATGCATAGGTTTTTGGGGCCTTACCCTATCATCTCCCAGTTTCTGAAGATAGCCTATAAATGAGAATTTCCACCTGAACTGTAAGGACTGGACCATGTGTTTCATGTGTCCATGCTAAGGAAGTATCATCTAGGGATAGGAAAAACAAGTCATCCAGTTGAAGTGAATCTCAATGACAACATATCTTATGTGAGGGTCCAATCCTGGACAAGCGGGTGCATTAACTAAGGAAGTAATATATTGTGTTGGTAAAGATGCTATGGCTCATTGTGGTGGAATAGGCTACTTGGGAACTCAAGGAGAAAATGCACAAGAAATATGCGGTTCTTGTCACTTAGGATTTCATGATCAAAATCCTTGCTAGGGGTTTATAGTTATAAGACCCTTGTACTGTCTCAACTTCCTAACTATATTTTGTTGTCTCAGTCACATGTCTAGATGCTTGATGATGCTTGCTTTGGTGGTTTTATGATTAACATTTCATCTGAGGGACTATGTGAAAATTCCCCATTTTTCAAGGTTACCCTAAAGTCTACACATAGAATGTTCCTTTTATCTCTCTCATTATGTCTTAGACTTGGTGGATGCACTTATATTATCTAACCAATCATTGTTGCCTTTCCATTGGTTGAAGACCAATGGCAGTGGTTTGTTGTTCCATCAGTATAGGACCAATGGAAGTGTTTATGGTTCATCATTGGTTGAGGATTGACGAGGTTCCTCTACTTCTCTATATGTAAAGGTATGCTTATATTTTCATCAATTGAGTGTTGATGGAGTTTCTCTATCCTCCCATTAGTTGAAAATTGATTGAAGTGTCCAGTCATGTGACCTCATGAACTATCATCGGTTGACTACTAGAAAATTAGTTGATTGGTTGATAGGTGGGTTTTCAATGGTTGAGTACTGATGAAGAACCTGCATTGTATACCTATGATGACCTTGAGTACATGTTTTGATGGTTTTTTGAAGGCTTGAACCAATGATAGCAATCAACGAGGTCCCTGTTCATGTCTACTAATGACATGGCAATCCAATCCATCAATGGACTCGTGTATCGATGGAAGATTGAGATATGTCTACCAATGAGACTACAAACTGGTAAAGGTATGAGTGCTTTTACTAATGGACGAATAGCTTTTACCATCTTCTCTCTCTTCTAGGGCTATATATCATCCATTTGTCCTTCCTTCTCACTTCCTTATGTGGGATAAACTTTAAAAGTGTTGTAGAGGAGTGATATGTCATCACTTGATGTCAACTGATGAGACTCATGCTTTTGTCATTCTTCAACATCATCCATATTTCCCTTTGTTCTCTTCTTTGTTGATGTGCGAAAAGCTTTGCGGTGACTTCTAAGCCTATATTTTTGTAAGTAGAACTCCAATCCTTCATTCTCTTGATGATCTACCATCTTATATCTTCCATGGATGTTTTCTAGATGGTTTTTCTCAAGGGTTTTGACTATTAAGTATTACACCCTAATTTCCCTTATTAATCCTTGCTCTAGTTTCTTTTAGGTAGTAGATTGATAGATGTAGAACACATTAGGAGAAGGAGCTCAAATCTTGGAGAGTTTTCCTTTGGTTTTGGAGTTTGTCAGGAAGTGTGAAACTTCACATGTGTTCTTCATGAGTGGACTCATCTCTACTCTCATTGGGAAAATGAGATAACCTTTGACTCACTTATTACCTGCTATGCACATGGATGTCGAGATCTTGTTGTAATACTTCCTAAAACATTAAAAGGTGGTAACTTTATGTATCTTAAACCTCGTATGTAAAGAATATGAACTACATGTTATTTACGTATCATGAGTAGTCATTTTATGATAAAACATGGTTGTAGCACTCCTTACTATAAGCTTCCACATTTGATGATTGAATAAGCTTAGAGAACACTTCTTTATGCATGGTAATAAGATAAATGCATGTACGGTACTAGCTATGCACTAATATTTCCATGAGGACATCCTTAAACATGTTTTATTGTAGGTTCTCAAACTATTATGCTATTTAAATATGTACCAATGGTTCCTTTATTGAAAAGGAAGATCCTAATAATCTATTATACTTCCGTAATGTGAATTCCTAGTAATGAGGTACTTAATAATGATGATGTAAAGATTTTTAGGAAGGATTTCTTAACCTCACTAACTCTTTGAGGGTCGTGATATATGGAAAGCCTCGATGTGAGTAGAGGTCTTGTAATATGTCATTCCTTGAGAAGTCTAATTTTGATAATAATATATTTTATATCTTCTAAAGATGCTAGTAACATGATTATTTGTTTTTCATTAATAAATCAATTTACGTCTTGCTTGACATAGCTATAAAAGTAATGACTCAAACTAATTATGACAAATGTAGGTTGTAGAGCCCTAAGTCTATGTATTTATTCCTATGGGTCATTAGGAGGAATAGTGAAACAAGTAAATCTTACAACAACCTATAGTTGTGAGAATATGACCAGATCCATATATTAGTGAATATATGGGGATGCCCGAGTTTATACTTGGTTTGAGACTCAACAAAGGACATTGTCTAGTAAGAAATTACCCACATGATGTGAGGATGTCAAATTATTATATGAGGGTTGCTACCATAAGTTTGGCATTATGACCTATGTACCTAGGGTGGGCCTAGTATTGGTGGATCTACTTTAAGAAAATCCATGGTTGACTATGAAGCCTTGGCTCACTAACCAGTTCTTTGCTACAGTTTTAGGAATGATGATTGGCCCACAAACCACCATTGGCCTTAACTATGTGCTTTTTCCTCACTCAAGCACAAGATGGATCAACTTCCTAATTGGTCACCCATCCTAGTACTACTCCAAGCTGAGCACACTTAACTATAGAGTAATTAGTGATGACCTCCCTTCAAGGAGGTGCACCTTAGGGATATGGTTAGTCCAATCATACCTTTTAAGGTATTTTTATCTATAGCCTCAAATCACAGGCCATTACAATCTCCCCCAATTAGACTCTTGATGTCCTTATCAAGGCTCAATGATGCGTGTCATTTCACATCAATCACTAGGAAAAGTCCTAGAGTTTAACCTTCTAACCAGGTTGTCAACTTGATGCAAGCACCAAGTCAAGTTAGAATAGTAAGGTATCAATCCAAGGGATGGAGGAAAGAAAATGGAAAATCCAAAACTGATTGTGAGAGTAGGAAAGGAAATTCTGATTGTGAGAGTTTGATTAATGCTAGGAACAAAAGAAGATGCAGAAATAAACTAGCCAAGATCAAATTGTAAAAGAACTGGGGGTCCAGGGTATTACCACCAAAAGCCATGATTTTACTCAAAAAATAAACTCCTAATATCAATAATCAAATTAGGACATGTGGATTGTCTCCTTTCGAAGCACAATCACACAAGAGCCGGAGTTCTAACAAACCCATTGATCCCGACATTTGTGGTTCCTCATCCAACCATCCAACACATAAATGTATGAAATCTCATCGAGATACATCTGATTCCTATTCGACATTTGAACCCATGGATCAAATGACCACGTCACCACGGGCAATAACAAACAAGTCAAATATATAGAATAGATCATAATTGAAATCAGGTGACCACGTCAAAAGATTATGGATTTGTTCTTGCAAGGGGCCGAGATCTATACGCCCCCAAAAGAATATGATCATTCTATCAAAAAAACAAGCATGAGATCACAAGATAAAAAATAACAATCGCAATTCAGGGATTATGAGTTTATTATTGTGGAGATCCACGATCATATCAACCCATGAATATTCATCTAATGGTCAAATAAGAAACAGAAGGAAAGCATTCATTTATTGAAACAAGGAGTCGATTACATCAAATAATAACAATCTGTGGGGCTAGCCCCCATGCCCTAGAAAGGTAACTACTTAGACATAATGTACATAAGCAAAATCTGGATAACAAAAGATGCACCTTTTACTTTGTATCCCCCACCCTTTTATAGGGAGAAGGAGGGGTGGAAACATTAATGGGGGAGTTTAAAAGACTCCTCCTTCCTAGTGGTTGGATAAGACTGCTTGCAAACTGTGAACTGACCGGTTCACATTCTGAAATCCCCTATTCTGGAGAGGCATAAGTCAAGGGAAGCAGGTCAAAACCCTAGAGAAGTGGTGGTGGTGATGTTTGACCAAGTCATTGGTCATTAATGAATACGATCAATTGTTTGAACTTGAAATTCCGGTTTCGGCTTCGGAGCCGGCCGGTTCATGGAATGAATTTTTCAATTTGGTTGATGGCTTGGAGGATTGAGTTCGTGGATTTTCGCTATGAAACAACTGGTTGGAGTCATGAAATGCAACACCTTGGGTGAGTTAACCAATCAACTCATGGAATGAGATGATTGGTTGGAGTTTTGGGGAAGGAATTTTCTTGTGTTGTTGAATCTACTGGTTGAGAAGATGAAATAGTCATGTGGGAGACTGGATTTGGAATATGAAGCCTCTGATTCTTGGGTATTTTGGTCCTTGAAGTAATGTGAATATTTTCCTTTAAAATCCATGAAAATCAAGTAAAAACTCCAATTTAAACAAGAATAGATAAACCAAGATAATTTATGCTAAAAGTTTCAAATACCAAACAATTTATTGTCAATTAAAGAAACAAAAAGTACAAAGAAAGGTGATGTGTTTGCACTCATAAAAATACCCTAAACTTAAAGCTTTGCTTGTCCTTAAGAAACATTGAATTTAAAATACTACCACATAATACATTCAACATGTCATCCTTACTTGCATAAAGCACTTAAGTCCTTCCACCATAAGGAATGGGACCTGATAGGGGATCCACTCCCTACTAAATTTGAGAAATAAATTCACTCTATTACAAACACCCTCAAAAGGTATGTTGGAACAAGTGTACTATTCCCCCCCTCAAATAATGGTATTAAAAAGATCAAAGTCTAGACGTGGAATACAATTTCATGACTATATTCAATTTAAACATGTTTACAAAATATTCTCCCATTAAGGGCTTATGTGAAAGTTACAACATAAGGATTCTAAGTAGAGGGATATCCAACTATCTCAACTCTATCTCCCCAAAAGCTTTCACCTAGCAGGTCCATGTCACCAAGTCTAGTCTTCCAAGTCCTACACCTGGGGTTGGAAGCATACCCCAACAAAAGGAGAAAAGTAGAAGACATCAACATAAAGGTCGGTATGTGCATATTAAATATGAGATTGAGCAATACAAGAGAAAAATGATATTAAATACTAAAAGGTTTCCCATAGAATAAGAAAGTATAACCCAAGTAGGTATTAAAAGAATAAGAATTTCAATAAGATGACAAACAAGAAGAATACTTTCCATTAATAAAACATTAAGTTGTGCCACACAAGCACATATAAATCTTGTAAACAAAGCCCATTACAATAATATCAACCTACATGCATGTGGGACAAGCATAAAACTAGAGTAATATAAAGTCAGTGGCGGCTAAGACTCATAACCTTAAAACCTAATAGAGAATGACATACAACCAAACTCCCTTTGCATACGAGCCAAGGTATGGGGAATATGATCCTCCATACCCAAATATATAAAAGTGTAGGAGGACTAAAACCTTAATGCATGGTAGGGGAATAAAACCCAGTGCCTGATAATATCACTTAGGGAAATAAAACCCAAATAACCAAAGTATTACATTAATCTAGGGATACTAAATCACAAAGAATGCATAATGTATATGCAAGTATAAAGTTCAATCGTTTATAGAAAAAATAAGGTTGCCATCACAATAAATGGAAAATATAAACATCCACCACAAAAGTGCACAAAAATATGGTTCCATCTCACAATAAGGAACAACATGGTAAAAAAATTTACAAATAGGGTATCACCAAGAAGTAAAGTATAATCTAAAAGTCCAACATAGATCAAGAGTTCAAATTCAATAATATTAGACTCAAATCGGTATCAAGTCAAGAAAGAGAATATTTATCACCAAAATATCTCAAAGAGGCTCAAGAGACAGAGAGAGAGAGAGTAAAGAAAGTAATTGCTCAATATGACTCATGGGGGATGCACCATATCTCAAATAAAGTCTACATAATCCAAAGTCAGTACTAGGTCCAAGACTAGGTCTCCAAAGCACCTACTAAACATATATGTAGAATAAGGGTTAGGTTTACACTAATTGTATAAACCCTAAATCCCCTATTTATTATTATCGAATTAGGTTATGAAAACATACCATATTTTATATTATATTCTTTTGAGTTCATAACATGTTTTACTTTATTGTTATGACTTATAAATTATTAATTATGAATTTTAGAAATATTAATCAATTAGTAAAATCCTTGGAAAAACACCTATTTATGTTATTTGATTTAGGTGATAAAACCAATATCATCAAATAATAAAAATTGAGACTAGTCCAAAAGATATTTATTTTATTTTTTGAGCTATAAATAATAAGTTATGATTTTTGATATTGTGACCAATTAGAAAATCTAAAAACCCACATGTATTTAAATAATCTAGTAAGACAATGGGGGACCCAGTCATGATCACCCAATAAAATTTGGCCTCCTGGTCTGGGCCCACTACAAATAGGTACAGAGTTGGACATGGAAAAGACAAAATCACCCATGTTAGAAAATTAGAAACCCAGAGAGAAAAGGGGGCAAGAAGGTTAATGAGGTGAGGGAATTGTCTTCCCTTCTCATACGCACCATGGTCGACTGTCGAAGCTTTGGCCAGTGATGCAGAACTATGCTTAGCACATCCTCGAAGCTCATCGGCACCTCAGACAAGTCTGCGCAGTCTTAACAGACTCTGAGATTTATTGCTTGAGAGAACAAAAGAAGAGACTAAGAGATAGAATCCCTATCATGTCAAGCTGGGAAGAAGGGCACAACACAATTGCACTTCCATCTTTGTGAACACCAAAACTAGGACACTATCGAGAGATTCAATTGAAGATGTGCAAGAGAAATCCAATAACAAAAGCTACATTGTGAAGGAAATCGAACCAAGGATAGAGAAAAGTGACCTCAACACTGCTCCATGAACTAAGCCTTCGACCCAGAGAAGAGAAAATGCAACTCGATGAAGTCGTGACAACAAGTGAAAAGATGTGAATTCGTTATGGATAGAGTATCATTACCTCCTAGAGGAACCCCAATAGTCCTTCCTAGGCCTTGATGAATCCAAGGCAGAGTCCCATACATCTGGCAATGACAACCTTCATGAGAACCTCAAGGAGGATGAGCAAGCCAAGCAAATCACCTAAGAGTCCTCGGAAATCCTCGACGCACACCAAGGTTTGTGCCCGGAAGATGAATTCGGTCAAGAGGGCACACAAGTAAGTGCATTATCAAATGGATTGGGGAAGGAGATCAGGCTGGCGACGAGGCAAGGAGAGGTTTTAAAGCCAATTGAGTGTATATGTGGGTATTTGAACGTTCCATGGAGGTTTTTGGGTGGAGAGTTACACAAAAAAGATGGTGGATAGGCATCTACAAATCGATGAATAGGTCAACCATGAGAGTGGATTGGGGGTTTCTTAAATACAGAGTTCTAGGGTTCTATATTGGGATCATTAGGTGTGGGATGGAAAAAGGAAACCATCGTTGAAGAAATTTCATAAAATCAATAACACATGAGAGAGAAAGAGAGTGGAGTGAAGTGGATGAATTGTGATGTTCAGAATGAGTTTGAATTTCCTAAATAGGAAGAGGTAGGAGACTAATTGTGGCTCGTACAATTACAAATCAACGGTTGGGAAAATCTAAACAATAAAACAAGCGTGACATTGGAACCTTAGGAAAAACCCAAAAATAAATCGATTGACAATTAAATTACAGAACTTTAGGAAAATCAACCAGAATTCATTGAATTATTGTCATTTACAGTACCAACAAATTTTATATATCTACTTAGTTGATGACCCAAACAATGCCCAATTATATTGAAACTTGACATCTAGGCTAATTCAAATATGTAGAATTCAAATTTATAATTAGATTTATCTTTTGAGTGCATTCCCTACTTTATTTTATATTTTTGACCATAATTTATATTCTCTCTCCTAAATAGGACTAGGATAGTTAGGATTATTCAATTAATACGAAAATTTATACATCGAGAAATTTTAGTATGTAGAATATAGTTTTAGGATATATTTCCACTTTTGAAGGCTCTTAATAATCTATTTAACACTTTTGGCCTTTTCCATTATTTTCTTCTTTAAATGAAAATAAGATAGTTATTATGGTTCAAATATGGTGAAACTTGGCACTCAAGCTAATTGGGATCCAAGGAACACAATGATACCATTAGGTTTCATTTTTGAGATTTCTTTTTTATGAGTTATGGAACCATTTGGATTTGTGGCTCATTTGGATTTGTGGTTCATTATCATTGTATTTATCAAAATATTGTATCTTTGTTATAAAAATTTACTTAACCGAATCATATTATCTTCAATTTGTATCTAGAAGAGTCATATATTATTATTATGCATAAAATTTCACATTTTACCCATTTAGCATATTGGTCCATCAATTCCACTTCAATTTAGATGTTTGAACTTTATGCCTCTTATTCTTGCCATTATGTGAATATTAGTTAGCAAAGGAAATATATGTAACATATTTCATGAATTTATGAATATGTTGGTACATAATTAAGTTACTATATACGTTATGTTGATTATAGAACTTATTTCCACACAATATGTTATACGTAGTAAGATTACTTGTTTAGGTGTAATTTTATCCTTGTTTGGTCAAATCTAAGGAACCAAGCTTACTAACCTCTTAGTTAGGGAAGATGGTATGATTCTGGGTTTTGGGACGTTACAATACTCCACTCCTTCGAAGGATTTTGTCCTCAAAATCACAACATGCACATGTTATCCACCAATACTCGTCACCACTTCAAAGGTTTAACCTAATAAGCCAAACTAAATATCGTCAAGTTATTAGGGGTTACTTATGTATCTTCTAATTGTCAATATTTTAGGGGTTTATGTTGTTCATAGATCACTTATTCAAGTAACATGTCATACTTATCTAGGCTTGGGTTTTAGGTCCTTGTGATTCTAGTCTAACAACCCTAAGGTTCAGATGAACATCCAAAAATTCATAGGGTATAAAGGGTGGGTCAATAAGCCTTTATCACAATCCTTACTATCCTAATCATCACTTCCACTAGGGTTTTTGAATTCCACTCCAACTATATCTAGGATTTCTATATAAAACTTCATACCTCTCTTACTCCTGATTTGTTTCAAGAAAACAACAATAAAATCCATAAAGTTTCTTTGCACATATAATAGTATAATGAAAATAAATTCTCATGATAAGATACCAAGAAATGTAAAACAAAAATGGTACCAAAGTCAATTGCATGAACCAAGTCACAATTTTCCATTTACGATCTTTGTATCATACTACTTCTATATCATCATAACACATCTTCATCATAAAATTAGAGCTTAACATCCAAAGGGATATATTACCACCAACCTACATTGTAGGGTGAGAGTACCTAATCCCTTATCACATTAGGGTTTACTAACCATGATTCTTATGCATACTTCCTAAATTGATCTTTCATCACCTTATGAGTTATCATAGGTCAGTTCTAGGATAAATATCTCACTTAGAGGGTGACTATGTAGGGAAAGGGTTCTAATTTAGGAAGACACAATTGAAATCATCAGAAATCTGACTACTATGGCATTGATACCATCTTGTAAGGAGTGGGACCTGATAGGGGATCTAATCCCTACTAAATTTGAGAAATAAATTCACTCTATTACAAACACTCTCAAAAGGTATGATGGAATATGTGTACTACTCTCCCCCCTCAAATAATGGTATTAAAAAATACCAAAGTATGGAAGTGGAATAAATTTTCATGACTAAATAAAATTTAAACATGTTTACAAAATATTCTCCCATTAAGGGCATACATGAAATTTACAACATAAGATTTTTAAGTGGAGGGATAACCAAGTATCTCAACTATATTTCCCCAAAACCTTCCACCTAGTAGGTCCATGTCACCAAGTCCTCTCTTCCAAGTCTTGCACCTGTGGTTGGAGTATACCCCAACAAAAGGAGAAAAGTAGAAGATATCAACATAAAGGTTGGTATGTGCACATTAAATATGGGATTGAGCAATATAAGAAAGAAAGAGTACTACGTATTACAAGGATTCCCAAAGAAGAAGAAAGTATCACCCAAGCAGGTATCAAAAGAACAAGAATTTCAATAAGATGATAAGCTAGAAGAATACTTGCCATTAGTAAAACATAAAAGTTGTGCCACACAAGCACAAATAAATCTTGGGCACAAAACCCATAACAATAATATCAACTTGCATGCATGTGAGATAAGCATTACACTATCTTAATATAAAGTCAGTGACGAATAATGCTCAAAACCTTAAAACTTGGCAGAGAATGCCACACAACAAAACTCCCTTGGCATACAAGCCAGGGTATAGGGCATACGATCCTCCATCCCATAATACATAAAAGTGCAGGAAGACTAATAACTCAATGCATGGTAGGGGAAGAAAACCCAGTGCCTAATAATATCACACATGGGAATAAAACCCCAGGGGAATAACACTTAAATAACCAAATTATTACATTAGCATGCATAATGTAACAAGTATAAAGTTCAATCTTTTACAAAACAAATAAGTTTGTCATCACATAAATGGAAAATATAAACATCCACCACAAAAGTACACAAAATTATGGTTCCATCTAACAATAAGAAACGACATGGTTTAAATTTCATGAATATGGTCTCATCCAGAAGCAAATTATAGTTTAAAGGTCCAACATAGATCAAGAGTTCAAATTCAATAATATTAGATCCAAACAGGTCATCAAGTCAAGAAAGAGAATATTTGTCACCAAAATACCTCTAAGAGGCTCAAGAGAGAGAGATTAAAAAAAAGTAATTTCTCAATATGACTCATGGGGGATGCACATACCTCAAATGAAGTTTATATAAATCCAAACTCAGTCCTAGGTCCAAGCCTAGTCTCCAAAGCACCTATCAAACATATATGTAGAATTAGGGTTAGGTTTGCAGTAATTGTATAAACCCTAAATCATCTTTTTATTATTATTGAATTAGGTTATGAAAACCATATCATATTTTATATTTTTTTGAGGTCATAAAATATTTTACTTTATTTTTGTGACTTATAAAGTATTAATTATGAATTTTGGAAATATTAATCAATTCATAAAATCCTTAGAAAAACATAGATTTATGTTATTTGATTTAGGTGACAAAACTAACACCATCAAGTAGAGAAAATTGAGGCGAGTCTAAAAGATATTATATTTTATTATTCTGATCTATAAATAATAAGTTATGAATTTTGAATTTGACCCATAAAAAATTTTGAAAAATTCACATGCATTTAAATTATCTAGTTAGATAGCGGGGGACCCAGTCATGATGGCCCAATAAAATTAGGCCACCCGGTCTAGGCCTACCACAAATAGGCACTCAGCTGGATGTGGAAAAGACAAAATCGCCCATGTTTAAAAATAGAAACAAAGAGAGAAAGGGGGCAGGAAGGTCAATTAGGCGTGGGGATTGTCTTCCCATCTCTTCTGCACCATGACCGTGTCTTGAAGCTCTGGCCGACAATGTAGAACTATGTCCAGTGCATCCCCTACGCTCATAGGCACCTCAAACAAGTCTGTAGGGTTTCAGTGGACTCAAAGATATGTAGCTCAAGACAACAAAATAATAGATTAAGGGACATAATCCCTACCATGCAAGATTGGGAAGAAGGGCACAACACAATGGCATTTCCATCTTTGTGAACACCAAAACCATGACACTATTAAGAGATCCAATCAAAGTTGTTCAAGAGAAATCCAATAATAAAAGCTGCAATGTGAAGGTAATCAAACCAAGGATAGAGAGAAGTAACCTCAGCATTGGTCTGTCAACTGAGCCTTCAACCCAGAGAAGAGAAAATGCAACTTGGTGAAGTCATGACAACAAGTGCAAAGATGTGAGATTTTGGGTAGAGTCTCGTTACCTCCTAGAGGAACCCCAACAGTCCTTCCCATGCCTAGAATGAATTCAGGGCAAAGTCCCATAGCTCTGGTAATGGAAACCTTCACAAGCACCTCAGGGAGGACTTGCAAGCCAAGAAATCACCGAAGAGTCCTCAGATATCCTTGGCACACACTAAGATTTGTGACTAGAAGATGAATTCTAGCAAGAGGGCATATAAGTTAGTGCATGATGGAATGGGTGGGGGAAGGAGATCAGGCTGACAATGAGGCAAGGAGAGGTTTTAGGGAAATTGAGTGTATAGGTGGGTTTCTGAACATTCCATGGAGGTTTTTGACTGGAGAGTTACACAGAAAACATGGTGGATCGACATGTACAACTCAGTGGACATGTCACTCGTGAGGGTGGATTGAGGGTTTATTAAAATATGAAGATCTAGGGTTCCATATGGGGATCATTAGGTGTGGGATTGAGAAATGAAACTAGCACTAAAGAGATTTTGAAAAATCATCAGCGCATGAGAGAGAAAGAGACTAGAGTGGAGTAGATGAACTATGGTCCTAAACAGATAGAGGTAGGAGACGAACTATGGTTCACACAATTACAAATCAATGGATGGGAAGTTATATCCAAATAGTAAAACAAGCGTGACATTGGAACCTTAGGAAAAACCTGAGAATAAATTGCATGATAGTTAAATTATGGAACTTTTGTAAAATCAACCAAAATTCACTAAATTATTGTCACTTTATGGTATTCCCAACACATTTTATGTATCTAATTAGTTGATGACCCAAACAATGCCCAATTATAGTGAAACTTCTCATCTAGGCTAATTAAAATGTGTAGAATCTGAATTTACAATTATATTTCTCTTTTGAGATGGTTCCCATTTTATTTTACATTTTTAATATAAACTATATTCTCTCTCCTAAACATGATTAGGACAATTAGGATTATTCAATTAATGTAAGAATGCATACATAGAGAAATTTAGTATGTAGAATATGATTTTAGGATATGTTCCCACTTTTGACGACTTTTAATAATTTATATAACACTTTTGACCTTTTCCACTATGTTCATCTTTAAACAAAAATAAGATAGTTCTTATGGTTCAAATATGGTGAAACTTGGCACCCAAGCTAATTGGGACCAATGAACACACAATTACTAGTATATTTCACTTTTGATATTTCCTTTTAATGAGTTATGACACCATTTGGATTTTGTCTCATCATCATTGTATTTATCAAATATTATATATTTATTATCAAAGTTTACTTAATTGTATCCTATTATCTTCAATTTGTTTCTAAAAGAGTCATATATTACTATTATGAATAAAATTTACATTTGACTCATTTAGCATATTTAATCCATTAATTCCACTTTAATTTAGTTTTTTGCACTTTATTCCTCTTATTCTTGCCATTATGTGAATATTAGTTAGCAAAGGAAATATATGTAACATATTTATGAATTTATGTATATGTTGGTACATAATTAAGTTATTATTATATATGTTATGTTGATTATAGAACCTATTGCCACACAATATGTTATATATATATATATATATATATATATATATATATATATATATTAAACTTACTTATTTAGATATAATTTGATCCCTATTTGGTAAAATCTAAGGAACCAAGGCTACTAAACTCTTAGTCAGGGAATCTGGTATGATTCTAGGTTTCAGGATGTTACATTTTCCCTTTATGGACAAGTAACCTTAACTTCCCAAATTTATGAAAACAATTTACATATCCCTTACTTCAAGATTATTTCAGAACTTGGTTCCATTTCAAGATCCCAGTAAAACATATTTCATATTCCCTTTGCATTCGGTACTCCCACATATTCTTACGAGTCATTGCACAAGAACAAGACTCATGGATTTGATGGGGTTATGTAGATTCACCCAAGCATAAAAGTGGAGTGAAGGAGGTATGGAAGAAGCAATCTCTCCTCTATTGGACTTGAGGCCTTTTATTTATTGGTTGCAGTTACATTGACCACATATTTTGGTATGATCTTTTGGCAGCTTTTCTGGATGGTACACCCCTATTAAATTTATGAGGGGTGTGGAAGAAGTGGAAGAGGGAGGAAAAGGGGGTGTGCCACCCCAAACTTGTATTTTGGCACATTGGCTTTTTTTTGTAGATGGAGATATAAGAAGGTGATGGAAGAAGTGTCAAAAGACTATTCTTTGTGGAACTCACTTTTGTGAATTTAAGCGCATTGGGAGTATCATACATTGGATCAATTAATTATCTTAATGTTTTGATTTGTAGGAATTGTTTTTGACCACCTTATGAAGCTTAGTACCTGGGAATATCTTGTTCTTAACCATGCATAAAGGAAAAGCTATAGTTAGAGTCAGTGGTGTTGAATTCTAATAACATAGAAATAGTTGCATTATGAATACTTAAAATCTACATATAAAGTAAACATACTATCCTTTATGAGGCCACTAATATACAATAAATACTAATTTATGGCATGACATGCCTTCTGTGATAAGTTATGCAACATCAATATATTTTTCAAGTCAATCTATAATTGTAGATAAAGAAGCACTATTTTTTAATCCTATCATCCCTCTAGGGCTTGCCATCTTTTCTAAGGAATGGTGTTAATTTAGATCCTAGATGACATGATAATCTCCATCAATGGCAGGTTTATAAATTTTGTTACAAAAGAAGTTGCATCATTCAAGGGTGTATATTGATAAACATGCATATAATCATGGACAACTAGATAAAGTCTTGGCCGACCAGATAAGGGCCAAAACTGAAGGTTTTTTTGAAAAAGTTAAGGCTAAACTGCATAACATAATGGAAAGTGCAAGAAATTTAAGATAGAGTGGGTGGAATGAGTACATACCATCCACATCCACCTCGAACTGAACATTTGTTCGTCTCGAGTAAAACATAAATACAGATTGGAGGAGAAAAAGGTGCAGATATCACCAGGGGGTCATGGTATCTCAAAGAACATTCAACTAAATGGAATATGTATGAGGGATGGAACCTTAATTACTGGAGCTTCTTAGTGCACCCAATGATTGGGTGGTCATGGAAGCTCAAAGGGGCTTTCATATTGCCTCTCATTGCAGTCCCTCCAATAGGATCCACAAATCTTCTGTCAATAGAAAAGGAAGTGTTGGTGATGAATGTGGATTGGGGGAGATTGGCGGGTGTCGGGCTGGTATCACTTGTAGTACATGTTGTGCATGATGAGGCAGATGATATTGATTTGGTTTCCCCACTTCATATTTATCTGTGTACATGAGAAGTGGTGCTAATATGAAAGGACCAATTGAATTCAAATAAGCATCATGCATATTTTTTCTCTCCTAAAAAATCATGCAATCAATATTGTGGCAAATGGGATTAGTGTGTTTTCTTGTTTATATATCATGTGGCTTAGGATCCTATATATAGGACGTTTCCAAGGGTTCCATAGGAAGTAAAATGGAAATATCATCTTTACAGTCAAAGAGTGGGGGCGTGTGACTTTCTTTGAGAGGTGGTGGCTCTCCATGTAGATCAGTCATATGTGAAATAGGAATTGGAAATAACAGAGTGTGAGGAAATGTTTCAACATTGGAGGGTGGTAGCTTATTATCCAAGATAGGTTCAACCAAGGTGTATTGGTCATTGTTAGCACCTAGATTTATGTCACTAATAGGAAGAGTTGTTGGAGCTATAGAATAAGGATGACTCTCTTGCTTTGACTTTTCATACTCAAGTAATAAAGCATCTAGCGAAAGGGTCATAATACCAACATTCTCTTCACACAAAGAACGTGATTCCTTGTTAGAATATGAAAAAATGACATCAACATGGGGTCATCATAAAAAAAATCTAGGTTGTTCTGATTTCTCTGGGGTTCTTTGTGATTGGGCCTCTAGTAAAGTAGCTAACATGACTTATCGGTTTTCTAATATTTCATGTTTCTCTGCTACTATATTTCCTAGGGCTTTGATCCATTCCCCTCTTGAGGTGTATATTGATTTTCATAATAAGGATCATACCCCCAAAAATGTTTTTGGTTATCATCACCATACCCCCATAACATTTGTGGTCATAGAAACCCTCATTTTGATATGTGTAGAATTTTTCCTCATAATAGTCTTCAAAAGGTTGTAGATTGTAATTTTCATTATATACACCTTGGTAGGAAGACTCAATATTACAAGGTTCCACCAAAACACACAATTGACATTGTGAACCATAATGTGTTGATCACTCCATTTGAAAAGATCTTTCAATTCTGGAGGAAATAAATTACAAAAAGGAATCTAAGATAGAAAGAAAATATTTAAAGTAGAATAAATTTAAAAATAATTTTACAAAACTAGAAATTGCAATATAAATAAAAATTACAAATATAAGATACGAAACAAGACTAAAAATTACAAAAATAAACTAAGGAAAGAAGTATTGCTGGAATGGAAACTCAGTGGAAGGAGGGATACAATACCAGAATGGATCTTGGTATTATGGAACAAGATTAAAAATTATGGAAGTAAACTAAAGAGATGACAAAAGAACTAAAAATTACAAAACAACTAAAATTACAAATAGCTAGAAAGAAGGGACGGCATTATAAAACAAGTCTAAAAATTATAAACAAGCTAAATAATTATGAAACAAGATTAAAATTATGGAACAAACTAAAAATTATGAAAACAAACTAAAATACAAAAAGAAAGTACAATCCTATGTATACAAGTGACTAGGTTTGAAAACCAACATGTTCCATCCCCTACAGCGACACCAAATTTGATGTGCGTCATTTCACATCTATCACTAGGAAAAGTCCTAGACTTTAACTTTCTAACCGGGTTGTCAACTTGATGCAAGCACCAAGTCAATATAGTATGCTAAGGTATGGATCCAAGGGGAAATAGAAAGAAAATGGTTGAATTCAAAACCAATTATGAGAACAAGAAAGGAAATTCCACTTGTGAGGGTTTGATTAATGCTAAGAACAAAATAGATGTAGAAATAAACTAGTCGATATCAAATGATAAAAGAATTGGGGGTCTAGGGGATCACCACCAAAAGCCATGCTTTTACTCAACAAATCAACTCTTAACATCAATAATCAAACTAGTACCACATGGATTGGTTCCTTTTGGAGCACAATCACACAAGAACCAGACTTCCCGCAAACCCGTTGATCCCCACATTTGCGGTTCCTCATCCAACTGTCCAACACATAACTATATGAAATCTCATTGATATATATGTGATTCCTATCTAACGTTCAAAACCATGGATTAGGTGATTGCATCATAATGGCCTATAACAAATAAGTCAAATAGATAGATAGATCATAATCTAAATCATGTGATCACATCAAAAAATTATGGGTTCGTTCTTCCAAGGGCCCAGATCTCGACACCCCCAAAAGAATATAATAATTCTATTAGAAAAACAAGTACAAGATCAAAAGATAAAAAGTTAAATTTTCAATTATGTGATTATGTGTTCATTCTTGTGGAGATCTGCAATCATATCACCCAAAAGAATATATCAATTCATCTAATAGTCAAAGAAGAAATGGAAGGAAATCATTCTTTTATTCAATGAGTCTATTATATCGAATAATAACAAGCTATGGGGCTAGGCCCCATGCCCCAGAAAGGGAACTACTCAGATATAATGTAAAGAACATAAGTAAAAATAGATAACAAAGGATGCCCCTTTTTCTTTGGAGTCCCCCCTCCTTTTATAGGGAGAAGGAGGAGTGGACACCCTAATGAGGGAGTCTAAAGGACTCATGTTTGGTGGCTGGAAAAGACTGATCATAGATTGTGAACTGATAAGTTCACAGTCTAAACCACCCGATTTAGATATGGAGAGGTGCATGTCAAGGAAAGTGGGTCAAAAACCTAGAGAAGTAGTGGTGGCACCATTTGACCATGTAAATGGTAATTAATGAATCATATTGGATGTTTTGAACTTGAAACGCCTACTTCAGCTTCTTAGTCGACTGATTTTCTAAATGAACCTCTCAGTTCAGCCGATGGCTTGGAAAATTGAGTTCATATTGCTATGAAATGACTTATTTGATACCTAGAATGTAGCGCCTTGGGCGAGTGAACTGATTGTCTCATGGAGTGAGACGATTGGTTGGAGTTATGAGGAAGGCATTTTCTTGGGTTACTAAATCGACTGGTAGGGAAGATGAAATGGTCGTCTAGGAGGACGGAATTGGAATAAATCCCTTTGTTTTGATTATGACAAACATTTCATTCTTATTGATCTAACGAGCTACTTGAGTGTGCAGGATTAAGGTGGATGACAAAGCAACTAGGGAAATCCATATGCTTACATGTTTATGTTTTCATGCAATGTAATCGCTTTGTAAAAACTTGTACAAATATATAATGTACAAGTACTTAGATTGCATGTAAATCAAGCGTTAGATTCTCCCTAGCTAAACACCACATTTAGATAAGTCATTCCCTTCAAATAGGATCACATATGCACACTCATACATATAATTATGTGCCTAAATTGAAACATTGAAACAGGATCAATCTCGGTCGACAAACTCCTCGACCGAGACACTCTCGGTCGACAATCTTCTCGACCGAGAAAGATCCAAAGTAGTCGTTAGACACAACTGACAAGGTAGTTGGCAGTTGGAGATAGACGTTGCAAATCACTTGTTCCAGAGAGCCTGTCGGTCGACAAAAGTTCGACCGAGTAGGTGTCTCGGTCGACCATTCCTCGACCGAGATGGTCTCTGACAGCAACTGCAGAATTAATTAATTAGCCGTTGTTAAAGCAACAAACTTGTACCTAACGGCTAGTTAAGCACTTAGAAACCCCTAGAAGTTGTCTAGAACGTCCTTAAGCATCCTTAGGCCATTCCTATAAATAGGACAAGTCATAGGACACTCAAACTCACTTGTTACACTTGAGAAATCCTTGAGCATACTTTGAGCAATCTGTTTGTGAGCAATTTGAGCATTGTGACAATTGGCCATTTCCTTCCTTAGCTCAAAATTCGTGTCCTATAGGCTAGTATCTCCTACTCACTGCAATCACAAGTCCATACACTTGGTTAGGAGATCTATACGCTTGATCTAGGCAAATCAAGCCTTGGGCTACAAAGGATAAGTTGTAATTTCCTTTTTCCTTTCTTGTTCTCTATTACCGTTTGTACTCTCCTTGCTACTCCTAGGTTGGAGGTTGCTGATTGGAGAGGGTGGAGATCTTCTTGGTGAAGAAGGTGACTTTGAGCTACTTCAGAAGGCTGGTGCAACGGGAGGTTACTTCTAGAGAGGAAGGCTACTTCAAGAGGGAGCTTGGAGTTACTTCAAGAAGGCTACCTCAAAGTTGGTGCACCTACTTCAAGTGAAGGTTGTTCAAAGGGTGTAAAGGAAAGTATTGTATTTTGTATAAATCCTTGAGAAGGTAATAAAATAAATACTTTCAAAATCCCAGTTGGGTAAGAAACCGGGTAGTGGACTGACAACTTTAGTATTTGCTAAAGTTGGAACCACTCTAAACACCTGTCTCCTTCTTCCAATTTTCAATTGTGGTTGTTTGAGTTCAATAAATTGTTAAAATTATTTTAAAACTCTATTCACCCCCCCTCTAGTTTTTTCAATTGGTATCATAGCAGGCTTCAAGGAACCCTAACCAGGTCTTGAAGAATGGAGGGTAATGGTAATTACAATCACAACAAAAGGTGCTGCTTGGACAAAACTACAACATGTTGCAATTGGTGCTTAGGAACAAGCCACACAACAACTAGATGCCCATGGAGATCAAAGAAGGAAGATGAGAACAAAGATTGTCTCATTGCTACAACTAGCGAGGAAGAAGAAGAAGAGGTAAGTCTTTTTGATTTATCTAAAGAAGAACTAGTTGCTAGCCTTGAAGAAACACATATTAAATATGTTGAATGCAAGAAGAAATTAAAGAAATCTAATAAAGCAAATGATGAATTACATGCTAAGATTCTTCCTATTACATCTGAAAATGAAGATCTTAAAAATATCATTGAAGATCATGATATTGAGATAAAATCTATAGAGGCAAATTGTAATCTACTTTCTTTAGAGAAAAATAATTTGCAAAGTCAAGTGAATGATCTTCAAAAACAACCCATCTTATGCAACCATCTAGATTATGATTCTATTGTCAAAGAAAGAAATTCATTGTCTTCTAATCTAGATCAAGCAAAACTAGATATCAAGAAGAGAATGGAAGAGATTGCCAAGTTACAACAAAAAGTTAGTAATTTGAATAGTAATGGCATTCTTGATAAAATCTTAGATAATCCCTATCATCAAATCGGGAGAAGAGGACTAGGTTACAAGCCTAAAGGGAAATCCTATCAACAACCTAGTTGGAGAAAGTCACAAACACATCAATCTATATATGTACCTAAAGGAACATCATCACGATATGACAACACTCCACACAACCATAGAAAAAGATATGAGGTTGACTCGATATGCTGTCATTATTGTTTGCACCTTGGTCATTATTCCTTTTCATGTCCTTACAAAAGAAAAGATGTCGAGTTAGTTTGGGTTCCAAGACCTCCAAACTAAATAAACACAATTAAGTTGAGATATGACCAAGAACCTTAGTTGCATATTTCTACATCTATCTCAACTCAACATAATGGGATAACAAACAAATTTAAGTATCTAAATATTTAACTTGCATAGCTATGTTTTATTTGGAAGCAATTAACAGTTCCAGAAATATTGTCGGTCGAGAGACTGTCGATCGAGACACTGTCGGTCGAGAAATTGTCGACCGAGCATGTCACTGATTTCCAGTCTGTTGCAAAATTTCTGAATTTCTTTGAAATTTATGAAATTGCTATCTATTTGTGATTGATGAATGGATATATATTTTGAAAATCATCCCTACAAACTCAAATGAGATTAATATTAGTTTATTTCATAAATGATTTAAGTTTAAACTGAAATTATGCTTAGCTCAAATAAAAAGAAAATTTCTATTTTCACATGATCATGTGATGGAATTATATGCTGTTATCATTACATCATGATATGCTTTCAATATTTGGTACGCATAAATAATGATAAATTGTATGCATGGATCCGTGATGATATTCGGCAAGAAAAATGATTTATTGGTTATATGCTATTGCTTGCAACACATAAGACAAAATCTCTAAATTAGTATCTTTGAAGAATTGAGATATTAATTGTGCCTTCATTTAAGAATTATATCAAGTAGTATGCTTCAACTTGATACTTAATCAAATTTTATGCATATATTATACTCGATATGTTCAATTTGAAAATCTGCAAATTTGCCTCTTGGTTAAAATGAAATTTGACCAAGGGGCGCTATGGTCGTAGTCAAATTCGACCTAAAATAAGTTTGACACAATAACTATTTGAATATCATTTTATGATTAAAAGCAAAATCAATTTATGATCACAAAATTGTCCCAATATTGTCAATAATAAAAAAAAATATTACTCCCTTAGAAAATATATATATGCTCTACAAATTCGGTCTATCATTTGCATTAAAAATCAGCTTAAAAATTCGTACCTAGTAAGTCTGTCGGTCGACGAATCTTCGACCGAAAACCTCTCGGTCTGCCCACCTCTCTCGACCGACAGAATCAAGATAGACCTAACATCGGACACACTTCTGGTCGACAATTGTTCGACCGAGACAGTGTCGGTCGACAATTTCTCGACCGAGAAAGAGCCGTTGGGATATGACCGTTGCAATCCGACCGTTACCGTTAACGGCCGACCGTTGCAAGTCGACCGTTGGACGGCCGAGTGGCGCGTCTGGAATATGACCGTTGCGGACGCTCGGTCGACAAATTGTCGACCGACCCGGTCACTGGATTGCTATAAAAGGGACCAAAAACGGGTCACTTCTTCACACTTTCATATTCTTGTTTCCATAGGCTCTCTCTAGTGAATTCTTGTGCAAATCTTTAGCATCCTCATCCCCAAGACTTCCTTGCTTCTTCTCCACCTTCAAGCAACACAATGGCATCATCCTCTACTCGTGGAAAGAAGAAGGTCGCCAGCAGGAAAGGAAGGGAAGCTACTCCACCATTGACGATCATCAACGACATTGCCTTCGTCGACGGAGATGCTGGTGATCGCTATCTACGGCTCTCCTCCAAAGCTCCTCTCCCACGACGACCAGTTGAAGTTATGGACTTCCTTAACATCGTCGACTTGGAGGACCTTTTTGAAGTGAAAAAGTTGAAAGAATTCATCAACCCTTCTTTCCCTTCCTATTCCACCAAGGTAGTGAATGAATTCTATGCTAACCTCATCTCCCACTCTGAAAGAGAAACCATCTTCTTCTATACTATGGTCAATGGGCATAGCTTTCGATTTACTGAAGGAGATATTCTTGACATGCTAAATATTGACATAGATGAATATTAAGACACCCTTGACCTTACCACTGGAAACCCACTTAATAAATTTTCCCAAGATGACCATACAATTAGTCTTAGTGACATCAAAAGAACCATTTTTCAATCAAATACAACCTGTCATGAAGATAGGGGCACATACTATGCTATCAATCTCAAACCAGCTGCTAGGATTGTAAACCTTATTGTTTCACCAAACATACATCCTAGAGCAAATAAGTCTGAAGTTTCTATTTTTCGTATGTGTCTAATATATGCCATTATCCAACGTATTCCCACAAATTTTATCCGCATCATTCTTAAAAACATGCTTGAGTTTTTTGGCAATCCTCCATATGCTGATCTTGTATGCCAAATTACTCAACATTTTCTTAAGACCCAAATTGAGGATATGGGATATACATGGGAGCGTAGACCACAAAAAATAAGTAAGAATACTGTAGAAAAAATGGGAATTGATTTCGGTCATAAGAGGGCTAGGGTAGAAGGAGAGACATCTACCCAAGATATACCACCTCCACCTCCTCCTACCAGCCTACCCTATGATCCCATCCAAAACACTCTAACCTATATTGTTGGGTCACAATATCATCTTAGTAAACAACTAGATTATAACCATCATGCCATGACTTATCTAAACCAAAGAATGCAAACTCTTTCTCCAAACCAACCAAATGAATATCCTTATTCTTTAAATCCGGGCATGCTCAATCCATATAATCCATCTTACAACTACTATCAACCTCCACCTCCACCATCTACAGATCTCACGCATACTCAGTTTTCATCAATGCAACTACAAGATATTGCTGCTCATTTCCGATTTGATCATGTTCCAACCTTCTTGGAGGCATATGCCTTAACCAAGACAGGTGCTCTGGAGTGGCAAACTTTGGTCCAGTACTATGGAGCTGAGCCTTTTCTTGGGAAAGATCCTGACGTTGATGTAATTCTTAAGTCTTTCCAGTGAGATTTGGAGTTGTATTAGTTGTAATGGAATCTTTGCAAAATTGTAATAAATGGGTTATCTTTACATGATTTGGCTATCTTTTCATGCTTGTAATGAAATTGGTTATCTTCATAATGGATTTTTTTTTGGCATCATTTGAATTTGGATTATAAGACTATTGTAGAGCATACAAAATAAGGGGAGTAATAAATACAAATAAATCAAAAAGGATGAAAATCTTTGCAAATACCTAAAAGTTAAAGTTATGGCTAAATTGACATCTATTGCAAAGCACTTATACCTTGGGATATCTATCTAAAGGGGAGCATAGTATAAAATTAAGGGGGAGAAGTAATATCAAATATTCAACATGGATATCTTTTTGAAATGACAAAGGGGGAGAAGAAAATATCAAAATAAAATAAAGATCAAAACTATAATAACTGAGTTTCATAATGAAAAAGGCCAAGCACTTACTTGCAAAACAAGAATGGCAACAAAAGGTAATCTTCAGGTATGAAACTCATATGTTTTATATTTCTTTCATTTATATTTTGGAAATGTTTGTCATCTTCAAAAAGGGGGAGATTGTTGGCTAAATGGACATCTATAAATCCCTTTGTTTTGATTATGACAAACATTTCATTCTTATTGATCTAACGAGCTACTTGAGTGTGTAGGATTAAGGTGGATGACAAAGCAACTAGGGAAATCCATATGCTTACATGTTTATGTTTTCATGCAATGTAATCGCTTTGTAAAAACTTGTACAAATATATAATGTACAAGTACTTAGATTGCATGTAAATCAAGTGTTAGATTCTCCCTAGCTAAACACCACATTTAGATAAGTCATTCCCTTCAAATAGGATCACATATGCACACTCATACATATAATTAGTGCCTAAATTGAAACATTGAAACAGGATCAATCTCGGTCGACAAACTCCTCGACCGAGACACTCTCGATCGACAATCTTCTCGACCGAGAAAGATCCAAAGTAGCCGTTAGACACAAGTGACAAGGTAGTTGGCAGTTGGAGATAGACATTGCAAATCACTTGTTCCAGAGAGCCTGTCGGTCGACAAAAGTTCGACCGAGTAGGTGTCTCGGTCGACCATTCCTCGACCGAGATGGTCTCTGACAGCAACTGCAGAATTAATTAATTAGCCGTTGTTAAAGCAACAAACTTGTACCTAACAGCTAGTTAAGCACTTAGAAACCCCTAGAAGTTGTCTAAAACGTCCTTAAGCATCCTTAGGCCATTCCTACAAATAGGACAAGCCATAGGACACTCAAACTCACTTGTTACACTTGAGAAATCCTTGAGCATACTTTGAGCAATCTGTTTGTGAGCAATTTGAGCATTGTGACAATTGGCCATTTCCTTCCTTAGCTCAAAATTCGTGTCCTATAGGCTAGTATCTCCTACTCACTGCAATCACAAGTCCATACACTTGGTTAGGAGATCTATACGCTTGATCTAGGAAAATCAAGCCTTGGGCTACAAAGGATAAGTTGTAATTTCCTTTTTCCTTTCTTGTTCTCTATTACCGTTTGTACTCTCCTTGCTACTCCTAGGTTGGAGGCTGCTGATTGGAGAGGGTGGAGATCTTCTTGGTGAAGAAGGTGACTTTGAGCTACTTCAGAAGGCTGGTGCAACGGGAGGTTACTTCTAGAGAGGAAGGCTACTTCAAGGGGGAGCTTGGAGTTACTTCAAGAAGGCTACCTCAAAGTTGGTGCACCTACTTCAAGTGAAGGTTGTTCAAAGGGTGTAAAGGAAAGTATTGTATTTTGTATAAATCCATGAGAAGATAATAAAATAAATACTTTCAAAATCCCGGTTGGGTAAGCAACCGGGTAGTGGACTGACAACTTTAGTATTTGCTAAAGTTGGAACCACTCTAAACACCTGTCTCCTTCTTCCAATTTTCAATTTTGGTTGTTTGAGTTCAATAAATTGTTAAAATTATTTTAAAACTCTATTCACCCCCCCCCCCTCTAGTGTTTTTCAGAATGTAGCGCCTTGGGCGAGTGAACTGATTGTCTCATGGAGTGAGACGATTGGTTGGAGTTATGAGGAAGGCATTTTCTTGGGTTACTAAATCGACTGGTAGGGAAGATGAAATGGTCGTCTAGGAGGACGAAATTGGAATATGAAGCCTATGATTCTAGGGTCTTTTGATCCTTGAAGTAATGTGAATATTTTCCTACAAAACCCATGAAAATCAAGTAAAAACTCCAATTTAAGCAAGAAAAGCTCAACTAAGACAATTTATACTAAAACTATCAAATAGAAAACATTTTGTTAACAATTGTAGATAAAAGATGTACATATAAAGATTATGATTTTGCACTCATCACTCAAATATATGGCTTCATAATATTTCCCCATTTTAGTGCAGACCAGGAATAGCCCATAGACACCCAACTCCCAATCACAGCAACCAGTGCAAGGGTGGCTACATCACCATGAACAACCCTTTCCAACATGTTGGGACTGCACAACTCAAGACTAGCATTTCACATGCCCATGTGGGCCCCATCGACTAGAGGAGTTATGGCTCAAATACTATTTGTAAAGCCCAATCCCACTAACCAATGCTCTAGTAAATTTCAGGAATAGTGATTTTCCCTGCAGACCACCATTGCCCTTAATTGTGTGCTTTTTCCTCACTCACACACAAGCCGGGATCAAATTCTCAATTGATCACCCATCCTAGTACTACTCCAAGCTGGGCATACATAATTATGGAGTTCCTAATGATGGCTTCTCTGAAAAGGAAGTGCACCTTCGTGATATGGGTAGCCCAATCATTCATTTTAATATTATTTTATCTGAGTCCTGGAATCCTGGGATGTTACATGGACTCAGCCTGTAGAATCACTATCTTTCAATTACCTCACTTCAACTAACGGTTGTGTGGACAGATCTAGGTAATATAGATATCCTTAGATAGTGTATGAATTGCTAGGATGGATTAGTAGCATCTAGCTAGACGATTGAGTGGTATGCCTCGATCTACCTAGGGCATTGTAAAATTTATCCTAGTTGAGTAGAATATTTGTTTAGGTTTAATTGCGTTAAACATGGATGTGTTCTTCATATGATAAATATATATGAAACTAAATAGGTACATGTTGTGTAACATCTCTTACATGACAGTCAAATATGAAGGTAAGGTGGTGTAATAGTGTACTTTCAAGTACACTGGTAGTCTTTATATACCTAAATGCTTACAATATCCTCTAAATGTTTTATTTATCTGGTAAGTACTTGATGTCTCAAATGTTATATCATATCATTCAGACTTGGAGTCTCACCCCATGGTTTCTCTATAGCTTTTAGGTGATCAACAAGTTATCACAATTGTGTGTGAGAAGATCAACAAGAAATAAGTCATACCTAGATAAGGAGGTAGGGATGTCTACTCAAAGGGATCTTAGAGGTAGGTCATGTTAGTGTGAACTCCTCTAGACACAAAGCATATATGGGTAGTAGTCAACCATTATGCATGTACACTCATGTTTGTGTGGGAAATTTTTTGTGTTTCCCGACTTAAGTTTTTGTTATACGTGCACAACCTCTAGAACCATAATTATATGACTTGTAAGGTTCTTTGATCATTCTCTATATTAATATCTCTTTTGTATTGTATTAACAACATGAATATTGATGAGATTTTGTGTAAGTGGTTTACGGAAACATTTTGTATCAAAGTTTTGTATGTTGTGGAGCATGTAATATGTTGTGGTGAACTCTTGTAAGTTTACAAGGTTCCATTAGTATTGTCTGCAAAGGTTGGATGAAGTTTTTGGATTGTGATCTCGTTGTGGCTTATGTGGTTAATGTTGATCATTGCTTTAATTTGAGTAATCTTTCTCTTGTGGCAATGGGTCTTCACACTTCTCCAACAATGGAGGATCTCAAAGTGAGCCCTAAAGCTACCCAAACCTACCCCTAAGTGAACAAGATCAAGTTGGAGTGAAGAACACCATAGATGGAAACTTAGAAGATTCAAGTACATAATCAACCCCTCAATATGTCCATGGTATCTAGGCACAATCATGTTGTTAGAGTGAAAATCACAAGACTTGATCAGCTTCAAAGAAATGTAAATCAACACAACCACCATGTCCTTGGTCATCAAAATAGTTGTGGTACACAAATCCCACCATGACTGTGTTGTCCAACATGGATGTGGTAGCTACATTCCATGATGACCATAATGGATAGAACTCCCCCTCCTACATCCTCCACCATGATATTAGCTTCCACCATGGTCATGCTACCTTCAAGCCAACATGACCATGGTGACCACAACCATGCCTCCTCACTTTCAAAATCATAATTGTTATCTAGTCATATTACCTCTACCACCATGATTGTTTCCCACCACCAAGGTCATTCCTAACCCTACCCACCATGACCATGGTGACTACCATGACCGGTCTACCCACATAACCCTAATGCTTCCTACTACCATGTACCACTTTACCCCCCACTTAACCCTAGACCCCCTAGGACACTATATGTACACTAGTGGTGGATAGGAGTCTAAGTTAGGTTCTCCTAGCCATCATATCTGTCCCTCAGTCCCACCTACCTGATAATGCATATCCATCACCTCTTCATTATAGTTTCTATCCTAGTTTTACTCATTTTAGTTGCTAGTTGTATCCTATTTTCCTTATTTTCATCATTTTTTCGTGTTCTCCAACTAGGATCTTGACCAACTTTCTTGCTCTTTTGTAGACAAAAGAACATATCAACTCAAAAACAATTAAGAATTCTATACCTGAGATCATGTTCACTATTCCAAGCAAGTTCACATTATTATTTGAGCTTACCAACACATTCTAGAAGGTAGATCGGGCGAACATATCTCCTGGTCACCCAATCACCCTACCCATTCCAAATCTCCCCAAAATACACTTCAAATAGAGTGATCTACCCTATTGATCGATCAAATAGTCAGTCACCCAAAAACTTTAGGGACTATGTGGATTCATTGACGCTAAGTGATCATGTGGTCTGCATCTAGATTGAGCGATCTACATGTATCATAGTGCCACAAAGAAACACCAGACTAGGAAATCTCCTTTGAAGTTGGTTGATTCAACTAAATCCTAAATTTCTCCCCAGACATCAGCAACTTTAGAGTTTTGGACCAACTTTTGACCATGTCGTATCCCTTCAAGATCAAATGATCATGCATCCTCTTTAGAAAGCTCCTCAGAAGATGATCAGCCAATCTCCCTTGTTGATCAATCGATCATAAGTCCATCAGTTGTGCCACCAAGTGGAAGATCAGGAGATCTCCTTTGTACATCATGTGATCAGTAGGACAAACAATGTAGATTTATACAACTATCAAACAAAACATAATTAGTAATAAATATGATTGCTAGACCCGACTATCATTCATTCTATTATCTTAGAGCCAAAAGCATGTTCTAGATCAAGGATTCGGAGGAGACAATGAGGAAGAATAAGATCCTAAAGAATTTCTTCATATTTTGTCATAGCTGGAGCAAATTGTAGAAGTCAGAGACCATTGGATACCTATCTCTTCTCCATAAATGACATAATCTCTCATATCCTAACCTGTATTAGTATTCTTGCTTTGATGATGAGAGAGTAGACTCTATCATAATTGCATGGGGATTATCCCCATCGCTTGTACTCAATCGTAATTGTTTTCAAACTCCATTTCCTTCAATATGTTATATTGCCTCCCACATGATTTTGATTGCTTTTTGAATTGATCTCTCAACTAGCATGTTTAATATAATCCTAAGCGTAGAGACCAAAAAACCTAGTTTTAGATTCCCGAATGGACTCATATGATTCTAGATGCGAGCACAAAAGGGATACTATAGGATGATTGAATCATGAATGTGGGTAACTAGACCTTGAGCCCATAGGGAATTTAGTCCTAGTGTGATTCACCTTCCAAAAGGAGTTGATTCACTTGGTTCTAGCTTCATTGTTGAGGTATTTGAGTTGCAATGATTGATATAGGTATGTAGGTGATCATGGTGAAATGTATACGTCCATTGTCTATTAATGTTGAATTCAACCCAATTTTAATCTATTCTTGCTTTGCTACCTTTACTTCAATCATTAGTTTGCAATCACTCTCAAACAACTGATTTAAAAATCATTATCAACAATTCATTTTGAAGAGATTTATCAAAAACATTGTCCTTTGGGATTTGACCCTGTACTAGATTGTAGTTGATCCATCCACTTGTGAGTGAGTTAGATGCATTGTGTATAATGTTTTAAAACCAAGGAAGGTTGCATCATCTTATCTAGGAAGGTGGCAATGTCGCATCAGCCTATCTAGGAAGGTGGCATCTTTGAAGACACTTTCAAATAGCATTCACCATTCCACAAGGTCAATCATAATGATGAACAAATCATCCAATGTAAGTTCAATCTATATACCTTTGAGGAAGATTTCACATAGAGTTTGAAGAATTGAAAATGATATCTGCTTTTGAAGAGAAGCTAGAACCACCAAAGGCTCCTAAGATGAAAGAACTACAATATGGGTGGAAGTATATTTTTCTATATGAGCTAAAAACTTGCCCAACAACTATAAATGCAGACCTCACACAGGAGCAAAAGGATAGGTTGTTGATAGAGCAGAAGAAAGAAAGGTGGCCTTAGGATATAAAATGACTGATTTGATAAGTGTTAGCGAATCCATTTATATGCACAACATCCCCATGGTAGAAGACTACAAACTATATAGAGACGCTCAGTGTAAACTGAATCCCAACATGAAGGAAGTAGTTTGTCTAGAGGTTATCAAATTGCTTACTACATGAATCATTTACCACATTTTAGATTTTCCTTGGGTCATCCAAGTGCAATTTGTTCCCTAAAAGGGTGGTACCATAGTGGTGAAAATGAAAAGAATGAACTCATCCCCACCCACACAGTCATAGGGTGGAGGATGTGCATTGTCTATAAGAAACCGAATAAAGACACAAGGAGGTATCGCTTCCCTCTTCCCTTCCTTTATTAAGTCCTTGAGTGCCTTGCACATAAAGAATTTTTCTACTATCTTGACTAGTTACTCCAATTTCTACCAGATTCCTATTCATATCAATGATAAAGAGAAGACCACTTCTATATGCCTCTTTGGCTCTTATGCCTTTTAAAGGATGTCTTTCAATCTGTGCAACAATGTCATTACTTTTTAGCACTGTATGATCACCATTTTTGTAGGTTTGACAGAGACAGTGATGGAGGTGTTCATGGATGATTTCTCCATCTATGGAGATTCCTTTGATTTTTGTTTGTATCACCTATCTATTGTGTTAGCAAAATGTGAAAAATCACATTTGGTGCTAAATTGGGAGAAATGACACTTCATGGTGAGGAAAGGCATTACCCTTGACCACAGGGTGAGCAATAGAGGGATAGAAGTTGACAAAGAAAAAATTGAAGTTATTGCATATATTTCACCGCCCTCAGATGTCAAAGAAGTCCATACCTTCTTAAGACATGTCAAGTTCTACCACTGCTTCATTGAGGACTTCTTGAAGATTCTAAGTCTATGACATGTCTTCTCCTTTAATGATTCTTGCATGAAAAGCTTTGACACTTTGAATGTTGCTCTCACTACCACACCCATCATCCGAGCGCCGGACCGATCTTGACCTTTTATTATCATGTGTGATGCTAGTGACTACACCATGGTATTTGTTCTATGCCAATGAACTGACAAAAAATATCATGTCATCTACTACACCAGCAAGATTCTTGATGAGGCATTATAGAACTATGTCATGAATGAGAAGGAGCCTTTTGTTGTTGTCTGTCTTTGCAAAATTCAGATCCTATCTTTTCGAATCCAAGATGATCCTCTACACCAACCATGCATCCATACACTATTCAATGATGAAGACGAACGCCAAGGCTAGAATGATTCATTGGGTCCACTTGCTATAAGAATTCAACCTTGAGATCTGTGACAAGATGGGGAAAAAGAATGTGGTGGCTCATCATCTCAGACACATCCATCCTGATAATAATGGCATCATCCTCATTGATGATTCCCTTCTTGACAATCATCTCATGAAATCTTCTTTAGAAATTTTGTGGTTCACAAATTTTGTGAACTACCTTACTGCAAGAGTCTTACATCTTGAGTACACTGACCACTCAAAGAAGAAGTTCCTCCATGATGTCGAGCACTACTAATAGAATGATCTGCACCATTTATACCTTGGTGTTGATGGCCTATATTGAAGGTGTTTTAGTGAAGAACAAGGGCATGTGATCCTTGAACAACGACACTAGGGTCCAAAGGGTAGCGACATCAGTGCTAAGAAGATGATTTGAAAATTCTCCAATGTTGATTTTATTGGCCCACCATTTTCAATGAAACCTATGAGTACATTCTTTGATGTGACCAATGCCAAAGATCAGGAGACATATCTCATCTTGATAATATGCCTTTGACATCTTAGTAGGAGGTTGAGATATTTGGTGTTTTAAGAGTGGACTACTTGGGTCCATTCCCCCCTCTTGACGCTACCCCTACATTCTTGTTGTGGTAGATTATGTCTCCTAGTGGGTTGAGATGATCCCCACTGTCAAAAGTGACTAAAGGACATGATGAATTTGTTCAAGGATATTAGCTTCCCTAGGTTTAGGGTGCCATGCACTGTCGTCTTTGACGGAAGGTCACATTTCTTAGATACAAAGTTTGATCTCTTGCTGAAAATATATGGCATTCATCATAGATAACTATGCCATACAATCCTCAAATTAGCGGCGAAGTCAAGGTGTCTAACCATCAAATCAAAGTCGTACTTGAGAATATAGTTGGAAGGACAAGAGGGATTAGGCATTGAAGCTCAATGATGCCTTGTGGCTATATCATACTACATTCAAGACCCCTTTGGGTATGACTTTGTTTCAATTATTTATAGCAAGTGTTTCCATCTCCTGGTTGAAATGGAGCACAAAGTCGACCAGGCTATCTGGTTTGTGAATATCAACCATTCACTTGCTGAAGAGAAACAATTCCTACAACAATAGGGTTTAGAGGAATTATGAATGTCCTCTTATGAAAATGCGCATATCTGCAAAGAACGGACCAAAATGTGGCACGATGGCCACCTCCAATGGAAAGGCATTCAAGTGGGAGATCAAGTTATCCTCTACAACTCCTACTTGAGATTTCCCCTAGGAAATTTCTATCTCAATGGCATAAGTTGTACCTCATGAAGATCTACCCACATGTTGCATTTGTGTTATGGGACAAGATCAAAGGCGAATTTGTTGTGAACATCCACTGACTATAGAGATACATCACTGCTAAAGATTCACAATGAAAGAAGTACACCGACTCCCTCTTTCCAACCAAGAATAATATGAGAACTCAGGCGTCAAGCCATGACATTAAATAAGGTGCTCACTGAGAGGCAGTCTGACATTTATTTCAATATATTTTGATTTTTATTGATCTAGTTAGCTTTCATTCCCGTTGTATTTGTTCAATTTCCTAGATTACTCTAATAGTTAAAGATTCCCTTAATTTATTCTTCCATTAATTTTTGTTGTTGTAGGATATCTTCTTCAAACAAGGATCCTACTGACCCTCAGATCGGGAAATTTGCAACCCAGATCAACCGGTTATGGGGGTCCATTTTCTAATAGGAAATCAACCTCTAGCAGATTGATCAAAGATTCCTCTTGATAGCTTGATCTTCTAGTAGAAATAAATGTGTTCATCGATAAGATTTATTGATCTCTTATCTAGATAGGGTGATCATAGAAAGCCCAAAACCATCAGTGGTTACTGGATGTGAGGGATAATTGCATATTGATAATCTACTATATTGATTGGAAAATCATCATAATGTAAAAACAACATAACTCCTGACCCACTTCTTTTTAACCCACCACAAATTCGATTCCCTAATTAACCTGATGAATTCAATAATGCACATCATATTTTGATCAACAAATCCATGACCATGAGTTTCTCATTCAACGATTGAGTTGTTGTTGATTGAAGAACATAGATCAACTGATTTGGGTTCCCTAGATTGCTTGAACATCATCTCATGTGTTTATAAAAGTAAGGGATAGGGTTGGGGGAGTCACCATCTACCTAAATCCCTCCCTCACCCTTGCCTCCTTCTTTCCCACTGAGGTGTTTCACCCAACCCCCCACTCGATCGTCCCACACCAGCTTAGAGATCGCCTGATCTCTCAAGGCCAATCGTGTGATCAACGGAAAGAGGAAGCACTTGCCTACCAACCATCTACATGCTACTTCTCCACTGTTGTACGTCATCACCTCCACTTAGATCACCCAATGTGTCCAACCAGATCATCTGAATAGTCAAGCCCACTCCCTCCTGCAATGCTCCATAGATCACCTAATCTCTTCATGCAACTACCTAATCCACTCAACAAAGGATACTAACCCCCTTTTGATTAGATGATCTCCTCTTCAGATTTCCTAATCCCAACTATGTAGAGTTCACAGTCACTCCATAGATCGGCTAATCATCTCAATTAATTGCCTGATCCATACTCCATAGTTTCTCCTGACTAGCTATAGATAGTCTGATCTCCTTACTAGATCACCTAATCCACTTCCCTTTAGAATCCCCTATCCACCTACAGATCGCCCGATCTTGTTTCCTCCAAAAGCCCAAAATGCCAAGAAAACGAGGACACACATCTGACCACTCATACGATGGGTCCGGTCATGGGGTGCCACCAAAGTTTAACATCTTCTCCTCTAGGAAGGGCAAGGAAAAAGCCATAAAAACATCTTATGACCCCCTCACTTGCACTCCACTAATCCCATCAGTGAAATATATATTCAAGAGTCTTTGGAAGTCCACCATCAACACACCTTCGATGATATGAATGATTAGGAGGTACTCTCAGAGGAGGCCATGGAGATTGAAACAACTCCAATTGAGCAGTTGATAGTCAACCTTAACTCTCAGTAGGGAGACACCACTAACAACCTAGGCACTTCTTATGCTCCACCCCCATCACTACCTCAGATTGGGGGTGAGCCAAAAGCATCCCCCTACTTTACCCATCAACATCACTTCTCTTCTGTCCAAGTACAAGACCCTCATCATTTCCAAGCATCAGAAGTGACTCAAGTACATGGAGGGTCTCAGTGTGCAAAAAACCCAGATACACCTACCCCAAGATGCTCAAAGTCATAGGCATCATTGAGCCCATGATGCTCATCCACAACTGTGCATGCATCTTTCATTTTTATTTTTGTGTGTGACTAGTCTTTAAGGCACTCATCCCAAAGTTCGTGGCTATCTACATGAAGCGCTTAAATAATGATAGTGAGTATAACTTCTCGTTCCACATGTTTGTTGAGTAGCACTCCTTGGATTTTGATGCCCTTACTACTCTAATCATCGACATTGCCAAGGAATGGCATAATAAGTGCATCACAGAAAACCACACTTTCCTGTAGAATAAGTATGGAGCCAACACATTATTAGTGGAGATCGCCGATTTGCCTCCCTCTTTCTCTCATGGATCTAAGACATCATATGTTTATAGCCTTGCGGTTTTCTACCTCCACTGTATTCTAGCTTGCACCATCTTCGGGAGGAAAAGTGCACCAAGTGTCGTCTCAGCTTTTTATCTATACTGTTTATGGTAAATGATGAATGGCAAGTCGTAAAACTAATGTAGTGCACTTACTGACCAACTACACATCCATTAGTGCAACAACAAAGCTTATGAGTTCTACCAAGGAATAATGATGACCTCCATCTCCTCCTACCTCAGCTACACCAAGATCTACTTCACAATGATCATGATGCAGAAGATATCATACTTAATTGACATCAAGTACTTGATGCTTTCTACAAATCTGAAGGTTTCCAAGGAGCACAACATCTACCATTAGCTTTTGAAGATAGTCGATCCACTCTAGCTCTACCTACGCATGCCTATTTCATAGTGTTGAATCTCATCTATGAAATCGTCGACTTGAGAACATACATCCAATGTTACATGAGGGAGTATCCACCCGTTGAGGGTGAAGATTCCTGAGTCGATGATTGGGAGATGCAGTTCTTCTATGGAAGCGAATGACGAGGAGTCTGGTTCTTCCCCTCCCCCTTCTGCATGTCACATGAAGCAATTCATTCTTGACACTGCAACAACATTTACGCCTTAAAATTGTACTGACCTCCAACAACAAATGAACCTAATTCAGGGCATCCATAGCCCCACGGAGCAGGAGTAGCAATGCTAGGGCCACCAACTCAACCACTTGTACCTGATGCAGTGGGTGCATGAGGATTGACACGTCAATCAAGGCAACTACAAGACAACACACACCCATTACACTAATTACAATGCTACACAGACATAACCTTCCCCCACTCTTGATATAGGGAAAGTTACTACATCTAGATGCCTCCTAAATAACCCCTGCAAAATCACCCCAGCTAGGATTGGTATGACATACCAACCTAGAATTATTTCTAGGACCAACCTCCACAGTCCTCCCCTCCACCTCCGTAGCAGCCACTACCATCAAGTGATCATGGCAATTGGTTGCATTTCTAATGATCATCTTTCCCTCCATTCTCAATTTAGAGTTTTCTCGAGGATGAGAAGATTTCTAAGTTTGGAGTGGAGGGTGGGTGGCATATCTCCATTCCACAACCTCTATCTTCCCATTTTGTCATTTATTTTCTAGATTTGCATTGCATATTTTCTTTCTATTATTTTTTTCTAAATTAATGACTAATTGCATGTAATCAACCATTATATAGTAAGTCTAGATTCATTTTCTATTTGCATGTTTAAATTGAAAATCAACAATGTACCCCTATTTTAATGTAATAAGTCTTTGTTACAAAAATATCAATTTCCAATGCTACGTGTCTTATCCAGAAACCCCAAGTCCTTGTTACAAAAATCTCAGTTTCCAATGCTACGTATCTTAACCCTAAACCCAAATGACCTTGAATAATAGTGGCAAGCTATATGAGATTGAAAGGAATCAAGTTTCAATGTGTCTTTAATTTTTGATGACATGGGACCACTCCTAAGGACGGGACGTGATTAAGTGAGACCCCCCTAATAGTGTAAACCCTCAATGCCCCCAACTACCAGCACACTAAGAAGGGACAAGTTAATTCCATGTAGAGGCCAACATGCATGACTGGATAATAGTCGCTGGGGCATTATGCAAGGATTCAACCAGGGTCCCTACTCCGGGGAGCCTGACCCTTCACTGTTGCGCTACCACCCCGCTGACATGTGTCTTTAAATTGATCAACATAAGCTTCTTGTGGAAATATCATTCTTTTACAATTCATACTATATGATTAAACTAGTTGTGAATATTTGTTCCTATGCTCTGAATTCCTAAATATGAGATGCATTAGTTCAGCCTCTTCTACACTTCTTCCACCATCTTCTTACCCCCTCATCCACCAAAAATAAACAAAAAATTAAAAAATAATGTGCCAAACTCCAAGTTCATGTGGAAACCCTCTCTATCCCTCCGCTTACTCCAAACCTCTTGCATATAATAGGGGCATCCATAGTAAAAAGATGCCAACGTGCAACACAAAAATGAAAAAATGCAATCACTGTAATTGTAGTAAAAATAAAGCAATCTTGAGTTGGATAGAGGAGATATTCATAATTTCTTCCTTCCACATCCCCCATTCACTCTAATTTCTTCTCGTGGGGCAAAAATCACCCATAAATATATTCCCCTAATCAATTGAACCTTGTACTTGTGCAAATCTCATAGGAATATGTAGAAATGTTTGAGAAATTGTTGATATGGTGATTATAATGTGCATGTTTTCATATGAAAACTTGTTTTGAATGTGAAGTTGATGCAAGGAATTTGAAGCTGAAATTTTGTGATTCTAGGAATTTGGGGTTGCTTGGACAAGTTTGATTGTAGGGAACCAAGTGATTTGGTGAAAGAGAGGATTCATGCACATTGTTTCACACATAAAAATCACTGAGAAAAGTCCTAGAGTTTAACCTTCTAAACAGGTTGTTAACTTACTTTAACAAGCAAGTCAACTTTTAGTATACTAAGGTATCAATCCCAAGAGATGATAAAAGAGTGGTTGAGATCCAAATCCAACCACAAGAACAAGTAAGTAAAAATCCAATTTTGAGAGTTTGATTAAAAACCAAGATCAAAAGTAAACTATTGAAATAAACTTTACTAACAAATGATAAAAGAATTGGAGGTCCCAAGGATTCCACCATAACCAAGGCTTTAATCAAATAATCAACTCCTAATCTCAATGATCAATTTAAAACCATGTGGATTCATGTCCTTCAAAACAATCTCACAAAGGTCAGACTTCCTACAAACCTATTGATCCTGACGTTTGTGGATTCTTGTCTAACCGTTCAACACATCCCTATCTGAGATTTCATCAAGAAATATGTGTATTCTATTCTGAAGTTTGAACTTATGGTTGAAATGATCACGTCACCATAAGTTATAACAAACGAGTCAAATAGGGTTAGGAAATTATAGGTTCACTCTCGTGAGGATCCAAGACCTTATCACCCCCCACAAGAATATAATTAGTCTTCTAGAAAGACAAGTACCAGATCATAAGGATAACATAATAATAATCACAATTAAGGGATTATAGGTTCATTCCTAGGGGGATCCGAGATCACACCACCCCACAAGAATATATCAATCTAACCAGCAATCATAACAAAAAGGAAGGAAACCAATCTTTTATTGAAAGAAGGGAGTCGATTACATCAAATGACAGTAGGCTATGGGGCTAGTCCCCATGCCCCAGTAGAGAACTACTCATACATAATTGAAAGTCATACAAGGGAGAAAGAAAGAATAAGGGGAACAATATGCTAGTAATGAAAGAAGAATTTGAATGGATTCTGATCTAGATTTGTCTTTAATCCTTGCCCAAGTATACAAGAAATCCACTAATATTACTAGGTTAGAACTAAAATAAAAGATCTAAGATATAATATGTCCCCCAAAGGAGACATTTTGGAAGAAGAGATAAAATTTGTGCTTTGACACCGTCTCCTTTGATAGGAGGGGAGTAAGGACTAAAAGCCCTAGAAATGGCTGCTCCTAGAGGTTGTTGGAACTTTTAGATCTAGTCAATGGAGTAATCTTTAACAAATATAATTACTTGTTTCAAAAGACAATAACGAAAATTGTTGATCGCCTTCCAATAATTGACCATTCAATTCCTTTGACTCTCTTTACTGTAGATTTCTATTATAGGAATTTTGAATAAAATTCTCACCGGTTATAAGTTCAAAACTGGTCCCAAAATATGTTTTTCCTGTAGTTAATAAAATTCCCTTTCCAAAACATATATGAACAACAAATTTGAAATGTGTATGGAGAAGTTATGGCTATTTTCGTGTGGGGTATATCAACCACTACGGGAAAATCTACACACGAGTCTAGTGACTGGAAGTATGAGAGGCAGAACATGCAATTAAGGCTTGATTCTATGTAGGTTCTTGTATTTAGGGTCCAATAGGAGTAAATCCTACAAAATATGAATAAAAGTGATAAGAATTCTCATTAAGGGGACAAAAAAGTAAATTTTAATTCTTCCTAAAATTGGGAAAATGCAAGATAATATCTGACATAATTGAACTAAAAGATGAGATGAAAAGGGATGAAAATGCATTCAATGAAATTTTTTTACTTGAACGTTGCTCATCCCAGACAACATTGAATTTAAAAAACCGGTCCATAATACTTTGGGCCCATTATCCTCACTCCCATAACACCAGTTAAGTCCTTCCACCTTATATGGCCAAGCAACCTAGACTCTTTGGATTCATGAAAAACAATTTTCTGTTCCATACTTCAAGATTATTTCACAATTTGGTTCCATTTCAAGACCCACAATAAAATAGATTTCATGTTCCGTTTTGTAGTTAGAACTCCCACATATTTTTACTAGTCATTGCACAAGAACATGTATTATTTTGATTGGTTGGGATTTTTATTATTTTCCCCTAGATGTAAAATGGAGTGAAGGGATGTATGGAAGAAGTATGATCTCTACTCTATTCAACTTGAGATCTTTTTATTTATGTGTTGCAGTTACATTGACTGTATTTTTTTCTTTTTGTTCTCATTGGCATCTGTTTTTTTATGGTATGCCCAATTAACTGCAAGGGGATATGGAAGCAGCGGAAAGGGGGAAGGGTGCCACCCCAAACTTAGGGTTTTGGAACTTTGGCTTTTTATTTTATTTTTTATTTTGTAGATGAAGATACAAGAAGGCAATAGAAGAAGTGTAGAAAAGACTATTCTTTGTGCAACTCATAATTGAATTAAGAGCATTGGTAGTATCAGACATTGGGTCAATTAGTTCTGAGTATATGCAAATCAAGAAAATTTTCAAGTTAATATAACTCTAGATAATCTAAGGAATGATGTTAACTAAGATCCTAATTGATAGGATAACTTCTATTAATGGCAGATTTTATAATTTATGTTACAAAGGAAGGTGTGTTATTCAAGGGGGTAATATTGATAAACATGCATTTTATCAAGGACAACTAGATAAAGGCCTAGAGGACTAGATAAGGGACAAAATTAATAGATATTTTTGAAATGTTTAAAGCTAAACAACGTAACATAATGGAAATTGCAAGAAATTTAAGATAAAATAATGATTATGTACAACCCACCTCCACCCTAGTCTTAAAATTTTGCTCATCCCGAGAAAAACTTATATCTATAATGAAGGTAAGAAGAAGGGGAATATCACCAAGTGGTCATGGTAGCTCAAAGAATGTCCATCTAAATGGAATGTGTATGAGGGTTGGAACCTTGATTGGAGGAGCATCATAGTGCACCCAATGGTTGGGTGGTCATGGAATCTTTAAGGGGCTTTCATATTGTCCTTCGCCTCATAGTACTTCAAATAGGATCAAAAAATCTTCCTTCAATAGGGAAGGAAGTATTGGTGATGAATGTGGATTGGGAGAGATTGGTGAGTGCCTGGAAGGTGACACATGTGGTGTTGTATGTGCAAGATCGGGTGAAGGATCTAGCTTGTGTCCCCCCTTATAATATTGTTCCGCATATAGGAGAAGTGGTGCTGATATGAAGGGAACAAATTGGATTTAAATCAACATCATGAGTATTTTTTTTCTCCTCAAAAATCATACAATCAACTTTGTGGTTAATGGGATTAGTGGGTTTCCTTGTTAATATAGCATGTAACTCAAGTTCCTCTATGCAAGAAGTTCCCAATGGTTTAGAAGGAATTAAAATGGGGATATCATATTTGCAAACAATGAATGGGGGCATGTGAACTTTTTCTAAAGGTGGTGTCTCCCCATCTAGACCAGCCATATGTGAAATAAGAACTGGCTGTGATAGAGTGTCAAGATCTATTTCATCATTGGAGTATGGTGTCTTATTATCTAGAATAGACTCAACCAAAGTTGGCTTGTCATTGATAGTGCCTGGATCAAGGTCAATGATAAGAGTAGTTGTTGGAGCTTCAAGATAAGGATGATGCTCATGTCATGACTTTTCATACTGAACTAATAAAGCCTCTAGTGGAAGGGTCAAAATACCAATGCACTCATTGCAAGAAGGATGTGACTCCTTGGTCTGTTCTATCTTAGTAGGATCCAACATAAATGAAATAAACATGGGATCATCATTGTCATCATCGAGACAAAACGTCTGAGGATGCTCTAACTTATTTGGGGGTCTCTTTGATTGGGCCTCTAGTAAAGTATCTAACATGCTTTATCAGGTTTCTGATATTTCCTATTGCTATGCTACTATCCCTTTTAGGGCTTTAATCCATTCCTGCTGCTAAGGTGTATATTGGATTTTACAATAAGGTTCATACCCCTCAAATTTTGGTTGGTTATCCTCACCATACCCCCATACCATTCTTGGTCATAGAATCCCTCATATTGATATGTGTGGTAATTTTCCTAATAATAGTCTTCAAAAGGTTGTGGATTATAATTTTTGTTATATCCACCTTGGTAGGATGACTCGATATTGTAAAGTACCACCATAGTATGAGGGGACACATTTGGATAATCTAGTGATGCATGGTTGTAATAACCACACAATTGTCATTGTAAACCATAATGTGTCAAACATTCCATTTGATTTTATATAGATCAAATTACAAAAAGGAATCTAAGATAGAAAGAAAGGAATAGATTAAACTAGAATAAATAATAAAATAATAAATTAAATTAAATTTACAAAACAAGTTAAGGATTTAAGTATAAATTACAAAATAACTAAAAATTACAAAGATAAACTAAGAAATTATAAACAAGACTAAAAATTAAAAAACAAACTATAAAGCACTACTATCAGAATGGAAACTTTGTAGAAGGAGGATAGTCACTACTAGAATGGGTCTCTGTAGGAAAATAAATTACAAAAATCTAAGAAAATAAATTATGGAACAAGACTAAAAATTATGAAAATAACCTAAAGGAAAATTACAAGATAACCAAGAGATTATTTTAAAGCAAAACATTACAAAAAAAACAAAAATTACAAAATATACTAGATAGTAGTACTACCAGAATGAAAACTCGGTCGAAAGACGAGAATCACTACTGGAATAGGTTCGGAGAAAGAAAGAATGAACAAATTATAGGCAAGTCTAAAAATTATAACAAAGCTAAGGAATTATGAATAAGATAAAATTTATGGAACAAACTAAAAATTATAACACTAAAATAAAATTATAAATAAAAACGAAGAGAAATTCTATATATACAAGTGATCGGATTCAAAAAAACTGCACGTGCCATCCCTAAGAATGACACCAAATTTGATGTGTGTCATTGTACACACAACAAATCACTTTGAAAAGTTCCAGAGTTTAACCTTCTAAATATGTTATTAACTTGTTGTAACAAACAAATCAACTTTTAGTATAGTATGGTATCGATCCTAAGAGATGGAAAAAGAGTGGTTGAGTTCCAAATCCAATCAAAATAACAAATAAGTAAAAATCTGATTTTGAGAGTTTGACAAAAAACTAAGAACTAAACTAAATTGCTGAGATAAACTTAACTAAAAAATGATAGAAGAGCTGAGGGTCTGGAGGATCACCACCATAACCAAGGCTTTACTCAAAGAATCAAATCCTAATCTCAATGATCAATTTAGGACCACGGCACTAGTACAGATAACACCTTTAGCGTCAGTTAACTAAGACTTTTGTCGTCAGTTTTGAAGCGACACCCCAAGTGGGTGACACTAAAAGTAGACATCTTCAGCGTCAGTTACATAACTGACGACACAAAGCCGTTCCCGATTACAACCCAAAAGCACCAGCAGTTGGACCATAGGCGTCAGTTTCTAGCAAACAATCGACACAATTAAGCATTTGTTGTCGATTGTTGGTTTTTAACTGACGCCGATGTTTTTTTTATTCTTATCAACTCCCAGGCCTACTGTCCGGCTGGTCAGTAGGATGCAGAACCTATAGTTTAGTTCTAAACTACAGGTTTACAACATCCTTTGATTTCAGCCAACAACAGGCCAAAAACCTACAAATATTAACAAGATGTACAATCATATATATTATATGGATCATGTGATTCACACACATGTATAAGCACATTTAGTTTCAAATATGATTCATCACACACATGTAGAAACCTGTAGTTCCATTTCATTCCTCCATTTCATATCTAGACACATTTAGCAACCTACAGTTCCATTTATTTCATCTCTTTTCATATTCACACACAGAAACATTCATTCATTCCATTTTCACAAAGACATGTATATAGATAAGACAATTAAAAAAATCATTCAGACATTATATATAAGTGTCTTTCAAAGTTGAACATGTTATCAAAATACTAATTATGACAACAAAGTTTAGAAAATAACATGACAGTAACTAAACAAGGGGCTTGATGTACCCATAAACATGTGCATAAGAAGGGAAAGTAAATTTGTTGCTTGGACCTACTTTGTTGATGTTGCTGTGTCATGGAGCTTGTCGTTGTTAGACGAATCTGAACTAATGGTGATAGGGAAATGGATGGTACCAATAGCAGGAATAGAAGGGAAATCGGGTGTGCTCTCCTCATCGAATGAGTCCAAATATGTGATATCCCCTATTGAGTACTCCAATTGGACCAGATGATCGAGCGTCTCGTTGCTGATGTTGGTTATCCAAACCTTGATGGTATTATGGTCAACCGGAAGAAGAAAAAGCATGTCACTACAGCCCAATAGCATCTTCCTAACCCACTCACACCAACTGGATGTGGATACAAGATTTCCATCAACATCGTACTTAACCTCGATAACGATATTGAAGTTCTAAAATTTAGGGTCACTTCACCAGCAGTGTAGCATCTTCCATTTAGATAACATCAATGTTTAGGTATAGTGATTTGTGCTAATGAACAATCATATAGAATGATGTCCAACTATTCTTCAATAGGGAATAGTAACATTGGGGTAGAGTCCCAAGCCATTATGCTTACAACAATGCAAAATGTTGAGAAAAAGTAATATAAATGTAAGTACTAACAACAGACAACAACATGGGTTATTTCATATTCATGACGGAGAAATAATTGATGATAAGGATGATGATAAGGATGATGAGGATGATGATGATGATGATTATGAGGATGATGAGGATGATGGATGATGAGGATGGTGATGATGATGATTGAGGATGATGATGACAATGATGGATGATAATGATGAGGATTATGAGGATGATGGTGGTAATGAGGATGAAGATGATGAGGATGATGAGAAAGGGAACTCATCATCATCATCGTCCTCATCATCCTCATCATTATCCTCAGCATTATCCTCATCATCATTCTCATAATTATCCTCATCATCATCATCATCGTCATTACATGAGGATGATGATGATGATGAACGATTGATGATGAGGTTCTTAATGTATGACTTGATATAAGATACTTCATGTGTTACTTCATCAAGTACATTGCATATAAGGTGCTTTCCTTCATATGGATTTTGAGGTTCTTCCACCATATCGGGTATGAGGTGTGTGCTTGCTACCCATATCACTTTAGATGTGTATGTGTGCTTACCATATCGGGTATGAGGTGTATGTGTGCTTACCATATCACCCTTGAGGTGTATGTGTGCTTACCATCTCGGGTTTGAGGTGTATGCTTGCTTCCATATCACTTTAGAGGTGTATGTGTGCTTCACACCATATCGGGAAGAGAGGTGTGTGTATGCTTCACACCATATCGGGCAAAGAGGTGTATGTGTTCTTCACACCATATCGGGCAAAGAAGTGTGTGCTTGCCCGCCATATCACTTTAGAGGTGTATGTGCACTTCACACCATATCGAGCAAATAGGTGTGTGTGTGCTTCACACCATATCGGGAAAAGAGGTGTGTGTGTGTGTGCTTCACACCATATCGGGCAAAGAGGTGTGTGCTTAACCCAATATCATTTTTGAGGTGTTTTCTTGACCTCATATCGTGCAATGGGTGTATACTACACCACCATATCGTGCAAGAAAGTATAAAATCATATCCATATTGTATTAGTGAAGTAGGTGCATCACCATATCGGGTTAGAGGTGCCTGCTTGTGTGCTTGAACCTGATATCACTTTATAAGGTGACACCATCTTCTTCAAGCTCTAGACCTTCGTTCTAACTATTATAGTTCATGGAAACAGGTCTAAGTAACTACTAGAACTCATAATGTCATCAACTATTTTAGAAAATTTCGGAATTAAAAGTAGTTCATTAAGTATAGCAATTTAGGTGATGAATAATAACATGGTTGAGTTCAAGTTATATAACCCACCTTGTGAACATCTTCAAAGCTCCAAGAAGAACTTCTACAAGGTCCAGGGCTCGTTCACAACTCCTTCATATACAAGGAATCACCAAGGATAAGCAATTGGTGACGAAGAAAAGATAGGAAGATCATAACCCTAAAATCATGCTTCAATCCAAGGTTGAAGATGATCATGGCCTTACCTTAGGGTTAAGTATTGATCTCCCTCTTAATACTTAGAACCGTGAATGATACCTTACTACCCTTGCATGATATTCCATCACTTGTGGCCGATATCCCCCTCACTTGTGGCAAAAAACACTCCACTTGGCCGATATCGACTTGTTATGGCCGATATCAACATGCTATGGTCGATACCCAAGGCCTATGCACGATACCACATCACTCCTAAATGATACAAGGACCCTATGCACGATATCTGAGAGCAAGGAGGTGGTAGGTTTCGAAAAAGTTCACTAAAGGGGTGAAAGAAGGGGTATATATACTTGTTGTTCATGAAGAAGTGTGAAAATGAAGTGTCGTCAATTTGAGCTACTAGGTGCCATGTGTCCATGCATGGTTCACATGTGTAAATGCATGAATTAAAATTTATCTTGACATGAAAAACACTTTAGGATAATCTAGGGATGAATTTTCGTCCATTACTTATCCCTTTGAATAAAATATATCAACAAAATCACCACTTTATTCACAACCTGATACAACTTTTCTAAGGAAGTTGTAAACTGATACGCTTCACCTCCTTGAGGTGCTTTGCATGTCATGGGCTTTGCCAAGAGTTCAAAAAACGATATGGGGCTCCTCCTATGGCTTCTTGGCCGATAGGCACTCATATATAAGCTTTTCAACTTGATACAACTCAAGTTAGGGTTTCATATGCAACCCCTTTCTTGGTCATTTCATCACCAAGAGTACCATCACTCATAATTGATTCAAACATGGTGCCTCATTATTTAACAATCCTAAAAATGATACAAGGAGGGAGTAGGGACACTCTAGAGGTGGTAATTTGCATATCAACCCTACATTTGGGGTAAATTACAATTTGTACCAAAATTGGTACACAAGTCACCAGCATTATTCAAACAAGTTCAAACTTGGAATTTTGGCTTTCCACAAGACACCACCTTGCATCATTCTTTCTATAGTGATTCTAAAACACTTAGGGAACAGTAAACATGTGACAAATTGCAATATAACCCCTCATCTTGGGTAAATTGCATTTTGGTCCAAAACATGAGAACATTGCTTGAACATTATTCAAACAGGACCAAATTTGAAACATAAGTTTGTTACCTGATAGAAAAACACTTTAGAGGATTATATTCAAGTTCTAAGCAACTTACTTAGCCAAAACAAATAGGGTTACCTCATAACCCAGGTCAGGGTCATTACAAGATGATAGAAGATCGGGAACTAAATAGCGAAGGGGTAGAGTCTGGCTCGCGCGGGTGCTACTAAGTTAACTATCCACGTCAGTTATTCCTCCAAAACTGATGATAAATAAGGGAATGAATTTTGCCTCATGAAGGATATTTAGTCGTCAGTTCTTTATAAAAACTGATGAAAATGAGGGGATAAAAACATTCGTGGGGCTTGGTGCAAAACATATGTCGTCGGATTTTACACAATCGATGCCGAATTTAAAATATTTTGGAGGCAAAAATTTTTTGCTGAAAATTTGTATTTTGTGGGTGATTTTGGACTCAATTTTGTTTATTAAAAACTGAAGTTAAAAAAAAGCGATACCAGTGTCTTTTGTAAATCAACCGGTCTTCACATATAGGTGTCAGTTGTGTTTATAAGTCGACGTCTTAGACTATTGGCGTCAGTTTTTGTGCACCAATTGATGACATCAAATGTGACGTTATACATCATTTTTATACTAGTGTGTGGATTCATGTCCTTACGGATAATCTCATAAAGGCCAGACTTTTTGCAAACATGTTGATCCCGACGTTTGCTGATCCTTGTCCAACCGTCCAACACATCTTTATCTGAGATATCATTAAGAAACATATGCATTGCATTCTAAAGTTCAAACTTATGGGTTAGATAGCCACATCACCATTAGTTATAACATATGAGTCAAACCATTAGAAAAATCACAAAAATCATTAAAAAATTATGGGTTCATTCTCATGAGGATCTGAGATATCGGCACCTACACAAGAATATAATAAGTATTCTAGAAAGACAAGTACTAGATCAAAAGGATAAATAGATAATAATCACAATTATGTTAGGGATCTGAGTTCACATCATCCTACAAGAATATATCAATCTAACCAACAATTATAAAAGAAACTGAAGGAAAACAATCTTTTATTAAAATAAGGGAACCAATTACATCAAATGATAATAGGATATGGGGCTAGTACCTAAGCCCTAGTAGAGAAATACTTAGACATTATAGAACGTGACAAAAGGGCAAAATAAAGAAGAAGGGGAACCATAAGCTAGTAATGAAAGAAGAATCTGAATGGAATCTGATCCAGCAACAATGAAATGACAATCCTTCTTCAATCCTTTCCCAAGTATAAAAAGAAATCTAGTAATATAACACCGCTAGAAACTAACGTAAGAGATCTAAGATATAAGATGTCCCTCAAAGGACAAATTCTGGAAGAAGAGATAAAATTTGTGCTTGGATTCACTCTCCTTTTATAGGAGGGGATTGAGGCTGAATGCCCTATAAATGGTTACTCCTAGCGGTGACTGGAACTTTTTGGATCTCATCAATGGAGTACTCTTTGACATATTAATTGGTTGTTTCAATAGACTTCAGAGTAAATTATTGATTGTCTTTCTTTAATTGACCATTCAACTCCTTTAGCTCTCTTTTGTTGTAGATTTCCATTGTAGTAACTTCAAACAAAATCTTGGGTTACAAGTTCAAAAGTGGTCCAAAAAATGTTTTCCCCATAGGTAATGAAATTTCCTTTCCAAAACATATTTGAACATAATTTTGTAATTTGTTTAAGAAGTTATTGTTGTTTTGGGGTGGGATATATCACGCCTTGCTGAAAATTTGCATGTGAGTCTACCGATTGGAAGTGTGAGAGGCAAAATGTGAAATTAAGGCTTGATTCTTTATAGATTCTTGTACTTGGGGTTCAATAGGAGTGGATCCCACAAAATGTGAATAAAATCAATAAGAATTCTCATTAAGGGGAATAATTACTTCCTAAAATTGGGAAAAAGCAAGATAATTTGCCAAATAATTCAATTAAGAGATGAGATAAAAAGGGATGAATATGCACTCATTAAGGATGCAAGCTAGTAGTATTATTTGGTAGGTTGTTTTAATTTTGTGTTTCTCAAGGAAGAATAATGCTAAAGTTGACGGTAGTGTAATGAATGCATATTCATCACCTTTTCATGGCATTTTTTAGATTAGTTTCACTTGTTTTAGTTGCTAATCATATCATGTGTTTCTTAGTTTCATCTTTTTTTTTCTTGTTCTCCAATACTAGTATCTTGATCAATTTTATTTCTCTTTTGCCAACAGAAGCACACATAAACTGTAGAGAAATAAATAATTCCATCCTTGAGCTCATGTTCAAGATTCAGAGAAAATTCACATTAGAATTTGAGCTTACCATCCCATTATGGTAGGTAGATCGAGCAAATAGATCTCCTTATTGCCTGATCACTCTGGCCTTTGCAAAGCTCCCCCAAAAGCACTCCAGGTCAGACGATCTCTAACTCATTCATTATATTTAATTCCATATCGAATACTATATTGTTGTGTGTTCTCCTTTTGTACCTCTTGATATGGTTGTTTAAGCTATGGAATAACCTAATAGGGAAAGAGGTGATTTTGGGCTTTTTAGTGAGGAAAATCCTAAGTTCTATAGAGGTCCTTAGCTAGTTTCCATCCTTCCCCTCTATCCCTTCATTCCATTATCCCTATATGAGAGATCTAAGTGTAGGTTTTCTCCTCCATATACACCTAGAAAAAAGGCTTGTTTAGTGGTTGGATGGGGATAGTGGGAGGTGAAATACCTTTCACCTATGCCTCACATCACTCATTGTCCCTAAGTGTATTAGGAGAAGAATGCTTAAAACATGGACTTGTATAATCTAGACTTATTCCTACCCATCACTTAGTTAACAAAGTCTCTCAAAGGTATATGTGAAGTGATACAGACTAGGTCATCCATACACCATTATGTCACCAATGGTCAACTTTTTGGGTAGGATGCATACTCTATATAAATCTTTATTGTTTTTTTTAATATCTTAATTTTTGGATGTATATTCATGAATAGGACCCTTGTACATGGTTTATGGTTTCATATCCCAACAAATAACCCACTTCCCCAATTACTTGCTATAAATCTAACTTCCTCCCTTGCTAGATAGTTGTCTTTTATTTGCTTAGTCGATTTTCTTGTTCTTGGTAATTAGTTCTTGATAGGGTGATTTTTTCCTGTCCTTAGTTACTTGTTCTATTTTTTATTAGTTAATTGCTTAGTGTAGTTTTTTTCTTTCCTTCTTAGTATATTGCTAGTCTAGTGTATTTACTTTCTCTTTCTTGTAATTTGTAGTCTAATTTGGTCTAACTATTCACTTAGCTTAATAGTTAGCATTAATTATTTAGGGTTAATATAGGTTTGATTGTTGCCTCTCCTTCTTTCATGTTCACCTTAGTTTACCCAAAACCCAAATATTAAACCATTGAAACCCTACACTCTGTTTAGGAAACCTAAAGAGACAACCTTACGTATCCAGCCTACTCTAGTCCCTGAAGAGGGAACCCAAACTTCACACATTCTACATACTATACTTCAAGTTGTGAGCATCAAGATATATTATTAAAAGTGTGCCATCAGTTGAGTTACAAAATTTGTTATCCATGTGTGTATCCCCAACTCATGGGTGTTACATCAAGCTTTTTTGGCATTATTTTTGGGGAGTGGCCTTCAGGATCTCTCTAGTCATTTCTTTTGGACTATTCTAGTATCCCTCATCATTGTTATTCTTTATTCTTTGTTGTACTTTTGAATTTGTGATTTCTAAATTGCTTCTCATTATTGATATTCTTTGTTCTTTCTTGCACTTTTGAATTTGTGATTTCTAACTTGCTTCTATTATGCCTCATCATTTATATCTTTGTTATTTGTTACACTTTTGAATTTGTGATTGCTAACTTGTTTTTCTTAACTTGGTTGTGCCATGCACAAGCATGTTTGGTCGTTTATCCTTGTCTATTGAATCCTTGTTTCGATATCCTGAAATAGGTAATAGAAGGAAAAGAAATAGGCACATTCAATTATAAGAGCAAGTACTGTGGGACCGCAAAGAAGAACACCAAGGTGGTCTACAAATTCCACCTCCACTAAGACCCTTACATGACTACTTCAAGTCGAGCAACTACACCTCACCAATCTCTACAAGAGTAGAGTGGATGTTAGGGAAAGTGTTCACTATTCCACAAACTCTAGTGGACACCTTCCCATCCTCTACAATTTATGAGAATAAAAACCCCTACAAGCTCATTGATACATTCTTGGAAACTTGCTCCACATTCTGCACTCTAGCTTCCACATATGACTCTATCTACCACACTCTCTTTCCATTCTCCTTGAATGATAAAGCCAAGGAATGGAAATATACAAAAATTGAAGTAATGATGTGGGAAGATATGAAGAATGAGTTTCTTAAAAATTCTACATGATATCCAAATTCAAAGAAGCATCACCTCCTTCAACATAGGGTCATGAGAAATTTCATGAAAGTTTGGAGAAATTTAAAAAGTTATCAATAGAATGTCCTCACCATGAAGTGCCCCTATGGAACCTTATACAATCTTTCTATTCTAGACTATCTTAATTGAGATAAATTGTGGTACATTCCTTTTATGGTATTACATCCATGGTCAAAATTCCTAAAGAATCGTGGCACTTGGCTGAAAATTAAAGGCATAGAACATTATGTGCAACCAATGATTATGATAGGGACCTTGGTGTTGCCTCATCTATCTTGCCTCCATCTTCATCAAATGATGGAAATTCACAAATGATTAAAACCCTTGCCGACATGGTGAATTTGTTAAAAATTCAAAGGAGGTTCCTGCAACCATTTGGTGACATATATTCAGTTCCTTGAGGAAAAGGTGATGACCATGCAATCTTTTTGAAACCTCAACAATCATGTCCCTTACCCAATCCTAGTATCTATTAAAGAAATCACCCTAACCATCTTGAGGAGTGGAAAGGTTCTTGAGCATCCCAAAACCAAAAGGGACAAATGTCACTTTGATCTAGGCTATGTTGATACTTAAATGCTGGAAAAGTTTTGTGATGATGCTATGTGAACCCAAAATTGTGTTGCACTACCTTATGTTGATTATGTAATACAAAGTCTTGTAACCTTTACTCCATTTGGGAGTGGTTCTATCCCTCATGTCATGTTATTGATTCCTACTATTTCACCATCGACAAGTGAAGACCCTCATTTGATTTTCCAAAGTTATTCAGCTCCTCATGTGACACCTAAATTTGATCACATTTATTCAAGTAAAGCTAGTGATATTAAGCCCCCATTATTGGATGACTTAGATGATACCTCACTCAAAAGGAGACAAAAACACAATGTTGATATATTTTAAATATTTAGTCAACTCAAAGTGAACATCCCATCGCTTGATGCAATCAAGTAAATTTTGGTCAATGCCAAATTCTTGAAGGATGCTTGTACTTTTTAGAGGAATACAAAGGGAAGGATGTGAAAGAAATAATGTTGACTAAGAAAGTGAGTTATATATTGCAACATGTCCTTCCCATCAAGAAAAAGGACACCAGAGCCCATGTTATTTGATGCCACTTTAGTGGCAATCCTATTGCAAATTCTTTTATTGACTTGGGTTCTAGTGTGAACCTCATGCCCTATAGTGTGTATCTTGAATTGGGCATGAGAAAATTGAAGTGAAAAGGTTGTACTATACAATTGGTTGACCGGTATATATAAGTCCCAAGGGGTTAATTGAATTATGTACTTCTAATGCTTGACATAAAAATGGAAATAGTGTTCCCAACGGACTTCATTGTTCTAGATATGAAGCCAGAGGACAAGAAAATTCTCATATACTTGTGAAGATCATTCTTGGGTATAGATGATGTCGACATCTAGGTATGCACTTCCAAAATGTAAATTATCTTCATAAATTTTATGTTGACCCTCAATATCTTCAAGTCATTGTCACTCCAAGAGGCGAAAAATAAGGATAAAGTTGAAGAGGAAAGTTGTGAGGATTCACAAGGCCCATGGATCGAGGAACAATAATTGTTGAATTCTAATGTGAATGCCCTTACTTCAGGAATGTGTTTTCCAATGGATGACAAGGAATAATGATGTCCATCCCTACTGAAGGTAGTAAACTTAGTGCTAATGGAGGGAACTCCTATGATTTTAGATCTTTATCACTTGAGTTCATTTTTTTTTTGTTATAGATTTGTTTTGATACTTTCCAAGAAATACATTGTAACATGTGGGACCACTACTCAAGTCTCTAACAGAGTTTTAGGGATGATGATTGGCCCCATAGACCACCACTATCCTTAGCTACACTCTTTGTCCTCACTCACACATAGTCCATGATCAACATCTAGATAGGGACACCCATCCTAGTACTGCTCTGAGTTGAGCACACTTAACCACATAGTTCAAACTGATGGGATCCTTAAAAAGAAGGTTCACCTTAGTGGTATGCTTAGTCCAACCAGTCCTTTCTCGAGGCCTCAATTCTTGATATGGTACAATCTCCCCCACTTAGACTCTTAACATCCTCATCAAGGCTCAACTATATTGCCTCATAATATCTTCCCCATTTCAGTGCAGACCCAGAATGACCCATGTACACCCAGCTTCCAGTCATGGTTACCAGCACAAGGGTGAATCAATTTCATCTCAAAGAATAGCCCTTTCCAACATGCCTGGATTGCACGTTTAAACTGTGATGCCACATTCCCATGTGGGCCCCACCTACTAGAGAAGAATTGGCTCTGATACCATATATAAAGATGGGAATTTTTGGTTTAGTGATAGTTTTCTATTTTTAATCATCTCAGAATAGGAACCTAGTTGGAAGAATTATGCATGAAGTGACCAAATCATAGGAAGGTCATATTGGAAAAGAGAAGAAATTGAACTAAATTTAAAAAGTTATTGGAAACCATCCACCACAATCGTTTGCACCACCACTTCTATATTACCATCCGACCAGAACACTCATTCTCCATAGAATGGCCTTGGTGCTAGATTCATCCTCAAGTGAATGAATTGACCCTACCCCAACTTGATGTTTATCCACCACAACTCCATGGATATTTCCCTATCATCCTAAGCCTTAATATCATGCTAAGGACAACAAGATTTAAAATCTCATAGATGGTGATAATCCCTCATTTTTCTTTGTTCCTCTATTCTAAACTTTGCTTGAGATGACCAACTACTTTACTAGCCATCATATTAGTCCATTTTACATTTTAATTCTATATTTCTACACTTGCATTTCCATAAATTTTCAAAAAAAACGCAAATTCTTGCTATGACACCCATCCACATTTCATCACATGTAAATTTTTCTAATTTCTTGTGTGAGGTTATTAGACTTTGCTTTCATGTTGTTTCCTCATTTGTAGCTTAGGACTTGATTGAATAGGGCCACTTGGCATCATTTTTCCAATCTTGCCCAAACTTGAGACATTTTGCTCTAAAAGTGGTTCTAGATTAATCTCTACCTTTCTTCTAATCTTATTGTATGACTTTTGTTAGATGTAACTCAACCACACCCCTTCACATTGTATTTTGACTGATGAAGTTACATGCTTGAATTTATACGTGTTTTTCATTTCTCTTTGATTCGATTAAATGGTGAGAGGAAATTAAAGCAAGTTGTTGATACTTAGGGTTCTCTGTCATAACTTTTGATAAGGATTTAGTTGACACAATTGCTTGATTCATTATGATTTGTCTCTATTTGTGAAGATTGTGGATGATGCGAGGATTTTGAGTCACTTATATAGACTTGTTTTACATGTGTTTTATGTGTTTATTAGTCACTTTTGTGGTTAGTATCGCACGATTCACTTTAGTCTATAATCTCATTTTGTATCAAATCTCTCATGTTTTATCTTTTTTATTATAAATGATCATATTGATATGTTTTAGCATAGCTGATTTGGCTATATCTTGAAATTTCAGGAACAACGGATATACACAGTTGTCGATACCATCGACATCCTTCGATAGTATCGACACGGTCATAGTGAGACAGCCGCAAGGAGCCAAGATGAGTCGATACCATCGACGTGAAAGTCGATGGTAGCGAGATACCTAAAGCGAGCCAGCAATCAACCTGTCGATACTATCGACACAAAGTCAATACTATCGACATTGCCTAGCTTCAGCGTCGGATTGGTGATCAAACTGACGCCTAAAGGTGTCGATACCATTGACACTAAAGTCGATGGTATCGAGTCTGCATCAGTGGGAACGTCATAGAAAAAGACAACTTGTCAATATTATGGCGGGTTAATACCATCGACCCGCGTCGATGGTATCGACGCCGTCAGGATAGGTTTTGTTTTAGATCGATTCTAGTCGGACGGTGGTGATCTTTTGGGGACCTAAAGTGGTCCATTTACCTAGTTTCGGCGGCCCTAAGCATAGGATCACATTGTTAGTCATTGCACAAGTCTTGAGGAGAGGTGGAGAGAAGAACAGAGCCCAGAATCATGCTCCAATCGTTCCGAGAGCCGCTGAAGATGTTTTCCACCGCCGGAAGGCTGTAGATCACACACTCTACGTCAAGGAACGCCCGGATCTCCTCCGTCCAGGGGTTTACATCACTTTTATTCACGTTTCTCCATGTTTTCCCTTTCTCTCGTCGTGTCTTTCATTGAGATGAACATGCAGGGCTAATCCCCTTTGTCTTTAGGACCGGGAGTCTAATCGTTACATGACATTTTTACCATAGTAATCCATATTTTGTCTCTTAAATCCGTGGTATGATTTCATTTTCTCAAGTATATCATTATGATTGATCACCCTAATGGTAATCTAATGCCTTTAATTGCTTTGAAAGAAGAATTAACAGTTGAAAAGAGATGAAATTCACATTAACTAATAAATCCTTTGAACAAGGTGATGTACGGTTAATGGTGGAAACCCAGAGTTTGGTCTTCATGCACCTAGTTTAGGGTATAGGTTACTACTACCGTGGAACCGACCTAGATTTAGGTAGTGAATTGTATCATGACAGTGAACAATTCTGAATACAAGACACTACCCAAAATGAGAGACAGATTTGATTAATTATGTAGGAATGAATACAATGAGAACCTGCGGTGAAACCGCAATCCAAAAGATTCCCATCTAAACTGATTAAACTAAACCTTTAATCGATGGCTTTGTTTTTTTTATTTTTATTTTCTTTTTCAATCAACTCTCAAAACCTTTTAATGGGTCTAGTTGATCGCGAGTAGTTAATAAGTAGTCTACCGACATTTCAGTGTCCTTATGTTCGACTCGGGCCTCACAAAGGCCTATATTACTCTGACGCGTGCACTTGCGTTATACGCACGGTAAAATTGTGTCATGTTTTTGGCGCCGTTGCCGGGGACACGGCAACTGTCGGCACTACGAGTGTTGCAAGAGGCCACTCTAGGCCACATTTTATTTTATTATTATTTTGAAATTCATCGTTTATCTTTCATAATTAGCAATCGCCTAGCACTGTACTGAATCAAATTTATTACCTTGCAGGTACCAGTGCATGGTGAAGACGCGTGGCACAAACTACGTACTGTCATCACCAGAGGTTCCACCGTTGGGATCAGACGATGAGGAGAATAACATTCAAGATCAATCTGAGGATATAGATTCGAACTCTAAACCGGAAGCCATGGCTGAGGAACATACAATATGGGAGAAGATAAAGGCTTCTTTCTCATCAGCATCAAAGGGGTCGATCAAAAGGCAAGAAGTTATCATTCCAACATATAAGATTGATTCGGCTCTGATCAACTTGGTTAAGTCTCAAGCATTTCACGGGCTAAAGAATGAAGACCCTATTTCCCACATCAGCACTTTCATGAAAAATTGCGATATGATCAAGATAGATAGGTTTCTGCAGGAGACACTGTATTTGAAGTTGTTCCCCAGCTCTCTTGTAGGTAATGCATGGGAATGGTTGCATAACCTTGATGATGAGACCGTCGAGACTTGGGATCAAATGATTGAGGTTTTCTTCGAGAGATTCTTTCCACTGGAGAAAACCAATGACCTAGTACGGAAAATCCACATTTTTTGTCAAAGGGCTGGGGAGACATATTCTGAGATGTGGAAGCACTTTCAGATAATGATGCGGAAGTGTCCACATCACAGGCCAGATAAAGAAAAACAAGTGAAGATCTTCTACTTTGCTTTAAATGAGCACGATAGGAGAAATCTAGACTCAGCAGGTTTCAGTTTCTTCTTGAACAACACTGGCACTAGGTGTTGGGAAATCCTGAAAAATATGGCCAGGAAGCAGTCATGGGGTGATAGAGACACACCAGAATAGGTTCGAGTCACAGGTGAGTCAAAGGCCATCAAGGAACTGAAAGACAAAATGGATCCCATAAACAAGAAGGTTGTGGAGAAATAGTAAGAGTCTGATGAGGAGGCTCAAGTTAAATTCATTCAACAATAGGGTTACAGGAGCAATGATTACTCTTGGAGAAAGGATAGAAAATTTTCATGGAAGGATCCAAACAACTTTCTACAAGACCCGGATGCAAAACCATGGCCCACTGCGGAGGACAAAAGCATTGAATTGCTCAACCAAGTAGTGAAACAGAATCAAGAGTTGATGAATATGTTCTGTAAAAAGTTACAGTCTCAAAGCGAGATGTTGAATAAATTTGGGTAGACGTTGCAAAGTCATGGAGTGCAGATGAGGGCACTAGAGACGACTGTGGCCCAAATTGCTAATGAAGTGGCAACCATGAAACATCAAAATCAACAAGGACCGGCTGGAAATGTAGAGGCTGCTCAAGTACATCATCAAGTGAAGTATATATCTGTGATTAAGGAACTAGAGCCCCTAGTGGTGGAGGTCCATGACAAGAAAAAAAGGCATTTTGAAATGGAGGCTAAAACCAGTGTACCATATCCCCGCAGCTTATATGGATTACCAAGAAGATATTTCCCATTCAGGAAGTCATACCAAGAACCCATCACAGCTGTGCCCACATCTAGGCAAGAGGAGCAGGTGAAAGTGATATTACGTAGTGAAGCTGTGCCCACATCTAGGCAAGAGGAGAAGGATGAGCAGCCACAAGTCACACCAATCGTGAATGATGTGCTAAAGCCTATGTCAGAGGGTGACAGCGAAGCAAGCTTGGGGGGAGACCCCAAAAAGCCCATATGTGCCACCGCACAAGTGCATAAAAGAGCCTAGCGTGCCATTTCAGGATATTCAGAAGTCAAAGAAGGAGCATAGACACTACAAGAAGTTTTTGGAGATGTTTAGGAAGCTCCATATTAATATTCCGTTAGTGGAAATGATAGAAAAGGTTCCTGCATATGGAAAATTTATCAAGGACATCATCACCAAGAAAAGGCGGATAAAAGACACTGATGTTTGCTTTGTGAATGAGACGGTGAGCTCGATAATCACTGGAAGTGTACCAGAAAAGAAGAAAGATCCCAGGAGTTTCTACATACTGTTCTCAATTGGCGGCCATCACTTTCCATATGCACAGTGCGATTCAGGCGCTAGCATAAATTTTATGCCGTTATCCACATTCCAAAAGCTTGGATTGAAGATACTAAAGAAATTTGCCATGACTATTGAGTTGGAGGATGGGTCTATTGTTAAGCCATATGGGGTGTGTGAGGATGTACTTGTCAAAGTCGATAGATTCATCTTTCCCATGGATTTCATTGTTATGGACATGTCGCAGCTAAAGGGTTGTGAGATGCTACTGGGTAGGCTGTTTCAAGTGACGGTGGATGTGATCACTGCTATCGGGAGATGTATCTTGACATTAGGAATTGGCAAGGAAAGAGTTGAGTTCAAACTACTGAGTGATTCCCTAGGAACTCTCCCCGATGCCCCAAGCTGAAGAGCTTTATTGCGTCTAGCCTAAGACGTTAAAGTAGGGCGCTTGTTGGCAGCCAACCCAACTATCGGTAGTTTTAATTTGTAGTTCTTTCATTTTCTTTCACATTTACAAGTTAGTTTTGAGTAATTTCGTTTTTGTGTGTAAAAGTGATACCTTAATCGTTTTGTTCAGTGTGCAGTACTGAGTCAGAGTCAATACCATCGACTACAGTGTCGATGGTAGCGACGTGGGTACAGGGAAGAAGTTGTAGAAAATTTTCTGTCTCGATACTATCGATGGCCTCGTCGATGGTATCGACCTACCATCAGCGAAGTCGAAGAAAACAATAGCTCCAGGTTGATAGTATCGACCAAGAAGTTGATACTCGTGAGATGCCTGAAGATTTACAGAAGAATTTGTCTCAGTGAAGTCGATACCATCGACGGCCTTGTCGATGGTATCGACACGGAAACAGTAAGCAAGCGGCATCCAGGCCTCGTGAGGGTACTCGAACCACACAGAGTCGATACCATCGACACCAAGTCGATAGTATCGATGCGACACGTCACCGATCCGCAAGAAGAAATCAACGGAACCCGCCAATTTTGGAAGTTGATCTGTGGGATGGGTCGATACCATCGACTATTGTCGATAGTATCGACGCGTCATCGATCCGGGCCCCACATCAAACAATCGAAAACTGTCGATAGTAGAGAAGACCCAGATTACGCTACAGGTGTCGATACCATTGACACCACGTCGATGGTATTGACGGAGCAGCAACAGCGATGGGATCAGTTATAAAAGGAAGGGTTGTTTCTCAATTTTATTCACACTTTCAGAGTGAATCCCCTCAACTTGTGCATTGAGCATTGCTGAGCGACCGGAGGCCTTCATTGAGCATCAAAAGATCGAGATATCTTCCCTGAGCTTTACACCGAGCGGAGATCTTCTTCTCCGACCTCTATCGAGCTCTATTTCATATTCCCCTTCCTCTCTGTTCATGATGGTGAGGATAGCAGGAGCTTCTTCTTTGCGGGCAACCCTGATGGAGATTGAGATGTTCATTCCTCCACAACCCGACTCCATTCCTCATCTAAGGATCGCTCATCCCTCGGCGGACGTAAGGAAGATCTATGAGGAGCTGCTCAAGAGAAAAATTGAACCAACCCGATATGTTGATCGGGCCATGATCTGTGACCTCGAGTTTGAGGCCAACCTCGCTTATATCCTTTAGGGGAAAGTGAAGCATACGGGCACGCGGTCTGACGAGGTCTAGTACCACGCTGAAGGCCACCCCTTTTTCGGCGAGTGGCCGACGTACAAAGAACTGGTGGCAGAGTTTATGGCATCGCTTGACATATGTGTCGTGCCTAATGACCTTATCACCACCGATAGGGAGTCGATACAAGGGAGAGTTTCTTTCCGGCTCTACAACAACTACTACACCCTCACCCTCCAACAGTTCAATTCAATCTACAACTAGTATCATTCTCCTAATCAACATAGGAGGCCAGAAAATCAGACCGATTATGATGAAATCCTTGCCCAGCTGGTGATCGCGCCTCCAGGCAAGTCCGTCAGCTATCATAACGCAGCCGTCGCTGATTTCGAGCATCCATTTTTGCGGATTTTGCATCGTATGTTGTGAACCACTTTATTTGCTCGAGGTGACCTTTCGTTAAGTAAGTTTCCGGAGACAGACTTGTTCTTTCTTTATAAGCTGTTGAAAAGAGAAGAGCTCAACTGGGGCACATTTTTCTTAACGTGTTTCCTGGACGTGCAGAGGAGTACTAGACGAGCCCCTATCCACTTTGGGGGGCTTATCACACCGCTCACTCTCTATCTTGGGCTGGATATTTCCCAACTCACTCCGCTTGCCAACAAGAATAAAGTCAATATGCATCATCTACATCGCTCCAATCTTCATACGCTCCATGATGGCATGGTCTATGCACATTGCCATGTCAACCAGGAGTACCAAGAGTGTGCATTTCTAGGTCCCGTCTTCCACATCTAGGGAGTTCAACACTTTCGGTGGCCCATAACTGCCATCGATGACTCCGACGAAGAAGAAGACGGTGACGACAACGAAAACGACAATGACGATGGTGATGAGCATGAGGAGGAAGAGGAGGCTTTCACTCCTCTTCATGCATGAGTGGCACCGAGGAAGCGTCCACATTTCCACCCGGGTGCATCATCATCTTTGCAGCCTCCGCCACCACAGCCCTCTCAATAGGGAGAGGATGTCTATTCTATGCAGGATATGTACTCCATGTTGCAGGATATCCAGCAGACCCAGCAGCAGCACACTGCCTCCTTCACCGGTATTCAGGATACTACGAACCGGCTATTCTTAAATCAGCAGGCCATTTATGAGAATGAGCGCCTCCTCCTCGCCAACCAAGAAAACATTCACGACAGGTTGCATAGGATGGAAATGCAGCAACAACCGTTCTATGATCATTACTGGCGCCAAAACTACTTCGGGGGATATTCGCAACCTCCGCCCATGCCCCCATTTGATCCAAATTTCCAGGGGCAATATCCATCATGGGATCCCACTGCCCCGTAGTACCCACCACCTGAACAATAAATGGTATCACTGTTCCACCTGTTAAGATTGTTTTTTACTATGAGGCCATAGTCGAATTCAAGCTTAGGGGGGGGATGTGGAATAGTTTCTATCTTTTTCTATCTTTTATTTTTAGTTTTTATCATTTATTGCCTTTTCTTCTAATGTCTGTCTAGTGTATCCACATGCTATCTAGTGTATCTGTGGATGTCTAATTTAATGTGTCATCTCTTTGTTTGTCACATGGGAGTCATGGGTCAATTTGAAAATTTTTAATGAAATTGCAAGCTTGCTTTGTTTGAACTTGAGCATATGACTTATGAAAATAATTGGGTTTGTCAACTTCAAAACATAAGACCACAACTACACATGCCTATGATTCATGAAAAGTGGATGGAATTAGATGTTGAGCCTAAACTGACCAAATGGTAATGAGACTTTAATCTGAAATAAGAGAGAGAAACCTCTCGATTTTACACATGTCAGTAAGAAGGGACATATAATATCTTCCAATGGTTCTGTCAATTAATCTTGTGATCTATCCACTTCATCGTATCTACACTCCACCATAAGAATTGGGATCACTATACAGTTTGTCATCCCTTGATTGCATATCATGTAGATAGGATTGCATTGTAGTTAGTGTTTACATTTGTTGCATTGAAAAAAAAATTGCATTATAATCATGCATGCACAAATTTTAGAATGCATGACAATGTCATTTTAGTTGCATTTTGCATGATCTTAACCATTTTGTTACATGATGTGCCTTGTTTCTTCGGAAAATAAGGAACTTGTTTCATACTTTCTGAAGATATATAAAAAATATATAGTAGTTATGAAAATAAGCCCGAGACAAAGATGTGTGAATTTCATCTTAGTTCATGAAGAAAAGTGAGGGCTGAAAAAAAAGAGAAAGAATAAAAAAATAATAAGTGAAAATCCGGAAGATGAAGGAACTTGTTCACATGCATAATAAGAAGAATAAGCACATGTGTAGTTTTGTAGATATTCTGTCTCTCGTTAGGATAGAATGATAGTGCATGCATCATTCCACCTAAAATGTAGCAGTAGGACACTTTCACGTGCATTTTGCATCATGATAGGTCATTAATTTTTGTGTTGCATGATTGACTATTATGTGCTTCCATTTCTTCCACAGCCACCTATTCCATCCATCCGTTGCTCTAATTGGTAGGCCACCCGTGATTATCTCCTCATTCATTAATATCAGGAGATCTGCTTCCATTTAGATGGTAGTTAGGAAACGAGAAACGTAGATAGGAGATCACAAAGATGCACCAAGCCTGAACTGGAGGATTTTATTATATTAACTGCCTTATTTGATAGTGTTCACCAATCTTGGGGTGGATATCTCTTATGGATGATCATTGTCATCTAGAGGGTAATTACCATTCTGTGGTTAGTGAGGGCCGGTATGTGAATGTCTGGTGGGGATCTTATGGCAATGTTTGTTGTGATAATATGTTCTTTAGTTGACCCTCACAATTTTATTCTATAGCTTCGCTGCTCGAGGATGAGCATTGTTTAAGCTTAGGGGAGTTTGATGCGAGGATTTTGAGTCGCTTATATAGACTTGTTTTACATGCATTTTATGTATTTATTAGTCACTTTTGTGGTTAGTATCGCATGATTCATTCGCTTTAGTCTATAATCTCATTTTGTATCAAATCTCTCATATTTTATCTTTTTGATTATAAATGATCACATTGATATGTTTTAGCATAGCTGATTTGGCTTTATCTTGAATTTTCAGGAAGAACGGATATACACAGTTGTTGATACCATCGACATCCATCGAAAGTATCGACACGGTCACAGTGAGATAGTCACAAGGAGCCAAGATGAGTCGATACCATCGACGCGGAAGTCGATGGTAGCGAGATACCTACAGCAAACCAGAAATCAACCTCTCGATACTATCAACACAAAGTCGATACTATCGACATGGCCCAGCTTCAGCGTCATATTGGTGATAAAACGGACGCCTAAAGGTGTCGATACCATCAAAACTAAAGTCAATGGTATTGAGTCTGCATCAGTGGGAACGTTAGAGAAAAAGACAACTTGCCAATATTATGACGGGTCGATACCATCGACGCCGTCAGGATAGGTTTTGTTTCAGATCGATTATAATCGGACGGTGATGATCTTTTGGGACCTAAAGTGGTCCATATACCTAATTTTGGCAGCCCTAAGTAGAGGATCACATTGTTAGTCATTGCACAAGTCTCGAGGAGAGGTGGAGAGAAGAATGGAGCCCAAAAGCACACCCTGATCGTTCTGAGAGCTGCAGAAGACGTTTTCCACCGCCGAAAGGTTGTAGATCGTGCACTCTACATCAAGGAATGCCCAGATCTCCTCCGTCCAGGGGTTTACATCACTTTTATTCACATTTATCCATGTTTTCTCTTTCTCTCATCATGTCTTTCATTGAGATGAACATGCGGGGCTAATCCCCTTTGTCTTTAGGACCGGGAGTAGCCCGGGTAATCGTTGTGTGACATTTTTACCATAGAAATTCATATTTTGTCTCTTAAATCCATGGTATGATTTCATTTTCTCCAATATATCATTATGATTGATCACCCTAATGATAATCTAATTCCTTTAATTGCTTTAAAAGAAGAATTAACTTTTGAAAAGAGACGAAATTCACATTAACTAATAAATCCTTTGAACAAGGTGATGTACGGTTAATGGTGGAAACCCATAGTTTGGTCTTCATGCACCTAGTTTAGGGTATAGGTTACTACTATCGTGGAACCGACCTAGATTTAGGTAGTGAATTGTATCACGACAGTGAACAATTCTGAATACAGGCCACTACCCGGAATGAGAGACGGATTTGATTAATTATGTAGGAATGAATACAACGAGAACGTGCGGGTAAACCGCAATCCTAAAGATTCTCATTTAAACTAATTAAACTAAACATTTAATCGATTGTTGTTGGATAAATTGGATATTATGATAAAACCCTTTGTTTTGATGATGACAAACATTTCATTCTTATTAATCTAACAAGCTACTTGAGTGTGCAGGACTAAGATGGATGGCAAAGCAACTAGGGAAAATCCCCAAGCTAAAATGTTTATATTTTCATGCAATGTAATCATTGTTGTAAAAACTTGTACAAATATATAATGTACAAGTACTTAGAATTGCATGTAAATCAAGCGTTAGATTTTCCCTAGCCAAACACCATAGTTAGACACGTCATCCCATTTAATTAGGATCACCTTTGCACACTCACACATATAATTAGTGCCTAAATTGAAATCTTGAAACAAGATCATTCTCGGTCGACAAACTCCTCGACCGAGACACTCTCGGTCGACAATCTTCTCGACCGAGAAAGATCCAAAGTAGCCGTTAGACACAACAGACAAGTTAGTTGGTAGTTGAAGAAAGACGTTGCAAATCACTTGTTCCAGAGAGCCTGTCGGTCGACAAAAGTTCGACCGAGTAGGTGTCTCGGTCGACCATTTGTCGACCAAGATGGTCTCTGACAGCAACTGCAGAATAAATTAATTAGCCGTTATTAAAGCAACAACTTTGTACCTAATGGCTAGTTAAGCACTTAGAAACCCCTAGAAGTTGTCTAGAACGTCCTTAAGCATACTTAGGCCATTCCTATAAATAGGACAAGCCATAGGACACTAGAATTCCCTTGTTACACTTGAGAATACACTTGAGCATACTTGAGCAATCTGTTGCAAGAAATTTGAGCACTGTGATCATTAGTCTACATTCTCCTTAGCTCAATCTCGTGTCCTATAGGCTAGATTCTCCTATCCACAGCAATCACAAGTTCACACACTTGGCTAGGAGATCTATATGCTTGATCTAGGCATATCAAGCCTTGGGCTTAAAGGATAAGTTGTAATTTCTTTTTTCTTTCTTGTTCCTTTTTATCTTTTGTACTCTCCTTGCTACTCCTAGGGTTGGAGGTTGCGGATTGGAGAGGGTTGACTTCTCAGGTGGAGAAGGGGACTTCAAGCTACTTCAAGAAGGCTATCGCAAGGGAAGCTACTTCAGAAGGCTGGTGCAATGGGAGTTGGTGCATCTACTTCAAGGGAAGGCTGCTTCAAGGTTGGCGATTACTTCTAGGTGAAGGCTGCTTGAAGGGTTTGGGAAAAGAGATTGTATTTTATGTAAATTCCTTGCGAGGTAATAAAATAAATTTCTTTTCAAATCCCGGTTGGGTAAGCAACCAGGTAGTGGATTGACGGCTATAGTATTTGCTATAGTTGGAACCACTCTAAACCTTGTGTCTCCTTGTCCAATATTTTCATTGTGGTTGTTTGAGTTAAATAATTGTTAAAATATCTATAAAACTCTATTCACCCCCCCCCTCTAGTAGTTTTCAATTGGTATCAGAGCAGGCTTCAAGGAACCCTAACCAGGTCTTGAAGAATGGAGGGAAATGGTGAAAAGTGCTTGGACGAAACCATTACATGCTGCAATTGGTGTTTAGGAACAAGCCACAAAACAACTGGATGCCCATGGAGATCAAAGGAAGAGGATAAGCACAAAGAATGCCTTATTGCTACAACTAGTGAAGAAGAAGAAGTAAGTCTTTTTTATTTATCTAAAGAAGAACTAGTTGCTATTATTGAAGAAACACATAATAAATATGTTGAGTGCAAAAAGAAATTAAAGAAATCAAATAAGGAAAATGATGATCTAAATGTTAAACTTCTTGCTCTTGCATCTGAAAATGAGGATCTTAAAGAGGGAAATAAATTTTCTGATCTTAAGTTAAAATCTATGGAAGCCGATTGCAAGCTCCTTTCTGTTGAAAATTCAAACTTACAGACTCAAGTAAACGATCTTCAAAAACAACCATTATTGTGCACCCATATAGATTATGACACTATTGTTAAAGAAAGAAATTTATTGTCATCCAATCTAGACCAAGCAAAAATAGACATTAAGAAAAGAATGGATGAGATTGCCAAGCTACAACAACAAGTTCATAGTTTGAATAACCATGGCATTCTTGATCAAATTCTAGATAATCCCTATCAACAAATTGGGAGAAGGGGACTAGGTTACAAGCCTAAAGGAAAATCTCATCAACAACCTAGTCAGAGAAAGTCACAAACCCAATCTATATATGTACCTAAAAGGACATCCTCACCCAATGACAACATAGGACATAACCATAGAAAAAGATATGAAGTTGACTCAATATGTTGTCATTACTGTTTGCGCCTTGGTCACTATTCATTTTCATGTCCTTATAAGAGAAAAGATGTAGAGTTAGTTTGGGTTCCAAAACCTCCAAACTAAATGAACAAAATCAAGTTGAGATATGACCAAAGACATTAGTTGCATATTTCTATGTCTATCTAACTCTACATAATTACAAATGTAAATGAAATTAATATTAGTTTGTTCCCTAGATGATTTAAAGTCTAAGTCAAATGAAAAGAAAATTCCTATTTTCATATGATTTTTTCATAAAAGTATTTTCTGGTCTATTCATATACTAATTATAAAATGGAATTATCATTGTATGCTGTTATACCATGCTTTCATCATTGGGTGCGCATAGAAAATTGTATGCATGGATCCATGAAAATATATAAGCAAGCAAAATAATTTATTAGTTATATGTTATTGCTTGCAACAAAATCTCTAACTCAGTATCTTTGAAATAATTAATTGTGCCTCCAATTAAGTAGTATGCTTCAACTTGATATTTAAATTAAATTTTATGCAGATATTATACTCAATATATTCAATCTGAAAAATCTGCAAAATTTGCCTCTTGGTCAAAATAAAACTTGACTAAGGGGCGCTATGGTCGTAGTCAAATTCGACCTAAAATAAGTTTGACATAATAACTATTTTGGATATCATTTTATGGTTAAAAGAAATTAATTTATGATCACAACTTGTCCCAATACTATCAATAATAAACACAATATTAATCTATATATGTGGGCTCTACAAAAATAGTCTTAAAAATCAGCTTCAAATTCGTACTCAGTAAGTCTCTCGGTCGACGAACACTTCGACCGAAAACCCCTCGGTCAATCCCTCTCTCTCGACCGACAGAATCTATACAGATTCAGTATCAGACACACCTTCGGTCGACAAATGTTCGACCGAGACAATGTCGGTCGACAATTGCTCGACCGAGAAATAGCCGTTGGATACGACTGTTGTAAACCGACCGTTATGACCGTTTATGACCGTTATTTGACCGTTGGGGAGCCGAGTGGCGCGTCTGCAACACGACCGTTGCAGACGCTCGGTCGACGAATCGTCGACCGACCTGGTCGCTGGAATGTTATAAAAGGGAGCAAAAACGGGACACTTACTCACACTTGCATACTCTTGCTTCCATTGTCCCTCTCTAGTGCATTTTTGTGCAACTCTTCAGCATCCTCATTCTCAAACCTTCCTTGCTTCTTCTCCACACTCAAGTAACACAAATGGCCTCATCATCAGCTGCCCGTGGGAAGAAGAAGGTCGCCGGCAGGAAAGGACGGGAAGCCACTCCGCCACTGACGATCATCAACGACATCGCCTTCGTCGATGGAGATGCTGGTGATCGATATCTACGGCTTTCCTCCAAAGCCCCTCTTCCATGACGACCAGTCGAAGTCATGGACTTCATCAACATAGTCGATCTGGAAGATCTCTTTGAAGTGCAAAAATTGAAGGACTTCATCAATCCCTCTTTCCCTTTCTATTCCACTAAGGTAGTCAACGAATTTTATGCCAATCTCATATCCCATACTGAAAATGAAACCACATTCTTCTACACCATGGTCAATGGGCATAGCCTTAAATTTACCGAAGGGGATATTCTTGACATGCTAGAAATTGACATAGATGAATACCAAGATTCCCTTGATCTCACCACCGGAAATCCACTAAATCTACTTTCCCAAGATGATCATACCATTAGCCTTAGTGACATAAAAAGAGCTATTTTTCAATCCAACACTACTTGTCATGAAGATAGGGGAACCTACTACGCTATAAATCTCAAACCAGCCTGTAGGATTGTAAATCTCATTGTTTCTACAAATATTCACCCTAGAGCCAACAAATCTGAAGTTCCAATATTCCGTATGTGCCTCATTTATGCCATCATAAGCCGCATTCCCACAAACTTCATCCGTATAATTCTTAGAAACATGATTGAGTTTTCTGGCAACCCACCATATGCGGATTTCGTTTGCCAAATTACTCAACATTTTCTTAAAACAAACATTGAGGATATGGGATATACATGGGAGCGTCGACCATAAAAGATAAGTAAGAATATCGTAGAGAAAATGGGAATAGATTTTGGTCACAAAAGGGCTAGAGTAGAAGGAGAAACATCTCATCAAGACATACCACCACCTCCTCCTACTACCCTACCATAGGACCCCATTCAAAATACTCTTACTTATATTGCTGGCTCCCAATATCACCTTAGTAGACAATTAGACTACAATCATCATGCCATGACATATTTAAACCAAAGAATGCAAACCCTTTCCCCAAACCAAACTGATGAATATCCATATTCTTTAAATCCAGGCATGCTCAATCCATACAATCCTTCGTACAACTACTATCAAACTCCACCTCCACCATCCATGGATCTAACGCATACTCAATTTTCATCTATTCAATTGCAAGATATTGTTGCTCATTTCCGATTTGACCGAGTTCCTACATTCTTGGAAGCATATGCTTTAACCAAGACGAGAGCTCTAGATTGGCAAACCTTGGTCCAATACTATGGAGCTGAGCCATTTATTGGGAAAGATCCTGACGTTGATGTAATTCTTAAATCTTTTCAGTGAGTGTTGGAGTAATATTAGTTGTAATGACTTGCTTTGAATGATTGTTATGGATCACTTCTATATGATGTGTCTATCTTTCCATATTTCTTAATGAAATTGGTTATCCTTTTGACTTGGATGGATATCTTTTTGCATATGAGACATCTTGTAAATAAATGGATTATAAAGATTATTATTGTAAAGCATACAAATTAAGGGGAGTAACAAATAAAAAACTTGTGGTTAGAATTAACAACAATCGTTGACACAGAAACAGTCTCGGTCGAGACCTGTTCGACCGAGAACACTGTCGGTCGAGAAATCGTCGACCGAGCAGGTCTCTGTTGTCAAGTCTGAAATAATTCTGCTGCAAATGATTGCTCATCAAATAATTTTAAACCAAGGATGCATGTTGAACATCATTTGTGAAACAGAGTATTCTTTTATGCATATGGACACTCTTCAAACATATTGCAAAGCATTTAAGTCTTTATTTGGGATATCTAAGGGGGAGATCATAAAAACAACTTTGACCATTTGATTGCCACCATATGTAGCTGGAAATTTTCATTGATTATAAAGAAATTTCTGAATTTATTGAAAATGGTATCTTGTACTTGAAGGAACTCTCTACCCAAAACAGGGCTTAACATCCCTTGCATTTGGATGGAGATATTTTTATGTACTCTAAAGATTAGAGGATTCTCATTTCACTTGGGGCTTAACATCCTTTGATAAATGCGAAATAAATATACATTCATCATAAGCTTAAGGGAATCTCATATCATTTCAAGGCTTAACATCCTTTGCAAATGATTGAGAAACAAATTGTGAATAAATTAGACAAAAATCCATGTTCCTAATAGGATATCTATTAAGGGGGAGCATAATATAAAATTAAGGGGGAGAAGAAAAATAAAAATATTCAACTTGGATATCTTTTTGAAATGACAAAGGGGGAGAAAGAATATAAAAATCAAAAATATAAATGAGTTTCATAACATCTTGGCCAGCACTTACTTGCAAAACATAAATGGCTACAAAAGGTAATTTTTAGGTATGAAACTCACATGCTTTATATTTCCTTATTTCATATTTAGGAAATGTTTGTCATCTTCAAAAAGGGGGAGATTGTTGGATAAATTGGATATTATGATAAAACCCTTTGTTTCGATGATGACAAACATTTCATTCTTATTAATCTAACAAGCTACTTGAGTGTGCAGGACTAAGATGGATGGCAAAGCAACTAGGGAAAATCCCCAAGCTAAAATGTTTATATTTTCATGCAATGTAATCATTGTTGTAAAAACTTGTACAAATATATAATGTACAAGTACTTAGAATTGCATGTAAATCAAGCGTTAGATTTTCCCTAGCCAAACACCATAGTTAGACATGTCATCCCATTTAATTAGGATCACCTTTGCACACTCACACATATAATTAGTGCCTAAATTGAAATCTTGAAACAGGATCATTCTCGGTCGACAAACTCCTCGACCGAGACACTCTCGGTCGACAATCTTCTCGACCGAGAAAGATCCAAAGTAGCCGTTAGACACAACAGACAAGTTAGTTGGTAGTTGAAGAAAGACGTTGCAAATCACTTGTTCCAGAGAGCCTGTCGATCGACAAAAGTTCGACCGAGTAGGTGTCTCGGTCGACCATTTGTCGACCGAGATGGTCTCTGACAGCAACTACAGAATAAATTAATTAGTCGTTGTTAAAGCAACAACTTTGTACCTAACGGCTAGTTAAGCACTTAGAAACCCCTAGAAGTTGTCTAGAACGTCCTTAAGCATACTTAGGCCATTCCTATAAATAGGACAAGCCATAGGACACTAGAATTCACTTGTTACACTTGAGAATACACTTGAGCATACTTGAACAATTTGTTGCAAGAAATTTGAGCACTGTGATCATTAGTCTACATTCTCCTTAGCTCAATCTCGTGTCCTATAGGCTAGATTCTCCTATCCACAGCAATCACAAGTTCACACACTTGGCTAGGAGATCTATATGCTTGATCTAGGCATATCAAGCCTTGGGCTTAAAGGATAAGTTGTAATTTCTTTTTTCTTTCTTGTTCCTTTTTATCTTTTTTACTATCCTTGCTACTCCTAGGGTTGGAGGCTGCGGATTGGAGAGGGTTGACTTCTCAGGTGGAGAAGGGGACTTCAAGCTACTTCAAGAAGGCCATCGCAAGGGAAGCTACTTCAGAAGGCTGGTGCAACGGGAGTTGGTGCATCTACTTCAAGGGAAGGCTGCTTCAAGGTTGGCGATTACTTCTAGGTGAAGGCTGCTTGAAGGGTTTGGGAAAAGAGATTGTATTTTATGTAAATTCCTTGCGAGGTAATAAAATAAATTTCTTTTCAAATCCCGGTTGGGTAAGCAACCAGGTAGTGGATTGACGGCTATAGTATTTGCTATAGTTGGAACCACTCTAAACCTTGTGTCTCCTTGTCCAATATTTTCATTGTGGTTGTTTGAGTTAAATAATTGTTAAATTATCTATAAAACTCTATTCACCCCCCCTCTAGTAGTTTTCAATTGCTTTGTTTTATTTTATTTTTATTTTCTTTTTCAATTGACTCTCAAAACCTTTTAATTGGTCTAGCTAATCGCGAGTAGTTAGTAAGTAGTCTACCGACATTTCAGTGTCCATGTGTTCGACTTGGGCCTCACAAAGCCCTATATTACTCTGACGCGTGCACTTGCGTTATACGCTCGGTAAAATCGTGTCAGTGGACTAGTTTGCATGTAAGAACTCGTATAGGGAAAGTTTACATTGTTTGACCCCTCTTTGATATATTATTCCTCTATCATTTCTTGCCCCACCATCCCATGAAAAGATGTCAAAGAGAACACATTCAGCCTTGGCCACCCTCCAAAAGCTTAGGGTGGACAATCCCTCACCCCACTTCTTCCTACCACCACATTTTGAAGTTATACAAGGGACAAAATAAAAAGGAAAAGAATGAAAAAATAAAATAAAATATGCTCATATGTAATAAATACTAAGAAAAGAAAATATGGGTTCTCTTTATAATGGCACCCCAACTTCCCTCTACAACCCTGTCTTCCAACTACATTCCTAGTGAGTTGGGGAAATAGAATCATGTCCCCCCATTCCCCAACATAGCCAAGTGGGTCAATGTTAGCTGTGTGCACAACTCTTAAAATTTATAACTTGAGCACTACCCGGCAAGTATACAATTGTGTGTAGTATATTCAAAATAATTCAAGGATCGGGATATAGTGAGGAGAAAGCATGTTAATATTCTACAATCTAGATCAATTTACTAAGATTGGATTGGTTTAAAGTTGAACTATTTTGCAAATTAAAGAAAGCAGTAAATATTAATCACTTCATAGAGATTTAGATCAGACTTTAAGGGACTTGGTTTTGGGATTTCATTTCCATATCATTACTCACGCACAACCACAAAAATTGAAATACTAATTAACATGTAAGGAGGTTGATGTCATCATACACCTCTTGGTGATATGAGACGACTCTAACTCCACATAGTACTCCCCTACTTATGCAATGACTCAGAATGCAACTTTGGATCCCCAACATAATCCCATCCAATCATGTGGTCAAGGATAAACTACTAAGATATCTACTCCCTACTTCTCTACACTTCTTCCCATATCACATAAAGAAGCATAAAACATGTAAGCAAGATGGCCAATAGTGCATACAAGCAGAAAATGCCATAGAATATATTAGAGCAGCAAATTAACTAGAATTAATGAACACATATGAGTCCACATGAGTAATGACATGGGAGCTACTATCTGACACCCAAGAAATGGAAGTCTACTTGTTCATGGGTGTGAAACACAATCACATGCTACATATATTAGAGTTAATTGTGACTAGAGAAGAAAAGAACAAGGGAAACCCACGTAATGAGGAAGAACAAGGTAAAACTTCGTCTTAGAGACAATATTTTTCCCTTGATGGTGCTTCTACTCCAACAAACTCCTCCTAAGAGGTTTGAATGAGGTGTAGAAGCTTCTACTGCAATCCTTGAAGAAAAATGGAAAATAATGGGGGTTCTCTCTCGAGTAACCGCTTCTTACTCATCATAATTGCCTTTATCTACTCTAGATTGTTCTCTAGTCGGAAGGCATTTCAAAATGATGAGAGATAACTATCCCATAAGTGAATTTTCATATTAAAATTAGGGACAATTATTTTACAAAACTGCATAATCGACTAGGACACATTGTGTTTGAGAACCGCATGCTATGACTGCTCTACTTGAGGACTACACAGTGTGTTGTCTGAGGGACACACTGTGTAGATGAGAGTTGGTGAAGTCATGGGTCCAATCTGATTGGGTTGAACATGGCATGTATTATTAAACACACATCGTGTATTTTGACAGAACTTTTGAGGATATCTTTGGATTGAATCGACATGCTATATTGTTGTAGGGACACACCATGGTGCTACTCTTCAGAGAGGAAATGAGATAATCTATAAACTCACACGCCATGTACTGATATGTACACGTTGTGTTTCCTTCAAAATCTTCAAGATAATCTATGTGCAGTATGCAATCTCTTGGGGAATCTAAATAAGGTTGTATTTTGGTTGGGTTGGACCCATTTTCTCATCATAATCATGCACTTGTGGTGACAAACATGAAAAAAGTAAAACAACTAAAAAGGTGGGAAATCAAGTATGATTAGAGGTAAACTGAGATACAAATTGGATTGAAAGTGTGTGCAAAAGTGGGTGAAAAGTATATACAAAATGTGCACATAAGTCACTGAATGTAAACTAAATTTTAGGGGAGAGAGTGTGAAAATGAAAATCCCATTCCTAAATGACTTAAGTCAAATATGCAAAATGAAATAGTTTTACCTAGATCCTTGTGAATATCATTTCATGTGAATGAGTTACAACACATTAAATTGTATGAATATTTTCTTTGTGCTTTATTTTGTTCAAACTATGTATGAAAAGAAGAGAGAGATGAATTACATTTACATATTCCATATTGAACTTGTCTAGTCAAACAACTATATAGGCGAGTGCATTAATCAGTTCATAATGACTTGAATTGTAAAAAGAGAATTGGCTGGACCATACTTGAGGACAAGTATGTGAAATCTCTAGAGGGTGGGGTGAACTGAGAAAATATGAATTTATGAAACTTAAAAGGACAAGATTGGTTAATTGCAACTTGCTCAAAAGATATTGTAGTGGGAAGAGTAAAGCAAATAGAAGATAAGATAGGCGACCACAAAAGTGTTGGTATGTATACCCACAGAGCCAATCATATGATGATTGTAATGGCATATCTTGCAAATGATTTGATTAATAATAAAGGAAATCTTTCAATTTATTTTATTTTATTTCATTTTATTCAATTATGAGATACTGATCTAACATAATATATGTCTAAAGAATTATATTACTCAATGACGTATATCTTCGGGTTGATGACTTGTACAATGAGATCATACCTATGTCAAGAGCATATACATTCTTGTTGTCTTCCTAGTCAGATGTTATTGTGGAAGGATTATAGATGACAACAACACATAAGATTAGAGTGTGTGTTGGTTGATGATAAAATCTCATTAGTCATGATATATGATATCAAACCAAACACATAGATACTTGTTAGAGAATAGTGTATCCGATAGACCCACCATAACAGTGATGCATAGAAACCATAATTGGTAGTCAAGATCATCTCTTATAGTGTTGGTGGTGATTTTGGTTCTTAGACCTGAAGTCACTACACTCATCACATTTTGTTCGTTGTACTTTGACATCATTCACTGTGACCTTGAATAAGGGTTACCATAAAGGTGACACTCAGGTGCACTGTGACACATGGGAATGACTGTGAGTGATGTAGATGGGATTTTCCCTCCTACAGGAGTATGATAGTGTGGCCACTTGATAAGAGAGACTAGAAATGCATGGCCATGCTCATCTGAGTCAATATGTGATACTGAGCTTACATATATCGCAGATAGTCTGCTCTAGTTCAAGGAACAAGGATTGAATGTTAAATAGGATGATGATTCCATCTCTCTAGTTCAATCTGGATATCAGTGACAAAGGAACTATATAAACGCTATAACACCAATCACAGATTATTCATTGAAGTTGTTCCCCAATTTTCCAATTACTTGGGTAGCAGTGATGTGTTGCTAGATATCGCTCATTTCTTGTGATGTCATAAATCAATTATGGACATTCATTTCCAATGTAACTTGGAACCTATAGGGTCACATAAATAGGATACACTTAGAATAAGAGTTTATTGATGAATGATGTTTAACTTGATTACTAAAGTTTTTAGGTATTCAAATTCAAACAATACTGGTTGAAAATTGACTGACTAGACTCTAAACTGACTTGTTCAAGTGTTGAACCGATCAGTTGGAGTGTCAAGTTGATTGAAACTACATTGGATGAAACAAAGCATGAAACGACTGGTTCACATAGTGAATCAATCGGCTCAAGGTCTCAAACGATGGGTTCATGAGATGAATCGCCCGATTCATGGATCAATTCAATTGGATCAAGGATCAATGCTAACATCATGTTGTGCATTAATTGAATATTACTTGTGAATACAATTATGATTGGGAAATATGATGAAATTACTGGTTCAAGGGTTCACAAGATCATATTACATAACAACTGATTGGTTCACTTGTGAACTGATCATTTTGCCGCTCGTAGGAAGCAAAAGTTTGTGAAATTCCATACCCTTCATATCCTACTCAGATTGGGAACCTTGACCCCAACCCTCCTACAAATAGAGGGTATTGGGCGCTTATCATACACATGAATTAGCTCTTACAACTATTATCTTCTCTGGTTGTGGTAACTAAGAGAACCCGGGCAAATCCTACCCAATAAAGGGAGGGATAGCAAGGGAGAACAATTATGGGAGAGCAAGTTGGTTCTAGTACACGAACTAGCATGGGACAACTTCTAGTTCGTTCTTTTAGAAAAACATGAGTTAATGGTGGTCCGTGTGGACTACTATAGAGGAGAGGAGGTTGTTGCCTCTCACTCAGAGGACATAGTCAATTGTTGTCCATGGTGAACAACCAGGAGGCTGATGCAAACATTGTCTAAGTGCACCTTAAAGAGAGGCACACACTATAATGAGGAGATTGTCTGTTGGACTTACTCTAAGACCAGGTATATCCTTATAAGGACCCTTCCTATTACATAATTATTTATGCAATGTATTATCTAAAGGGGAATATGCAAGTCAAACTTTTGTTTCCTTTGCCTTTTTTGTCGCCATATTTCCCTACAGTGGTATAAGAGCAAAGTCAATTTACTATGCATTAGGATTTAATTGATATGATCAGATTTTGGTTATCATCTTTTACTTATTGCATATGGTGTGAATACTTAAAATGATTAATGTTCATATCTAATTATATACCACATACTATCCCAAATAATATATATATGATATGATATATATGCAATTTACATGTGTCACCCTAAAAGTTGATTTTGATGGTGATGTGAAACATGGTTATAGACAATAATCCAAATCTCTGTGCATGGTTGTGTGGTTGTTTATTCCTACTTATATCTTGCTTTGCATACTAAGTCTCATCTTCTCTTCCATATGTAAAAGTATTGTTTTCTCCTTCTTATGTTCCCCTCGAATGTAAATTGAGGATTCTCTATTAATTTGTAATATATATTAGGATAGTTTTAATTTCTTGTTATGATGAAGAAGAATTTTTAACACCATATGAGTTGATCGACTAGAGGACCGAGGAAGACTGATGATAGGAGGAGGCGAACCGACCGACTAGTGGCCCAACCAATCGTCTGGAGGTGTCCAGAAAATGTTGGACCAGAGACTAGTCAACCATTCAAGATGACCAACCAACCCACCAGGAGGCATGATGATTGGTTCAACGGTTCAATCGATCAACCTAGACTGGTTCAAGCACAAATATTCATCAACAACATGTTGCTTCATATGATGTAGACTTTAGGTGGTGGTAGTTCCTTGTGGCTCTGAGGAATTACAATAGTATGGCCATAACCATCACCTATGTTTTATTTCTTGTTTATGTTTGTGTGATATAGCATGTATACGATATGTACTACAAGTATGTGGTGATTGGATATGTATTTAACAATACAACTTTCTCAATAACATATTAAGTTTAAGATGCTTTCCACTAGCAACACACATGAAAAGCTTGATCGAATATGTGTGGGCACACCAAGCGTTGTTCTCTTTCCATCTTGTAGGAGTGTGATGGTAGTTATGTGGGTATACCAAGCAGGGTGCATTATTAACATGTTGGATTTTGGGTGAGGCAAAACTAGGTTATCTTAATGAGACTAAGTACCTAGAAGCATGCAAATGACTATGGCAAACAATTGCACATATCATCTATCCAAGAATTGCATAAGATGCAATTGGTAAACGCTACCTACCTTAATGATTGATTCTGGATGCTGGCATTGGCCGAGTAATACTTCAACTGTTTTGGATCTTGGCTCACTAGAAGGTTGTATGCTGCAATCTTCCAAATTGATATGTGAGGGCTATCGATTTGAACAAAATAGCGGGAGTGATAATTAATTAAAGACTAATTAAATATTGTCAAATTTTATTATAATCAAATAAAATCAAAAGAGTTGATAAAATGCAAATTTTCTCTTGTAGAATCAAATGGCATACAAATCGTTGTTGTGATCTGTCCTTAGGAAGGACAAACTTAATGCGACAAATTTCCACGACAGGTTTAGGAATTTGGGAAGGGTTCTCAATGATGAGCATAAGCTCAATGTCCTAGACACACTAGTTTTAGAATACCTACTCCTGATGCACCTAGGGCTGACGTGGATGCTTACTGTAAGCATGGCAATGATACCTTATACATAAAGCACCTTATGCTAAGCTGCATGAACTATGAGTTGCATGAGCAGTGTCAAGGCATGGGGATACTTGAGATGGTAACACATCTTAAGAAGGTGAACCATAATCATACAAAGCAAGAAATGTACAATGTTTCAAAGGTGCTCTTTGAGCATAAGATGACAAAGGGAGATACAGTAGAAACACATGTGCTCATTAGAATTGGACATGTGGAACAAATAGAAAATTTGGGATTTTGTGCCAAGAGTTGGCCACATATATGATTCTACAATCGTTGCTTGAATCATATATCCATTTTATCAAGTGTTATCACTTGAATAACATGGTTAGACTATTGTCACATTTTCTTGGCATGCTAATAAATGTTGTAGCAAGAATCAAGAAGGGAAAATTTGTGATGGTGATCTGTGGAATTGAATCCAAGGATGAAAGCAAGGCCATGAAGATTTTTGAGAGTAAGCATAAACGCATATCTTCAACACTCAAGATAAGGAGAAAGAAAAGTTCAAAAGGAAAATTTCCTTTGTACTTGAAGGGATTCAGGAAGATGAATATGGGAATAAAGATCTCCACTTCAGGTATATACATTATTAAGATAAATTTGTCTACTACTTCATCATGGGTAATAAATATGAAATGTGGATCTGACATATGTTTGAATATGCAAGATTTGAAAAGAAGTAGGCCTTTAAGAAAGGGCGATGTTGAAATGCTAGTCACAAATGGAGCAAGAGTAGCTACCACTGTAGTTGGAACCTATAATTTATCTCAGCCCACAACACTTGTAATATAGTTAATGAACAACTAATATGTATCTTCCATAAACAGAAACATCATTTCTGTATCTTGTATAGACAAGGATGGATATGAATTTCATATTAAGAATGGTTGATGTTCTATTTCAAAAGATGAGATCTTTTATGGCAGTTCCCCAAAGTCTTATGGTCTTTATTTGATGGATCTAAAGACATGTATTTCAAAGTAAATACCAAAAGATTAAAAGTCTATAAATCAATTAAAACATATCTTTCACATTTTTGTATAGGGCACATAAATGAGAATCATGTATCTAGACTCCATAAAGATGGTTATCCAAAATCAAAAGAGACATGTGAATCTTGTTTTTTGGACAAGATGACCAAGATTCCCTTCACTGGTAACAATGAGAGGGTCAGTGGTCTATTAGGGCCCATACATATTGATGTACATGGACCTTTTAGAACAAAATCTAGCGGTGGTTATCGGTACTTCATTACCTTTAATAATCACTTCAGTAGGTATGGTTATGTTTACCTGATGAAACATAAGTTAGAAACCCTTGAAAATTTTAAGGATTTCATGAATGAAGTATATAACCAACTTGGCAAAAGTATTAAGGAACTTCATTGTAATTGGGGTGGAGAATACTTAATCCAGGAATTTGAGGACCTTCTGAGAGCCCACGATATCATATCACAATGGACTCCACCTGGAACAACACAACATAATGGTGTATCAGAAAGAAGGAATCACACATTGTTATATATGGTGCAATCAATGATGGGTTTCGTTGAATTCCAAATAACTTTTGGGGTTATGATTGAAATCACCATGTTTACACTAAATCATATATCATATAAATCAGTTCAAAAGACACCATATGAGATATGGTATGGGAAGAATAGCAATGTGTATTTGCTGAATATTTGGGATTGTGAAGCTTATGTGAAAAAAAATATCCCGAAAAGCTTGGACCCAAATGCAATAAATGTTATTTTGTTGGATATCCTAAGGAAAACAAAGGATATTACTTTTATTCCCTATCTGACAGCAAAGTGTTTGTTGTAAAAGATGATGTATTCCTAGAAAAGGAATCTATTTCCAAAGGAACCAGTGGGAAGAAAGAAGAACTCAAAGAGGTTTTAGACTAACAAGAAAACATTGAACCAATAGAGGTACAAGAGGATCAAATAGAATCACAATCCATTGTAGAATTTAGAATTTCTCAAGTAACACAGGATCCTCAAAGATCTAGTAGGACATGCCTTGAGCATGAAAGATTTGGTTATCTTGTGACTCAAGAAGGCAGTGAGTTGGTCATACATGATGAGTCAACAACCTATCTAGAAGCTACTAAGGGACTAGAGTCTAATAAAGTGCTTGGTGACATGAGATCTAAGATGGAATCCATGTATACCAACAAGGTATGGACCGTGGTGGATCCTCCTGTAGGGGTAGTTCTAGTGGGTCTTCAAGAGGAAGACTGACAAGGGTGGTAATGTACAAAGTCTACAAAGGGAGATTGGTTACAACGGGTTTCAAACAAGTTTCAAGGTGTTGACTATGATGAAACCTTTTCTCCAATTGCCATGGTCAACACCATCAGGATCATGCTTGCCATTGCAGCTTATCATGATTATGCGATTTGACGTATGGATGTTAAAACTGCATTCCTCAATGGGAATCTTCTTGATGATACCTAGAAGCATGCAAATGACTACGGTAAATAATTTCACATATCATCTATCCAAGAATTGCATAAGATGCAATTAGCAAGTGCTACCTACCTTAATGATTGATTCTGGATGCTAGCATTGGCCGAGTAATATCTCAATTATTTTGGATCTTGGCTCACTAGAAGGTTGTACATTGCAATCTTCCAAATTGATATGTGAGGGCTATCGATTTGAACAAAATAGTGGAAGTGATAATTAATTAAGGGCTAATTAAATATTGTCAAATTTTATTCAAATCAAATCAAATCGAAAGTGTATTGATAAAATGCAAATTTTCTCTTGTAGAATCAAATGGCATACAAATTGTTATTGTGATCTATCCTTAGGAAGGACAAACTTAATGGGACAAATTTCAACGCCAGATTTTGGACTTTGGGAAGGGTTCTCAATGATGAGAATAAGCTCTATGTCCTAGACACACCAGTGCTAGAATACCTACTCCTGATGCACCAAGGGTTGAGGTGGATGCTTACTGTAAGAATGGCAATGATACCTCATACATAAAGCACCTTATGCTAAGTTGCATGAACTATGAGTTGCATGAGCAGTATCAAGGCATGGGGATACTTGAGATGGTAACACATCCTAAGAAGGTGAACCATAATCATAGAAAGCAAGAAATGTACAATGTCTCAAAGGTGATCTTTGAGTGTAAGATGACAGAGGGAGATCCAGTAGAAATACATGTGCTCAATAGAATTGGACATGTGGAACAAATACAAAAATTGGGATTTTGTGCCAAGAGTTGGATACATATATGATTCTACAATCGTTGCTTGAATCATATATCCATTTTATCAAGTGTTATCACTTGAATAACATGGCCAGACCATTGTCACATTTGCTTGGCATGCTGATAAATGTTGAAGCAAGAATGAACAAGGGAAAATTTGTGATGGTGATCAGCGGAATTGAATCCAAGGATGAAAGCAAGGTCATGAAGATTTTTGAGAGTAAGCATAAACCCAGATCTTCAACACTCAAAATAAGGAGAACGAAAAGTACAAAAGGAAACTGTCCTTTGTACTTGAAGAGATTTAGGAAGGTGAATATGGGAATAAAGCTATCCACTTTAGTTATATACGTTATTAAGATAAATTTGTCTACTTATTCATCATGGGTAATAGATACCAAACGTGGATCTGAAATATGTTTGAATATGCAAGATCTGAAAAGAAGTAGGCCTTTAAGAAAGGGTGAGGATGAAATGCAAGTCAAAAATGGAGCAAGAGTAGCTGCCACTGTAGTTGGAACCTATAATTTATCTCAGCCCACAACACTTGTAATATAGTTAATGAACAACTAATATGTACCTTCCATAAATAGAAACGTCATTTATGTATCGTGTATGGACAAGTATGGATATGAATTTCATATTAAGAATGGTTGATGTTTTATTTCAAAAGATGAGATCTTTTATGGAAGTGCCCAAATGTCTTATGGTCTTTATTTGTTGGATCTAAAGACATATATTTCAAAGTAAATACCAAAAGATTGAAACTCTATAACTCAAATAAAACGTATATTTCACATTGTTGTCTAGGGAACATAAATGAGAATCACATATCTAGACTCCATAAAGATGGTTATCTGAAGTCTTTTGATTTCAAATCAAAAGAGACGTGAATCTTCTTTGTTGGACAAGATGACCAAGACTCCCTTCACTGGTAACAATGAGAGGGTTAGTGGTCTATTAGGACCCATGCATATTGATGTATGTGGACCTTTTAGAACAAAATCTAGAGGTGGTTATCGGTACTTCATTACCTTTACAAATGACTTCAGTAGGTATGGTTATGTTTACCTGATGAAACATAAGTTAGAAACCCTTGAAAAGTTTAAGGATTTCATGAATGAAGTACATAACCAACTTGGCAAAGTATTAAGGAACTTCGTTCTAATTGGGGTGAAGAATACTTAAACCAAGAGTTTGAGGACCTTCTGAGAGCCCATGATATCATATCACAATGGACTCCACCTAGAACACCACAAAACAATGGTGTATTAGAAAGAAGGAACCACACATTGCTATATATAGTGCAATCAATGATGAGTTTAGTTGAACTTCCCAATAATTTTTCGGGTTATGCTCTTAAAATCTCCATGTTTACACTAAACCATATACCATCTAAATCGATTCAAAAGGCACCATATGAGATATGGTATGGGAAGCATAGCAATGTGTATTTTATGAATATTTGGGATTGTGAAGCTTATGTGAGAAAAAAAATCCCGAAAAGCTTGGACCCAGATGTGATAAATATTATTTTGTTGGATATCCTATGGAAACCAAATGATATTAATTTTGTTCCCTATCTGACATCAAAGTGTTTGTTGCAAAAGATTATGTATTCCTAGAAAAGGAATTTATTTTGAAAGGAATCAGTGTGAAGAAAGAAGAACTAAAAGAGGTTTGAGACTAACAAGAAAACATTGAACCAATGGAGGTACAAGAGGATCAAAGAGAATCAAAAACCGTTGTGGAATCTCAAATTTCTCAAGTAACATAGTATCCTCAGAGGTCTAGTAGGACATGCCTTGAGTATGAAAGATTTGGTTATCTTGTGACTCAAGAAGGCGGTGAGTTGGTCATAGATGATGATTCAACAACCTATCTTGAAGCTACTAAGGGACTAGAGTCTAAGAAAGTGCTTGAGGCCATGTGATCTAAGTTGGAATCCATGTATACCAACAAGGTATGGACCGTGGTGGATCCACCTGAAGGGGTAAATCCCATAGAGTGCAAGTGGGTCTTCAAGAGGAAGACTGACATGGATGGTAATGTACAAAACCTACAAAGGTAGATTGGTTGCAAAGGGTTTCAAACAAGTTCAAGGTGTTGACTATGATGAAACCTTTTATCCAGTTACCATGGTCAACTCCATCATGATCATGCTTTCCATTGCAGCTTATCATGACTATGTGATTTGATAGATGGATGTTAAAATTGCATTCCTTGATGGGAATCTTCTTGAGGATGTGTACATGACACAACATGAGGTTTTCATAGACCCAAAGGATGAAAAAAAAGTATGTAAGCTACAAAGGTCAATCTATGGGTTAAAGTAAGTATCTCAAAGTTGGAATCTTCGATTTGACGAGATAGTCAAAGATTTTGTCTTTAGTCAAACTGAAGATGAACCTTGTTGAACAAGAAGGTTAGTGGGAGCAAGATTGTATTCCTCATATTGTATGTAGATGGCATACTATTGATGGGGAATGGCATCCCTACTTTATAGATGGTAAAGTCATGGCTCGAAAATACATTCTTTATGAAGGACTTAGGCAAAGCATCGTATATACTAGGAATTAAGACCTATAGAGATAGATCTAGAAGGCTTCTTGGACTAAGTCAGAGCACATACATTGACAAAGTGTTGAAGAGGTTTAGCATGGAAGACTTAAAGAGAGGATATCTACCCATGATTCATGGAGTTACCAACTCCAAATATAAATGTCCCAATTCTTATGAAGAAAAGGAACACATGAGTAGGATTGTATATGCATATGCAATTGGATCCATCATGTATACACTGTTATGTAGTCATCCCAATGTCTCATATGCCTTGAGAATGATGAGCATATACTAGTCAGATCTAGGTGATGCTCACTGGACAGACATGAAGAACGTCCTTAAGGACTTGAGAAGAACTAACGACAGTTCCTTGTTATGGCGGAGAGGAAGAGTTGGTGGTAAAGGGATACACTAATGCAAGATTCCAAACTGAATAAGATGTCTACAGATTGCAATTTGGATTTGTGTTTTACCTCAAAAATGGAGCTGTGAGCTGGAAGAGTTCCAAGTAAGAGATTTTGCAACAGAGGTCGAGTATATTACTGCATCCAATGTAGCAAAGGAGGTTGTTTGGATCAATAGGTTCATTTCTGAAATTGGGGTGGTCCCAAGCATCAGCGATGCGACTGAGCTATATTGTGCCAACAATAGAGCTATTGTACAAGCTAAGAAACCCAGATCACATCAGTGTTCCAAGCATATACAAAGGTAGTTCCATCTCATATGAGAGATAATACAATGCAGTTCCGTCTCATACTATAGATCGTACAACAAGCAGATGTGAAGATTTGTAGAGTACCAACCGATAACAATGTACTTGATCCCTTGAAAAAAGTACTATCGCAATAAAAGTATGATGGTTATGTTATAGCACTTTAGGTTAAGTTCATGGGTGATTCGCTCTAAGTGCAACTGGGAGTCTGTTCGTATGTATGCCCTGAGAGCCAATCATATGATGATTGTAATGGCATTTCTTGTAAATGATTTGATTAATACATGAGATTTGTCCCCCCTACAGGAGTATGATATCATGGCCACTTGATAGCAAGAATGAGAATTGCATGGCCATGCTCATGTGAGTCAATATGTGATGTTGAGCTTACATATATCTCAGACAGTCTACTCTAGTCTAAGGAACATGGATTGAATGTTAAAGAGGATGACAATTTCATGCCTTGAGTTCAATCTTGATATTAGTAACAAAGGAACTATACAAACATTGTAACACCAATCATAGATTGGAGGTTGAAGTTGTTATCCAAGTTTCCAATTACTTGGGTAGCAGTGATGTGTTGCTTGGTACCACTCATTGCTTGTGATGTCGTACATTATTTATGGACATTCACTACCAACATTAATTGAAACGTATAGGGTCACAGACATAGGATTCACTTGAAATAGGAGTTTATTCACGAGTGATGTTTAACTTGGTTGAAAATTGACTAACCATACTCTAAATTGACTTGTTCAAGTGTTAAATTGATAACTTGGAGTGTTAGGTTGATTGAAACTGCATTCGCTAAATAGTGGATGAACCAAGGCATGAAACAACCACATTCACATATTGAACCAATCGGCTCAAGGTCTCAAACGACCAGAAATGACCGGTTCAAGGGTTGAACCAATTGTCTGACATGCCAACCAATCAATTCACTTGGGAACACATCATTTTGTCACTGGAAGGATGTAAAATTTTGTGAAATTCCATACGCTTTGACTCCCACTCAGACTGGGAACCATAACCCTAACCCTCCTATAAATAAAGGGGTATTGGGGGCTTCTCAGACACATCAATTAGCTCAGACAATTGTTGTATCCTCTAGTTGTGGTAACCGATAGAACCTGAGCAAGTCCTACCCTATCAAGGGAAGGTTAGCAAGGGAGAACAATTGTGGGAGAGAAAGTTGGTGCTAGTACACCAACTAGAAGAGGACGACTCCTTGTCTATTCTTGTAGAATGACAGGAGTTCCTGGTGGTCCGTGTGGAATACTATAGAGGCAAGGAGTTTGTTACCTACCACTCAGAGGACAAAGCCAACTACTATCTATGGTGAACAACCAAGAGGCCGACACAGACATTGTCTAAGTTCAACTTGAAGAAAGGCACATGCTATAGGGAGGACATTGTCATTGGACATGCTCCAAGTCTAGGTATATCCACACAACCATCCTTCCCATTACATATTATTGATGCAATCTAATGTCTAAAGGGGAATACCATAATCAAAATTTTGTTTCCATTGCTTTCTTTGTCGCCATATTTCCTTCCAAAAAGAACACATGATGTATAGTGGTTTCAGGTTGAAATGTCGTCAGTCCACTAACTAGTTGTTTCCAAATAGGGTTTCTTAACCTATATTTTTATCTATTTTATAGATCAATAAAAATTACAAATGATGTCATATTTAGTGGCTCAAGACAAACCTTCATTTCATCTCAAGAATAAATGTTTCCTTCTTTTATGGACTTTGTAAGACCACCCTTTATGGAGAAGATGATAATTCACCTCCACACCTTTGGATGCAACCTTCTCGCATGAAGTAGCTCCAAAAAACTTGTCAAAAAAAGTAGCATGAAGCATCATACCAAAATAGGGAACAAGATGGAAGAAGGATAGTACAACTCTTCTCATAAAGATTACACAACTGAATCACTAATTTGTTGGTATGTGTGCCTGAAGGACCAGTCGTACGATGGTTGTAATGAGGCATCATGTACTTGATTTGATTAATAATGAACATATTTTTTTGTCTATATGTTTGTTCAATTATAGGATGATGGAATAACATGATAGATGTCTAGAAGAATGATGTTGCTCGATGACATATGCCTTCAGGTTGAGGACCTAAACAATGAGATTATATGTATGATTGGAGTATATACAATCTTATTATGTCCCTAGTCAGATGTTATTGTGGAAACAGTAAATAGACAACAATAATACATAAGAGTGTTGGCTGATGGAAAAATCTCAATAGTCATGATATAAGATATCAAGCCAAACACATGGGTAATTGTTAGAAAATAGTATTCCAGACAGACTTACCTTGAGTGATACATGGAAGCCATTGAATGGTAGCCAGAATCAGCTCTCGTAGTGATAGTGGTGATTGTAGTTCTTAGACCTAAAGTCACTAAACTCATCACATGTCATTCAATGTACTTTGACACCATCCAACATGACCTTGAATAAGGGTTACCATAAAGGTGGTGCTCTAATATGTAGTGATACATGGGGATTGATTGTGAGTGATAGCTGGAATTTGTCCCTCCCATCAGAGTTGATATCCTGGCCACTTGATAAGCAAGACTAAGAAACATATGGCCAAACTCACATGAAACAATATGTGTTATGTGAGCTCACATGCATCTCAAATAGTATATTCTAGTTCAAGGAACATAGATTGAATATTAAGAGGATGATGATTCCAGGCCTCAAGTACAATCTAGATATCGCTGAGAAAGGAACTATACAATCACGATAACAGTGATCACAAATGTAGGTTGAAATTGTTCTATAACTTTCCAATTACTTGGGTAGCAATTATGTGATTCTAGGTGCCACTCATTGGTTGTGATGTCATAATATAGTTATGGACATTTACTGCCAATGTAATTTGGGACCTATAGGGTCATACAAATAGGATGCACCTAAAATATGAGTTCACTCATAGATAAGGTTTAACTTGGTTACTCAAGTGTTTAGGTAATTAACTTAGACAATATTGGATATCACTTGATTAACTGGAGTGTCCATTCAATCGACTGGAATGTCATTCGATCAACTAGAAAAATCAGTCAACTGAATGTACAATTAGTAAGATTGGATCAAGGAATTGATGCTAACGTCAAGATATTTGTTAACCATTGCATTGAAAGACATTATATTTGCAAATAGGAAAACATGACAGTTGACTGACTAGGAGTCTAGTCGATCGACTAGTGGTTAGCAGCAACTAAATTCATGAAATATGTCTCCTCGTGTCCCCAAGTTTGGGTAAATTGTAAGCCATTCACTCCTATACATAAGGGGGAGGGGTGGCCAAGGCTCTCAGAATAGACACTCCTCATATCAACATTGTGGTAATGTGAGAACCAAAGCCATCTTACACGTAAAAGGGAGAGATAGCTAAAGGGGAGAAATTCAATGCTGGCACATTGAGAACATGAAGGAACAACTCATTCCCTTTAGTTTTAAAAGAAGCGACAAGGAGTTCTTTGTGGTTTGCATGGACTAGGTGGAGTCTTGGAGGGTGTATCCATCATGCTAGGAGTACATAGTCAACCGCCATTTGTGGTGCTAAATAATTAGTCTTCCACCGACAACAATCAGGGTGCTTCTTGAGAAAGAAGCACGTCGCTACAAGGATAGTCAATGGACTTGCTCCAGGACCAAGTATATGCCTTGCAACCTTCCTTTCCATTTATATTTATAGACATTAGTTTTATGGGGAATATGGCAAGATTTTTTTAGTTTCCCTTACCAACATTGTTGTCATATTCCCAATAGTGGTATTGAAGCCACGTCAATTTACTACCTTTTTGGGTTTAATCAATATGATTGGATTTTGTTTTTATCATTTTTTGCATGTGATGTGAGTATTTAAAATGATTAATGTGCATAAGCGATTAATTACCACGTAAGATTTGGAATGCCGCATAGATCATATATATATGATATAAAATGTATATGCAATTTATATGGGTCGCCCTAAAATCATTTTGATGGTGTATGTAAGTGTGGTCATAGCCAATGCCCCTGGATGTGTGTGCATGGCTGAATGGTTTATTGCCTATAATTTAATTTCAATTTCCATATAGAGTCTCTCTCTATTTCTCAATATATAAGTTAATGCTTTCCTCCCCATACTTGTTCTTTTTTCTTTTACCCTTTTCGAACTCAAATGAAAATGAAAAAAGTGTCGCATTTTCTGCATCAGTGGATGAAGAATCACGAAGATTAGAATTTTTGGTTGACCATGTTCCCAGAAAAAGATACTTTTTTCCATTCCAGAAAGGAATTTGACTTGATGTTTCACCATTTTATAATGTGATAAAGACAGTAGGGACACTATAGAGGTGGTATTTTACATATTCAACCCTAGGTTTTGGGAAAATTACAAATTACACCAAAATTCGTATTCAATGCACATATTTTTCACAATCGGCTCTATACAAACTCCATGAGGCATAGACAGAGGCTAGCGGAGGACCCGAGCGCCCTCGATGCCAACATCAAGAAGAAACGGTGCTCCATGCCTCCCGCACCTGGAAGCATGTGTTACCACACTCTGCTACTTCTTTCTTTCAACAGCAGACGACGGAGGAATGGATGGAATATAACCTCACGAACTCCTTCCATATGGACGAGTGGAAGGCTTTGTTTATCATAACATGCTGGTGGCTATGGAGGTCTCGAAACCAATTCATTTTCGAGGACCAACATTCTACTCTGGAAATCATATCTTTAAACTCCAAAGCGAGCCTCACCAGTGCAAAGGCGGCTTTCTACTCACCTCCCAAGGTAAAATAGCAAGACATCCCTATGTTTCCACTCTCCATGGAAATGGGCACTCCATTGGCTATTGTTCATGTGAACACTGCAGTGGATTCTAACAAAGGCTTCAAGACCACGTGCACTATTCTGAGAGACACCTCGGGTCACTGGCTTTCCACCTGGGCAACTAAACAACAGGGCACTGATCCGATGGATGGGGAGCTGAGAGCCATCCTTGAAGGTATCAACTTTGCCAAACGCCGGAATCTCTCACAATTCCTTATGGTAACTGACTCAAGAAATGCAGTTGCATGGGTCGAAGGCAAGAAACAACCTCCTCTCAAATATAAGCTCCTTACTCAAGCTATCATGGATGCTCTCCAAGCCTGCTCATCTAGGATTATATATAGGCATCGAGACCAGAACAAGCTCGCAGATCAGCTGGCCAAAAGACAACTCAAGCAACCAGACTAGGAAGACTGCTGGGACACCTACCCGGATTTCCTATTATCTACATACCTCAAGGACTTAGGCTCCTTTGGAATCACTGCTAGCGGCTCTAGTTGATTGTAGTCAGTTGTTTACTGACAAAAAAAATGCACAAGTATTATTCAAACAAGCCCCTTCTTGGAACTTAGGCTTCCAAAAACCATCCCTTAGCATCCTTCTCATTCTTATGATGCTAAAGTACTTGAGGAACATTTATCATGTAACATTTTGTAAGGTAACCCCTTATATTGGGTAAATTGCACTTTAATCCAAAACAAGAAAATATTGCTTCAACATTATTCAAATAGGACCAAAATTGAAACATAAGCTCTCCTTTAGTCTAAATTACTTTTCAAAAGATAAAGACAAGAATATAAATGACTTACTTAAGCAAAACTCCTAGGGTTAAGGCGTAACCCAGGTCAGGGATGTTACAGTTTCCACAAGATAGATCGTGCACCACATTTGCCATGCCCACGCTTAGTCAATAATATTTTCATGTGTGTTGCTTGTGGAAAGCATGTAAGAATTAATATTTGATTGAGCGATTTTATTTATATATAAATACATAGTACATATCCAATCACCACATACTTATAATATGCATCATATACATACTATATCCACAAACAAAGCATGCAATCATAAAATATGAGCGATGGTTATGGATATACCAATGCAATTCTTTGGAGCCACAAAGAACTACTGTACATCTAATACCAAATATTACATGTAACAACCTATAAAGAACATTTTGAGCTGGAAACAATTCGGTAGGTCGATTAAACTCTTCCAGTTGATGGATTTGTCTGCCTATCAATTGATTGACCTCCGTTGATCGGTCGACTGGCTCCTTGATCTAGCAACTATCTGGACGCCTCCAGTCCGTCAATTGGGCCTCAAGTTGATCCATTCGATCCTTCGATCAGTAGCCTCTTCAGTTCTCTGGTCCATCAATTTGACTCCCATTTGATCGACTTGCCTGGTGGAGAACATCTTCTCTTTCATTTCACTCCCCACTTAGGCCGACGACTAAGGAAGCAAAGGAGAAGGAGGAGAGTGTTCCCCAAGCTTGAGGTAAGATCCGTGGTCATCTTCAACCTTGGGTTGAAGGCTAAAATCAAATTATAACTCTTCTTTTCTTCTCTCTTCCATCCAATGCTCAACTTTGGCAATCTTTTACATCAAAAGGGTTGAGAACGTGCCTTGGATAATTGGAGGAGCTATCTTCACCATTAAAGATGAAAATCTTGGAGCTTTGAAGTTTCTTTGGAGGTGGGTTATATAACTTGAACCCATTGATATTATTATTTGATTTCAATCTAGAAATATATGTTGATCTTTCCTTCTCAAATTTTTCTTGAGTAATTGATGAATCAATGAATCCATCAGTTGTATGGACAGTAGAAATAGAGGTCTGAAGATTGATGATGATGACATCATCTTAGCACACACCTCTAGATCAACAATATCAAACGGTTCAAATTTGTATGGCCAAACGGTTTCAACCTTGGATGGCCAAACGGTTTCAAAATTGTTAGAGGCCAAATGGTTTCAAAATGGTTTAGTGGTCCAAACAGTTTTAACCTTAGAGGCCAAATGGTTTCAAAACCGTTAGAGGCCAAATGGTTTCAAAAACATTTAGAGGTCTAACGGTTACAAACCCTAGCAAGATCAAACAGTTTCAACCCAATCTAGGTCAAACGGTATCAAATTGTTTAGTGATCAAATGATTTCAACCAAATCTAGTTCAAATAGTTTCAAACCGTTTAGAGGGTCTCAAGACTGTTTGAAGATTAGAGGATCTCAAGACCGTTTGAAGGTCAAAGGGGTCTCAAGACCGTTTGAAGGTCAAAGGGGTCTCAAGACCATTTGAAGGTCAAAGGGGTCTCAAGATCGTTTGAAGGTCAAAGGAATCTCAAGACCGTTTCAAGGTCAAAGGAGTCTCAAGACCGTTTGAAGGTCAAAGGGGTCTCAAGACCATTTGAAGGTTAAAGGGTTTTTTTTCAAGATTGTTTGAAAATTAAATAATCTCAAACCGTTTAGAGACAAAATAGTCTCGAAACCATGTAAGGTCAAATAACCCTATGGGTGTTTGTAAAGTATATCAAGGTTGATTACAATGGAAGTACCTCTAACATACTTAGGTGAATAGTACACTTAGAGTGATTGTCATTTGATTTTTTTTTATATAAGCCAGGGGACCATCTATTCACCCCACTCCCCTCGTGTGGGCACAAAAAGAACTAACGCATACAACTCCTACTAAACAGCAGGTCACACCATCAAAGAAAACCATGACAAGGACACAAAGCCACATTGGCCACCCAACTCATCTCTTACCCTTCCACAGCACGATATAAGGCGTCTTGTGTTTCTCAAGGAACACCATGCCCCTAATCCTAGCTGGGACAAGCATAAGGTCAGAAACAACAAGTGGTTCATTCAAGCTCACACCCCATCTCCCTATCTCCTTTGGTATCGAATTGAGAACTTTATGCACCAACGATCCAGCAATGTCCTTCTCTACAAGAACCTCCTTCACTTCCTTGACCAGGTTATAGATTCTCCAGGAGGCGGAATCCACTCCCCAAAGCATACCATACACCGATACATCATCAATCTCTACCACAGAAATGTGAAGATATTGGTCATCCGCGAACTTAATGCCTACTGCGCAAGCTTAGATGAGTGCCATCTGGTAATTTTCAGCCGTCAACCAAGCTCTGGAAATCTCACATACCGCAGCATGGTGATTTCTAATAATCCCAGCCATCCACCATCTCCAATGCCCTTGAGGATCACGGCTCTGCCCAACCGCAATGTTCAGCTTCAGGTTATAAATGTCAGGGTTCATCCATCTCTCAAGACTTATCTCCTTCGGAACGTACCTAGGATCCTCCACGCCATATGCTTTTAATCTGTTATGAAAGGAAGCATCATCTATGCGAGTAAAACTCTTCGGTTTCATCATAGTGTTAATCTGATACATCAACCAATCCACCTCCCTGTTCTAGAGCTGTCTTCTATTGTCGTACCTAGCCGCACATCTCATACGCCATATGCAGTGAGGAATAATAGTTTCCATGCTCGCCACAAGCCACAACTGCAGATCATCAGATCTACCAAATAAGCAAGTATCAAGTAAGGTACTCTGATCCGTAGGGGTAGGATAATCAGTAATCTCAGTGAATCTATTCCAGAAGGAAATAGCAAGTTGACTATGGAAAAAAAGATGGTCCATAGTTTCCATACTTGGCTCATCACAACAATCACAGCGGGACGCTAACGCAATACAGCAGCTGGCTACATTGTCATCAGTTGGAATAGCATTCTTCATCATCTTCCATATGAGCGAACTCGCCTTAGGCGACTGGATATACCATACCTGGTGAAGCCCCTATGGTCCATCATAACTCGTACTCCTCAAGATCGTCTTGGCTGAGTGGATGGAGAACTGTCCCCTCCTATCCGGGACCCAAACGGGATAATCATTTGTATCTGAAACTTGTTGACCTGCCTTCTTAACTAGCTCCACACCATGCACGTCAAGGATTTGCTGCAGAGATGACCAATCCCACCCAGTACCATGAATCCAAAAGTCATGTACCAAAAATGGCTGGTTACGATCACTGTTATAACGTGTGTAATGAAATAATCTCTCATCACACCACAAGAAGTCCCAGAAAGGAATGTCACCCCTCCCAACAATCCAGCGATAGTGAGGGTATATACTCAGGAACATATTCCATATCTACTTCCAGTAAGGAGAGGCGTTCGTTCTATACATCGGATGGTTGGGATATACAGCTGATCGATTAGACGCTCTACTCGCATACTTGTCGTTACAAAACTTCACCCATAAGGTGTCACCAACAATCATCTCCCAACACGCCTTAGCCACAAAGGCGTCGTTAATGTGGTGAGTATTCGACAAACCTAAACCACCTTGTTCCACCGAAATAAAAACTCTGTCCCAGCTAACCCACACTTTCCTGTGGCAATTCGCCCGATCCACCCATAAGAACTTTGATAACATAGCATCAACATGTTTAGAAATACCATCTGGAATGCCAACGGCCGTCGCTGTGTACACCGTAGTTGAAGCAAGAACATGGGCAATCAGAATTTTCCGGCCTGCAAAAGACAGCAACCTGGATTTCCACGATGCAATCTTGTGAGAAATCTTCTGAATTAGGAACTCAAAGTCATGTAATAAGGTCCTTCCAACGCTAATCGGCACTCCCAAATAAACAAAATTCTCGACCACACTATCCATCTGAATAGCTGCCCCTATAGCCACCTTAGTAACCGGGTCTCTGTTGCCTACTATACATGACGACTTCAACCTGTTAATCCGTTGGGCCGATGCTCTCTCATACATAGAAAGCAAGTTCTTCATCTCATCCACCGTGTTAGGAGTAGCATTAAGACATACCATAATATCATCAGCATAACAAAGGAACAAAGGAGGAATCCCATTGCCCCTAGTTTGAAACCTCGCCAACCTCCGTAATTCCCCCATATGTGTAATCCGTCTGCATAGAACCTCTTCAAACAAAATGAAAAGAAAGGGAGATATAGCATTACCTTGTTTCAACCCTCTGAGCAAAGGGAAGAAACCTGCAGACTCGTCCCCTATGGTAACTGTCACCCAAGAATTCGAGAAGAAGCTAATACACAGCTCAATGAACTCCTTGGTGAAACCGAACCTCGTCATGATCCGATCCATGATATCCCACTTAATCCGGTCATAAGCCTTAGACATATCAAGCTTAATCATGATGTTCGGCCTCTCGCCACCCTGGTAAATGTCATGCATCAACTCCTTCACCAACCTGACATGGTGTGTAATCTCCCTTCCTCTAATGAACGCATCTTGCTCAATGGATACCAGTGTTGACATTAAGCATACCATCCTATTACTGATAATTCTAGCAACGATTCTCAAAGCAACATTCTCTACAGATATCCGGCGGAAATCCTTCTCCAAAAGGGTCGGATCATCATTCTTTGGAATAAGAACAATACGGCAACAAAACAAACTACGGTGACAATTTTGTCTAAGAAAAAAAGCCTCTGCGAGCTTCATAAAGTCATCTCTGATGTATTCCCAAGAAGCAATATAGAAAGGGATAGTAAAACCATCAGGACTGGGGGCAGAAAAATTTTCCATTTGACGCATGGTTTCGAGCACCTCGGCTGCACTAGGAACAGCGGTGAGAGACGCATTATCATCCATAGTTACTATCTCTGGTATACCAGCTAAGAACTCTTCCAAAACATCCTCATCATGATGAACCATCTCACTGTATGCATTCCTAAAATATTCAGCAGCACACGACACAATCTCGTGCGGGTCAGTCACCCTATCCCCGGTTGGTAAAGTAAGGCACCTTACTCTTCTATTCTTTCTCCGAGACTTCACAACTACATGATAAAACTTCAAACTGTGCTCTCCGTCCTGTAGCCACTGAATCCTAGATTTCTCCTTCCACACTTTCTCCTCAAAATCTAAGGCCTCTTGTAGATCATACTCTGCGATTCTCAAGGCTATCTCATTGTCCATGCATGGGTATTCATCAAAAGCATTTTGGGTAACGTGAACAACATCCTCCAGATCTATGATCTTTTGGGCCACGTCCCCAAAGGTCTTCCTGCTCCAAGTCTTCAGAGCCTCTCTCACCTTCTTAATCTTATAATAGAAAACATTTGACGGGTGCCCATCCCTAGAATCCTCCCAACTATCAGCTATAATCTTTAAGCACTCCTCATGTTGAAGCCACGCCTGCATAAAAGAAAAGAAACTCTTCTTTCTAGCAATAACCATATTCCCAGACTTGTACAAGATCGGGCAATGATCCGAGACTCTATATCGAGTGAGGTGAATTGTACTAGAATCCAGTCTGAGAGAAGCCCAAGTATCATTCAACAGGATTCTATCCAGTCTCTCCCATATAGTAGGCGTATTATACTATTTATTGACCCACGTAAATCTACTGCCCTCAAAAGGCGTCTCCTTTAAACAACCGTTCGGGATGAAAGAGTTGAAGTCCATGGTCTCCTGAAAGCTCCTGTTATTGCCCCCTCTCTTCTCCTGATCATTTCTAATGATGTTGAAATCACCTGCTAGAATCCAGCGGCCATCTCCTATGATGCCTGATATCTCATGTATGTCGTCCCAAAGAAAACGCCTGCAGATGTGATTACAGCTCGCGTAGACAGCAGTAACAAAGAAAAAATTGTCACTATCATCAGTACACTTCATCGTCACATGTTGTCCATGACTCTTAACAACCTCAGGCTTGAGGGTACTATCCACATAACACCATATTTTACCTCCTTCTATTGAGTTATCCGTCTCCCAATCCAAATTCACAATGTCCATAAGCTCTTTAGCAAACTGAGCATGTAAAAAAGGTTCGAAGATGCACACAATCATGGGTTTATGTCTTCTACATAACCAACCCAAGACCTTCCTCGTCTTTTTGTTTGCCGCCCCCCTTATATTCCAAAAAAGGTATTTAGAGTCCATATAGAGAAATAAGGCTCATCTCCAAACATCATCTTTCTCCATCAAAAGCTTCTCTCTCTGTCATCCCAATCATCAAAAATGAATGGAAGCTCTCCTTCTGATAACCTTCTCCTGTGAAATGATCTGCGACGTGTACCCTGTCGGTCATGCTGATCCAAATTGTCCCCACGATAAGATAACACAGCTGATCTATCACTCTTCCTTATATATTTGTCACCCTCTTCCTCATGGCCCATGTATATATAGTCACGCAGACTTCTGTTGTGTAACATCTTCCTCGTACCATCTTCATCAAAGACTATCCTACGTGGAGCTATCGGCGGTGCTGGATCGCATACGTCATCTACATTTGAATCCGTCTGTGGCATCCTCTGTTTCTCCTTCTCACCGGCGCCTACATCATGAATCTCCAACATCTGTCCTCCGTTGCTGACATGTTCCAAGTCACATCAATTTTTATTGATAGACAGAGCACTCATCGGTATGTCAAGATCACGACCAATCTCTGTCAAAGAAAAGAGGTTGGATCCAGGTTCTCCACGGGCCACCATCTGAAGATGCACGTTGGACCTTCTATCCCCATATATCAGAGTGACATACTGAGGAATATCTTCATTGAACGCTTCAATTTGCACCAGTATGCCCGCAATGTCTTCGGGCCCTCTCATCCATCCAGAGGCCACAATCAACCCTCCAAAACTATTCACAATGTTTTTTATTTCCCTATCATCCCTACATATAATAGGCAAATCTTCAATCCAGAACCATATCGCCTCCTTTCTAGCACATCGTTCACCTTCCTCCATGCTATGCAGGCTAACGTCAAAACCTTTAAACCCCATCACCTTGGCATTGGCAACGGCCTGTGCTTCCTTCTCGCTGTCGAAGAAGGAGACGGCCTTGTGCTTAGAGAAACGATATAAATCTGTGGCATGCGTCCATACACCTTTCAGGAAAGGGCATAACTCCATCCAAGATACTTGGGGTGGCCAACGCACCTCCACCGCCCTACAGAGAGCTTTTGCTTTTCTCTTGCGTTCCTCATCGTCTGGCCCCAAGTCAACTGTTGTTCTTTTAGGAACATGCTGAGGCGCTCCTCTGGCAGGGATACCGACATTCAGGGGTGGAAAAGCAGTCCTCAACATAATGTCCGGAGGTGTGGGACGATGGGTGTTCATATCAGTATTTCATCTTCTAGCAAGGTGTCCCGGCCTTCGGCACTTGTAGCAAACCTTCTCCCGATTGCACCCCGATTGCCAGTGCCCCTTCTCCAAGCATCTATAGCACGTATCCCATGGAACACCAAAAAGTTGTGCTCGTCCTTTACCATTCATATCCTGTCTCAAGTTCGACAGATCTTCATCATACTGACGATTAGGGTTAGCTGCCGCACTCCTATTAACCATTGTATTGGTGACCCTTCCATAAGGATACCGCTCCTCATCGTCGCGTGGAACGCAGACGATCGAAGCCATTCTGTTATGTTGAACAGTCTGGTTCTCAAGGTGCTCCTCTATCGCCGATCGTGGAGTCATATGTTGATGAGACGCTTCACGGTTTCCCATCAATAACGGCACAGCCTGTATATCTCCTCCGGTTGTCCTATCTCCTCCCATCTCCGACATGCCTCCATCCCCCGGAGCCCTCATATCCGGTTGAACCAAGAATCTAATGTCATGAAGAACCTCCTCCAATTGTACCGCTTGTGTCACCAAGGACGCTCTCCTATCAGTGACAACCTCTCAAGCTCTGCACCTCCCACGACCGCCCTGGTTCCCACTCCCAGAAACCTCCTCGCTCATCTATGACTCATCACGACGAAGACACGGTAGACCCCGGAGGGCGGAGTGACACACCAGGGGTTTGGAGAGCGGCGGCGCCGCCGCCTCGAAAATCGCCTCGGGATCGCCTCCTTAAACCCTAGCCCGCTTCCAAAATGTCTTGTCAAAAGAAGCATTAACTGTCTTGTCAAAACAAGCATTAACTGTATTGAGTTTATTACTTTCATAAGCATCAAATGAGTCTCAAGACCGCTTGAAGGTCAAAGGGGTCTCAAGACCGTTTGAAGGTCAAAGGGGTCTCAAGACCGTTTGAAGGTTAAAGGGGTTTTTTACAAGATCATTTGAAGATTAAATAATCTCAAACCGTTTAGAGACCAAATAGTCTCAAAACCATGTAAGGTCAAATAACCCTATGGGTGTTTGTAAAGTATATCAAGGTTGATTACAATGGAAGTACCTCTAAAGTACTTAGGTGAATAGTACACTTAGAGTGATTGTCATTTGATGCTTATGAAAGTAATAATAAACTCAATACACTATGATAAGCATAGGTGCATGTACTTTAGTGAAAAGATGATCCAACTTAATAAAGTATGGAGTAATCAACATCCTAGAGAGGATGAGAGAGAAACTCATACTTATGTATTAAACATGTAATGTGCATACATTCATACTTCTAATAAGTGTAGAGTATGAATTAGGGTTTGATCTTTGATAATGTGATCATGAAACCCTAATTAATAAAGAATGGGAAACCCTAACCCTAATTTTAGGTAATGATATGAGAAACCCTAATTGATAAAGAATGGGAAACCCTAACCCTAATGAGGTAATAGTGGTGTTACCCTTTTATTGCATAGTGTTAATATGTACTTGATATGGTTGTTATCAAGTACACTAACCATGCAGGTATCATAAGTTGATGAGCATAGCCAGGTATGAGTTATGATGTTTAATGTGCCGTATGAGCTATGTGAGATGCTTGTGTAACAAGTATCATGTATACCTTGGTCAGATGACATGGAAGTAATAGTTACTTGATATGATAACAATCTTCAGTGATGAACTATGGGTTTGAATACCCAGATCCAGTAAACATGATGATGATATTGTTGAGGGATGACAATTCCCAGTAATGAGATAAGGGATTGAGATCCCAATGTTTTATAAAGTTTTGAAAAGTACTTGATAGATGTATTACACTTTTCCTTGTATCATTTTTCATTATAATTCATGCTTGAAAACTTGGTAGATGCTAAAAGAATATGGTAATGCACTTAATTAATCAAGTGAAATCTTATCATGTATAGCCCTGGCCATAGACCCATCATCGTCAGTAGTTGGTGATGGTGAAATAGGTTTTCCCACGGGATCTCCTGGAGGGCATATTTTTGAATATGTGGGGGTAATGGGTGTGAATATCCTTACACCCTAATGTGGGGTTGACGTGAGATAAACACGAGATCTCTCAATCCTTCATTATATGTGTCAGGATGGATGTATCACAAATCTCCCGATGATGATTAATGCCGGATCGATGTGAGATAAACATGAAATCTCTCGATTGTGAAGAGAGTGCAGTCGCCACTGTAGCTCTATAGCGAAGTTGCCAGTATACCCTGGAAAGCTATTTAGCAGAGACAAGAGATGTCCTGCATGTGGCCTCACACTGACTGAGACGGATGAGGTCATGTTGTCCGACTCTTCCATTGACCTAAGTATGGAACTGATGCTTTATGCCACCATGGTCGGTTGGAGTATGAGCGGTATACCTCATCTCCTCAGGGCATAAGTGTGATTGTAAAATGTAATCAGTCGTGTAGCACATTTTCTTAAGGATGAAATATAGAAATAACTGGTTGATGTTACATTGCTTAATGTATCCTAAAATGTATAAATGATATACATGTTCTTCATATTCCTTATTAAATAGATGATTTACTGCTTTATCATATATAGTTGTAATGCTTTAAAAGATGATATTGCTCTATTCTGCTTAAATAGTGATTTATCATGCTTATTAATAATAAAGAATCATCTGCTCAGTTTATTATTGTTTGTCTACAATGATAATATTTTTGGCAGAGAGTTATATCTCTCGTTGGGACATGGGTCTCACCCCGTTGGTCACCAACATTTTTTTAGGTGGACGCGGATGAGGAGGTAGGGACCATACAGCAGGGGAAGGACAGTAGCATCAGGGACAACAGTAACATCTCAGGTGGAGATACTAACTGTCGTGTCTTGTAGATATGAATCCTATGTGTCATCTCTGTACTCTCATGTCCTTGGAGTCAGTACTTAGTGTTTTCATGATCGATATGATATTTTGGCTTGAATGCCTCGAGGTTTTATGTTGCTTATGTATAGTTTTGGCAAAGCAAATGTTGTAAATATATTCCTCAAGAAGAGATGGTACATGGTATGTATAATGTGAACCATAATGTATGCAGTACTTTGGTTCTCTTTATAAGAGTTTCCTGTACTTGGATCTCTTTGCAAAAGGTTTTAATTTTTAGTGATTTTTGTTATTCCGCTGATTATGGTTATTCCGCAATTATTACACAGTGACGGTCTGATTTGTGGTCGGATCGTCACAAAGTTTTGGTATCAGAGCCTAAGGTTCGCTGAGTCTACAGAGACATAAGATTAAGGTCATTGAGTCTGTTCTAGTGTCTTCCAGTTTATCTGATAGTGACTTCTGCTCTCAGGAGAAGAAGTAAAGCTTGAAGATGGCTGGATCACATGAATAACATGCTGCTGAAAGTAGTGTTGCTGCACCAGGAGGAGGTGCAAGGGATCAATATAGAGAGGAACTAGTACCTGAAAATCCCCAGCTTGGCCAAGCTTCGATAGAAAACCCAGCTTTCCATGCTCTGTTTGGGTAGTTCATGGCGACAATGACACATATGGCAGATAGGATGCCACCACCTATACCTAGGGCACCAGTCCCCGATGAGAGACATGGAGCTAGCAAGATTTTGAACGGCTTCGACGGGTAGGAGCCACTAAATATGCTGGTACAGCTGACCCAGCAGACGTAGATTTGTGGCTGAGTGAGTTGGAGAAGACCTTCAAAATTCTTAATATCCCAGAAGCTGGGAAGGTTAGCCATGTGGTGTACCTATTGAAAGGGAGTGTTGGCCACTGGTGGGCCATTGAGGAAGAGAAATGACCAGGAGTTGAGGTCGAATGGAGAGAGTTCCAACGAGAGTTTGTTAGTAGATATTTTCCCAAGACTTACCTGGATGAAAAAATCTCTCAGTTTGAGCGGATAAGGCAAGGACCAATGAACATTAGTGAGTATGAAGCTAAGTTTATGGAGCTTCTACGATTTTGTCTGCACATGGCTACTACATATGAGGAGAGGACTCGGCGTTTTGAGAAGGGTTTGAACGTTGATTTGACCACACCTGCATCTACTCTAGAGAATAGAGAGAGGTTTTCCACCTTTTTGGAGTCAGTTAGGCGAATAGAAAAGTCCGTGACTGAGAAAGGTCAAGCCAATAGTACGAAAGAGTATACACAGTTCCAAGGATAGAGGTCTGAAAGTTTTAAGAAACCAAGGTTTTCTGCACCAACAGTACCACCGAGGTTCAATACTCAGATACAGTGGACATCCAGCAAGGGTAGAGGTCATAGTTTACCACCAGAGGGAGCCCACAGATCAGCATCAATGTCAGTAATAGGACCATCTAGGACACAGTGGGAGAACAGAAGTTGTTATAAATGTGGGAAGATGGGACATCTGATGAAAGATTGTCTAGCTAGAGATGTGTGTGTAACCCAACCACCGAGGCAGAGTCAAAAAGGCTCTCAGAAGCGACAGTTTAGCAGTGGCACACGAGGATGTGGATAGGCATCCCAAGCTGGTTCATTTGCAGCAATGGTAAGATTCTATGCTATGAATCAGCCGGAAGCAGTGGTCAACCCACGTGTCGTGATAGGTCAGATGGAATTATTTCATTCTGATATGTCTTCATCCTGCTTTGTATCTATTTTGATTGATCTGGGTGCTACGCATTCCTTTATCACTCGAGAAGTGATTCATGACTACAATATGACTGTCAATCATAGAGAAGATAACTTGTTATTAGAAACTCTGTTAGTTGGATCTGTAGTGTTGCGGGAGGTATGTTCTCCCTGTGTTCTTTCTTTTTCAGAACATAGCATTTAGGTGGATCTTATACCACTTGAGATGCATGGGTTCGACATAATCCTTGGGATGGACACCCTAGAAAAGTATAAGGTTGTCTTGGATTGCGGTTCCAAGCAGGCTATGTTTTCAGACAATGGTGATACATGGGTCTTTCAGGGGGACAGAAAGATTCTTTCAACCTATCTACTGTTAGCAATGATAGCTGAGAAACTTTTGCGACAAGGATGTGAAGCATTCTTGGCACATGTGGTAGATACCAGAGGAGAGAGTTCTAGTCTTTCTGAAGTTCCAATTGTTAGGGAGTTTGAGGATGTGTTTCCTGAGGAACTTCCAGGTGTTCCTCCACCCCGAGAGATTGATTTTGAGATTAATCTAATCTCAGGTACAAAAACAAATAGCTCAAACACCTTATAGAATGGCACCTACTGAGATGGCAGAACTCAAGAAACAGTTACAGGAGTTGCTTGAAAAGGGTTTTATTCGACCGAGTACTTCACCTTGGGGTGCTCCGGTTCTCTTTGTGTAAAGGAAGGACGGGTCTATGAGATTATGCATAGACTATAGAAAGCTTAACAAAGTAACCATAAAGAACAAATATCCTCTGCCAAGGATATATGACATGTTTGACCAGTTGCGTGGTGTCACTATATTCTCTAAAATAGATCTGAGGTCAGGATACCATCAGTTACGCATCAAGGAGAGTGACATACCAAAATCAGCCTTCAGAACAAGGTATGGTCACTATGAGTTCATAGTTATGTCGTTTGGACTAACTAATGCTCCAGCTGCATTCATGGAACTCATGAATAGAATCTTCCAGCCATTCCTTGATCAATTCATAGTAGTCTTTATAGATGACATCCTGATTTAAGTAAAGATGATCAACATCATGAGCAACACCTCCGTCAAGCCCTGACTTTACTGAGAGAGAACAAGCTATACGCCAAGTTTAGCAAGTGTGAATTCCGGTTATCAGAAGTGTCTTTCCTAGGACATGTAATATCTGCCTCAGGTATCTGTGTTGATCCTAAAAAGGTAAAATCTGTCTTGGAGTGGGAACAGCCAAAGACACTAATGGAGATATGTAGTTTTGTAGGACTGGAAGGATACTATAGGAGGTTCATTAAGAACTTCAGTTCTATAGCATTACCCCTAACTAGGTTAACCAGGAAGGAGGTTCCTTTTGTCTGGAATGACAAGTGTCAACTTTCTTTCTAGTTGTTGAAAGAAAGGTTAACAAGTGCGCCTGTGTTAGTGTTACCTGAGCAGGGAAAGGGGTATATTGTAATTTGTAATGCTTCTAAGAACGGTCTAGGATGTGTGTTGATGCAGGATAAACAAGTGATTTCTTTTGCTTCTCGACAAATTAAGAAACACGAGGAAAATTATCCGACGCATGATCTAGAATTGGGTGCAGTGGTTCATGCGTTGAAGATCTGGAGACATTATCTCTATGGAGAGACATTCCAGATTTTCATGGATCATAAGAACCTAAAATACATCTTTTCATAGCAAGAGTTGAACATGAGACAACGTCGTTGGATGGAGTTAATCAAGGACTATGATTGTACAATTGATTATCATCCGGGAAAAGCTAATGTAGTGGCTGATGCGCTAAGTAGAAAATCATTGTCGCTAATCATAGACAAAGCAAAGTTGAACTCTTTAATGTGATTTAAACGAGACATGCTTGTCTTTTTTAGGAAAAACAATGTACAACTTAAAGTATCCTTGTTAGCTGGACTGTTAGCTGAAATGCAAGTGAAACCTACTCTGAAACAACAGATCAAAGAGGCACAACATGCTGATACTATGATTCAGCAGATCAGGTCAGAGTATGGTAGTGAGAAATGAGATGGTTTTCATGAGTCAGATGATGAGGTAGTCCATTACCATGGTAGGATGGTAGTACCTGATGCCAATAACGTAAGGAACTTAGTCATGGAGGAATCTCATTCATCTATGTATGAAATGCGTCCAGGGAGCACCAAAATGTATCATAACTTGAAAGATATGTATTGGTGGCCTGGTTTGAAGAAAGATGTAGCTGAGTTTGTTATGTGGTGTCCAGTGTGTCAGCAGGTTAAAGTTGAACATCAGAAGCCCACAGGAATAATGCAACCTTTACCTATACCACAGTGGAAATGGGATCACGTGACCATGGACTTTGTGGTTGGTTTACCCAGAACAGCCAAAAGTCATGATTCCATTTGGGTGATAGTTGATAGGTTGACTAAGTCAGCACATTTTATTCCTATCAAAACAACATATACTGCTGAGAAACTTGCACAGATTTATATAGATGAGATAGTGTGGTTGCACAGAATTCCAGCCACAATTGTTTCTGATAGAGGTCCCCAGTTCACGAGTCATTCTTGGGAACGACTACATGATGCGATGATTTTGAGTCGCATTTATAGACCTGTTTGATATGTGTTTTATGCTTTTATTAGTCATTTTTATGGTTAATGTTTCATAATTCATCCACTTTGGTCTTTGCTACTATTTTATGTCAAATCCCCTTTATTTCATCATTTTGAGCATTAATTGTCAAAATATTATTATTTGTGTGAATTTATGTGATCTTGTGTTTGAATTTCAGGACAAACGAGTATTTGCTTCCGTCGATACCATCGACGGAAGTCGATACCATCGACATGATCACAGGTTGCCAGCAAAAAGGAGCAGCAAAGCGTCGATACTATCGACAGGGATGTCGATAGTATCGAGCCACCTTCAGGTTGCTGGCGAAGAAGCAGTCGATAGTATCAACCCCATGTCGATACCATCGACGCACGGAGGCTACAGCGACACAAAACGACAAAGCCATCGCTACAGGGTAGTCGATACCATCGACGCACGTCGATGGTATCGAGACTACATCAGGCACTCGGACGAAAAGAAAGAAGGACCGTCGCTACCACACTGGGTCGATACCATCGACCCACGTCGATGGTATCGACACCGTCAGATATGCGTTTGATTCAGATTGATCCCAATCGAACGGCCGTGGTTAATTAGCAACCTAATGAGGGAATTAAACCTAATGACGGCCGCCGAGACCATAGGATCATCTCATTAGCCATTGCACGGGTACTGAGGAGCAGTAGAGAGGAGAACGGAGGCTAGAAGCTCATATGAGTTGATTCAGATGCCACAGAAGATGGATTTTACCACCGAAAGGCAGGAGAGCATGTGTTCTACGCAAAGGATCAACCGGTTCTTCTCCGTTCAGGGGTTTCACCTCTCAATTCACGTTTTTCACATGATTTCCCCTATCTCTACCTTGTACTTGCTTGAGATGAACATGCGGGGTTAATCCCCTTCGTCTTTAGGACCGGGAGTAGCCCGGGAATTCATTGTATGATAGTTTTATAATAGTAATTCATATTTTATCTCTTAAATCCGTGGTATAGTTTCGTTTTCTCCATATATTGTTATGTTTGATCACCATAATAATAACCTAATGCCTTTAATCACTTTGAAAGAAGGATTAACGGTTGAAAAGAGATGAAATCTACATTAATCGATAAATCCCTTGACCAAGGTGGTGTAAAATTAATGGTGGATACTGAGAGATTGTTCATAATGCACCTAGTTTAGGGTATAGGTTACTACGACGGTGGAACCGACCTAAACCTAGGTAGTGAATTGCACCACGACAGTGGGTAATTTTGTTTTCAGGCCACTACCCGGATAGAGAGATAAAATTGAGGCATTATATAAAATCTAATACAATGAAAACCCGCGGTGAAATAGTAATCCTAAAGATACCCTTTTGAATTGATTAAATTAACATTTAATTGATCGTTTGTTTTGTTTTGTTTTTATTTTCTTTTAATTTTAGCAACAACCCTCAATTTGTTATTCGGCTTAGCTGATCGCAAATAGTTAGTAGGAGTCTCCAATAATTCTGAGTATCCCTGTGTTCGACTCGGGCCTCACAAAGGCATGTACTACTCGACACGTTCACTTGCGTTTTAGCGCACAGTAAAATTGCGTCAAGTTTTTGGCGCCGTTGTCGGGGATACGGTGAATTGTTGGCACTTTGAGTGCTACGAGCGGCCACTCTAGGCCACAATTTTTTTTATTTTGAAACAACTTCAAATATATTCTTTTTATTGTTCGTTAATTTTTATACTCGTCAAAGCACTATACTGAACTAAATTTTCCTATTTTAGGTACGTTGCATGGTGTAGATGCGTAGTACTGACTACGTGAATCCCGCACCCGAGGTTCCGCTGCCGGGACCTGAGAATGAGGATTATCACGAGAAAGAGCAACAAGAAGAGGTAGATTCCAAACTTGAACAGGAAGAGATGGCCGAGCCACAGACTATATGGGAGAAGATCAAGGCTTCTTCCTCATCAGCTTCCAAAGGGCCTATAAAGAAGCAGGCAATCAACATACCTACATATAAGATTGATCCGGCGTTGATAAATCTGGTGAAGTCGAATGCTTTTCATGGGCTTAAGAATGAGGATCCCGTCGCGCACATCAGCCAGTTTGTTGAGAACTGTGACATGGTAAAAATTGATAGGTTTCCACAGGATGCACTGTATCTCAAGCTTTTCCCGAGTTCATTGGCGGGAGTGGCACGAGAGTGGTTACATAGTTTAGATGATGAGTTCATGGAGTTCTGGGACCATATGGTGTAGGTCTTCTTTGAGAGGTTCTTCCCTCCTGAGAAGACTAACGACATGATCAGGAAGATTCACAATTTCACTCAGCAGGCCAGTGAGACATATTCGGAGACCTGGGAAAGATTTCAGGTCATGCTGAGGAGGTGCCCGCATCATGGACTGGATAAGGAAACATAGGTGAAAATCTTCTATTTTTCTCTCTCCGAGCACGATAGGAGCAACCTTGATTCAGCTGGGTCAGGATTCTTTTTGAATAATACGGACACCAGATGTTGGGAAATATTAAAGAACATGGCTAGGAAACAGTCATGGGGTGATAGAGGCGTTGTGGAGCAGGTCAGAGTTGCAGGCGAATCCAAAGTAATTAAGGAGCTGAACGATAAGTTAGATCTTCTAGCCAAGAAGCTTCTATCTAAGGAAGATGCATCTGAGGATGAGGAAGTACAAGTGAAATTCATGCAACAACAGGGCTACAGAAACAATGACTATGCATGGAGGAAGGATAAAAAGTTCTCATGGAAGGATCCAAATAACTTTCTGCAAGATCCGGATGCCAAGCCACAGCCTAGAGCCGAAGATAAGAACACCGAATTACTCAGTCAGATGGTGCAGTAGAACCAGGAGATGATGGCTATGTTTGGTAAACAATTGCAATCTCAAGGTGATATTCTAACCAAATTTGGGCAGACGCTACAAAGCCATGGAGCGCAGATGCGGGCATTAGAAACCATTGTGGCATAGATTTCAAGTGAAGTGGTGGCCATCAAGCACGCCAACCAGCAGAAACCAGCCGAGAATGAAAATGTGGCCCAAACACACCATCAAGTCAAATACATGTTTGTGGTAAGCAATGAGGAGGAATCCCAGGTATCAGAAGCAAAATCAAGTTTGATACGGAAGCAACACCGGCGATACCGTATCCTCGCACTTATTATGGGCTGCTGGGCGGAAATACTTTCTTCAGGAAATCACACCACGAGCCCATAATAGTTGCATCTCCACCTAGGCAAGAAGAACAATTGAAGGTTGTATATGAACGTGCGGATACGTCTAATGCGAGAGAGGGACCACATCAAGTTATGAATGTTGATGATGTCTCGACAAAGCCCACGCCTGAGGGAGTAATTGAAGCAAGCTTAGAGGAGCTGGCCCCGAAAAGCTCATATGTGCCACCTCACAGGCGTGTTAATGCAGCAGATGTGTCAAGTCGGGACAACCTGAAGACGAAAAAGGAGCACCAGCACTATAGGAAATTCTTGGAAATATTCCGAAAGTTGCATATCAATATTCCATTAGTAGAGATGATAGAGAAGATTCCCACCTACGGGAGATTTATTAAAGAAATCATCAACAAGAAGAGGCGGATAAAAGACGATGATATTTGTGAGATGAATGAGACGGTGAGCACCATTATTCACGGGGGTTCACCAAAGAAGAGAAAAGACCCAGGAGGCTTCTACATTCCATGTTCGATAGGTGGTCGACATTTTCCTAAAGCGCAATGTGATTCAGGCGCCAGCATAAATCTTATGCCTCTGGTGACATTTCAGAAACTTGGGTTAAAGGAGATCAAGAAGTCGGCTGCGACAATTGAATTAGCGGATGGGTCTATAGTGAGACCATATGGAGTGTGTGAGGATGTTCTCATCAAAGTGGATATATTCATATTCCCGATGGATTTTGTTGTCATGGATATGCCACAACTCCAAAGTTGTAAAATGTTACTAGGAAGACCGTTTCAAGTGACGGCGGATGTCGTTACTGCCTTAGGGAGAGGTACACTTTCCTTGGGAATTGGAGGAGATCGAGTTGAATCCAAACTACCGCAAGATCCTCCGAGCACATTCCCCAAAGTGAAAAGATGATGAGCTTCATGCCGTCTAGACTAAGACGTTAAATAAGGGCACTTGTTGGGAGGCAACCCAACCATCGGTACATTAGGATAGTTCATGTACAATCGTAGGTTGATTTGTTTTAGTTCAATTTTTAGTGTAAAAAAGATACCGTGATTGGTTTGTTATTTGTGCAGGCTGAGGCAGAGTCGATACCATCGACACACTGGTCGATGGTATAGACCGGGCTACAGGTTGACGATTGTGGATTTTTCTCTGCATCGATACCCTCGACGTCCTCGTCGAAGGTATCGACCTACCTACAGGCAGGTCGCGAAAGTGGAGTCGATGGTATCGAGATAGCCGTCGATACCATCAAGATCTCTGAAGATTTACAGACAAAATCGACTCAGGAAAGTCGATACCATCGACGGCATGGTCGATGGTATCGACACGGCTACAGGTTGAGACACAAAGCGGAGGTGTTGCAACAAAGACAAGTCGATACCATCGACCCATGTCGATGGTATCGACCATCCACGTCACCGATCCGCGCAAACAAATCAACGGCGATCGTGGCTTCCACGTCATCGATCCAGGTGCAGCGTCGATACCATCGACCCATGTCGATGGTATCGACACGTCAGCGATCCGGGTTTCAAGATCTAGCCATCGACGACCGTCGATACTCGCGATGGGGGCGGATAGCATCGAGACGTGTCGATACCATCGACTCGCGTCGATGGTATCGACGGGCCAACAGTGGCTCCGGCCAAGTCTATTTAAGGAGATTCATTACGTCAGTTGATGTCACACCTTCAGAGTGATCTCCCTCCCTTCTGCCGTGTAACCCCCGAGCCATCCAAGCTGACGAAGAGCAGCACCGAGTGAAGATCTTCATCGAGAGGAGATTTGATTCTCCAATCTTCATCGAGCTCCTTCTCTAATCCCTTTTCTCTCGCAACCATGGTGCACGTCGCTGGAGCGTCATCTTCACGTGCGAACCCGGTGGATATCTTGGAGTTCGTGCCACCTCCTCCCACATCGGTTTCACGCCCACGCATGATCCATCCATCCACAGAGGTGAGGAAGATCTATGAGGAGATCTTGAAGAGGAAGGTAGAGCCAACCCGGTATGTCGAACGGAATATGATCCGTGACTTAGGGTTCGACGCCAATCTTGCCTACGTCTTGAAGGGACAGGCCCACTACACAGAAATAACGGAGGACGAATTGGAGTATCATGCTGATGGCCAGCCATTCTTCGGCGAGTGGCCCATGTATAAGGAATTGGTGGCAGAATTTATGGCGTCATTGGACGTCTGCGTCGTGCCAAACGACGTCATTGCCACCGACCGCGAGTGGATCAAGGGCCGGGTGTCGTTCCGGCTGTTCAACATTGACTACACCCTTACGCTCGAGCAGTTCAATGCGATATTCAAATGGAATCACTCGCAACACGACCACCAGCGACCAGACAACCGCACCGATTATGACAAAATCTTTGCCGAGCTGGTGACGGTGCCGGTGGGCAAGTCCGTGAGCTACCACAATGCTGCGGTAGCGGATTTCGAGCACCCATTTGTCTGGGTACTACACCGGATGTTGAGTTCTACACTTTTTGCTCGTGGTGATCTGGCGCTGAGCAAATTCCAGGAGGCGGATCTTTTCTTCATATATCAGCTCCTGAAGCACCAAGAATGCAACTGGGGCGCTTTCTTCCTATAGCGGGTTCTGGCGGTGAAGAGGAGTACGAGGAAGGCCCCGATTCATTTCGGCGGGCTCATCACCAAGTTGGCACATTACCTCGGGCTCAACTTCTCTACTATGACCCCGCTTTCCACAAAGAGCAAGGTGAACGTGCAACATCTGCACCGTTCTAACCTTATTCTTCTGCGGGATGGTTTGGCATATGCACACTGCCACGTCAACCATGCCTACCAGGAGTGTGCGCTGTCCGATCTTGTCTTCAACATCGCGGGGGCACAACATTTTCGATGGCCAATCATAGCCATCGCCGACTCTGATGAAGAAGGCGGCAACGACGGCGGCGACGACGGACATGACGATGAGGCTGAGGAGGAAGAGGAGGCCTTTACACCTCTTTGAGCATGAGTGGAACCCCAGAAGCGTCCTCGGATGCATCCGGGTGCATCTTCATCATCACAGCCTACGCCGCCTCCACCACAGCCCTCGCAGCCAAGTGAGGATGCCTATTCCATGCAAGACATCCACCAGACACAGCAGCAGCATATGGAAATGTATGCCGGTATTCAAGACACCACGAACCGGATACTGGACAACCAAAGGGCGATGTTTGAGAATGAACGTCTTCTCCTCGACAACCAACAACAGATACATGATCGGTTGCAACTGATGGAGATGCAGCAGGAGCCCTTCTACGACCACTATTGGAGCAAGAGTTACTTTGGAGGCTATCCACAACCTCCACCTAGGGCCCAGTTTGATCCAAGCTTCCAGGGGGAGTATCCTTCTTGGGACCCTACGGCTCTGCAGTACCCGCCTCCACCACCACAGGAGTGATCCGGTATCACTGTTCCAATCTTTAAGTTTGTTTTTTACTATGAGGCCATAGTCGAATTCAAGCTTAGGGGGGTAGTTGCAACAGCCTTATCTTTTATTGTTTTTAGTTTTTAGCATTATTGCTTTTGTTCTTGTTATTTGTTTCTTGCAATTTTAGCTTTTGTAGGATCCACATGCTATCTAGTGTAATCGTGGATGTCATAAAGTTTGTGTCATCTCATTAATAGTGCAAGGGAAAAACAAGGGAAATTTAAAATTTTTGTGTGTTTGGAAAGCTTGTCTTGTTTAACCTTGGGCACATATCCTATGAAAATGATTGGTTTTGTCAACTTTAAAACAAAATTTCACAACTAGACTCCTAATGATTCATGAAAGTGGACGGAAATGGTTGTTTGAGCCTAATCTGACCAAATGGTAATGAGACTCTAATTGGATGTAAGAGAGAGAAACCTCTAAACTACTACACAGGTCAGTAAGGAGGGACGCATAATATCTTTCTAAGGTTCAGTCATCTAGTCTTGTGATCGTTCCACCTCATTGTTTCCATAATCCACCCAAGAATTGGAAGTAGAGTACAGTTTTAACTCTTTTTGATTGCATAGCATCTAGATAGGACTTGCATTGCAATTGTCTATATGTTCTGCATAAAAAGAAAGAAAAAAAATTAGAATAGTGATACATGTACATTACCCTTAGGTGCATGCCATGTAGTTGCATTCATAATTTTCATGCATAAAGTATATCATGTATCTTAATTTTTTCTCCAATGGTGAATTAAATTGTTCCATACCTTCTAAATAGTGCAAATTTCTGAGTATGAAGAAAATAAGCCCAATAAAATATTCTTTAGCAATTAGGGATAGAAGGGCTGAAAAAGAAAAAAAAAGAGAAAAAAAATTCTGAAAAATCTGCATAATGAAAATGAAAAAAAGAGTTATTTAGAAGAAAGTAGAATAAGAAGGAGAAAGGAACGTAATATCACCTGCATTTCAAGATAATTGAGTACATGATGTAGCTTAACTAGATATCCATCTCATTTTGAGATGGATGGTTAGTGCATGCATCATTCCACTCAATTCTAGGCATTAGGGCATTTTTCATGTGCATTTGCATCATGTAGGACATTTTTGTATTATGCATGTTGAAAACAGTACAATACTTCCACTTTCTTCCATGATCCACCCATCTTCATCCACCCGTTGCTCGGATTGGTAGGCCACCGTGAATTTCTCCTCACTAACGAATATCAGGAGAACTGCTTCCATGTAGATGGTAGTTAGGGCGAGCAACGTAGTATAGGCGATCACAAGATACACCAAGTCTGAACCGGTGAGCTGTATTATGTTAACTGCCTTATGTGATAGTGTTTATCAGTTTTGAGGTCAATTTCTTTTATGGATGATTAATGTTGCCTTCAGGGTAATTATCGTTCTGTGGTTCGAGAGGGCCGGTATGTGAATGTCCGGTGGGAGTCATATGGGATGTTGGTTGTGGTGTGTTGTTTTTCAGTTGACATTGGCAATTCTATTCTAAGGATTAGTTTCTCGAGGGCGAGCAACGTTCAAGATTAGGGGAGTTTGATGTGATGACTTTGATCGCATTTATAGACCTGTTTGATATGTGTTTTATGCTTTTATTAGTCATTTTTATGGTTAATGTTGCATAATTCATCCACTTTGGTCTTTGCTACTATTTTATGTCAAATCCCCTTTATTTCATCGTTTTGAGCATTAATTGTCAAAATATTATTATTTGTGTGAATTTATGTGATCTTGTGTTTGAATTTCAGGACAAACGAGTATTTGCTTCCGTCGATACCATCGACGGAAGTCGATACCATCGACATGATCACAGGTTGCCAGCCGAAAGGAGCAGCAAAGCGTCGATACTATCGACAGGGATGTCGATAGTATCGAGCCACCTTCAGGTTGCTGGCAAAGAAGCAGTCGATAGTATCGACCCCAAGTCGATACCATCGATGCACAGAGGCTACAGCGACACAAAACGACAAAGCCGTCGCTACAGGGTAGTCGATACCATCGACGTGTGTCGATGGTATCGAGACTACATCAGGCACTCGGACGAAAAGAAAGAAGGGATGTTGCTACCACACTGGGTCGATACCATCGACCCGCGTCGATGGTATCGACACCGTCAGATATGTGTTTGATTCAGATTGATTCCAATCGAACGGCTGTGGTTAATTAGCAACCTAATGAGGGAATTAAACCTAATGACAGCTGCCGAGACCAGAGGATCATCTCATTAGCCATTGCACGAGTACCGAGGAGCAGTAGAGAGGAGAACGGAGGCTAGAAGCTCATACCAGTTGATTCGGACGCCGCAGAAGACGGATTTTACCACCGAAAGGCGGGAGAGCACATGTTCTACGCAAAGGATCAACCGGTTCTTCTCCGTTCAGGGGTTTCACCTCTCAATTCACGTTTTTCACATGATTTCCCCTATCTCTACCTTGTACTTGTTTGATATGAACATGCGGGGCTAATCCCCTTCGTCTTTAGGACCGGGAGTAGCCCGGGAATTCATTGTATGACAGTTTTATAATAGTAATTCATATTTTATCTCTTAAATCTGTGGTATAGTTTTGTTTTCTCCATATATTGTTATGATTGATCACCATAATAATAACCTAATGCCTTTAATCACTTTGAAAGAAGGATTAACGGCTGAAAAGAGACGAAATCTACATTAATCGATAAATCCCTTGACCAAGGTGGTGTAAAATTAATGGTGGATACTGAGAGATCGTTCATAATGCATCGAGTTTAGGGTATAGGTTACTATGACGGTGGAACCGACCTAAACCTAGGTAGTGAATTGCACCACGATAGTGGGTAATTCTGTTTTCAGGCCACTACCTGGATAGAGAGATAAAATTGAGGCATTATATAAAATCTAATACAATGAAAAGCCACGGTGAAACCGCAATCCTAAAGATACCCTTTTGAATTGATTAAATTAACATTTAATCAATCGTTTGTTTTGTTTTGTTTTTATTTTCTTTTAATTTTAGCAACAACCCTCAATTTGTTATTCGGCTTAGTTGATCGCAAATAGTTAGTAGGAGTCTCCAACAATTCCGAGTATCCCTGTGTTCGACTCGGGCCTCACAAAGGCCTGTACTACTCGACGCGTTCACTTGCGTTTTAGCGCACAGTAAAATTGTGTCACTACATAAAGCATTAGGCACGCAGTTAAGATTCAGTATCACCTTTCACCCCCAGACAGATGGACAATCAGAGAGGACTATACAAACCTTGGAGGATTTTCTTAGGGCATGTGTTTTTCAGTTTGTAGGAAGTTGGGATCTACACTTGAGCTTAATAGAATTCTCTTAGAACAATAGTTATCAGCACAGTATTGATATGGCACCATATGAAGCATTATATGGTAGACGTTGTAGATCTCCATTATGTTGGTATGAAACAGGAGAATACCAACTTTTGGGTCCTAAATTAGTGCAATAGACAACTGAGAAGATTAAAGTAATACAACAACAGTTAAAGGTTGCACAAGATAGACAGAAGTCATACGCTGATAAACGGTGAAGACCCTTAGAATTCCAAGTTGGAGATAGAGTATATATCAAAGTCTCACCTTGGAAAGGTGTTCTTAGGTTTGGGAAAAGGGTAAGTTAGCTCCTAGACTTATGGGGCCTTATCCAATCACTGAACGGATTGGAAAGGTAGCCTATAAGTTGGAGTTGCCACCTGAACTACATAGATTGCATCCAATATTCCATATATCCATGCTGAGAAAGTGTCATCCTGATACGGAGTTAGTATTGCAACCTGTAGAGGTAGAGTTAAATGAAGATATATCATATGAAGAAGGACCAATGATGATTCTTGACAGGAGAATCAAAAAGTTGAAAAAGAAAGACATAATTCTTGTGAAAGTTCTCTGGCATCATCATGGCGTTGAAGAGGCTATGTGGGAACTGGAGGAAGAGATGAGGAGGATGTACCCTTCTCTTTTCTCTTGATGATTTCGGGGACGAAATCCCTGTTAGGGGTGGATAATTATAACATCCCTAACATGGGTTATGCCTTAACCCTAGGAGTTTTTCTTAAGTAAGTCATTTATAATCTTTTCTTTATCTTTTGAAAAGTAATTTAGACTAAAGGAGAGCTTATGTTTCAATTTTGGTCCTATTTGAATAATGTTGAAGCAATATTTGCTTGTTTTGGACTAAAGTGCAATTTACCAAATATGAGGGGTTACCTTGCAAAATGTTACATGATAAATGTTCCTCAAGTACTTTAGCATCATAAGAAAGAGAAGGATTCTAAGGGATGGTTTGTGGAAGCCTAAGTTCCAAGAAGGGGCTTGTTTGAATAATACTTGTGCATTGAATACTAGTTTTGGTGTAATTTGTAATTTACCCAAAACCTAGGGTTGAATATGTAAAATACCACCTCTATAGTGTCCCTACTGTCTCTTGGTATAATTTAGAGAAAATAAAAAGAAAAGGGTGTCTTGTTTGAAACATATTTGAGAAATGATACTCTTGATAATAAAATATTCAAGAAATAAGCATAATTGAAACCCTAAGTTATTTTGTAGCAAAAATATATAAATTAAATGAAGTACTCATCAACTAAAAAGCTATGGGTGAAATACTATAATGGAATGGCAGCCAAAATACCTTGAGAGGCTCCGATATTCCTAAGTAGGTGAAAATATCTACCTGCATTTTTTAAATTGAAAAGTAATGACCACTAAAGTAAAGGTGCTCATGGATAATAATATTTTATTCATTCAGGAGCTTAAACGGTCGATTATAATTTAGGGATAATTCATAGGAATTAAAGGAAAAGAAATATAGCTTCAGAGATAAGGAAGTGGAGGGGGCATGTGGCGCCTAGTAAGGAAGGTTGATGACTTCCATCCTACCATCTCTCTCTTACGAATTCAATTATATACACTCAATTATTCACTACTTGAAAGGCTATTTTCACAATACACATTCACTCCCCACTTAGGCTGATGACTAAGGAAGAAAAGGAGAAGGAGGAGAGAGTTACCCAAGCTTGAGGTAAGATCCATGGTCATCTTCATCCTTGGGTTGAAGGCTAAAATCAAATTATAACTCTTCTTTTCTTCTCTCTTCCATCCAATGCTCAACTTTGGCAATCATTTACATCAAAAGGGTTGAGAACGTGCCTTGGATAATTTGAGGAGCTATCTTCACCATTAAAGACAAAAATCTTGGAGCTTTGAAGTTTCTTTGGAGGTGGGTTATATAACTTGAACCCATTGATATTATTATTTGATTTCAATATTGTAATATATGTTGATCTTTCCTTCTTCTTAAATTTTTCTGGAGTAATTGATGAATCAATGAATCCATCAATTGTATGGACAGTAGAAACGAAGATCTAAAGCTTGATGATGATGACATCATCTTAGCACACACCTCTAGATCAACAATATCAAACGGTTTCAAATTTGTATGGCCAAACGGTTTCAACCTTGGATGGCCAAACAGTTTCAAAACAGTTAGAGGCCAAACGGTTTCAAAATGTTTAGAGGCCAAATGGTTTCAAAAGTGTTTAGTGGTCCAAACGGTTTTAACCTTAGAGGCCAAACGGTTTCAAAAACGTTTAGAGGTCTAACGGTATCAAACCCGAGCAAGATCAAACGGTTTCAACCCAATCTAGGTCAAACGGTTTCAAACCATTTAGTGATCAGACGGTTTCAAACCATTTAGTGATCAAATGGTTTCTACCAAGTCTAGTTCAAATAGTTTCAAACCGTTTAGAGGGTCTCAAGACCGTTTGAGGATTAGAGGATCTCAAGACCGTTTGAAGGTCAAAGGGGTCTCAAGACTGTTTGAAGGTCAAAGGGGTCTCAAGACCGTTTGAAGGTCAAAGGAGTCTCAAGATCGTTTGAAGGTCAAAGGAGTCTCAAGACCTCTTGAAGGTCAAAGGGGTCTCAAGACTGTTTGAAGGTCAAAGGGGTCTCAAGACCGTTTGAAGGTTAAAGGGTTTTTTTTACAAGATCATTTGAAGATTAAATAATCTCAAACCGTTTAGAGACCAAATAGTCTCAAAACCATGTAAGGTCAAATAACCCTATGGGTGTTTGTAAAGTATATCAAGGTTGATTACAATGGAAGTACCTCTAAAGTACTTAGGTGAATAGTACACTTAGAGTGATTGTCATTTGATGCTTATGAAAGTAATAAACTCAATACACTATGATAAGCATAGGTGCATGTACTTTAGTGAAAAGATGAGCCAACTTAATAAAGTATGGAGTAATCAACATCCTAGAGAGGATGAGAGAGAAATTCATACTTGTGTATTAAACATGTAATGTGCATACATTGATAAGTGTAGAGTATGAATTAGGGTTTGATCTTTGATAATGTGATCATGAAACCCTGATTGATAAAGAATGGGAAACCCTAACCCTAATAAGGGAATAGTGGTGTTACCCTTGTATTGCATAGTGTTAATATGTAATTGATATGGTTGTTATCAAGTATACTAACCATGCAGGTATCATAATTTGATGAGCATAGTCAGGTATGAGTTATGATGTTTAATGTGTCTTGTGAGATATGTGAGATGCTTATGTAACAAGTATCATGTATAGCTTGGTCAGATGACCTGGAAGTAATAGTTACTTGATAAATGATAACAATGTTCAGTGATGAACTAAGGATTTGAATACCCAGATCCAGTAAACATGATGATGATATTTTTGACGGATAAGAATTCCCAGTAATGAGATAAGGGATTGAGATCCCAATGTTTTATAAAGTTTTGAAAATTACTTGATAGATGTATTACACTTTTCCTTGTAGCATTTGTCATAATAATTCATGTTTGAAAAGTTGGTTGATGCTAAAAGAATATGGTAATTCACTTAATTAATCAAGTGAAATCCTATCATGTAGAGCCCTGGCCATAGATCCATCATCGTCAGTAGCTGGTGATGGTGAAACAGGTTTTCCCATGGGATCTCCTGGAGGGCATATTTTTTAATATGTGGGGGTAATGGGCACGAATATCCTTACACCCTAATGTGTGGTTGATGTGAGATAAACACGAGATCTCTCAATCCTTTATTATATGTGTCAGGATGGATGTATCACAAATCTCTCGATGATGATTAATGTCGGATCGATGAGAGATAAACATGAAATCTCTCGATTGTGAAGAGAGTACAGCCGTCATTGTAGCTCTATAGCGAAGTTGCCAGTATACCCTGGAAAGCTATTTAGCAGAGACACGAGATGTCCTACATGTGGTCTCGCACTGACCGAGATGGATGAGGTCATGGAGTTCGGCTCTTCCATTGACCTAAGTATGGAACCGATGCTTTATGTTGTTGTGGTCGGTTGGAGTATGAGCAGTATACCTCATCTCCTCAGGGCATAAGTTTGATTGTAAAATGTAATTAGTTTTGTAGCGTATTTGCTTAAGGATGAAATATGGAAATCATTGGTTGATGTTACATTGCTTAATGTATCCTAAAATGTATAAATGTTATACATGTTCTTCATATTACTTATTAAATAGATGATTTACTACTTTATCATATACAGTTGTAATGCTTTAAAAGATGATATTGCTCTATTCTGCTTAAATAGTGATTTATCGAGCTTATTAATAATAAAAATCCTATGCTCACTTTATTATTGTTTGTCTGCAATGATAATATTTTTGGCGGAGAGGTATATCTCTCGCTGGGACATGGGTCTCACCCTATTGGTCACCAATATTTTTTTAGGTGGATGCGGATGAGGAGGTAGGGGCCATACAACAGGGGAAGGACAGTAGCATCAGGGACAACAGTAACATCTCAGGTGGAGATACTGACTATCGTGTCTTGTAAATATGAGACCTATGTGTCGTCTATGTACTCTCAGGTCCTTGGAGTCAGTACTTACTGTTTTCATGATCGATCTGAGATTTTGGCTTGAATGTCTCGAGGTTTTATGTTGCTTATGTATAGTTTTGGCAAAGCAACTGTTGTAAATATATTCCTCGAGAAGAGATGGTACATGGTATGTATAATGTGAACCATAATGTATGCAGTACTTTGGTTCTCTTTATAAGAGTTTTCTGGATTTGGATCTCTTTGTCAAAGGTTTTAATTTTTAGTGATTTTTGTTATTCCGCTGATTATGGTTATTCTGCAATTATTACACAGTGACGGTCTGATTTGTGGTCGGATCGTCACAAAAACGTGATGGTATTTATGTGGACCGACCAAGTAGGGTGCATTACTATTGTGTTTGTTTTTGGATCAGGCTTAACTGGGTGACCTTAACCGAGGAATGAGGTGACCGGTACCAATATCGTTTTGACTTCTTGGAAATAGGTACTTATCAGTATATCGAAAGAAATATTAACATATGCAATCTTGGTAGTTTCAACACAAAAATGTATGAATTAACTCATGAAATTTTATAGGTGTAATTTCTAACCTAAATGTATTGTTTTATGTAATAAAACTCTATATTGGGTGTGTAGGGGGGTACGTCACGTGGGAGGTAAGGAATCCATCCTATTTTGTTGGGATTTCAATGAAAAAAAATGTGGAATTAAGATATGAAATTTGACTAGCACAATCCACAAACTTTAATACACATAATTATGGTCTAAAATCCATACCCAAAGATCTTTCTTCTCTTGGGGAATATACTTGTTTATCAATTAATATGTAGTGGGGGATTTGATGCCCATATCTAACTCCCCTATCACATCTACCATGTGCTGAAGATAGGGTTCAGTTGCAACATATGCGAGTATACCATGAGAAAAGAAGAAATTACCCACTATCGTACCAACATTCATTTTTGCACCAACAAACATTGCTTTGAGAGTTTTTTTTCCTAGCATCAGGATTCCTAACTCCTGGCTCATAAAATTTTTTCCATCTCACACTAGTAGAATAGAAAAGTGTATCAATGGTTCCTTTCTTTCTTTTATGTTGAACATGTTGATATCCATCATCATTTAGGTGAACAATAGGAATGCGTGTAGCCCATCTGCCTCTACCTACACTAGATGGACCATATCTCCACATAAGTTGAGATTCCTCCTCCCTATCCCGCTCACTTTTTTAGAGTCTCTGAGAGCACGCCTATACATATGATTGTATAGATTGTATCACACCCTAGAGGATATAAATACCATTGCATGATTCAGCAGACAAACATGTGGCCCTAACATCAAAGTGTGTATCTGTGCAAGCCTTTTCAACCTACTTAAACATTTGTTGTTTTGCCTCTTTGCAGACATCATCTTCTTGAAGTCATCTCGAACACTTGGGGGGGCACTTCTGGCATATTTCCACATTTTTTGTCACCGCCAATGTGATTCTTGAATCTGGTAATCCCCACAATAATTTTTTTATAGTAGTTACAGGTAATCTTTACCCTATTCCTAGTCCCAGGAACAGATGTGCAGGGACTCCATGTGAAATCCACATCCTTTGTTGCACCATGACTAGCCCCAGCACCCTTAACATCACTTGAAGATGAAGACATCTTCTAAAAAGTCAAAAGTCAACGCTAAAATAGACAAAGAAAAACAAGCAAAGAAAATGTTGTATTAGTTACTTAGCATTTAACCAAAAGTACTACAAGCGTACATTGTACAATACTAAATCAAAAAATAAGTTGTTAAGTGAACAAAATAGATTTATTTTATGCATCATAGAATCAAAAATAACATTTGAAGTGTATAATACATTTATGTAATTATATAAACAAACACAATATCTTTTCATATTTTTATTTTTAAGCATTCATTAAAAAGACAAGTGATATGTTTTGATATACTAATTTCATTTTATACAACATTAACACACATAATTACATAAGAGATAATATTTACAAGTCTACGAAATAATTCCCTAAATAAATGCATTCACAGAGGCTCGAGCTACAAATCGGGCTACCAATCCTTTTTTTTATGGAAAACCCCAATGATCTAAAGAAAAAATCTTAACAAGTAGATGATAGCATCATCAAATTACTATTTATATTATGTTGTATGTGTCGTAAGAGGAAAGTCGAGTCATCAATAAGCACGCCAAAGATATCAAAGGCAAAGGGATGGAAATGATGATGGTTATATTCACATGCAGCCCCATGTTTATGAACATTACGTGTGGTCGCAATTATATATAAAAAACAAAAAGATTTACTTTTTCATTTTCAACATTTGTAATAGATAAAAAACAAAACATATAAATATTTTGAGTATATTTTTTATTATATATGTTAATGCTAGTCTTTGATAGAACTTGTCACATCCTCATTTTAGGTGTGTACATTCATACTTTCCATGTAATTTGTCATTTTTAAACTAGATCCATTTCTTATATTTTGTTAGAAATGGGGTGCATCAAAATAATTAATGGATATACCAAATTTAAATTCACGTTCTTATAAGCTTCATGGTCAATTTTGGCAAGGAAAAAATAGTCCAAGTACTCATTTTGAATTTTGGAGGTTTACAACCTTTTAATTCACCTAGAGTTTATCATGCTCAAATCAGGAAAATAAATGCATAAATGGATTCAACATTTTCAGATTAGTAAATAAGAAAAAATTTAGTGGTATTATATAACAATAGTAGGTCAATTAATTAAAAGAAGAAAGAATGCACAAGTTGGGTTCTCACACCAATTTTGTGGTATTAGAAACAATTTCAGTGGTATCAGATAGCCCTAGCTAGGTAAAATGGATTCATTTGAGTCCAATTACCCTAGGTTTCGATCCCTAATACTACTCATATAAATAACACCCAATTGCCTCCGTTCTTAGGTTCCCACACCAGTTCTAAACCAGACTTTTGGCACCCTTTCTCAAGCAAATAATCCATCAACTCTCTTCTCTAGGGTCTTTAGACATGCTCCTCCACTCCAATTTGAGTAGGTCATCCCCAAGATTCAGAACCAAGCCTTCTTCTACCTTGAGCTCTTTGGATTTGTGCAAGGTACTAAAGTTAGCAAAGACCAATTCCTTGGTTGAGCATGTTTTATGAAGCACCAGGAGCCCATAACACTGTTTACCTAGCCGCATGATCCTCTGGACCTTCCCACCCACAAGAGCCCATGTTGCAACTGCAAGAGTCTCATTGTCGGCAGATTCCATGCCTCCTAGGACCACGAGAAGGAGTGGGAAGTGTCAGGATGCCCAGTGTGAAGCTTTCTCGTCCCTCAATCTAGCCTGAAGGTAGGGAAAACCCCAAAACCAACATTTTTATCATTAGTGGTTGTCCTTCCTAATTTCTTGTTCTTGTGTGCCTTCATGCCGCAAAGCCTATTTTAACTCAATCTATTTGCCGCCGCGAGTCTTGTGATGACCTTGGTTTCCTATCCTTGTCGTCTTCATGGTGGTTTCCACCTTGGGCCTTACTACCCTATTTTTGCGGCTAGTGTAGCTCAAACTGTGAGAACCTATTACAATAAATGAGATTACTCAAAGCATAAAACACAATCGATCACTAATTAATCACATACCCAAAAATATGGGTAAAATAAAACTGATTTCAATGTCAACACCCACTCAGAAACATTTGCATAAGAGCCCAACATCTTTCTTATATCCATATTATGCCAAGAATTTGATACAAATTGTTCTATCGTCTTAGCCACCACATATATACACAAGAGAACAATATTCGTATATGCCACACAAACAAGCATTAATATGCTAACAAAAGTCTGACTCGTTTGAAACACCATATACAAACTTTTTCTCTCCCGGACCAGAGAGTACAGGGACGACTCTAGGACACACTAGACATCTAATCAACTTTCTCAAAGATTCATTACTATAGCTCCTCTTTACTTCCACGATTATGTTTCCATCACTTCCAATTACCTAAAAAGATGTGGCAAACCAGAAGGGTGATACCCATGTCCGAGCAAGAGATATAACCTCCAACAACATTTATTGATTACAATATTTTAAAGTAATTAAACAGTTAAGAAGTTAAATCAGATATAACAAATAAGATCAGTAAGACTAATTATTAACAAAATACATAAAGGAGCAGATAATAACTATCATCATTAGCCAGACTATCATCATTTATCTTGTTGACAATATAAGCAATTCAGTAGCATATGCATATCTAACATCATGAGCAAGTCTAGTAACATAGCATAGCTACAAACATGAGCATGTATAATTGGTTGAACATATCAACATCATAAAAAGAGCTAACAACCTAAGCACAACTATCTGGATAAGCATGATTAGTAGTATATGCATCTCTAGTTACAAAGGCATGGCTAGCATGCTAACATAACTAACAACATGAGATATCTAGCATCATGATTATAATCAATGGTAGCAGTATAGTTATCAACACAAGAATAGCTACTGTATGTACACATCTACAATCTTAAGCATATCCACAACCTAAGTAAATCTACTATCTCTTAATTGCACTAAGCATCATCTTAATGTAAAGATAACAAACAAGGGTTATCGTCCAATGTGAAACGTTGTGTATAACCCAAAACAAATATTCTACTCAGATGTATTACATCTTTTATTAAGCCATGGGGAATTTGAATAGTACCATTCAAAATCTAACCAACTCATGTGAAGGGCTATTCGGTTATGTACTAGATATAGGAGTGTTGGTATCCTAAGATCTCTTCCCCTCAGTCAGTACGAGTAAAAAGGCAGTGACATATTAGTCAAAGTTGCCACCACAGTGACATATAGTCAAGCTGCTAACCACTAGTCCGCCATTAGTAAAGGTCACGACACTAGAAACCAGGTTATACAAACCCAATCATTGAGGTACAACTATAGTTGTCCTCTAATCACATCATGTTATAATCACTGAGACACGACCGCAGTCGCTCTCAATCACATCAGATGTATGAGGCATGACCATAGCCAACCTCCACAATCTGCATTGTGGATAACAAGGATATATCCTCAACCTGCCACCCCCACATACTCAACTGTATGCGCTCCGAGTTTCCCTTAGGAATACTCGTTTCACCATCCAGTAAGTTCTGACACTGAAGATGGTTCTACGGCACAAGGCACTACATGATTAGAGTTGCACTTGATTAGTTATGCCAATTGGGTGAATTCAGGCTGCATCAAACAAGTGGACATACAAACCCAAATTCACTTCTAGCAAGCATATAAATATCACAACTTTGAAAAGATATAAAACATGTGAAACATAATTTCTCATCTCATCATCCCATGGTACTATTCACTTGCCATTCATGAGACCACACTAGCCATCATACTATAACAAGATATAAATCCTTTTCACAATATCACAGGGTATCAAACCTTATCAACATAAGAGGATTACACCTCATTCAGCGATCAACCATGCCCAAAGGTCATTAAGACCATCATACTATTCCCTGTAAAATCGTCATTATCTTTGCATGCCTTATAACAAGGCTCAACAACATCACTTACATATAATACACCAGATCAGCACAATATTGCATTAATGAGCTATGAGATATTCATAAAAAATCATAGTAGGGTTATATTAACATTAAGAACATTCCTTTATTACATCAACATGTAAGGAATCTAGATATAATTAACCCTCATCATATTCATAATACACATGACTCGCATAAGCAAGTATCAACCATGTGGCTATGACAACCACCAATTAACACATTAAGGTTATGATCATGTTAATGAGGTTATTTCACCATCATGCCATCATATAAGAATTTTAAACATGAATACTCATCTTTATCTATGTGTATTATAGTTAGGTTCAACAAGATAAATTATATTAATGTTACTAATCAGCACTTACACCCAAACCCGAACTCACGGTGTAACGCCCCTAAACTTTCTAAATAAGTTGAATTATCTTAATTACTCTAATTTAATGATTATAACCCTAATATGACCTTTTGATATGTTTTGAAATCATAATACAATCTTAAGTTTCAAATTTGGTCCAATTTGGACATCGTTTGAACAAGTTATGCAATTTTCTATACATTTTGGACTTCTTTGCAATTTACCCAATTGAGGGGTTTGCTTTGCAATTTTTCACATACGTTATGTTCCTTAGATGTTATATTATTATTCTTGAGTGTTTTGAGCCATGGGGCTCCTAGCTGAGCCATGGTTTGAAGGTGTTTTCATCAAGGGTATTTTAGGGTTTACCCCTTCATGGATGAGCTACCTTTAATAGCTATCAACTAAGGAATTATGTGATTGGCTTAGAAATTAGACAAAGGAAATCTAAGCAGGTCTATACATATATTGGGAGAGCTTCTTTTGTGTGTGCCTGTATATTCTTAATAAATTAAGGCCATGGACACTTGGATAGATACTAGAATTTCAACTTTTTCTTTTTGCTTTATCTTAAAGTTCATATACTTATCCCCGAGGACCAAAACGAGCCATTTCCTCTCCACCACTTCCCTCCTTCTCCCAACCTCATTCTCCTTCTGTTCAACTGCGAATTTTGGTGCCCAAGGAAGAAGAAAGTGGGGATTTTCTTGGAAACATTCTAGGGTTGCAATTGATTTCCTTTTTGGGTCTAAAAAGCTTCTTCCTAGTGATCTTGACCTAAAAGTGTAAGTTTTACCTTATTTCCTCCGTTTATTTCTTTTCTCTTCTTTCTCCTAATCTCTCCAGGTCGTAACCCTGCTGTTCCATGGTGAAAATGACTCTAGAACTCAAAAATCCTTCCTTCTTGTTTCTTTTTCTCGGGTTTTGCTTCTTTGTGGAGAGAAGTGCATATTTGGCCAAGTTCAGATCTGAATCTAGGGATTTCTTGCCTTCTTTGCTCAATATTCTTGCTGTTTGATATCTGACCTGCTCTATAGAGGTGAGTTATATAACATTCTTCACTTATATGCTTACTAGAAGATTGTTAGTTCATGTTTATGCCTTAATGTGTTGATTTAAGCATAAAGAAACCATGCTTGTTTAGAATTACGAATTTGTGTGGTGTACCCTGTTTTGTTCCAATTATATAAGAACTTTTAAACATGTGTACAACCTTTCTAAGGTTTAAAATGATCTGGGACAGGTTGATAGCATCAACCTAGGTTGCTAAGCACAAAATAATTGATGGTTCAAATTAGGGTTTTCAAACTATTTCCTTCTCTATCACACAACTGATGGTCATACCATTCAACAACCAATGGTGTTTCTATCTTGGCAACTGATGTTCGTAATCAAGGGTGTCCAATGTATGGTGACAACCTATGGTCACCATCTTAGGTCAGGTTTTGACTCAATTAGACGTTTAGTTATCATCCACTAAGTATTCTAATGATGTTATCAATCGATGATGATATTGGCTTAATATTCGATGGTGTTAACTGAATGTATTACTGATCTAGCAGCCAATGGTGACCTAATTATCACAATTAATGGTGGATCATGTCACCACCATATATGATGAATTAGGAATGTAATTTTATATTTGACTAAACTGTGAACCAATGGTTCCTTGGTTCAATTGATCTAATGATTAGACCTATACTTTAATTGATAACCTTGAACAATGAACCTGATCCAATGAATAATATTGGATGTTTTAACATCCAATGGATTATAATAAATCACATGGTATTATATATGGGTTCTAGTGATGATAATTCTATGGTTCAATACCATTAATTGGTAGTCTTACCTTTTCCATTATATAGTTATATTTGATAAGTCACTATAATAAGTGGATGCATAACTTCCATGTGATCTATCTTGTTATACCTAACTTTAATGTAATTATATGATGTTGATTGAATATAATCAGACCTCTTGAATCATTAATGTGTATGATAATGAATTACACTCTTCTTGTGTTGAAACCACAATGTGGTATTATTTGAATATCATAGTGCCTTGCCATGTTAATATCTATGGACACATATGTGCTAATGATCTTTTCACCCTTGTTAAGGCATGGAATGATGATGATAACCTTACTATGAATAATATGATGGTCTTAACGATCTTTGGGCATGTTTGAAGCCATGATTGAGGTTATATACTCTTCATGTTCCAATAAGGGTTAAAACCATGGAACTTGTGATAAGATATTGGTATCTTGTAATAGTATGATGATAAGTGTGGTCAATTAATTTGCAATGAATGATAGAATGTGGTAATGTGATTAAGATTTATATCTCAAAAGTTTTATATCCTTTGAAGTTGTTATACATATACTCTTGTTAGAAAATAATTAGAGTTTGAATGTCCACTTGTATGATAAAGCCTTAATGCATTCAATTGGTAGTAATTAACCAAGTGTAAGCTTAATCATGTAGAGCCCTGAGCCGTAGAGCCATCTTCAATGTCAAAACTTACTGGATGGTGAAACAAGTATTCCCAAGGGAAACTCGGAGCACATACTATTGAATATGTGGGGGTGGAAAGTTGAGGATATATGCTTATCATCCACAATTGTAGGTTATGGAGGATGGCTATGGTCATGCCTCTAACATTTGATGTGATTGAGGACAGTTGTGGTTGTACCTCATATTAGAGGGTTTTGTATACCCTATTTTCTAGTGTCATAACTTGTACCAAGTATAGACTAGTTGTTATCAGTTGACTATATGTCACTCTTGGCAGTTTGACTGGTATGTCACTGTAGTTTACTCATACTGACTGAGGGGAAGAGATCTTAGGATACTGACACTCCTAGATCTTATACGGAACTGAATAGCACTTCGCAGTGGTCAGTTGGACTTTGAGTGGAACGACTCAAACTCCCCAGGGCATAATAATAAAAGATATAATACAAGTCGTGTAGTATAATTTATAGGGTTTAATATGTATCACATTGGTTGATTAACCCTTGTCTTGTCTTTCTACTAAATAGTTCTTACATGATGCAGACTTATGAAAATAGTGTAATTCTACTTAATGTTATAACTTATTTTCTTAACTTCTTAGTATGCTTAAACTATTCAATATATCCTAACTGCTTAATGTATTTATTGTTAATTAATATGTTTCAATCAATATATGTTGGAGAGAGTTATATCTCTCTCTGGGACTGGGTCTCACCCGTGGGTCACCATATTTTTTTAGGTGGTCGCGGGAAACATGGTCGAGGTCGCGTTGTGGAAGAGAACCAACATGGTGATCAATAGATTCAGAAGGTTGGTTAGTTGTAGATGTTAGTAGTAGAGTCCTAATTTCATCCCTATACTCTCAGGTCTGGGTATGGGATGTGTTTTCTAGATGATATACTCGTATTGACATGAGATTTTGGTAGTATGCCAATGTTTGTAAATATATGGCATGTACATGTGAAATATCTTTTGTATCAGGATGTGACTGAGGTCTTTGGACCCATATGTAAATACTTGTTATAGTATATAAGAATGAAATGATGGACCTTTTGTAAATGTTCTAGAGTTTATTTACATTGTTGGAATTGGTTTTAATTATTCTGCATTTTGACTATGTGATAAATTAGTAGTTGATCGTGTTTTGTGTTTTGAGTAATCTCATTTAGCATGACGAGGTGTCACACACGACATCCCCATTGGATCATAGATGCATAAGGTTAAGCATCACCATCACTTTCCATACTATTCTCACGTATGAACCCACACATAAATCAAGGTGTAACCATTGGGTTATAGCATACTAGGGTTTCTACAACATTAACATAGTACTTCATGATTGTATTAGTCATTCAAGGACTATTCATACCCAATTACCTTCATTTAGTTATATTAAAGCTAGGTATAACAAGATATACCTCATTAAGGTTGCATATCACAATATGATTATCATACCTTCTATTCATATGAGTGAATAAGTAATACTACCTTATTAAGGGTAACCCTCCATTTTTTCCATAATCATTCAACCCATAGCACCATACCACAATGTCACCCAGAACCATTGGATGTTTAAAAGGTAAGACAATTGGTTGTTTACATAAGTAAACACCTTGGATAAACCACCTATGAAGTCCTTGATTTTTTCTCTATAAATAGTCACCATCTAATCCTAGTCATCCCTCGATTAACAACACAAAAAGTTCCATTGAAAGTAGTGTAAAACCCACAATCGACTGTTCATTTAAAACAAGCCATCCATTGTCAACAAGTAAGCTCCTTTAGTTGAGCATATAAATGAAACCATCTAAATCGCATTATTAGAACCAAAATATTACATTAGCCATCATTCCACTTTATTGGAGTAATAAACATTATATCTTGACCATTTGGACAAGTTCATGTATTAAAACCATCAATTACAGTATAGGTCCGACCATTGCATCAAGTTACCCAAGAAGCCATTTGTCTAAGTCTTACTTGATGCTAACACTATATGATTAACTCACCATAGGTTTTGGAGACCTGATCAACCATCATTAGTGACCATTAAGTCACTATAGATTGTTAGATCAGCACTATATTCATTAATTAGCATCAAATATCAAACTAATATCATCATTGATTGATAGCATCATTAGGGTACTTAGTTGTTAATCACTAGGCTTCTAAATCGGACAAAACATGACCTAAGGGGTGAACATCAGTTGACACCCTTGGTTACCACCATTGATTGTCATGAAGACAACACCATAGGGTTGTTGCAATGGTACCATCATCGGGTCATGGGTTTATAGAAGAAATCAGCTTAAAACCCTAAAATTGACTGTTGGTTGATAGGTGCTTAGCACCATAGGTTGTCAAACCAACCCGATCCAAGTCATATTATACCTTAGGAATAACGTACACATGATCACAGGTTCATATATAACTGAAATCAGAATATGGAACATTAGAAAAATCGAAATCCAAGTCAAGCATAGCTTTTTAGTGCATGGGTCATCATTTTCAAGCAAGAACATGATCTAGAAAGCTTATGGTAAGCAATAAACGTGGAGAAAGTTATAAAACTTGCCTCTAATGAGAATATGAAACCCCACACAGAAGAAATCTAGAGAAGGTAGGGTAGAAAATCCAAGCATAAGCTATGAACTCGTCCATCTAGCACCTTTCTTCATCAAATGAGCAAACCCTAAGCATAAGGAGCAAGAAAGGTAGGGTTTTAGAGCTTTAGAGAAATTTTTACCATGGAACAGAAAGGTTCCGACCTGGATGAAGGTCTAAGGAAGGATAAGAGAAAGAGAAACGGAGAAGGAAGTAATAAAATAACTTGCCTTAGTCGAAATCCCTAGAAGATGACCTTGGAAACCCTAGGTAGGGCTAAATGGAGCTCTAGGAGACCTTCTTCTCCAAAAAGAGGTTGTCTTCTACATTAGACCACTTGGTTCCACAGAGAAACAGAGTGGAGTTGTTTCTCCAGGTTAGAGAAAAGATAAAGAAAGCAAAGTTTCGTACTTGGGCAAGGAAGAGGTAAATATAGCCCATGGATAAGGATGGGAGCAAGCATTAAGTGTAAAAGTAGCTTCCCCATGTGTCTATGGCCTTAAACTATTAAGAATATACAAGCACAGACACAAGAAGCTCCCCCACCGTACTTATAGACCTGTTTATCTTTCCTTTGTCGAATTTCTCAGCCAATCACATAATTCATTAGTTGATAGTTACTAAAGGTAGCTCATCCGAGAAGGGGTAAACCCTAAAATACCCTTAGAAAAAACACCTTCAAACCAAGGATTAAATAGGTGCCCCATGGCTCAAAAAGCTCAATAATGATGAGATAATATCCAAGGAACATAATGAAAGTGATAAATTGCAAATAAAACCTCTCAATTGGGTAAATTGTAGAAAAGTCCAAAATGTGCATAAAATTGCATAACTTGCTCAAACAGTGTCCAAATTGGACCAAATTTGAAACTTAAGCTTGTCTTATGATTTAAAACCGTATCACAAGGTTATATTAGGCTTATAAGTATTAAATTATGGTAATTAATCTTTTTCAACTAATTAAGCAAGTTCAGGGGCCTTACACACACCTCCGGCCACCTTCAACCGTCTTCAGGTGTTCTATACCCTCTTCGCTGCCTGCCCTGGACAATGGCATTTGCACGAGAGGCAACAAGACCTTCTATTTGACTTGCACACCATGATACATCTCCTAGAAGTAGCCATGGTGTTGTCATGCTAGGGATGTGCAGGGAGGAAGAATCAAGGTGGGTATTTGATTGTAATTCCCAGTCCCTTTTATTATTGTGTCACATGGATAATGGGAAGAGCAGTACTTTTCCCAGTTTGATTAATACACATTTTCAATATATTTTCCTAAAGCCTAGAACTTATCCCTAGAATGACATTAAGGGTAGTACAGTCTTTCCAATAATAAAATTTTGTATCAACAACATTTTTGGTAAAAGATTTATTAAGTATTATCTCGATTGTGATTGGTCAGTATTTACTCAAAATTTAGAAATTTATATAAAATGTTACAGAACTCGTATGAGTACAAGTTATACATGAATTTTCATCTACTCTTCGATATATACTTAATGGACATGTTTTTAGAACCCAAAGATATAAGACATTTTCACAATATATCAGACTTAAGAATAATTAGTTTTATAAGATAATAAAATAGAGTTCTTTGGGTATTTCATGTTAATTAAGGGTTAGAGGATTAGTAGCCTTCCTAGAAAAAGAATCTCCACTATTAGGGTAAGTGGTCCATGCCTTGGGTTTATTTATATTGCATTACATGTTTTCTTGAATATAATTCTCAAGTATTTAGTGTACATTTAATTATGTGATACAATCACATTGATGGGGTATTATTATTATTTTGCATATCTTGCTTAATATTTATTGTCGATTAGTTAATGCTTAAAAGTTCATATCAGTTATAAGTACCTCTTCATGTTTTAAGAAAAGATAAGAAATGAGGGTGTAAACCCAAAGGTAAGATCATATCATACTAAGATTAAGAATAAAAACATGTATAACTACGGCCCTATCTCATGAACATTTTAGGAAGGTTGGTGCCTCATGAGCCCCCTTCATTCAGTTTTGCATTATTTACCCTATGCATGCACACTTGATGTGTGTTCAGTGAGTTTCCTGCACATCTTTTGTGTGTCAGTGAGATCATATCAGGTTCATGGAGAAGGTGTTGTTAATGTAAGCTAATTAAGTTAAGAATGCATCCCAAAAGACATTAGTAATGATCATGCTCATTATTTTAGTTTTAAGGATATATATTTCAGTTCATATTCTTGTTATTATAAAAACCCAACCACTTATAATAGTTTTTTTATGAATGCATGGCTAAGTGTATATGCGCATAGGTAGCAACCCATGCTAGGAATGAGAAGTTGCAGAAGGAGTTGTAGTTCGAGTTGTTCATTAGATCCTACTTGGTGGGGTGCCATTCTATATAGATTTCAGTTCTTCCCTTTCTAGCCCTGATGTTTTGGAGTCCATTTGTTGAACTTATTATGATAGACCTTGTTGTCCTTGTTTATGGCATGTAACAAGACACCTTTATGGCTATTCCTTTCATTTTATGGATTTTTACTCAGTTAATGATATCATAATCTCCATTTAATAATGCTTCCTCTATGGTTGTATTTAGTCTAGTTTGTAGGTTGTGATAGAACTTCTTCTACTAAATCTAAATTAAATACTTGTCATTAATAGTACTAATTGTATTATCACTATTAATTAGTGAAATCACATCGTAATGTTAATTATTAGAGTGCTAATTAGTTAGACCTAGTGATAAATCAGTAGATCTATATGATATAATCATGTATATAGTGATGAATAGAATTATTCATAGTATTTTGGAGCATATCTAGGATTTTAGGGGTATTTGGTGAATTTTTTGGTGAGAATAGAAGGAAATAGAGAGAGTAGAGTGAGTAATGGTGGGAAATGCAAGAAATTAAGTATACCTACCTTATTTAGGGCTGATTTGAGCTCCAATCTCAAAAATTGCCCAAAATCCCCAAGTGTTTCCTCTTCAAACAACAGTAGTCGCAGTGTACACTCGCAAGGGATGGTGTATCAAGTGGTATACCACCCATGCCGCCTTGCACCGGTGGGTAAGTAGTTCATTTTGCATCGGTATCCCTGTTATTTGGCAATAATGGAGGTAAGCCCACTGAGATGTCGGTATTTGTGATCCTAATGGTAAGTTCACCTGTATTTGTGTGGGTTCCCATCAGTATCGGTATTTTGACCAAAATACCGCCAATATCGATGATATCTCATTCCTTGACCTTAACGAGATTAAGTTTCTAGAAGCATACAGATGAGATATGACAAGGAGTTGTGCATACCATATATCCAAGGATTGCATGAGATGCAATTAACAAATGTTTCCTACCTTAATAATTGGTCATGGACACTGGTGCTGGCTAGGTAATGACTTAATTATTTTGGATCTTGGCTCACTAGAAGGTTGTACACTACAATCTTCCAAATTGATAGATAAGGTTATCAATTTCAATGAAATAATGGTAGAGATAATTAATCATAGGCCTAATTAATATCATTAAAACTTTCTTTTAATCAAATCAAATCAAAGGGGTTTTACAAAATGTAAATTTCTTTTATGGAAATAAATGGCTAACAACAAAAAAGATTGCAATCAATAAAAAAGTTTGCAATCAATCCTTGATAAGGACAAGTTGAACAAGACTAACTTCCATGACCGGTTTAGGACATTGAGAATCGTTCTCACATAAAAGTACAAGCTCTATGCCCTGGAGACACCATATCTAGATGAACCCACTCCCATCGTGCCTAAGGCTGCCAGGGATGCTTACAAGAAGCATTATAAATATGTTGTAGATGTCAAGTGCTTGATGCTATGCTCAATGAACTATGATTTATAGAGACAACATGAGAATATGGATGTTCTTGATATGGTAACACATCTTAAGAATATTTACCAAGATTGGGCAAGATAAGAAAGATATGATGTCTCAAAGGCATTGTTTAAGTGCAATATGGCAGAAGGAGGTCCAGTAGGACCCCATGTGCTCAAGTTGATTGGGTATGTGGAGAACCTAGTGAGAATGGGATTTCCCTTGGGCCAAGAGTTGGCAACAGACATGATTCTACAATCATTGTTTAATCGTATAGCCAATTTGTAATGAACTACAATATGATCACTTTTGGTAAGCTACTTTCAGAATTGTTTGGCATGTTGAGAGTTATTGAAGCACAAATGATGAAGGAAAAACCCAAATCTATGATGATGATCAGAAGAAGATAGGGAAGTCTAAGGGCAAAGACAAGAATAAGAAGAGTTCTAAAGCTAGCCTAAAACCCAAGTCTTCTACACTCAAAGTAAAGGGAGGGGTGAGTAAGGAAGGCAATTATCACCACCGTCACTAGGTTGGACACTTGAAAAGGAATTTCCCTCTCTATTGAGAAAAGTGAAGAAGAAGAAGAAGTAGGGGATTGAGATCTCCACTCTAGTTATATATGTTATTGAGATAAATATGTCTAGATAAATATGTCTACTTTTCATCTTGGTGACTGGATACAGGATGTGGATGTCCCACATGTTCAAATATACAGGATCTAAAATGAAGTAAACCTTTATGAAATGGAAAAGTGAAACTAAGCATTGTGAATGGAGCAAGAGTTGTTGTCACTGAAGTTGGAACCTATCATTTATCTTTTCCCATTGGGCTTGTAATAGTGTTTGAAAATTGCTGTTTGGTACCTTCCATTAATAGTAACATCATTTCTATATCTTGTATGGACATGAATGGGTTCAAATTTCAAATAAATAATGGTCTATGTTCTATTATTAAAGATGAAAACTTTTATGGTAGTTACCTCATGTCATGTGGCCTTTACTTATTATTTTTAGATACAAATGTTTATAACATAAATAAGAAAGGTTAAAACTCGATAACTCAAACAAAATACATCTTTGGCATTGTCATCTAGGGCACATTAATGATAAATGTATTTATATACTCCATAATGATGGTTATGTAGACTCTTTTGACCTCGAATCAAGACATGTGAATCTTGTTTGTTGGGAAAGATGACAAAGGTTCCTTTCACTGGACACAGTGAGAGTAAGATCTATTATGACTTATACATATTGATGTATGTGGACCAGTTAGCACAAATGCTAGAGGTCGTTACCAGTACTTGATTACCTCTACTGGTGATCCCACTAGGTATGGCTATGTGTACTTAATAAAGCATAGGTCAGAACCCACTAAAACGTTCAAGGATTTCATGAATAATGTATAGAATCAACTTGGTAAAAGTATTAAAGCACTTCATTTTGATCATGGTGGAGAATACTTAAACTGGAAGTTTGAGGACACACAAATGGACTCCAACTAGAACTCCACAAAATAATGGTTTATCAGAAAGAAGGAACCACATATTACTAGATATGGTGCAGCCAATGATGAATTTGGTTAATATTCTGACTTCCTTCTAGGGATATGCTAGAATTTGCAGTATTTACTCTTAACCACATACCATATAAATTGGTTCAAAAACACCACATGAGATATGGTATGGGAAGTGCCCCCAATGTCTTTTGTGAATATATGGGGATGTGAAGCTTATGTGAGAAAGCAGTTTCTCAAAAAACGTGGACCTAAATCCAATAAATATTATTTTGTTAGATATCCTAGGAAAACTCAGGGATACTATTTCTATACTTCATCTGACAACAAAGTGGTTTTTTCCAGGGATGTTGTATTCCTAGAAAAGAATTTATTTCCAAAGGAATTTGTGGGAGGGAAGTATTACTCAAAGAGGTTCGAGACCAACAAGAAAACATTGAACTTGTAAAGGTATAAAAGGAACATGGAGAGTCACAAACTATTGTGGAATATTAAGTTCCTCAGGTAACACATGAACCTCGTAGATCTAGTAGGACAAGCCTTCATCCTAAAATATTTGGTTATCTCATGACTCAAGAGGCAATGATTTGGTCATAGATTATGAGCCAATAACCTACCTAGAAGTTGTTAAGGGACAAGAGTCTAAAAAGTGGCTTGAGGCCATGAGATCTGAGATGGAATTCATGTACACCAACAAGGAATGCACCTTAGAAGATCCACCTAAAGGGTAAAACCCATAAGGTACAACTGGATTTTCAAGAAGAAGACTAACATGGATGGTAATGTACAAAACTATAAAGGCTGATTGTTGCAAAGGGTTTTAGACAAGTTCAAGGTGTTGAGTATGATGAAACCTTTTTTGCAGTTTCCATGGTTAAGTCCATCATGATCATGCTTTCCATTGCATCTTATTATGACTATGGGATTTGGTAGATGGATGTTAAAATTACATTCCTTAATGGGAATTTGTTTGAGGATGTGTACATGACACAATATGAGGGTTTTATAAATCTAAAAGAAGCCAATAAAGCTTGTAAGCTACAAAGGTAAATCTATGGATTAAAACAAACATATTGAAGATGGAATCTTCAATTTGACAAAACAATCAATGAGTTTGGTTTTAGTCAAAATGAAGATGAACCATGAGTTTACAATAAGGTTAGTGGGAGCATGATTGTATTCCTCATACTATGTGTAGGTGACATACTATTGATGCGGAATGACGTACCTACTTTAAGAAAGGTCAAAGCTTGGTTGGGAAGTACATTCTCTATGAAGGACTTAGGTGAAGAATCTTATATCTTAGGAATCAAGATCTATAGAGATAGATCTAGAAAGCTTCTTGGCCTAAGCCAGAGCAGATCCATTGACAAAATCTTGAAAAGGTTCAACATGGAGAACTCAAAGAGATGAATCTTACCCATGTCTCATGGTGTTAGTATCTCTAGAGCTCAATGCCCCAATTCTAGTCAAGAATAGAAATGCATGATCAAAGATTCCATATGCATATGCAACTAGATCTATCATGTATGCAATGTTATGTACTCATACTGATGTCTCATATGCCTTGAGCATGATGAGAAGATATCAATCAGATCCTAGTGAAGGTTACTGAATTGTCATGAAGAACATCGTTAAGTACTTGAGAAGAACTAAGGATTAGTTTCTTGTCTACGGTGGTGAGGAAGAGTTGGTGGTAAAGGGTTACACTGATGCATGCTTCCAAACTAAAAAAGATGACTTTAGATCACAATATGGATTTGTGTTTTGCCTCAACAATGGATTTGTAAGCTGGAAGAGTTCCAAGAAAGGAACAATTGCTAATTCTACAATAGAGACTGAGTACATTGTTGCCTCCAATGCAAGAAAGGAAGTTGTATGGATCAAGAAGTTTGATATTGAACTTGGGGTTATTCCAAGCATCAGCAATGCAAGAGAGGTGTATTATGACGACAATGGAGCTATTTTACAAGCTAAGGAATGTTGAATGCATCAGCATACCAAGCACATACAACAGCAGTTCCATCTCATATGAGAAATCATATAGTGGGCAGATGTGAAGATTTGTAGAGTACCAAATGAAAGAAATGTTTCTTACTCCCTTACAAAAGCATTTTCTTAGCAAAGGCATGAAGGCCATGTTATTTCACTTGGCATTAAATTCATGGGCGTGTCTTGATGAGTGCAAATTCATCACCTTTTTTTTAGCTTTAAATCCTTAGTGACAACAATTTGTTGATTATTGAATAATTTAGGCTAGTAATCTTCGTTTTAATTTTTTATAGTCAATTGGATTTTTTACTTGGTTTATTGTGACTTTTGTAGGGAAAATAGATAGTTTATTTCAAAGCATGAAAATTCCCAAAATCACTCTTGGAATATGTTTGTACAATTTCCCGCAGTGCCTAATATATATATATATATATATATATATATATATATATATATATATATATATATATATATATATATATATATATATATATATATATATATATATATATATATATATGTATATATATGTATGTATATGTATATATATGTATGTATATGTATATATATGTATATATATATATGTATATATATATATACACACACACACATATATATATACTCCGCATCAAAAGTGCAATATCTTTAGCGTATGAACTCCAGCTTTAATGTGCAAATATTCTTTGAAAAGAGAATTAAATGTCCTATAAAAAACTTCTATATTTTGGACTAATTTCAAACTTTTTTACGTGTGTGAAATCTGAGAAAGAAGCACATCGTTGTAAGGATTGTCATTGGACTTGCTCTAGGACCAGGTATATGCCTTGCAACCTTCCTTCCCATTCATAGTTATTGACATGATTCTCTAGTTTATGGGGAATATGGAAAGATTTTTTTTGTTCTGCTACCATCTATGTCACCAAATTTCTCAACATAATTTTAAGTAATGATCAACTTCAGTTAGGTTTACGAAATGCTATATTTTGTGGATTAGGACACTAGGGTTGAGATAAAGCTTAGGCTAGCTTGGAGGCAACTGGAGATAGAAAAGGGATATTTTGCGCTTGGAAGGATAGCATGTAGTTGGCTTACCAAAGTGTGTTTTGGGTCCATATATCACTCCTATATATAGGGAACAGTTAGAAATAGCTAAGATAGCGGTTTGGAGTGTTTAATATGATTATAGTGGGAATATAATCATTATATTGCATAAGTTGGTGGGATCAAAATGGCTAATTACACACTAGTAGATTTTCCTATGATTTTCCCTCGATTGAAGTGTAATTTGACTGAGATGTATCTTGATTGAATTAAAGTTTGACCAAAACACTTATGGGACCTCCTTTGATCTAAAGGCTATGTCGCAATTGATCTAAAGTTCAACCAAAAGACACTTTGTCCCAATAGGTGTTGTATTGTGGAAAATGGATCAAATGATTTTGGAGAAAATATCAACCAATCCTAATGGGTGCATATAAGTATAGAAATTGTTTGAAGATGGTTTTCATTTGTTCATCGCTTGTTCTTACATCTTTTCTATCAAGTTGTACAATTTTCACCTATGCAAAGCATATGTACAAGCATCCAAACACATATTTTATTGCATATTCTTTTCCATTGGATATTGCTTGAGTTCCTTCATTATCTAAAACACTTAATTCACACATTATTAACACAGATGGGAAATATTTACATCATTTAAATTTGAGTGTGGCATATCCACCAAAGCCAATCACCTCCCCTTCTTTTATTATTCAAATATTTCCAAAAGAATTCCCAATATCAATGAGAGGAATTTTATGTCATTTAGGATAAAGAGATCCCATTAAGCACAAAAAGAGATCAAAAATGACCAAGAACACTTTTACTACATGACCATTTGTCAAAATGCATTATATTTTTTAACATATTTTTACTACTTGAAGATTTATCTAAAGGTCTCTTAAGATTTTCATCTTCCTTGGCAGGAAGTAATGAGTATTTAGTAGTGCATATTGATAATATTCCAATACTAATGATATCATCTTCAATCATAGAAATTTTATCATCTAAATCAACATTCACTTAAAGGATAAGATCATAGTCAACATGTGAGCAAAGAATATGCAGTTTCTTCATATTACACAACTTATCTAAATGAATAATAGTTTGAGTCATTAGGAAATATTTTGGGGAACATGATATTCCACTATTTTCTATTCCGATCATATTTATCATTTATCTCATTTAGTTATGCAGTCAAGGAATCAATAATAACAGACAATTTCTTTATATTTTTCTTATATTTAGCACTCTTTTCTTATGTAAGTTCAACATGTTCAATAAGTTCATATTTGAAAAGAGTTAAGAGAGACACCTCATTGTCATCAACTTATTCATATTCTTCCTCTTGTTCATCATTTTAATTATGTTTGGTGATTAGGAATTCAAGTGCATGATGGTAATCACCTACTCATCATTTGACCCAGGATTTGAAAAGGAATCCCAAACAGTCTGATTTTGCCTTCTTCTCTTCCTTGGGTTTCTTCTTATTATTCTTTAGACTAGGGCATTCATCTTTCCAATGTCCCTTTTCCCCTCAAGCACGACATCTAGTAGAGAAAGCTCTACAATTTTTCTAGAAGAAAAAAATTAACTTCTTACCTTTATAGTTCTTTTCTTCCTTACTACTAGATGAGCCATCTGATGATGAAGACAGTTGTTCTGAAACCTTGCTTTAACAGTTGTTCTCTTTTTCTGGGCATGATTTTCTTCTTCATCTTTTATATCACGTTCTTAAATATTGACTTCATAAATCTCTAAGTTACATATAAGTTCCTAAAGCTGCAAATCAAAAAGATCTAAAGATTCTTATATGGAGGTAACTTTCTATTTATATGAACATGTTAGACAATGCAAAATATTAGTAACAAGCTCATGATCCTTAATATTATTTCAAAGAGATTTCATGACATTTATAATAGAGGTATATCTAATAGTACATTTTGGAGATAGTTTCATGTTTTTCCAAGCAAAACAACTCTAGTTTACGGTTAAGCATATTGATTTGTGTAACCTTCACTTGCTTGGTTCCTTTATAAGCTATAGTTAATTTTCTATAGATGTCATAAGCACCTTCAAAAGAAGGGATTATATTAAACTCAATAGGATATAGGAAAGTATATAGAATACTTACAACATTAGCATTTAAAACCAATTGTCTTACCATAGTTGCATCCAATTGTTAAAGCTCCATTTTTTTAGGCACACATGGTAGGATGGCCGTTTTATCAGGGTCAAAGATAATGCCTTGAAATAATGACTACATATGCCTCTTCTAGTATGTATAGTTGGAGCCATCAAAAGAGTAGGTTAGTAGACATGTACTCCTTCAAGGTTGAGATTGCCCAATAGATTTTTCCCCATGTTCAGGACTCGTGGGAGCTCCTTGAAGCCTTGTTTTGATACCAATTGAAATCTTTAGATGAGGTTTTAATAGATGCAACTTAAGAACACCAGTTGGTTGGTTGCAACTTGCTTAAAGATATTGCAACAGAAAGAGTCAAGCAAGTAGAAGACAAGATAGAAAACCACAAAAGACATGGAATATATAATGATTTTGTCTTTGAATGTTGTTAGTTTGTTACTTATTTGTCTTCAACTACGGTTTCTTAGCATGTAATTTTATTCCTTATATTTTGTTTGATACAAATCACATATACCGGTGCCTTTGTTGGATCAATACCAACCTCCTTTTCAACTCAACAATAATTGTTGCCTTCGTTGTAGGACTCAAAATGTTGGTATGTATGCTAGAGAACCAATCATACGATGATTGCAATGAGGCATTAGATACTTGATTTGATAATGATAAAGGTAATTCCATCTATTATGTTTGTCTCAATTATTATATGATGACACATACATAGTAGACGTCTAGAAAATGATGTTTCTCGATGATATATGTTTTTAGGTTGAGGACCTGAACAATGAGATCATATGTATGATAGAAGTACCAATGTTCTTATTACATCACTAGTCGGATGTTACTGTGAAAGCAAAATAGACAACAATAATACATAAGACTAGAGTGTGTGTTGGTTAATGACAGGATCTCATTATTCATGATATGTGATATCAAACCAAGAACATAGGTACATGTTAGAGAATAGTGTATCGGACTAACCCACCTTGAGAGTGATACGTGGAGACCATGGAATGGTAGTCGAAATAAACTCTCATGGTGATGGTGGTGATTATTGTTCTTAGACTTGAAATCATTATACTCATCACATGTCGTTCAATGTACTTTGACATCATCCAATGTGCCCTTGAGTAAGGGTTACTATAAAGGTGATGCTCGAATACATTGTGACACATGGGGATGATTTTGAGTGATGTAGATGGGATTTTTCGCACCCATAATAGTTTGATATCCATGCCACTTGATAAGAGAGACTGAGAAATGTATGTCCATACTCATGTGAACCAATATATGATATGTGAAATCACATGCATCTCAGACGGTCAACTCTAGTTAAAGGAACAAGGATTGAATGTTGAGAGAATGATGATTCCGTGCCTCGAGTTTAATTTGGATATTAGTGACAAAAGAACTATACAATCACTATAACACTAATCATAGATTGTAGGTTGAATTTGTTCTCCAAGTTTCCAATTACTTGTGTAGCAATGAGGTGTTTCTAGATACTGCTCATTGTTTCTGATGTCATAAATTGGTTATGGAAATTCACTACCAACGTAACTTAGGACCTATAGGGTCACACACATAGGATACACTTGGAATAGGATTTGATGATGTTTAACTTGATTACTAAAGTGTTCAGGTATTCAATTTTAATAATATTGGTTGAGAATTGGTTGATTGGACTGTGAACTGACTGGCTCAAGCGTTGAACCAATCGATTCAAGTGTCAAGTCAATTGGAAACACCATTGGTTGAATAATGCCTAAACCAAGGCATGAGCTGGCTGATTCAAATGGTGAACCGACCGGTTCATGGTCTTGAAATGACAAATTCATGATACGAACCGCCCAATTCAATGATCGATACAATTGGATCAAGGATTGATGTTGATGTCATGTTGTACATTAATCATCGCATTGAGAGACAACATGTTCTTAAATAGGGAACATGGTGAGCCGATCCGTTTAGCATGTGAATCGACAGGTTCAGACATGAACTGATTGGGTCAACTGTGAATCACCTGGTTCAACATTCTTAGTTTCCAAAAAATTCATAAAATTCTAAAATTCTACTTATTCAACTCCCAGATGAACTAAAAACCATGGCCTTGGTCAACCAATATAAAAGGGACAATCTAGGCTTTTAGAGACACAACAATAGTTTTCTTTGAGAATTGTTTATCCTCTCTAGTTGTGGTAACTAGAGAGCCCAATCAAGTCCTGTCTAGAAAGGGGAGGGACAATGAGGGAGAGACAACATGGGAGAGTGAATCAACTCTAGTAGGTTGATGCTCGAAGAGGAAAAATCCTTCTCGTTGGCTCTCATAGTGTGACATGGAGTTCCTGGTGTTCTGTGTGGACTATGTAGAGGCTTGGAGGCCTTTGCCACCCACTAGGAGGACATCATCAACTACAGTCTATGGTGTTGCACCAGGAGACCATTGTTGATGACTGCTCCAGTGCTGCTTGAAGAAGAAGCATGTTGCTGCTAGAGTTGTCACGGGACTTTCTCTAGGTTCAGGTATATCTCTTGCATACCTTCTTTTCTATATATATTGTTGTTGACACAATCTACTAGTTTAGGAATCAAGCATTAAATTTTTTGTTTCCACTTCCTTATCTATTGCCCCAATTTCCCAACACAATAGACCACCTTCTTTGGAGAAGATCATAATCTACCTCCATTACCTTTGGATGCAGCTTTTTGCAAGAAGTATCTCTAAAGAACTTATCCACAAACTTCTCTCAAGAAGTAGCATGAAGCATCAAGCCAAAATAATGAATAAAATGGTAGAAGGAAATTATTACTCTTCTCATAAAGATTAGACAACAGAATCACTAATTAACAAGTAGTGATTAACTTCACATGGGTTTAGGCAAGGCTATATTTGGAGGAGTAGGACACCCCGAGCTAAATCTTAGGCCATCTTGGAGGCATAAGAAGATAACAAAGTGATATTCTGAGCTTGGAATGATAGCATGTAGTTGTCTTTATCAAGTATGTTTTGGGTGTCGATATATCACTCCAACATATTGGTAACACATATGAATATCTAAGTAGATTCAAAATTGAAAATTTGAGGAATGTTATAGTAAAACTTCATTGAAATGATGTGGTAGAAAGGGAGACTCACCTTATTTTCTTCATCATTTTGGAGTGTTTCCGATTATTTTAGTGTGAAACTGGTTGTCATAGGATAATTGGGTGGGATCAAAATGGTTTATTGTGTATGCACTAGTAGTTTTTTATATGAAACTGACCTCAATAACATTGGAAATTGACTGAGATGTATCTTGATCAAATTAAAGTTTGACCAAAACACTTATGGGACCTCATTTGGTCCAATGTCTATCTCCCTATTGATCAAAATTTTGACCAGGAAACACTCTATCCCAATAGGTCCTAAATTTTGGAAAATGGGTTTAATGATTTTGGAAAACAAATATCTACCAATCTTGATGGTTCTATTGAACATTTCACCTATATAAAGCATAATCTAGGTACAACTTGATGTACAAGCATCAGATCAAATATATTATCACATATTCTTTATTGTTTGATCTTGTCTGAGTTCCTGGATCAACTAAAAAACTAAATACACACAGTACTAACACAAATGTGAAATGTTTGCATGCATTGAAATTGGAGTGTGGCACATACAAAACCCAACAGTATGTTTTAACCTTGGGGTGGTGATGGAGCCCTAGTTTGGATCTACAATTTGTGCTATTTTCCATTCTATTCACATCAAAATGTTAGAATGCATGTTATTTTCCAATAATTATCACTTTAACAAATGCACTTATAGTTGTGTTTGCATGATTTTATAGGTGTGTTGACACTAAGTAATGGAAGCAAGAGAAAAAGGATGACCTTAGGACTTCTTGTTGGTTGTTTACACTAACGAGTTTCAATCATAAGAATGATCTTTTACTCAACTAGCTATATCCCGCAAGTATACGAGAGTAGTTGTAGTCGAGGTCGAACACAAGGAGCGTTGGTTAGTTAGGCGCAAGAGTTATGATTTTCAATAATCTAGATCATTGTACATAAGATGATTGGATTAGAACAACTAAATTATAGATTTAAAACAAAATAATAAATTATCACTTAAGAAAGGTTAAGATACATATTTGGAAGGATCTTAGACTTGGGATTTCACTATCACATCATAGCTTATATTAAAATATGAATTTAAACATGTCAATTAACTTGCAAAGGAGGTTTGTAGTCATCACTCACCTCCCGGTGAAGTAATGACGATTCTAACTCCATACATCACTCTCGTGCATGTATTTCATTTTGAATCACAAACCTTGCTCCTCAACTTAATCCTAGCCACTCTCGCGGTCAAGGACAAGTTGCCAAAAGAGTAACACCATACTCTCAAACACATTTTCTCATATTATGAAAGAAAGCATAAAACATGCAAGTATGATGGCCAATCACACAAACAAGCATTTCAGATCTGAAACAACTCTTGGAACATGCAAGAAACTAACATTTAGTACGAAATTCATATGTTCATACAAGCTATGACATGGGAGTTACTCTCCCATGTCCAAGATTCGGATTCTACTCGTCCATGATCATGTATTGCAGAAATGCTATAGAATTGTCAGAGTTTAACATGGTTTAGAGAAGGAAAAGCTAGGAGAATTGAAAGTGTAACCCAAGAGAAGTAGAATTCCGTCTTGGGGACGAAATTCCACTCCTAAAGCTGCTCCAAAACGGATAAACTTCCCTCCTGAGAAGTTGCACAAAGTTGGGGAAGCTTGGCTGCACCTTGGAGAAGACAATGGAGAAGAAGAGAAGAAGAAATGGACTCCTTTCCCAAGAAACCACCCTTGATCTCCTCCAAATCGCCCTCCTCTGCTCTAGGCTTGCTCTAGGATGAGAGAACTTCCGGAAATGACCGGGCATAACTGCCCATTAAGTTCCCACTTCGTTTTAAACAAAAACTCGTATTTTACAAAATGCTGAAACTGCCAGGTGCACGGCGTGCACTTTGGAAATGCACGCCGTGCAACTTTCCAGAAACTTTTATCTGCCTGAAATTCCCAGGTGCACGACGTGCACTTTTGGTGCACGGCGTGCACTTCGCTGTTCTGGGCTGTTTTGTATTTTGCTCATAACTTTCAGTGTGTAGGTCTGATTTACATGCCGTAAAAAGTGGTATTTGCGTAGTTTCGAACCCCAACACATGTAGATACTTGAGGAGTGACCCAATAAGAGATAATATTATATATTCCTCATCATTTCATTGCAAAATATAGTACCTACAATCCAAACCATGAGACAAGTAAGAATAGCTAAAAATATAGAATCTAGCATGAATGAGAGTGATAATTGAGTCAAAACAACATGAATATGCAACCAAACATGATCCCAAAGATGATATGATTTGTGCACATCAAATACCCCTAAGCTTAAACCATTGCTTGTCCTCAAGCAAAAAGAGCATAGAAACATGAATGAAGAATTGTCAAGTTCATGCATAGATCAAATGAAAAGAAAGATGTGTATAAGACCAAGCCAACCATGATCAACATGTTTATAATCATAGCCATCAATTCAACTTAAACACCCAAGAAAGAGATTTTTACTTCAGTAGGGGTGGTCACAATTAAATGAATCAATCAATTATACAACACTACATAGAATTTGGATGACCAAGCCAAGCAATTAGTGGATGTGCAACTCAAACTCTCAACTATTAAGGATACAAATGATGAAATCTTAGTTAATATTGACAATTTTAGTTGTACTCTCCTTCTTTCCCAAAAATGATATGACAATGGATTATGGGTTCCGACACTCGGCTGCTAATGTAGGCTTATGCACACGTGGAATGTCGGTTGGGGTATTTTACCCTCTTTTAAGACATACCACCTAACCATCGTGGCCAGATCAGACTTACACTAGGCTAGCATGATATGTGGGCGGTTTTGCCATCTTTTATGGGGTATAAAGAAGAGATAAGCCAAAACAAAATTTAAATTTTTTTCAGAACATAGGAGAGTCAACTACATTGCAACATTAGCTAGATTTCATTCATTTGTTGTGAAAAATTTTCATTGAAAGAGTGGTTGAAAAATGCACTAAGAGCTTGGCAAAGGCATCACGTATTCCAAATGATGTTGTAAAGTTGATTTACTCACAAAAATTGAAACCATTACATGTTTTAAGCAATCAAGGATGTGAAAGATGAATGTTCAGGCTAGAAGCATAAACCAGAGTTAAGCACATGTTGATGGCCAAAAGGTTTCATTTGATTAATGCATGCCTTTTACAATTTCTCCAAATGATATTTCTCATCAAAAGAGGACAATCAGTTAAGCATAGGAGTTTTATCCACATATAAAAGATAAACCTCATATCATACTAGATTTTCCACCAGAAGAGCAGAATTGAAAACAAAAGACTGAAATGTGAACACAAAATAAAAGCAAATGACAAGAAGCAAATAACATGAAAGGGAAAAGCTAAAAGAACTAGGTTACAATCCGGTTGCTCCCCCCTAAGCTTGAAATCTGCAGTGTCCTCACTGCATAAATCAAACTAAAAAGGTTGCAACCGGGTACCTCATCATGGTGGAAACATCAAAGTCCATGGAGGACCGGTGCTCTGATTTGCAGCTGGAAATTGTTGTGCTAAAGATTTATGCCTCCTTGCAAATATTTCCTTGATTTGGGGCAAGCGAAAGCACCTATGAGCTGCAACAAGAATAGTCTTTTGTATGCCAATACTATTTGTCTTTTCATTCTTCTTTGAATCATCATCAAAATATGAGTTGGGAAGAGTGGTCTCATTATAAAGTAATGTGTCATATAGAATGTGAGGAGGAAGGACATGTGGCTTGCTTGAAGAATCAACATGTAGAGCATGTGTTGTAGCTTTCTCCCCTTTAGTTGAAACTTCATAATCATCATGGGTATCAACATCATCATACTTTGAAGGATATACCTCTATAACAACTCCATTATTCAATGTCACCGGCCTAAAATATGTAGGATTCATCTCCGGTGGACTAGGCAAGAAAGGTGGAAATGCTTCTTTGCTAAAAAGAGCTTGCTGGGTAATTTGTTTCTCCAAGATGTGTGCATGAGTGGTAATATCATCCACCTTAGAAGAGAGTTGGAAAATGGAACCCTTCATTGATTGTCTTTGTTGATGGAACTCCTCATTTTGCTACATTTGAGTTGAAATAAATGTTGCAAGCATGGACTCTAATCTAGAAGTTACTTGTAGTTGTTGTGGCTGAATGAAATTCGGGTTCACATTGTTGTAGAAGTCCGGTGGAGTGTATCCCATTGGAGAATAAATAGAAGAAGTATAACATGTATAAGATGAGTGTCCAAGCAACCCACATGCATCACAAATATTGTTGGCTGTTTGAATTAGTTGTGTGCTTAGATTCTCAAACCTTTGTGACAAAGTGTCTAGCCTTATTGCAACCAAGTCTATAGCATCAACCATGTGATCTTCCACTTGCATTTCAGAAGTAGTATGTGAAAAGGATGGGTGGTAGCTTGTAGCCGGACTCCACTGGCAATGATTTTCTGCCATATCTTCAATAATAGCATAGGCTTCTCCATAAGATTTGTTCATTAGAACTCCATTTGCAGCTGCATCAATAGACATCCTTGTATTATAGCACAAACCATTATAGAAAGATTGCAATAGAAGCCAATTTCTTAGACCGTGATGTGGACAAAGATGTTGAAGATCTTTGAACCTCTCCCATGTATCATACAAGGTCTCTCCATCCCTTTGAGAATAATTGATGAGTTGACTCCTTAGCTGCAAAGTTTTGCTAGGTGGAAAATATCTTGCCAAAAAGACCTTTAGAAGCTCCTCCCAAGTGCCGATTGACTTCTTTGGCAAAGTATAGAGCCATGCCTTGGCTCTATCTTTAAGAGAGAATGGAAAAAGAATTAGGCGTATCCCATCAGTAGGAACACCATATATCTTTATGGTGCTTAGCAACTGCAGAAATTCAGCAATGTGGAGGTTTGGATCCTCCATTGGTGTCCCTCCAAATGCATTCAGCTGTAGCAATTGTATGATGGATGGGCTGATAGAAAACTCCTCTGCCTCAAATTCTGAAATATTAATAGGCTCACTCATGTGCATTGCAGCTGTACCAAAGTAGTCCTTAAGAGGAAGGTCATCCTCCTTGACTAGTTCTTCATGTGAATCCATAGGATAAGGTAGATGCGGCGTAGATGGTGGTGGTGTATGTTGTATGGATGTTGGTGGTGTATATGATGGTAGTGAATTAGGTGTGAATGATGGTGGTGTGGATGAAGGATGTGTGGATGAGGGTGGTACATATGAAGGTGATGTGGATGAAGGCGGCATGGGTGAATGTCATTTGGATGATGGTGACATGGATGATGGTTGTGCGGGTTGTGATTCCTCCATACATGTTTGGGTTTCACTCCTTCTTACTCTATGAGGGCTGCAAATGATGTGTTCATTTTCTGAAAGTAGAGATATGCACAGTTCAAGGATCTTTTTATGAACACCCCATATGCTCCTACAAATAAACAAGGTGAGTGAGATACAAAAACAAACATGGAAGATACAACAAATTATGATGATCATGATGAATTATGATATATGGATATGATGGTGGATATGAAGGTTGTGATCTAGTCTCATTTACTTATCAACAACTCTTACTCTAATAGGAATACCGATGCTCCCCGGCAACGGCGCCAAAAACTTGTTGGTTGTTTACACTAACGAGTTTCAATCATAAGAATGATCTTTTACTCAACTAGCTATATCCCACAAGTATACGAGAGTAGTTGTAGTCGAGGTCGAACACAAGGAGCGTTGGTTAGTTAGGCGCAAGAGTTATGATTTTCAATAATCTAGATCATTGTACATAAGATGATTGGATTAGAACAACTAAATTATAGATTTAAAACAAAATAGTAAATTATCACTTAAGAAAGGTTAAGATACAGATTTGGAAGGATCTTAGACTTGGGATTTCACTATCACATCATAGCTTATATTAAAATAAGAATTTAAACATGTTAATTAACTTGCAAAGGAGGTTTGTAGTCATCACTCACCTCCCGGTGAAGTAATAATGATTCTAACTCCATACATCACTCTCGTGCATGTATTTCATTTTGAATCACAAACCTTGCTCCTCAACTTAATCCTAGCCACTCTCGCGGTCAAGGACAAGTTTCCAAAAGAGTAACACCATACTCTCAAACACATCTTCTCAGATTATGAAAGAAAGCATAAAACATGCAAGTATGATGGCCAATCACACAAACAAGCATTTCAGATCTGAAACAACTCTTGGAACATGCAAGAAACTAACATTTAGTACGAAATTCATATGTTCATACAAGCTATGACATGGGAGTTACTCTCCCATGTCCAAGATTCGGATTCTACTCATCCATGATCATGTATTGCAGAAATGCTATAGAATTTTCAGAGTTTAACATGGTTTAGAGAAGGAAAATCTAGGAGAATTGAAAGTGTAACCCAAGAGAAGTAGAATTCCGTCTTGGGGACGAAATTCCACTCCTAAAGCTGCTCCAAAACGAATAAACTTCCCTCCCGAGAAGTTGCACGAAGTTGGGGAAGCTTGGCTGCACCTTGGAGAAGACAATGGAGAAGAAGAGAAGAAGAAATGGACTCCTTTCCCAAGAAACCACCCTTGATCTCCTCCAAATCACCCTCCTCTACTCTAGGCTTGCTCTAGGATGAGATAACTTCCGCAAATGATCGGGCATAACCGCCCATTAAGTTCCCACTTCGTTTTAAACAAAAACTCGTATTTTACAAAATGCTGAAACTGCCAGGTGCACGGCATGCACTTTGGAAATGCACGCCGTGCAACTTTCCAGAAACTTTTATCTGCCTGAAATTCCCAGGTGCACGACGTGCACTTTTGGTGCACGGCGTGCACTTCACTGTTCTGGGCTATTTTGTATTTTGCTCATAACTTTCAGTGTGTAGGTCCGATTTACATGCCGTAAAAAGTGGTATTTGCGTAGTTTCGAACCCCAACACATGTAGATACTTGAGGAGTGACCCAATAAGAGATAATATGATATATTCCTCATCATTTCATTGCAAAATATAGTACCTACAATCCAAACCATGCGACAAGTAAGAATAGCTAAATATATAGAATCTAGCATGAATGAGAGTGATAATTGAGTCAAAACAACATGAATATGCAACCAAACATGATCCAAAAGATGATATGATTTGTGCACATCACTTCTCCAGCCATGAAGGATACCATAATGAGACTTAAAGGTACCTCAACCTACCCCAAGTGAACAAAGATCAACTTGGAGAAAAGAACACCATAAATGGACACTTAGAAGATTCAAGTTGATTCCAAATCCCTAAAAATTGCCATGGTATCTAAGCATGACCATGCACCTAGAAAAACAACTCAAGCACCACGATCATTGTCAGTGTGCTTAGATCCTAGAATGATTGTGTTTCCCAACATAGATGTGGTAGCTATAGTCTAAGATGACCATGGTGGAGAGCATGACCCCTCCTCCTACCTCCTACACCATGATCATGTTACCCTTAAGACACCATGGTTGTGGTTACCACCACGATTGTGCCACCTCTCTTCCAGAATCCCAATGTCGATCTGATAATCTTACCTTTACCATCACACTCATCTCCCACCAACATGATTGTTCCTACTCCTACCCACCACGACAATGGTTACCACCACGAACATCCTACCCACCTAACCCTTATGCACTCTGTTGTCATTTTACCACCTAACCCTAGATCCCCTAGGCCACTATATATACAATAGTGATAGTTGGAAGTCCAAAGTTAGCTTCTCCTAGCCATCATAACCACTATCCACTCCTACCTACCTCATTTCTTGCCTTCATCCTTCCACCTCAAACCCTATACTAGGGTTTTAACAATATTTCAACCATCTTTCAAGTCATTTCACCCACTTAAAGGAGGAGGCTGATCTTGGAGCTATTAGAGGTGAAGATTGGAGCTTCTCCACCCATGTTTTTGGAGGTTCTCGCTTCTTCTCCCTCTTCTTTTGTTACTTCTTTGATCATGAGTAGATAAACCCCTTTTTGGGATGATTGTAGGCAAGTATATATAACTAAGATTATGTGTTGGTAAATATTTATGCACTATACCATGATTTTGTTGCCTAACAATGTATACTTTATTGTTCTTAACAGGATATCAACCTTGATGGGGATATCTCAAAGCATGGTTGACTCTAGATTTTGGGCTACAAGATGCCATGGGGAGAGGTTGGTCATTTTGAACAGAGGTTCTCGGGCACAATGATGGTCTAGATTCTTGTCTACGATAGTGGCTAAAAGCCCAAAAACGAGTTGCAGAAGAGCAGTAGAGAGGGAGTAGAAGTTTGGGAGGGCCAATACGGCTCAAAATTTGTTGGGAAGGATTAGAGATGATCAAGTAGAGTCTATAAGAGCACAAGAGGGTTCTTACATGGGATAGGAAGGATTAGAATTTGGTATTCCTTGATCCCCATCATTAGAGAGAGGTCGGGCAAGAGGAGGGGGTTATATATCCTATTCTCGGACTCATTTCTATTCAAACAACCCATATGGATGCTTGAATCAACTTGGAGGAGTGATTTCTCTGTTAATAAACACATGATAAAAGGTGAAAACACCAAAATAATGGTAGATCATTTGGTTTTATCACCTCAGACAAACTAGAGGTCTAAATAAGGGAAAAGAAAAGGAGAAAAGGTGATTTTGATATATTAACAACAACCATAACTCATGCATACTAACTCCAAAGTTCAATATATTTGGACCATAATTATAAATAGTTATGTTTATCATTTACACAACTTTGAGATCAATTGAATGGTTTTGATATGTCGAAATAGCATAGTATATGCTGAGCATAATAAAATCGGATGTGATGAAGTGAGTTTTTACATTATTTATTTTATCTCTTTTGAAAATTTAATGATATTGATAGTCACTCATATTTAATTACCCAAATACCGTCAATCACCTCCCTCTACTAATTTGACCATATGGATACACAAATTTCAAAATCATACAAACTCTAAATGTGAATTAGGGTAAGTCGTGTTTATATAGAACCTAGTCATATTATTAAGGTCAACATTCGAATTTGATTCTCAAATTTCTACCACAATTAGATAACTTTATGATAAGGCTCCACCTAAATTTTCATTACAACTGGATGTACAAATTGGGAGATATGAACATTTCAATTTACAAGTATGATTTTGATTTATTAACAGTCCTTGACCTAAGTCAGTCTATTAAAAAACTTTGGTGTGACATATAAATGTCATATGACCCTTTATAAGCTTGGAAGAGGGCCTTTGATCATAGTTGATTGCCATGTATTTAGATATCGAGCCTCACGCCTGACTAAGATCTAGTGGAGGAGACTCCATTTTCTACATCTCGCAAGACCCGACTCTCTCTCCCAAAAGCTCTACCACCTAACTTGGACCTATTGCATCCACCCCAACAGATATCTCATAGAACTGGTGGGTATTTCTCCCTCCCTCACCATTTCAAGCTCAACCACCCACACCACATTGTCCCTCAACCTCGGGTCAGGGAGAATCGGCTCCCATTTCCCCGCACCTCTCACCTAGCAGTGATCCCACACTAAGGGCTTCTTCACCCTCACCCCCTTATGCCTATTTAAGGCCTCCAACATCACCATTTCTTTTCCTTTACTAGTTACCCACCTTCAAGTGCTCGTGAAATAACGTTGAATATCCCCCTTCATTAGCATTGTCTCCAACCTCCCCTGCCACCCCTGCTTGACTTCATTTGTATTAAAGTGTCCCCCTAGATCCCAATTAAGCACCCTACTACCTTTGGGGGACCTCCGTGAAGTTCTACATCATCTCCTTCCTAACTGCCTGACCTTCACCCTCCATCTCTATATTTCCTTTGGTGACCACCTACTGTCTTATGGCGACGCTCGAGCTCCAGAGAGAGCCACGTTGCACAAAGGGGTTGTCTCTCTTTGGACCATCTTCCCAAAGTAATATCTACCCTGAAACATCCATGATCGAGACCCCTGAAAGAGAGGGATCTCACCAAAGATTGCGAGCAGTGGTGAGCATGAGGGAGAAAGAAATGAGGAGATGAGGGACATGTGGTGCCAACTTGGCTCAAACTAGCTAATAAAAGAGTTCCACCTCGGCTGAGAAGGAGCATGAGTCAGTAGGCACGTTAGAACTTGAATCAATCCGAGCCCTTGATCTAGAAGGGTTTGACCATCAAATTGGATAGCCCTTTTCTCTTTTGTTATTTTAATTAATAACATATATATAGAAAACATATTTATCTTACAAAAACCATATTATATGATAGGAACATCAGATAATAGCAAAATTATATACCATTTTACTCTGAGAAATGCAAGGAACCCTATAAAAATATTGTGACATGAATCTGAGACTTATTCCAAAGTCATAGCATAAATCATATTTAATTATCTAGTTAGCTTTTTTATCTCAAAATGATAAAAAGGATATGATCTCCGTTAATTTTGATTCAAAACCATATATCCATCCCTGATATTGTTAGATCAGATCACCCTAAATAGGTAATTAGTAATGACCTAAACCTCATGGAAATCCTAATTTTAAATGCTCCTCTCTAAAATATAAAAGGTATTTATTATCCAAGTGTAAACCTAACCCTAGATCTGACCTTATGACCCTAGCATGAGATGGACTTAACAATAACCTCTAATCTAATCATAAAGAACCCATTTTAACCAAAACCCTAGTCTTGGGTCATATTGACTCATAGTAATAATGTACCATTAACTTCCTTTTAGGGTGATCCATTCACTTTATTCTCTAGACTATTTGGAACCAAGATGCGATCAATCAAGTACGTGGGATTATAAGTATATGACTAGTTTGTTTTTGTGCATTAAGTATGAAATATTGGGTTCTTTATTTGTGTATAGTTCTTGGATGCAGATTATTTATATCATGCCCTCACCATAACATCAAGAACATAAATAAAGAGATGGGTTGTAGCTACTAAGTGAAATATACACTCTCTCCCTCTTCTAAAACTAAGGCCAACACATCCTCACAGCCCAAGGGGTGGGGAGGTCCCATCATAAAAGTATTGTAGGTGTTGTCACACTTAGTAGTCCAACTGCATCAAAGACATATTTAGAATAATTTGTTTTCCTGATTCTCGCTCTAAATAATGTTTTCTTTTTATTTTATTCCTTTACAAATATTTCAAGTATGCAAGCTAATATGTATCTATCTTTCACCCACATACACAACATTTTATGTTGACTCGTTGTTTCACATATTTTCTAGGTGCAAAGAATGCTTAATTGAAGTCAATGTAGTAGAAAGCATGTAATGAAGCTCCTTGGAGGATATTAGGGTAGATGGACATTCCTTTCTATTCCTTATAGCTATATTTGCATTTCCTTTTCCTAGATTTTGTGTAGGATGCAGTATCCTATGTACTCCTGAATTTCTCATAGTTAGTCTTTTCTTCTATGCAAATAATGTAAATACTACTATTTTTTGTCTTATATAAATGATGGTTTTGTGTGGCAACAATATTCTGTTTGTGAACATGATCTGGCTTCTGTGTATTATAGTATTGTAACCAAAGTTCCTTGTATCTTCCTTCGTGATATCTTATTGATATGAGTGCACGCATATCAAGGGAATGTCACCTTGAGAAGTATGTAGGAATTGGGGTCATGACATTTGGTATCAGAGTCAGAGTTCACACATCATAGTTGCATGAAACCTCATTCACCCTATTATGAGTCTAGGGTATTCCTTGAGTTGGGGATATAAAGGGGTGGAGGTGTCTAGGATAACATCTGCCATGGGTCTGACGAAAGTCTCTGAGATATTTTCCTTAGCACACAAGGCTACATTATGGCAGTAATTCTACTTTTGGGCATACCTTAATTAAGGAATCTTCGCATATATAGATATTCCCTCTCATTTCTCTCTATTATATATACATTCCCTCTCATCTCTCTCTATTCTTTATAGGTTAGGAATGAGTCACTCTATTTAGAGTCCTAAGGATGATTGATTATAGACTAAAGATATTAGGGTATCCTCCACAAATCATAACACAATGATCATAAAAAAATATGAAATATATTTCAAAAAAAAGAGAACAAAAGTATCTATTTTATTTTACCAAATTTTAGGATGCCTCCAAGACACATTTCTCTAAGGCCTCAGAAGAGTCATCCTCTCATAAGAGAAATGATCTTGAAACTTATGAACCTAATTCCAGAAAAATAGCTAAGGGTAGGTGGGAAGAACAAAAGAAAATCCTTTTAGATTTTATGGAGATTGTTTCCCTAAAAGGAACATCTGAACCTAGTTCTTCCAAGAAGGAGGTGATCATCCTTGACTTTGTCAAACTAAACCTTGATACCTTTTGGGGGGAAGACCAACCTGAAGTGATGTGCAAAGTCAAAGTGTGGATCCTATCAGTAGAGAATGTCTTTCGCACCCTAGAAGTACCCCATGAGAAGAAAGTTAAGTTCTCCACACACCTACTTAAGGGAGGAGAAAAAGTCTGGTGGGAATTTTTTTGGGAATAAGGAAGAAGAGGTTGCTACCATGGAGTGGGAAGCCTTCAAAGCCCTTTTTACTGACCATTTATGCTCATAGCTGAAAGGAATAGGAAGGAAAGGATGTCATTGAGCTTAAGCAAGGCAACCTCTCGGTGGCTGACTACACTCAGAAGTTTAGACTTATGGAGCGATATGTACCCATTAAAACTAAAGAATGCCTCTTAGATAACTATATTGATTGCCTAGCTGCCAACATGAGAACCCTAGTTATCACTTGCCATCCCAAGAACTTTGATAAAGCCCTATATATGACCCTTAAGTTTGAAAGGGATCAGGGTATGCAAAAACCTTTAGGCATGGGATACCCAGGGTTAACCACGACCAATGAAGATAAGTCTATAAAGTAACGCCTCTTGAAGAACTATATTGATTGCCTAGCTACCAACATGAGAACCCTAGTTATCACTTTCCATCCCAAGAACTTTGATAAAGCCCTAGATATGGCCCTTAAGTTTGAAAGGGGTCAGGGTATGCAGAAACCTTTAGGCATGGGATACCCAGGGTTAACCACGACCATTGAAGATAAGTCTATAAAGTTTCACCCTGACCATAACAAGGGATCAGGAAAGGGAAGTTCAGGTAAAGGAGGTCATAGGAGTAACTAGAATCGAATGAAGACTTACCAAAGCAAATGTAGGACTTATGGACGAGGACATGATGGACCATGTCATTACGCCAAGCCAGTTTGCTTCAACTACAAGAAGGATGGTCATTTCATTGACAAGTGCCCTACTCCATCTATGTTTGGAAACCCTCTGGGTGATCCACCTCCTCAGGGGAACCACAATTCTAGAGTGTTTGCAGTGACTACAAAAGATGCTAAGGCCAACCCAAGTCATCTAATTGAAGGTAATTTTAATTCCTTTCATTTATCTAATATCATGTCCAATGCCTTCAAATATTCATTACAAATTATTCTATGTAGGCATTATATTTCTTAATGATCATCATGTTAAAGCTTTGCTTGATTATGGATCTACAGATACCTTCATATCCCAAAATCTGACATCTATCTTATAGTTTCATATAATAGATCTGGGATATATTCTTGATGTGTTAATACCTAGAGGAAAAATATTCACTACATTACATATTATTGATATCCTTCCTATAAAATTTTAAAATCATGACATTCCCTTTGAATTTATTCTCTAATCAATGGAATACTTTGATATTATACTTGGTATGCATTTGTTGTACAAGTATTATGCACATATTGATTATAGGGAGAAGAGGGTACTCATCTCTCCACATCATTCTAATCATGTGGTGATCCCTAGGGGAAGCAGATTCTATAATAATGTTATAGTCTCATCCATTAAAGATAAAGAGATTACTTCTAAAGGTTCAAAATTGTTACATGCATTAGTCTCAGAGACCACTCCTAGTACAAGACCCGTAGAAAGACTGGAGGTGGTACATGATTTTCTTTACATATTCTCGTAGGAGCTTCCTGGGCTGCCTCCAGACCAAGACATTAAGTTCTCTATATATCTTCTTCCTAGAGCCACTACAATTCTAGGGCCCCATATAGGATGGATCTTACTAAGCTTTTGGAGCTGATGAAACAATTGCAAGAACTTCTTGATAAATGTTTTATCCATCCTAGTGTCTCCCCTTGGGGTGCGCTTGTTCTCTTTGTAAAGAAGAAATATGGTTCTATGCACATGTATATTGACTACTACATGCTGAACCAATCCACTATTAAAAATAAGTACCCTCTTCCCCGCATTGATGACCTCTTTGATCAACTTGGCACTACTAAAGTTTTTTCCAAAATTGACCTTTATTCTGGCTATCATCAACTCAAAGTCAAGGACAGTGATGTTTTTAAAACAACTTTTCAAACTCATTATGGAAAATACAAATTTCTAGTGATTCCATTCTAGTTAACCAACAAACCTGGCATATTCATGAATCTTATGAACAAGGTCTTTCAACCTTATCTTGATGAGTTTGTGGTCATTTTTATTGATGATATTCTGATCTATTATGATTTTATGGAGAAACACGGTGAGCACTTGAAGGTAGTTCTTGAGGTCCTTTGAGCTCATAAGTTCTATGGGAAACTTTCTAAATGTGAATTCTGGATTGATAAAGTCACTTTCCTTGGCCATGTCATTTCTAGGGGCAGTATAGTTGTTGATCCTATAAAAGTGTCAGTTGTTATCGACTAGCAAGATCCCCAGAATCCTTATAAAATTAGAAGTTTCTTGGGTCTAGATAGATATTATCGCCTCTTCATCCCTAATTTTTGTAAAGTTGCACTTCCTCTTACTAAGCTTACTTGAAAGGATGACTGGTTTATATGATCTGTAAGGCCCCTGAAATTGCTTAATGAGTTGGATAAGCTTAATTACCATAATTTAATGCTTATAACCCTAATATAACCTTTTTATATGCTTTGAAATCATAATATAAGCTTAAGTTTCAAATTTGGTCCAATTTGGACACTGTTTGAGCAAGTTATGCAATTTTATGCACATTTTGGACTTTTCTGCAATTTACCTAATTGAGAGGTTTATTTGCAATTTATCACTTTCATTATGTTCCTTATATATTCTCTCATCATTCTTGAGATTTTTGAGCTATTGGGAACCTATTTAATCCTTGGTTTGAAGGTGTTTTCTCTAAGGGTATTTAGGGTTTACCCCTTCACGGATGAGCTACCTTTAGTAGCTATCAACTAATGAATTATGTGATTGGCTGGGAAATTCGACAAAGGAAATATAAGCAGGTATATAAGGATGTTGGGGGATATTATTATATGTGTGCTTGTGTATTCTTAAAAGTTTAAGGCCATAGAAACATGGCGAAGCTACTTTTACACCTCATGCTAGCTTTCATCCTTATCCATGGGCTATATTTACCACTTCCTTGCCCAAGTACGAAAGTTTGCTTGATTTCTCTTTCCTATAACCTAGAGAAACTACTCCACTCTGTTTTTCTGCATAAACAAGTGCTCTAAGGTAGAATACAACCTCTTTTTGGAGAAGAAGGTCTCCTAGAGCTCCATTTAGCCCTACATAGGGTTTCCAAGGTCATCTTCTAGGGATTTCGACCAAGGCAAGTTATTTTCTTCCTTCCTTCTCCATTTCTCTTGCTCTTTTCCTTCCTTAGACCTTCCACCAGGTCGAAAACTTTCTTTTCCATGGTATAAATTGCTCTAAAGTTCTAAAACCCTACCTTTCTTGCTAATTATGCTTAGGGTTTGATCATTTGATGAGGAAAGGTGCTAGATGGATGAGTTCATAGCTTATGCTTGGATTTTATACCCTACCTGCTCGAGATTTCTTCTGTGTGGGGTTTCATATTCTCATTATAGGCAAGTTTTATAACTTGCTCCACGTTTATTGCTTACCATAAGCTTGCTAGCTCATTTTCGTTCTAGAAAATGATGATTCATGCACTAAAAAGCTATGCTTGACTTGGATTTCGATTTTTATAATGTTTCCGATTCTGATTTCAGTTATATATGAACTTGTGATCATGTGTATGTTATTCCTAAGGTATAATATGAATTGGATCAGGTTGGTTTGACAACCTATGGTGCTAAGCACCTATCAACCAATGGTCAATTTTAGGGTTCTAAAGTTGATTTCTTCTATAAACCCATGACCTGATGATGGTACCATTCCAACAACCCTATGGTGTTGTCTTCATGACAACTGATGTTTGGGATCAAATATTTCATATGATGTTGACAACCTAGGGTCACCCCCTTAGGTCAGGGTTTGGATCAATTAGAAGTTTAATGATCAACCATTAAGTACCCTACTGATGTTATCAATCAATGATGACATTAGCTTCATATTTGATTTTGATTAATGAATATAGTGTTGATCTAACAACCTACGGTGATTTAATTGTCACTAATTATGGTGGATCAGGTCCCTACAACCTATGTTGAGTTATGCATTGTAGTTGTAGCATCAATTAAGCCTTAGACCAATGATTTCTTGGGTTACTTGATGCAATGTTGGACCTATACTATAATTGATGGTTTTAACATATGAACTTGACCCAATGGTCAAGATATAATTTTTATTCCTCCAATAAATTGAAATTATGTCTAATGTAATATGTTGGTACTAATAATTTGATTTAGATGGTTTCCTTTATATGATCAACTTAAGCAGCTTACTTGTTGACAATGGATGGCTTGTTTTAAATGAACAGTCGATTGTGGGTTTCACCCTACTTTTAGTGGAACTTTTTGTGTTGTTAATCAAGGTATGTCTAGGGTTTGGATGGTGAATCTTTATAGAGCACAAATCAAGGACTTAATAGTTGGTTTATCTAAGGTGTTTACTTATGTAAACAACCACTGGTCTTACCTTTTAAATATCCAATGGTTTGGGGTGACATTGTGGTATGGTGATATGGGTTGAATGATGATGGAACAAATGGAGGGTTACCCTTAATAAGGTAGTCTTACCTATTCACTCATATGAATAGAACGGATGATAATCGTATTGTGTTTATATGTAACCCTAATGAGGTATAGCTTGTTATACCTAGCATTAATATAACTAAATGATGGTAATTGGGTATGAATAGTCCTTGAATGACTAATACAATCATGAAGTACTATGTTAATGTTGTTAAACCCTAGTGTGCTATAACCCAATGGTTACACCTTGATTTATGTGTGGGTTCATACTTGAGAATGGTATGGAATGTGATGGTGATGCTTCACCTTATGCATCCATGATCCAATGGGGATGCCGTGAGTTAGGGTATGGGTATTAGTGTTGATTAGTACCATTGATATAATTTATCATGTTGAACCTAACTATAATGCAAATAGATAAAGATGAGTATTCATGTTTAACATTCTTATATGATGGCATGATGGTAAAATAACCTCCTTAACATGATCATAACCTTAATGTGTTAATTGGTGGTTGTCATAGCCACATGGTTGATCCGGCTTATGCGAAACATGTGCATTATGAATAAGATGAGGGTTAATCATATCTAGATTCCTTGCATGTTGATGTAATAAAAGAATGTTCTTAATGTTAATATAACCCTGCTATGATTTTTGATGAATATCTCCTAGCTCATTAATGCTATATTGTGTTGATCTAGTGTATTATATGTAAGTGATGTTGTTGAGCCTTGTTATAAGGCATGCAAAGAGAATAATGATCTTACAGGGAATAGTATGATGGTCTTAATGACCTTTGGGCATGGTTGAGCCCTAAATGAGGTGTAATCCTTTTATGTTGATAAGGGTTGATACCATGTGATATTATGAAAAGGATTTATATCATGTAATAGTATGATGACTAGTGTGGTCTCATGAATGGCAAGTGAATAGTACCATGTGATGATGAGATGAGAAATTATGTTTCACACATTTTATATCTTTTCAAAGTTGTGATATTTATATGCTTGTTAGAAGTGAATTAGGGTTTGTATGTCCACTTTTTTTATGCAGCCTTAATTCACCCAATTGGCATAACTAATCAAGTGCAACTCTAATCATGTAGTGCCATGTGCCGTAGAACCATCTTCAGTTTCAGAACTTGCTAGATGGTGAAATGAGTATTCCTAAGGGAAACTCGAAGTGCATATTGTTCAGTATGTAGGGGTGGTAGGTTGAGGATATATCCTTGTCATCCACAATGCAGATTGTGGAGGTTGGCTATGGTCATGCCTCATACATCTGATGTGATTGAGAACGGATGTGGTCGTGTCTCAGTGATTATAACATGATGTGATTAGAGGACAACTGTGGTTGTACCTCAGTGATTGGGTTTGTATACCCTAGTTTCTAGTATCGTGACCTTTACCAAGGACGGACTAGTGGTTAGAAGCTTGACTATATGTCGATGTGGTGGCAGCTTTGACTGATATGTCACTACCTTTTTACTCGTACTGACCGAGGGGAAGAGATCTTAGGATACCGGCACTCCTAGATCTTGTACGGAACTGAATAGTCCTTCACAAGGGTCAGTTGGACTTTCAATGGTACGGTTCAAATTCCCCAGGGCATAATAAAAGATGATTCTTAGTGAAATTAAGAGATAGTAATTATACTTATGTTGTGGATATGCATAAGATTGTAAATGTGTACATACAGTAGTCATGCTTATGTTGATATCTATACTACCACTGCTGACTATAATTAGGATGCGAGCTATATCATGTTGTTAGTTATGTTTATCATGCTAGCCATGCCTCTATAATTAGAAATGCATATACTTCTAATCATGCTTATGCAAATACTCGTGCTTATGTTGATAGCTCTGCTTATGATATTGATCTGTTCAAACTGTTAGGCATGCTAATGTTGTTAGATACGCTTATGATGCTAGACTTATTCATGTTAATAGAGATAATATGATACTAGACTTGCTTATGCTAGTTTTGCATATGCTATTGAATCTCTTATATGGTTAATAAGGAAAATGATGGTAGTCAGCTTCATGATGATAATTGTTATCAGCTCCTTTATGTATTTTGTTAATCATCAGTGTTGTTGAGCCTATTTGTTATATATAATTAAACTTCTTAAACTGTCTCATTACCTAAAATGTTGTATTCAATAAGAATTTTTGGAGGTTATATCTCTTGCTGGGACATGGGTCCCACCCTTGTGGTTTGCCACATTTTTTTAGGTAATGAGAAGTGACGAAAAAAATATGTTGCAGCAAAGAGGAGCTATAGTAATGAATCTTTGAGAAAGTTGATTATATGTCTAATGTATCCTAGAGTCATCCCTATACTCTCAGGTTCGGGTGAGAAAAATTTTGTATATGGTGTTTCAAATGAATCAGACTTTTGTTAGCATATTAATGCTTGTTTGTGTGGCATATACGAATATTGTTCTCCTGTGTATATATGTGGTGGCTAAGATGATAGAACAATTTGTATCAAATTCTTGGCATATTATGGATATAAGAAAGATGTTGGGCTCTTATGCAAATGTTTCTGAGCGGGTGCTGACGTTGAAATCAGTTTTATTTTACCCATATTTCTGGGTATGTGATTAATTAGTGATTGATTGTGTTTTATGCTTTGAGTAATCTCATTTAGTGTAACGGGTTCTCACAAGTTGGTATCAGAGCTTTAGGTTCACTAAGTCTACAGGGACACTAGGACTTAGGACTAGGATGATGTCTAAGTTAGGAATATGACATAAAAATATGGTGCATACTGCCGAATCTCAGTATTTGGGTTCCCTAGCCAGGTATTCAATTATTGAAGAAAAGGTAAGTATGGAACTCTTAGATTTTTATCTTTCTGATTACTTTGATCAAGTAGTCATTTTGAAACAATCTAAAGAGCATAACGAATAAAAAATAATGGTGTGAATATCTCAATCCTACCTTAAATAAGATGAGAATTGCATCATTATCTATCAAAACATGAATGTTTGGTAAATATAAGAGAAAGATACACCACCATGAAATCTAAATCTGAATACAAATAAGGAAAAGAGGAGTTCTTGAAGATGTGATTCACAAAGATAATAAAGTAAAAAAAACAAGTCTATACTTATAAAGTGAATCAAGGTATGAAATCCACATAAGATAGAGAGAACTCCTATAACAAGTACAAAATGAGAAGATGAATGGGAACAATGACAAAGAAATAAGGTGGAACTTGAGTTAATCTCATACCAACCTATGTGTGTAAGAAAGAGTTAATGAAAATTCAGCATGGCATGTGAAAGAAATTAAGGGAGATTATCCCAATTTAATGAAGAAATGTGGAATATGATGATTTACCTATCGATAAGTGGTTGAAAAACCTAATAAAATAAGAAAACATACCCAGTGTGATAAATAGTCATCAAGGAAGGAGTAATGGGATATGTTAATCATGATGATTCCTATGCTAATGGCAAGGAACCTGAAATGAAAAAGGTAAAATGATACATAATAAGTTGTAACTTGCATAATGAAAATAGAATTGGTTACCTTTTTGCTAGTGACCTTGAACAATGTTGCTATGATGTGGGAAGTGTGTTTCCCTTTGTGTCTTTTCTTTCTAGGGCACAACTTTCAAGTGGATTATTGCCACTTGGTATGTGTGGACTTGTTGTAAACATGAGGGTGGATAGATTATTATAGAATAAGGTTGTTTGGACTATGGTTCCAAGTTCATAAAGTTTGTGATGATTTTTCTTTTGAGCCTTACAATAATTAGGAAGACTCCTCTTATATGTCTTGATATTTGTTATGTTGGTGAAAGTAGATTATATAAGGATGTGAGTTGCTTATAGCACATGAGGTGGATACCAAGTAATGAATCCTAGTATCCAAGATGTATTAATAATATAAGAAATATGTGAAGGTTGGAGATGTTTATTAAATGAACATTCCAAGTATTCCTCTTCCGCAGAGAGAGAGAGAGGGAGATAGAGTTGATTATGACCCTCTAAATGTTGTTTGGAAGGAAAAACAAAAGTGATTCTATAATGTTGTGTATGGTTCAGTGATAGCTGGGCAAGACCAATATCAAGGATAGATGGTTTGTTGGTTAATAGATATGTGATATCGTGTTCCTTTAAGATAAACCTAGGATCAAATATCAATGCATTTGAGTTAGAGTGGTTATGTGGCTCTTACTGCACTAATAAATTCACCCAGGGTTGAAATCCCCGAGTTTTTACCAAAACCTCATGCAATAATACCACCCATAAGCGGACGGGTCTTATCGCAGTATAGTTAAGGATCGAATCCCAAAGGACAACATTTTTAAGAATATTTCTAGTCGGATCCAGTCCAAGTAAGACTAATATTTAGAACAAAGAGTTGATTGGGTTTAGTTAAACTAAATGCAAGGAAAGTAAAAGAGCAAGTATTAAATCTGGATCTAGATTAATGATGGAAATCACTGGGGTGGACCCGGGTTTCACCACCACTACACATGCAAACATGTCTAAAACACATCCAAGCAAGATAAAACAATTTAAATGGAGTTGCAAACCCTCTGTATGGAAGTTAGGTTCACATAAGCATCACCTATAGGCATTAGATGTCTAGTCACCTGCAGATCACGCACTTACTACTCTGAAGATATCTTTCAGAAGTTCTCATCAAGGAATCAACCATGTTAAATGATATTAGTAAACCTAAGTACTGAAGTTCTTGCAACAAAGGGTTACAATAGATCATGCAAGGCAGGTTGTCAATCCACAAGCATGCATCAAACGATTAACACGAGATGAAAAGTTATATACAAGCCATGGAATGTTTTAATATGAACATGTAAGCATGGGAAGTGGGGCTAGTCCCCACACCCCAGCGAAGAGGACTACTCGCTCCTCGTGATGGAAATAAGAAAAACAAGAGAGAGGGAAGATTCAGCCATGGTCATGGTGAAGAAGGTGGTCGGAGCTCGGTGGAGAAACGGTCTTCTACACGATGTCAGGGTAGATCTACAATGAGGAGGGAGTGAACAACAAGGCAGGTGAGGTAGATCTTCTCTCTCCTTCTTCCTTCTCTTCTCTTCTCTTGCTCATATGAGAAGAAGTGGTAGGTGGCTGGTGGCGGAATAGATCTACAGATCTAAAGTCCCACCACTCTCATGGATAGAAGATAGATCTGTGTGGAGCGGAGATGGAGGAGAGGTAAGAACTCCACAGAGGTAGTCCTTGGTGGCGGAGATCGTCTTCTTGAGGGCTGAGCACAGAGCGGCAGCCTCCCGGCATCATGGAAGAGATGGTTTGATAAGACAGGTGGGTGGCCTATTTATAGGTGCAGGCCACCGACTTAACTCCGCGGTCGCGGTCCTTCTTTGCTTGTCTGTGGTCACGGTGGTGTTCTGTAGTTGCACTGGTGTGTCGTGGTCCCAGTGTGGTATCGGTCGTAGTCGAAGTCAGGTTGTAGAGGGGTAAGATCGCGGTCACGATCTAGCAATGATCGCAATCAGCATTGATCGCAGTTGTGGTCGGCATTGATCACGGTCGCGGTCGGCAATGATGATGGTCATGGTCCTCTTCAGGTCATGATCCTCATGCAGGTCGAGGTGTGCCATGTGTTTGTGATCTTTTGTGGTCGTGATGTGATCAGGTCACGATCTCCATGCAGGTTGAGGTGTGCTTTAGCTCGCGGTGCCTCAGGTCGAGGTCCTCCCTGAGATCGCGGTCACGGTCCTTCTTTGGGATCGTGGCCGCGGTCCTTCTTTGGGATCGCAGTCGTGGTCCTTCTTTGGGATCGCAGTCGTGGTCCTTCTTTGGGATCGCAGTCACGGTCCTTCTGAATCAAACCCACCCCGTGGGGAGGGGGGCTATTACTGAGGGTCAAATGGTCTCCGTTGATGAATCCTCTGACTGATGAGGATGCATTCTGATGAAGGAACTGGCCATCAAAAAAAGGGGTACAAATTATCAAAAGCTTTTGCGGCCCGCTAGTCGGTTAGTGGGACCACCATCCCCTACACCTCCTACATTGGAACACATAGTGCGATGTTCAATCCTCCAATGGAGACAAATAGATTTTATCAAAACTCTATATAATGGTATGAAACTGAGGAAATTGTATATGAGCATATTCAAGGGGTGAATGTGAGCTTTCAGTGCAAAACTGGGCCAAGAGTGGAGACTAAAACTAAGATGAATATGCATTCATCAAAACACTCCGAACTTAAATGTTGCTCATCCTTGAGTAACACAAAATCTAAAACTGTCGCCAATTGAATAATTTCAACTCTTGTGATTGTCTCATCTTCACATCAGGATTATTTCTTTTCTACTTTGTATGCCTTAGCATCTTAACCTCCTGAGGTAACATAACACATCTTACAATATCTTCATTCCTGAGATCGCTTCTCAAACACACTTCCTCCCCACTTTCTCCAACATAAAGCATGTCTAAGAGTTTTGTAAGAGTCCAGAGATACCCACAGAACAACAAGTGTGCATCTAATATGACACTGGTGTTTTACAAAAAAGTGGCCAAAATAAGGCATTCATTGTTCCTGTAGGTGCAATAGGGAGTGAAGGGGGTATGGAAGGAAGTAGTGAATCTCTCTTCTATTCAACTGAGATTTTATTATATGGTTGCAATTACATTGATTGCATTTTTTGTGTGAATCTCTCCTCTATTCGAATCGAGATTGCATTTTTTTGTGTGCGTATTGGCATCTTTTCTTTTTCATTTTGGTGATATGCCCCTTTTTCATAGAGAGGGGCATTGAAGAAGCGAATAAAGAGAGGGATGGTGTGCCACCCTGAACTTAGGGTTTGGCATTATTTTGTATGGCTTTGTGTTTCTTTTTTATGGATGTAGGGGTAAGAAGATGGTCGAAGAAGTGTAGAAGAGAGTTCAGATCATAATGCAACTTGATTTACAATTCAGTGCACCGAGTTGTTCTCTTTATCTTACTCTGCTCAAATAATGACTTGATGGGGATCCAGTGGAGATTTCATGCTATTGTTCCACTAGTCAGTTTGGAAGTATGATGAGTTTGATCCCTCTCAGTTTGATAGATACTTGCCATTTTAACTAAAGGATCATGATGTTAGGATTCATAAGCTTCACATGGTGATTTCTAACCATTGGTTAGTTTCAGAAATTGTCCCTCTTGAGGATTTGCTTCGAATAAGGAGGATATAATGATTCAAAATTGCATAGACAAAGAAACTAGCCGGCTAGGTAAAGGATTTAATTGAAAAAAAAACATCAAAACTTCATCAAGTTTCTATACAAAACTACTTTGAAAACTTTAAAATTTTTGAAAATTTTGATCAAAACTGTAAAGATGGAATCTTAAGTCTGAAACATATGGTTTTAGGTGGAAGGTAAAGTACGTACCACCCACCCTCCACTCCAAACTTAGAAATTTTCTCATCCCGAGCAACTATAAACCTGAGATGGAGGGGAAAAATCATGTCGGTTGGACCACCAGATGTGGTTGTGTTCCTTTCAGCAACTGTCCTCCATCTAAAATCTCAAAACTGAAAACTATCGTATCTTAATATTGCATCTTGCGATACGATATCTTCCGTGTGAAAACTTTTTGATTCAAAATTGTAACGTAAAAGTTAAGGTAAGGATCAGGTTGTCTCCCGACAAGCGCCTTTGTTTTATTTCATTGGCTCGACATGATTCCTTCAATTTTCTGGTAGATATTTTGGTTTGGAAAGATTTGATGATTCTTCAATGCTAGTATTAGCTGTGGTAAAGTATCTCTTCAAGTGTTGGCCATTTGCCACAAAATCGCCCAACTTTTCACTCCATAAAACAAAAGCACCATGTGGGTAGATGCTCTTGACAATGTATGGTCCAGACCAGCGAGAACGGAGTTTCCCTGGGAACAATCTCAGTCTTGAGTTAAACAGAAGAACTTGGTCTCCCACTTGTATATCTTTCCTCTTGATATGACCATCATTCCATAACTTTGTGCGTTCTTTGTAGATTTGAGCATTTTCGTAGGCTGTCATCTGAAGTTCTTCCAGCTCCCGAAGTTATAGAATCCTAGTTTGGCCAGCTTCCTTCATGTCAAAATTCAGTTGTTTGATTGCCCACCAAACTTTGTGTTCGAGTTCAATGGGAAGGTGACATGACTTTCCAAAGATTAATCTAAATGGTGTTGTCCCAAGAGGAGTCTTAAAAGCAGTTCAGTAGGCCCACAAGGCGTCATTCATTTTTACTGACCAATCCTTTCGGTTGCGGCCTACTGCCTTTTCCATGATAGCTTTGACTTGACAGTTTGAAACCTCTACCTGCCCGCTCACTTGCGGATGGTAGGGGGAAGCTACCTTGTGCGTTACACCATATTTTCTTAACAATGCATCAGAGTTTCTTTATAGAAAATGAGAACCTCTGTCAGATATTATAGTGTGTGGGACTCCAAAATGGGAAAATATAATATCTTTAAACATTTTGATGATGGGTTTTTAATCGCTAGTAACGGTCGGTATGGCCTCCACTGATTTAGAGGCGTAATCCACCACAACTAGAATGTAGCAAAATCCATGTGAGGATGGGAATGGACCCATGTAGTCCACACCCCAAACGTCAAAAATCTCAATTTCTTGCCAAAGCTTGAGGGGCATCTCATCTCTTTTTGTTATGTTACCCACCCTCTGGCATTTTTCACATGATAAAACAAAGTTGTAGGCATCCTTGGATACGGTTGGCCAAAAGAAGACACATTGCAAAACCTTCAACGTAGTTTTCTTAGAACTCATATGGCCTCCAACAGGGCCTGAGTGGCATTGCTTTAAAACAAGATGAGCTTCTTCCTCGATGATACAATGTTTGTAGACACGTTGTCTAGAAAGGAGAAGAAAACTTTTTGTGAATGCTTGGTAAATGTTAAGGTGCCACATGGTTACTCATCCAACATCCGTAGATTGGTATCAATGAAAGATCTGAAGTTGATAGGTCTTAAATCTCATGATTGTCACACTCTAATGCAACAAATATTGCCCGTGGCAATTCGATCTATATTGCCGAAGCATGTAAGGTTTGCAATTACCAGACTTTGTTTCTTTTTCAACAGTCTATGCAGCAAAGTTATTGACCCTGATACTCTCGATAATTTGCAAAGAGAAGTGGTTGTTACCCTATGTCAGCTTGAGATGTATTTCCCTCCTTCGTTCTTTGATATCATGGTACATCTTGTTGTCCACTTGACTAGGGAAGTGAAAATCTTGGGACCGGTTTTCTTGCATTGGATGTATCCCTTTGAACGATACATGAGCGTTTTTAAAGGTGATGTTCGAAACCGTTATCGTCCTGAAGGGAGTATTATTGAAGGTTATGTGGCGAGAGAGGTTATGGATTTCTGCAATGACTTTCTCAGTGGTAATGACACTCCTGATAATGACACGAATATTGAGGAGGGCAAAGGAATTTTGGGATCACGGGTGAAAGTAATCAGTCGTGAGCAGTTGGAACAAGCTCACTTGTATATTTTACATAATATGGACGAAGTGAGTGTTTATATCGAGGAACATACCAATTTCATAAAGAGACAACATCCTCGAGCAAGTTCAATGTGGCTTGCTAGAGAGCATAATAAGACTTTTACTAAGTGGTTTGAAGATAAAGTCTTACATCAACTATCTCAAACACCAAATGATATTACAGAAACTATCAAATGTATCGCCTTTAAACCAAAACCGAATGTTATGTCTTATGAAGGGTTTGACATTAATGGATTCACATATTACACAAAGCGCCAAGATGATAAGAGTGTCGTCCAAAATAGTGGGGTCACTCTTCAAGCGTCAACTATGTACTTTGCAAGTGCAAAGGATAAGAGTCCACGTGAAGCTAAAATGTCATATTACGGTGTCATTGAAGACATTTGGGAGTTTGACTACATAGATTTCAATATTCCGCTCTTTAAATGTAATTGGGTTGATAACACCAAAGGAGTTATAGTGGATGAATTGGGTTTCACTTTGGTGAACTTTGAAATGATTGGCGAGAAGGCTGAACCATTCATATTGACATCACAGGCAAAACAAATATTCTATATCGATGATCCTGCAAATGATAAATGGTCGGTTGTTCTTCATGGTAAAAGACAGTTCATTGAAGATCCTATAGATGAAGAAGAGTACTATGATAAGTATGATGACTCCAGTCCATTCTCAGTTGGGTTGCCAACTCCACAAAATATTGAAGCTAATGATGACTTATATGTGCGCGGAGATCACAATGAAGGATTGTTAATTGATAAAAGATCACAATTTTAGAGACATGTATGTTTATACAAATGGTAAATGTTTTCCTTTTTCTAGTTTATACAAATGCTAAATGTTTTCCTTTTTCTAGTTAATACAAATGCTAAATGTTTGCCTTTTTAATGACATTTTCAGATGGCTGACCATGATGAGAATGATGTCCATGATGAGCAATTGAGCAACTTGATGCGCGGAGGCGGCTGCAAAAATGGTAAAATACAAACGTTTAGAGTAATGTTTGCTTTTTTAATACAAATGCTAATTTAGTGTGTTTATTTTTGTCAAATTTTAGGTTGATGATGCACATGTACCCACTGAAGCACTGGAGCAACTTGATGTGCGGAGAGGGACATTCCAACTCAAGATATCGTCTACCGTTTCCTCCTCCTCCGCAGTAATATCCTCATCTCTAAACGTTTCTCGTAGGATTCTGAACCCCTTCCTTCCCTCTACTGCATCGAAGCCCTGCAGTTGAACCCTTTCGCCGAGCCCTACCCGGCCAAGTAGGCGTCGCCTGAAGCACCACTGTCGTCGTCGTCTCCACCTCCATCGCAACTTGCTGTGCTAGTCCTGGCAGTTTATCACCCCACATGCCTTCCTCCCCAGTTCCTGCCGCTAGACGACCACTCAATGGATCCAAGAGGATATGCAGGAGTTCGCCAAAGACTATAAGCTGAGTATACTCATCCTATAGTCTGTGGAGAACGCCTGCATATCCTCTTGGATTCCATTGTGTGGTCGTCTAGCGGCAGGAACTGGTGAGGAAAGCATGTGGGGTGATAAACTGCCAGGACTAGCACAGCAAGTTGCGATGGAGGTGGAGACGACGACGACGGTGGTACTTCAGGCGACGTCTGTTTGGCCGGGTAGGGCTCAGCGAAAGGGTTCAACTGTGGCATGGCTTCGATGTAGTAGAGGGAAGGAGGGGTTCAGAATCCTACGAGAAACGTTCAGAGATAAGGATATTGCTGCGGAGGAGGCAACGGAAGATGATATCTCGAGTTGGAATGTCCCTCTCCGCACAGGAGTCTGTGAGGGAGATACTGGAGGAGAGTTCTATACCATACACAGGCGAAGAAAGACATCGATACCATACATGAGGTATTATATATAGTCTCATTAGTTAGTATAAAATATATCAATCTTATATTTATATTATTACTTATATACATCATTCTCTTTGCAGGTGTTTAAAACTGACCACACTATAGGCAAACACTTAAAAAATGTACATGCTCCATATACGAGGGAAGCATTAGATGAAGTAAGAGAAGAATGGGCAATAGTTGTACAAACAGTGGCAACTGTAAGATATAATTGGGATGTTGATAGTGATGATGAATGATACTTTGTAAATGAATGTTTTTGAATGTTAAAACATGTATTTGAATGATTCTATATGTGTGAACGTGACAATTGAATTGATGTCTAAATGTATCTACTTGTGTGAATCTTTTTATGTTAATTTTGCAGGTTTGTGGCCTGTTTGTAGGCTGATATCAATGGATGTCGTAAACCTGCAGTTCAGAAAACTGAACTGCAGGTTCTCATCCTGCTGACCAGCCACAGCAGGCCTGCAAACAGATTTATAAAAAAAAAATAGATATAGGCGTCGGTTATTTACCGATAACCGTCAGCACAGACTTACAGCGTCGGTTTTTTGTTGAACACCGACGCCAAAAGTGTTCGCGCTACAGGAAATGGGAGTCATCTAGGACACTTTTCTGCGTCGGTTTTTTAGTATATAACTGACGCAGAAAGCGTCCTAGATGACGCCGTTTTCTGTGGCGCGAACCCTTTTGGCGTCGGTGTTTTATAATAAACCGACGCCTTTATGTTAAATAGGCGTCGGTTTTTTAACCGACGCTGAAGTGTCCAACCTTTTAGCGGCGCCCACATAGGCGTCGTTCAGAAACCGACGCCAAAGGGGGTTAAACAACCGACACTAAAAGGCACTTCTGTAGTACTGTATGCTCCATCATTATATCATGCTATTGGTGTGTTCACCTCACCATATCGGGTTAGAGGTGCTTCAACCCGATATTGGGTTGGACCATGATGATGCCATCATCATCAAGCTAAAGACCTTAGTTCATACTATTCTAGTTCATGGAAAACAGTCCTATGTCATTAATAGAACTCATGGATTCATTAATTATGCAAGAAAAATCTAAATTGAAAATAGATCATCAATAATGGTAATATTGAAGGTGAATAATAACATAATTGGGTTCAAGTTATATAACCCACCTCAAGAACAACTTTAAAGCTCCAAGCTCCAAAAATTCACATTCCCAAGGTTGAAGCTGAGCTTCAAAATTCCTCTACATGAAAAGAATCACCATGGATAAGTATTTGGAAAATAAGAAAAGAAAGGAAGATCACAACCCTAGATCCATGCTTTAATCCAAGGTTGAAGACAGGGATGGACCCAGGGGGCAGGCAGGGGCCACAACCCCCCAAAAAATAAAAAATGTAATGTATACACATGTACATATACATATGTCTATAATGATATATTAATAATATATATTATTTATACCAAATACTAGTCACAAATATAGACTTGGTGGAGTTGTTTGTGGCTGCAACCATATCCAAGAGGTCTCAAGTTTGAATCCCTATGTATGCATTACTCATTTTTCACAACACATGCAAAATATAGTCGTTATATATATTGTCTTTGACACAATAAAACACAAAACTTGATTTTGTTTGGTGGTTAACATGCTTGTTTTTGTACTTTAGGTCATGAGTTCCAATCCTGTATTGGGCATTTAAATTTTATGCCCCCCCCGCCACCAACTCCTGGTACTGCCACTGGTTGAAGATGATCATGGATTCAACTTAAGGTTAAGACTTGAGATCCTTCTTGCTTCTTAGCACAATGCATGATACCTCACCACTCATACACGATATCCCCTCACTTGTGGCCGATATCCCTTCACTTGTGGCCGATATCACTTCACTATGGCCGATATCACCTCGCTATGGTCGATATCTCTTCACTATGGCTGATATCACTTTGCTATGGCTGATACCAAGGCTCTATTCATGATACCCCTTCACCTATGCATGATACCAATACTATATGAACGATATATAAGAGTAATAGGGTGGTACGATTCGAAAATTTTCACTAGTAGGTAAAAGGAATGGTATATATAATTGTGGTTCATGAAAAAGAGTGTATATGAGGTGTCATCATTTTATACTACTAAGTGCCACATGTCCATACATGGTTGACATATTTCCATGAATGCATATTTATATTGACATGAAAAACTCTTGAGGACAATCTAGGGATAAGATTTCGGCCCTTACTTATCTTGTTGAGCAAGGTATATCAACTCAACATCACTTTATTCACAAACTGATACACGTTTTCTAAGGAAAGTTGCAAGCCAATACACATCACCTCCTTGAGGTGCTTAGCCCGTCCTGGAAAAGGCCAAGAGTTGAAAAACGTATATGAGACTCCCTCTATGGCTCCTTAGCCAATATACACTCTCATATGAACTCTACAACTCGGTACAACTCACAATAAGGCTTCAACTATACATCTTTTCTTGATCTTTTCATCACCAAGAATGCTACCACTCAAAGATGATTCAAACTTGGTGTATCCTTCTTTATCTCTCCTCTATATGATACTAGGAGGGAGTAGGGACACTCTAGAGGTGGTAATTTTAATATCAACCCTACATTTTGGGTAAATTACAATTTGTACCAAAATTGGTGCACAAGGCACTAACATTATTCAAACAAGTTTCAATTTGAAATTTAGGCTTTGCACAAGCTTCCCCTTAGCATAATTCTCTCTCTTATGGTGTTAAAACACCTGAGATACACTCAACATGTTACATTTTGCAATACAACCCCTCATCTTGGCTAAATTGCACTTTACACCCAAACTATCATATAATGCACAAATAGTTTGTAAATAAGCTCAAACTAGAAATTTAAACTTTCCTGGAGTCTTAATTACTTTTCAAAAGACTAAAACAAGTTTATAAATAACTTACTTAAGCAAAACTTCCAGGTTTATGGCATAACCCAGGTTAGGGATGTTACAATTATCAACCCCTAAAAGGGATTTCGTCCCCAAAATCTTAAGAGAAAAGAGAAGGGTACTTCCTCCTCATTTCTTCCTCCAGCTCCCATGTGGCTTCTTCAACACCACGGTTATGCCAGAGAACTTTCATAAGAACTATGTCTTTCTTTTTCAACTTCTTGATTCTTCTGTCAAGAATCATCATTGGACCTGCCACATAGGATATATCTTCATTCAATTCTACCTCTACAGGTTGCAACACCAACTCTGTATCAGGATGACACTTTCTCAGCATAGATATATGAAACACTAGATGTAGTCTATGTAGCTTAGGTGGCGACTCCAACCTATAAGCTACCTTTCCAATCCTTTGGGTCATTAGGTAAGGTCCCATAAATCTAGGAGCTAACTTACCCTTCTTCTCAAATATGAGAACACCTTTCCAAGGAGAGACTTTGAGATATAGTTTTTCTCCAACTTGGAATTATAAAGGTCTATGGTGTTTATCGGCATAAGACTTCTATCTATCATGTGTAGCCTTTAACTGTTGTTGTATTACTTTAATTTTCTCAGTTGTCTGTTGCACTAATTCAGGACCCAAAAGTTGGTATTCTCCTATTTCATACCAGCATAATGAAGATCTACAAAGTCTACCATATAATGCTTCATATGGTGCCATATCAATACTAGTCTGGTAACTATGTTGTAGGCAAACTCTATTAAGCTCAAGTGTAAGTCCCAACTTCCTACAACCTAAAGAACGCATGCCCTAAGAAGTCTTCCAAAGTCTGTTTAGTCCTTTAGATTGCCCATCAGTCTGAGGGTGAAAAGTTGTGCTAAACTTTAACTGAGTACCCAAGGCTTTATGTAGTCATTCCCAAAAATGACTTGTACATTGGGGACCTCTATCAGACACAATTGTGGCTAGAACACTGTGCAACTGCACTATCTCATCTATGTAGATCTGTGCAAGTTTTTCTGTAGTATAGGTTGTTTTAATAGGAAGAAAATGTGTTGACTTAGTCAACCTATCAACTATCACCCAAATGGAATCATGACTTTTGGTTGTTCTGGGTAGAACAACCACAAAGTCCATTGTCATGTGATCCCATTTCCATTGGGTTATAGGTAAGGGTTGTAATGTTCCTACAGGCTTTGGTGTTCTTCTTCTTTAACTTGCTGACACACCGGACACCGTATAACAAACTCAACTACATCCTTCTTCAAACCAGGCCACCAATACATATCTTTTAAGTTATGATACATTTTGGTACTCCCTGGATGCATTGTATACATGGATGAATGAGCTTCCTCCATAACTATCTTTCTTAAGTCATTGGCATTAGGTACTACCATCCTACCATGGTAACAGACTACGTCATCCTCTGACTCATGGAAATTGTCCCATTTCTCACTACCATACTCTGACCTGATTTGCTGAATTATAGTATCAGCTTGTTGTGCCTCTTTAATATGTTGTCTCAGAGTAGGTTTCACATGCATCTTGGCTAGTAATCCTGTTAACAAAGATACTTCTAGCTGTACATTCATTTGTCTCAAAGAGACAAACATGTCCCATTTACAGCATATTAATGAATTCAATTGTTCTGTATCTGTGTGTGGAGATGAAGATTTTCTACGCAATGCATATGCCACTAAATTAGCTTTTCCTGGATGACAATCAATTGTACAATCATAGTCCTTTATTAATTCCATCCAACGATGTTGTCTCACGTTCAACTCGTGCTGTGAAAAGATGTACTTTAAGTTTTTATGGTCTGTGAAAAATCTGACATGTTTCTCCATAAAGATAATGCCTCCAAATCATCAATGCGTGGACCACTGTAGCTAATTCTAGATCATGTGTTAGATAATTCTCCTTATGTTTCTTAAGTTGTCGGGAAGCAAAAGAAACTACATGATCACTTTGCATCAGCACACATCCTAGAGGCATCACAGAAAACAATGTATGCATTTCCTTGCTCAGGTGAAGCCAACACAGGTGCACTGGTCAACCTTTCTTTCAACAATTGGAAAGAACGATGAGACTTGTCATTCCAGACAAAAGGAACCTCCTTCCTGGTCATGTTTCTGTTGTGAAAGTGCTTTTGTGAGCGGGTCAGCCACATTGCTTTCTGTAGGTACTATGAAAATCTTCACATCTCCTCGTTGTACGATCTCTCGTATGAGATGGAACCACCATAGAATATGTTTGGAAACTTGCCTTTATTGACAAGTGTTCGATCACTTGGATTGAGATTCATGGGTGATTGGGTATAAGTGCAAGTGGGAATCTGTTGGTATGTATGCTTATAGAGACTATCATTCGATGATTGTAATGGGATACTATGTAAACGAGTTGTAATACTACATTGATCATATCAATAAAGGCAAGTTTCCAATCTATATGTTTGTGTTTTATATTGTGAGATGACCATAAAACTTATAGATGTCTATAGAATAATATACTCAATGACATATGTCGTCGGGTTGATGACCTGAACAGTGAGATCATATGTATGCTAAGAGTATGTATTCTTGTTTTATCCCTAATCGGTTGTTATTGTAGAAATATCCATAGACATTAATAACACATAAGATTAGAATGTATGTTGGTTGATGGAAGAATCTCATTATCCATGATATGGAGATATCAAACCAAATACATAGATACTTGTTAGAGAATAGTGTATCGGATAGACCCACCTTGAGAGTGACACATGGATACCATGATTGGTAGATAGAATCACATCTCATAATGATGGTTTTGATTGTGGTTCTTAGACCTGAAGTCACTACATTTATCACATGTCGTTCAGTGTACTTTGACATCATCCACCGTGGTCCTGAATAAGGATTGCCATAAAGATGGTGCTTGGGTACACTGTGATACATGGGGATGACTGTGAGTGATGTAGATGGAATTTGTCCTTCCTACGGGAGTTTGATATTCTGGCCACTTGATAAGCGAGACTGAGAAATGCATGGCCATGTTGATGCGAGTCAATATGTGATATTGAGCTTACATATATCTCAGACAGTCTGCTCTAGTTCAAGGAAAATGGATTGAATGTTGAAAAGGATAACAATTCCATGACTCGAGTTCAATCCGGATATCAGCGACAAAAGAACTATACAATCATTGTAACACCAGTCATGAATGATAGGTCAATTTGTTCTCCAACTTCTCCAATTACTTGGGTGGCAATGAAGTCTTTCTAGATACCAATCATTGCTTGTGAAATCATAATATGATTATGGATATCACTGCCAATGTAATTTGGAGCCTACCGGGTCACACACATAGGATGTGTTGGAATAGGAGTATAATTGTGGATTTGATTGGAATTGCTCCAAATCACATTGATTACTAAAATGTTTATGTAATGGATTAGAATAATATTGGAGTGACTGGCTCTAAGTGCAAGTGGGAGTCTGTTGGTATATATATATACCTGTAGAGCCATCCCAGCGATTGCATGGAGTTGGATATTAATTAATCAATTAATGTGATTATTTGGTTAATTAATGAATTCCAGAATATTCTAATTAATCCACGAGCATTTTAATTAATGCAACGTTTTTGTTTACCGATGGGTTTGGAAAACCCTACTTCCCTTCGTATCCTATTTAAAGGAGGATTGACGGCCGATATCTATATAAGATATTGAGAGAGGCTTTTCGATTTAAACTCACGCACGTAAACCCTAGTTGTCACTGTCCTTAGGAGAGGAAGGAGAGCAATGCGCCGCTAGCACGCCACCGCACAGACACGACTCCTTCCCGCCGGCTTAGGAAGCGCGACGTGGAGTTCCAGTCCATCCGCGTGCACAAAGTAGAGATGCAGACGCTGAGATGCCTGTGTTCAGTGGACACGATGACCATCCGTGCGCGTTACGAGCGGTGCACATCATCGCACAGGAGCGCTACCGGATCATCCTATGACAGCGAACGGGAGAGAAGTTCCGTCTCTGTAGGTCATCAGCGTTGCACCGTCGTGCGGCGGGACATCGTCGGACTTGCTCCGCGATAAGGTATATCCCGCAAACACTCCTTCCAAATACATTGTTGTCGACGAGATCCTGTTTTGGGTTGCATGGATTTTATTGCTTCCGCCATTCATGTTTTCTCCACAAAACCCAACAACATATATAACTATAATAAAGAATCTAAAATGTATGTGTCACATATGAAACATATATAAGTCTAATTAAAGAATGTGATATGTAGATCTATTATTTAAAGAAAAAATGTATGCCTCTAGTATTGGTTGGATCTTTGATCAATATATATTCCTACTATGTGTTCTCCATGCAGATATAAGTCAGTATTAGAATCAACATTTGGAGTTCGAAAGCCAACTGAGAATGGACTAAAGTCATCATACTTGTCATAGTACTCTTATTCATCTATAGGATTTGCAATGAACTACCTTTTTCCATGAAGAACGAAAGACCATTTTTCATTTGTAGGATCATCAATGTAGAATACTTTCTTCGCCTATGATGCCATTATGAATGGTTTACCCTTCTCATTAATATTTTCAAAATTGACTAATGTGAAATCTAATTTATCCACTACAACTCATTTGGTGTTGTCAACCCAATTACACCTAAAGACAAAAACTCTAAAATATGTGTAGTCAAACTTCCATAAGTCTTCCATGACACCATAATATGACATTTTAGCTTCACGTGGACTCTTATCCTTCATACTAGAAAAATACATTGAAGAAGCTTAAAGAGTGACCCCAATGTTTTGGATGAGACTCTTATCATCTTGAGATTTTGTGTAATATGAAAAATCCATTTATGTCAAACCCTTCACAAGACATAACATTATTTTGGGTTTAAAAACAAGCAATTTTATATTCTCAACAACGTTAATTGGTGTTTGAGATAGTTAAGAGAAGACTTTATCTTCAAACCACCTAATAAATATCATATTATGCTCTCTAGAAATCCACATTGTTTTCGATCAAGGATATTTTGTCTTGACTAAATTGGTATTTTTCATTATATAAATATCCACTTTATCGATGTTGTTTAAAATTTACAAGTTTTCTTGTCAAAGATCATGACTAATTACTTTCTTTCATGCTCCTAAAGTCCCTTTGTCAGAATATGGCTGAATATTTATTTGTTGGTAGGAGCTTCATTATAGCCTGAATCATTATAAAAGTCCATAACCTCCCTAGCCGCATAAGCCTTAATAATACTCCCTTCAGGTTGATAATGATTTCGAGCTTATCTTAAAAGCACTCATATAATATTAAAAAAGATACATCCAATACAAGAAAACCTGACCCAACATTTTCACTTCCCTGGTCAAATGGACAAAAAGATGTAGTATGATATAAAAGAATAAAGGAGTAAAATACATCTCAAGCTAGCATAGGGTAATGACAACTTCTCTTTACAACTTATCAAGACTCTCAGGATCAATAATTTTGTTTCATATAGTGATGAAGAAGAAACAAAGCCTCATATTTGCAAATCTTATATTCTTTGACAATATAGATCAAATAGCCACAAGCAATATTTCCTACATTGGCGTGTGAAAATCATGAGATTTAAGATATATCAGCTTCAGATCCTTCATTGATACCATTCTATGTATTCAACAGAGTAATAATGATGCTATCACATACATTTTTTTTCTCAACATGCATAACATCGATACAATGCCTAACTTCCAAAGAACTCCTATAAGAATGATCCCATAATATTGATCTCTTCTTGAATAAGGATTTGTCACTTTGTGTGAGAATAGTACATTATGATCTCTTACCAAACACATTGACAAAGTCTTTTACTCTTTAATAAAAAACTGTCCTAAATAGGTTTAGAGGGGCACTTCATTCCTAATTTGGTCCATTTAAATGTTTTGCACAACCTTTGGTAAGGATGAAATTTTGATAGAAACCTTCGATGACCAAGATATACAGTCTTGACGCCATGTTTTAAATGTATTGAATTAGTGTTCTCCTCACATATAGGGCATGCTTTAGATTCTTTATGTTGTATCAAGACAAATCCCCATATGTTGGAAATTCATTAATAGTTCAAAAAAAACATAAAATTCAAACGAAATGTCTCTCTACGTGAAGCATCATAGGTAATCACACCTTCTTCTCATATTTTCTTAAAGTCATGAATTAGAGGTTCAAGAAAAACATCAACATCACTGCTAGGTTGTTTGGACCCGATATCAACAAGGCTAACATGACATACTTATTTTTCATACACAACTAGGGAGGAAGATTATATATAGCAACAATAACAAGCCAAGTGCTATGTTGGATGCTTAATGTGTTGTATGGATTCATCCCATCGATACAAAGCCCAAGTCTTAGATTCTTGACTTTTTCACCAAATTCAGGGTACAATAAATCAATTTCCTTCTATTTTGGGGAATCAAAAGTGTGTCAATGTATTCGATCATTATTTTTCTTTCCCTCTACATGCCAAGATAAATTTACACATCCTTGCTATTGTCAAACAAGCATTGAAACTGTGGCATTGTAAGTAGATACTACATCACCTTTGTACGAGAGACAATTTTGGGCTTACCTAAAGTCATCATTTTGCACCTTGATGCCCCACATTTTGGAAAATATTACAAATCCATATAGTAAATTTGAAATAACAATGATCATTGGGGCATGCATGTATCTTCTTATCCAACATTTCCATCGTGATTTTTTTTCTTTGATTCATATGTTTATATTGGAAGCTTGTTGCCTTTAGGAAGAATTTATTTCAAATAAGACAACAAAGACGTGAAGCTTTAGTCACTCCATCCATTTTCAGTTGTTAGAGTATACAATATCAACACATCACCCAACTTTGTAAACTTAGTATAACCCAAGTATAGAGGTCACTCAGCATCATGCACAATGTTTCAAATAAGGAAGGTGGATCAGTATGATTTACCCCACAACTATCTATAATCACATCAACAATGTCTATAATAATCGGTTTGCTCACATCTACAACATCGTCAACAATTTCTTCTTCAACACACTTACTGCTATCAACATCTACCGATCTCATTGTAGGAACCTCTCCATTCTAGTAGATGTAAGGAGGCGGGATCACCACTCCCTACTGAATAAAATTTGAAGAATAAAACTTCAAATCTATCTCCAAGCAACATCTCCAAGAGCTAGGTCCATGTTGGAAGTTATGTTCTCCTTGGTCATGTACAACACCTCGATCTAAACCTGGGTGGTTGGGAAATCACCTAGCAAGAGAGATAAATACAAGGTATGTGTCAAATAATGAACAAGAACAAAAGATAAGGAAATAACATGACAGTAAAGGCTAAGATTTCATCATAAGATGAACATAACAAGAGTATGAGGCTATATTCAAAAGAAATTTACCATTAACAATTATATTAAAAAGGATTTGCATGTAAGATAATTATGTCTAGCTAACTAAGTAGGGTTTAGGCACCTACCAGACCTCTAACCTATAGGTGAGGGGAGAATAAGACATTCCCAATCACCTACACAAATATATAGGGGAGAATAAAAACATTCCCTAGGGTGATTAAATACATGCCCTCTATGGGTGGTTGTACATAAGTACCACTACATTAAATTAAATAGAACATAAATATATATTCTAGAAAAGTAGTCATGGCAAGAGTAGTCATAATATTCAATAAGCATGACAGTGGGGTATAAGACCCAAACAAGAAGAAATTATAATCTGATTTGAGGCATGAACAACATTAGGATTCAAGAATACAAGATTTAGGGTTCATTTAAGCCTCATTAGGTAAATATAGGGTTTGTCTGAAATTATCCCAACATAGGGTATAAGAAATGCACATACCTCTCTTACTGATATCAATTACTAACTTTCACCACTTTAATTGACCACTTTGCCTATTTTCAATGTATTAACATGTGCTAAAGTACATAGTGCACATTAATGTATAGAAACCCTAATTTCAGAACTTTTTTTGCAAAATTCAGATTTAGATTTTAAAAATATCTCCAATGAACTTATTAGGTTCTCCTGATGAAGAAAACATTTTTTATGTTAATTTTGAAGTTATGATGATTAAGACGTAATTTTTATGGATTTTATGCATTAAACTCATTTTACAAAAATCACCCTTAGTCAAACCATGAAATCAGACCTTGAAGATATTTGCATTAGATATAGATTAATTTTCCAATTCCAAAACATATTTATTTATCAAATTTGAATAAGCGGATTAGAAGATATGAATTTTTCAATATTGACCAATAGGAAATTGCACATCATCAAACCGATCGAGATAATTAAAGAGAGAGGGAGAGGGAGAAAACACCATTTGACCCAATATCAGGTTTGAAGTTGTATAGGTAACCAAACTAGAGCTTCTAGAGAAGGTAAAACAGCAAGAAACCAAAACCTTAGAAGAACATGGTAAAAAGAGATGGAAATCATCGATTTTAAACATAGAAGCATGAGTTTTAAGCATGTAGTAAGCAATATATGAGAAGGTGGTTAATAAAACTCGCCTCTAGGAAGGTAAGAAGGTCCAAATGGAAAGATTCCCGAGATTAGAAGGTCTGGTTGCTCCAAGCCAACTCCTTTCTTGAGAAAAGATCACCTTCTCCTCTTTAGAGGTGCAAACCCCAGTAAAAGAGCATGGAGATGAGATGTTTTAGGGTTCTAGGTGGAGTTTTACCATGGAGGGTCATGGTTTCGACTTGTAAGAAGGTTGGGGGAATAACATCATGAAAACATGGAAGGAAAGGAGGATACTTACTAGTTTTGGTCAAAATCACCAAGTAGGAGCTTAAGAAATCCTAAATAGAGGAATTTGGAACCCTAGGAGCCTTCTTCACCAAGGTAGGGACCCTCTTTTAGATTGGGACATCAACTTTATGGAAAAACATAGAAGGAATGATTATATAAGCTAGAATAAATAGAAGGAGAGGATTTCTTCTTGGATTGGGAGGTGGGAAGGGGTAGTCATGGCTTTATAAATAAGTGGGCAAGTATGAGGTGTCTATGGGACTTTCCATGTGTCCTTAGGCTAGGGATTCATGCCCATGCAAGAGGACATCTCATAGACTCTTCTTGTATATCAAAGGTCGGTCCTAAAAGCCCCTAGAGACTTCTAGGTCATCCCCACCGTCCTTCAAACAAAGAAATAACCACATTGGTTGATAGTTTTTAAAGATAAGCACATTTATAAAGAGGGTAATCCCTATAATGCCCTTGGAAAGTAACACCTTCAAACCAAAGTGCAAATAGGTGCCCCATGGTTAAAAATCTCTAGAATGGTAAGGGAATATCTAAGGATTAAAATTCAGGTGATAATTTGCAAAGAAAACCTCCGAATTGGATAAATTGCATAAAAGTCCAGAATGTACCTAAAATTTCATAACTTGCACAAACAACATCCAAATCGAACCAAATTTGAAACTTAGGCTTATTTTATGTTTTAAAATCACATAAAAAAGTTATATTAAGGTTTAGATCACTTAATTATAGTAATTAAGCTTATTTAATACATTAATCAAGGTTTAGGGCCCTACACTTCTAGCACAAATTAATAAACCATTGTTCTACTAAAGTGGTGATTTTACATTTTAGATCCTTAAATAAGATTTCACCGAGGAATCTATACATAAAACCTTACATTGGTATAATTATTTAACAAATATTCACCAAACCACTATAAATTCCACAATTTAAGCATCAAGCCAAAAGGTATAGAAATGATAGGAAAATATTGGGAAAGGGCCAAAATGAGAATATTTTAAAGTTTTGGTATGTTACTACACTCCATCCCTTAAAGAGGATTTCATCCTCGAAATCTAAATCAAAGTGAGAAGGGTGAGTATGCAACATCTCACCACTAAACTCCCAGGTTGAATCCATTAAACTTCCACCAAAACTTTTACTAACTTAAACTCCTTATTTTTCAACAACTTAACTTGGGAGTTCAAAATCTTCTCAAGCAACCCCACATAGGTCAGGTTCTCATGGATCACTTAAAGGTTCAACTTTTATGATTTCATTTTAAATTTTTTGTCTTATTAGAATTATATTCATTAGGATATCACATTATCATTATTATTCTTTTAATTGTGTCATGTCATATTTAATTTGTTTCCAAAAGAGTTATATTTCATTATTATAAACAAACTTAATATATTTTTTATTTGTAACATTAGGAACTTTAGCACTACTACAGTTATACTAAATTATCTTAATATGCATTATTTTATCTGGCCATTATCTTTAATAATTTGGATTTAGACTCCATTATCAATTGTATCAATTATTTTGTATGAAATAGGACACTTTATCGAATTTGTTACAATTAATCCAAATAATGTCACACTGATTACTTATATGTATATTATACATTGTAACTTTATCATTCTTGCTCACATTAATGTCATCATTAATCATTCTCTCATATTTATTAACTTATTATTATTGAATATGAACATTATGTGAATCAATTACTTCTTATCCATATTGAATTCATTATATATATTTTAATGATCAAGGTGGGAAATATTACATATTAATGATTTGATTCACATGATAAGTCATTAGGTGATTAATTTGGTGTGCATTAGAGAACAAGGTAATATGCATTTCATATTGATGACCTAATTAATCTATGATTTATGTGTATTAAAGTATGTTATCTGATTATGACACCTACTGACACTAATGTATCATGAATGTCATTAAGGATGTATAGGTTAAGGATATATGATTACAACTTAGGGTTTAGGTTAGCATGATCATTATTCTTCACCTATACCTTCTTAGGATGCATTAAGTCCAAGGTTAGATTACAATTATCTTGCCCATCATATCATAGGGTTTATTAGTTTATGACATGGTCAACATCATGCTTACCCACTAAAATGTGAGTTACTCTAATTATGTGCATTACATATTCATTAGGGTTCAAACATATGAACTATTCATTAGATGATCGTTATATGTTCTTTTGGATGCCAAGAAACATGTGGTTACAACTATAAATTGTATGGTCAAAACTAAGGATTCAAGCACACTAACTTCCTCATTAGGGAGTTAGGGTTTCTAAAGTCAGAGTAGCTAGATTTCAGTATGTTACATGACTGCATCCCCTTGGAAAGGATATCATCCTCAAAATCTTACTACCCAAACATCATCGATACTAACTACTCTCCACCCCTTAAAAGGTTTGACCTACCAAGACAAACTAATCTAGAGGTAAAAGGGTGAGTCTAACTTTAGACCATATACAAGATCCATCCCGCTTCATTGCGCACTCTGATTGCTTATTGAACACCAAACTTCAAAGTCTAGGTTCTAGGGATAACTATCCAAACGTGTGGTTATATGGGTCATAAGGGAACTATATTGGGTATCCATCCTCAAACAAGTTATTACACCTTAGAGACAAGTTCAACATATTAGGGTCCCTGAAGATAAATCATATAGATGTCTAAGGCTATTATTGCCTAAAACCATGCTATTTCAGACAATTCATATTAGCTCAGGCCAAGTCGGTATCATATGGATTCAGGAGTCCTCGTAAACCAATCTTGGGGTGCGGAGGAAAATCTTAACAGCCCCCGAACCCTGATCCTTTCTAGACACCTTTGCTTTCAACTTCATGTCCTAGTAGTTGCCTAAAGGCCAAGCTAAACAACCTCAAGTTACTATGGTTAGTTATGCATCTTTTAGTTGTAAGTAATTTATATATCTATTCATCATTATTCTAATGTGAAAATATAGGATCCTAAATCAACCCTTCATCATCTATTGATAAACTCTAGGGAAAACATGTCACTTAAAGGTAAGACACGTATTCTAACTAGGGAGACAAAATTGACATAGTCAGATTCCGACTACCATGCGCTATGATACGATGTTGTAAGGAGGTGGGATCACCACTCCCTACTAAATAAAATTTGAAGAATAAGACATCCATTCCAAACACACTAAAAGGTATGTTGGAATAGGTATAAATTTCAAAATTTATTATAATGGTATGCAAAAGACCAAAGTGTAGCAGCTGAATTAATCAAATGACTATATTCAATTTTCATAAAAGATTACAAAGTATATCAAAATATCCCATAAGGGTTTACATGTATGATACAACATAAGGATCTAAGTAGAGGGAAGTCTAAACTACTTCAAATTTGTCTCCAAGCAACATCTCTAAGAGCTAGGTCCATGTTTGGAAGCAATGTTCTCCTTGGTCATGTTTAACACCTCGATCTAAACCTGGGTGGTTGGGAAATCACCCAACAAGAGAGATAAATAAAAGGTATCTGTCAAATAATGAACAAGAACAAAAGATATGGAAATAACACCAAAGTAAAGGCTAAGATTTCATCATAAGATGAATAGAACAAGAGTACGAGGCTATATTCAAAAGAAATTTGCCATTAAAAAATATATTTAAAAGGATTTTCATGTAAGATAATTATGTATACCTAACATAGTAGGGTTGAGGCACCTAACGGACCTCTAACATATAGGTGAGGGGAGAATAATACATTCCCAATCACCTACACAATTATATAGGGGAGAAAAAAAACATTCTCCAGGGTGATTAAATACATGCCCTCTGTGGGTGGTTGTACATAAGTACCACTACTTTAAATTAAATAAAACATAAATCTACATACTAGAAAAGTAGTCATGGCAAGAGTAGTCATAATATTCAATAAGCATGGCAGTGGGGTATAAGACCCAAACAAGAAGAAATTATAATCTGATTTGAGGCATGAACAACATTAGGATTCAAGAATACAAGATTTAGGGTTCATTTAAGCCTCATTAGGGAAATATAGGGTTTGGCTGCAATTATCCCAACATTGGGTGTATGTAGTGCCCATACCTCTCTTACTGATATCAATTACTAACTTTCACCACTTTAATTGACCACTTTGCCAATTTTCAATGTATTAACATGTGTTAGAGTACATAGTGCACATTATTGTATAGAAACCCTAATTTCAGAACTTTTTAGCAAAATTCGGATTTAGCTTTTGAAAATATCACCAATGAACTTATTAGGTTCTCTTGATGAAGAAAACATATTTTTATGTTAATTTTGAAGTGATGATGATTAAGACATATTTTTTATGGATTTTATGCACTAAATTCATTTTACAAAAATCACCATTCGTCAAACCATGAATATACCTTTAAAATATTTTAATTATATAGATATTATTTTTCCAATTTCAAAACATATTTATTTGTCAAATTTGGATAAGCAGATTAGAAGATATGAATTTTTCAATACTGACCAATAGGAAGTTGCCACATCATCAAACTCATCGAGATAATTGATGAGAGAGGGAGAGTGAGATCATTTGACCCAAGATCAGGTTTGAAGTTGCATAGGTAACCAAACTAGAGCTTCTAGAGAAGGTAAAAAAGCAAGAAACCAAAACCCTAGAAGAACATGGTAAAAAGAGATGGAAATCATCGATTTTAAACATAGAAGCATGAGTTTTATGCATGTAGTAAGCAATATATGAGAATGGGGTTAAAAAGCCTCACATCTAGGAAGGTAATAAGGTCCAAACAGAAAGTATTCTGAGATTAGAAGGTCTGGTTGCTCCAATCCAAACTCCTATCTTGAGCAAAGATCACCTTCTCCACTTTAGAGGTGCAAACCCTAGCAAAAGAGCACGGAGATGATATGTTTTAGGTGGAGTTTTACCATGGAAGGTCATGGTTCCTATAACATCCCTGACCTGGGTTATGAGGTAACCCTATTTGTTTTGGCTAATAAAGTTTCTTAAAACTTTAAAATAATCCTCTAAGGTGCTTTGTTATCATGTGACACACTCATGTTTCAAGTTTGGTCCCGATTGAATGTTGTTTGAGAACTTTTTCCTTTGTTTTGGACCAAAGTGCAATTTACCCAAATTGAGATGATATAATGCAAAATGTCACATGTTGAACATGCCTCATGTGTTTTAGAATCATTATAGAGATAATTATGCAAGGTGGTGGCTTGTGGAAAGCCTAAATTCCAAGTTTGAACTTGTTTGAATAATGTTGGTGACTTGTACACCAATTTTGGTACAAATTGTAATTTACCCAAAATGTGGGGTTGATATGCAAATTACCACCTCTAGAATGTCCCTAATTCCTCTACGTATTATTTAGAGGAAAGAGAATGTATGAGACACCATGTTTGATTCCATTATGAATGATGGTAATCTTGGTGAAGATATGACCAAGAAAAAGGGTTGAATTTGGAAGCTTAACTTGAGTTGTATCAAGTTGAAAAGCTTATATATGAGTGCCTATCGGCCATGGAGCCCAAGGAGGTATCCCATATAGTTTTTTGAACTCTTGGCAAAGTCCATATCGTGAAAAGCACCTCAAGGAGGTGAGGTGTGATGGCCAACAAGTTTCCTTAGAAAAAGTGTATCAGCTTGACTTAAAATAGTGATTAAACCTAGATGACTTATCCAATTGGGTAAGCAATGGACAAATTTGCATCTCTAGATGATCCTCAACCTTTTTTAATGTCAAGATAAATGTTGATTCATGCATGTACACGTGTCGCCCATGCATGACACGTGGCATCTACTAGCTCAAAATGTTGACACCTCATTTTTTGCCATCCTTCATGAACAACAAGTATATATACCCCTAGTTTCACCCCTTGGTGAAATTTTGCGACCCTTACCACTCTCCTACCCTAAGGTATCATGCATATAGCTCCCATATCGTGAAGGGATTCTGTGGTATCGTGCTTGGGCCTTGGGATATCGCCCATGGCAAGAGAATATCGGCCAAGTAGGTGATATTGGCCATATAGAGTGACATCGGCCATAGAGTGAAGAGTTGAGTGGCATATTGTGAAAGTGAGTGCCATATCGTGCAAGAGGGTTGGCATATCATTCAAGGACACACGGGTATCATGCAAAGGTGTTAAGGAGCAAGAAGGAGCTCATACTTAACCCTAAGGTGAGGCAATGATCATCTTCAACCTTGGATTGAAGCATGATTTTAGGGTTTTGATCTTCCTTTCGTTTCTTCTTCACCAATTGCTTATCCATGGTGATTCCTTGTATATGAAGGAGTTGTGAACGAGCCTTGGAATTTTGATAAAGTCATCTTCAATCTTAGGAACGTGGATCTTTGGAGTTTGGAGCTTTGAAGTTGTTCTTAAGGCGAGTTATATAACTTGAACTCAACCATGATATTATTCATCACCTATATTGCTATACTTAATGAATTACTTTTAATACCGAAATTTCCTGAAATAGTTGATGAGATTATGAGTTCTAGTAGTTTCTTAGACCTGTTTACATGAACTATAACAGTTATAATAAAGGTCTAGAGCTCTAATATGATGGTATCACCTTATAAAAGTGATATCGGGTGCAAGCATACAAGCAAGCACCTCTAACCCGATATGATGATGCACCTACTTCATTAAAATGACATGGATATGATTGTATACCTTGTTGCACGATATGGGGGTGTAGTATACACCTCTTGCACGATAGGGAGTTAAGAATAGACTCCATGTACGATAAAAGGTTAAATGAATACTTATAAGTTGACATGAAACCCTAATTTGGGTAACCCGATATGAGTAAAGAATAGCAAATGCTATTGAACGATATGGTAGCCCGATACACAACCCTAGTTGATGTCTAGCCCAACATGGTGATAGATTAATACCTCATGCACGACATGGGTAACACATATAAACACCTCTAGCCCGATATGAATGTTGAGTATATACTTCTAGCCCGATATGGTGAGTACTCATATACTTACAACCCGATATGGTGATCATATGCACACTTCTAAACCGAGATACCTTGTAAAGGTGAGGGCAAGACACTCTTAGGAGTAATGAGTGTAACACCAAGTAATGGTGTGGCTAATACCTTTATTGGTGAAACACCTAGAGTGGTTGATAATGGACAACTTTATGTTAACAATGCCCTGATTTGAGATGAGCAATATCATTGATGATAGTTGGGTAATTCAAGTGTGTGACTTATGGATGATACTTTATAAGATTAATATGATGGGATAGTGGATAAAGTATTAGGATGGTAAATACCCTAATATAAGATAAGTTGATGAACTTAAGTAAGTTAAAAGTGATGAGGGAAGTGATACACCAAGGCATGGTAAATATCACATCCAACACTTTAAGGTTGGTACACCTTGATGCACCTTAAACCCAATATACCTGGATGGGTAACACATGATGTGTGTCATGTCAATTGTTACATTGAGATGGAATGCACTTTGATAAGTGTGGGATAACATACCTTGAGAAAGGGTTAAGCCAAGTTAATATAGTATGATGTAATCATACCCTGATAAGGATGAGAGAGGAACTCATACCTTGTGTTGATGATTCATTTAATGATAAATGATGAGAATAAATAAGTATAATTGAATACTTATGATATTAATGTATGCTCCCAGATGTGTGGATCAATGAATTAGGATTTGAATTAATAATATGAACTTGAAACCCTATTCGGCTATAAAGGGAAACCCTAACCCTATTAGTTGTTGCCTAGTGAGAGGTGACAAGATGTTTAATGGCCTTATGAGCCACGTGAATAGTTGTTGCCTGGTGAGAGGTGACAAGATGTTTAATGGCCTTGTGAGCCATGTGAATAGTTGTTTCCTGGTGAGAGGTGACAAGATGTTTAATGGGCCTTGTGAGCCATGTTGTTAGTTGTTGCCTAATGAGAGGTGACAAGATATTGATCTAGAGATTGATGTAAGAATTGGTAATGTTTAAAATAAACCAGGTAAATGGGAACCCTGTAACATATTAATAATAATAAATGGTTACAAAGATAATAATAAAATCTTGGTCATACATGCATTATAGTCATAGTCAAAATAAGGGCTATGGTGCTTTGAATATGTTAAAATGAGACATGAGGAATACTTGTATTACATAAAGAATGTGAATAAGTATGATGGTTTGGCCAAGGTATAATGCCTAGTAAAGGTGATGTGGTATTTAGTGATGTGTAATCAGGAGTGGTTAGAGTCCACTCCCTGGCGGTGTAATCAGGATTGGTTAAAGTCCAATACCAGGAAGAGGCATGACGCCTGTAATCAGGAGTGGTTAGTGTCCACTGCCTGGCGGTGTAATCATGATTGGTTAAAGTCCAATACTTGGAAGAGGCGTGAAGCTTGTAATCAGGAGTGGTTAGAGTCCACTGTCTGGCGGTGTAATCAGGATTGGTTAAAGTCCAATACCTGGAAGAGGCATGAAGCCTATAATCAGGATTGGTTAAAGTCCAATGCCTGGCGGTGTAATCAGGATTGGTTACGGACCAATGCCTGACGGTGTAATTAGGTTCGGTTAAAGTCCAATACCTGGTAGAGGCTCAATGCCTGTAATCAGGATTGGTTAAAGTCCAATGCCTGGCAGTGTAATCAGGATTGGTTACGGACCAATGCCTGGCGGTGTAATCAGGTTTGGTTAAAGTCCAATACATGGCAGAGGCTCAATGCCTGTAATCAGGATTGGTTAAAGTCCAATGCCTGGCGGTGTAATCAGGATTGGTTACGGACCAATGGCTGGCGGTGTAATCAGGTTTGGTTAAAGTTCAATACCCGGTAGAGGCTCAATGCCTATAATCAGGGTTGGTTAAAGTCCAATTCCTGGCAGTGTAATCAGGTTTGGAAGAGTCCAATACCTGGCAGAGGCACAATGCTTGTAATGATGACACAAGATTGGTAATAACCCAATGCATGAATTAATGATGTATGAGTGCATGACAGATATAATTTTAATATCTGTTTAAGCTGATTGGCTAAGGCCAACAGATAGAATCAAGAATAATTCATGGGTGGCATTTTAGGATAATAAGTATCACAAGAAAAGCTTGACATGTTGATAGAGTATGATAGATTAATGACATACATGTTCTCCCTATTACTTATAAAGTGAATAGATGATTTACTACTCTATCATAGATAGTTGCAATGCTTTAAAAGATGAGAATATTCTAAACTGCTTATCCTCTGCTCAGTTTAATACTATTTAAGTGTGTTAATAACATTGTTGGCGGAGTGTTATATCTCTCGCTGGGACAATTGTCTCACCCTGTGGGATCCACATTTTTTTAGGTGGACGTGCACGAGGGGGATTGGGACCGTACTATAGAGAAAGAACAACCGCAACAGGGATAGTACTGACAGCTCAGGTTGAGTGTACTGTCTGTCAAGTTTGGTAGATAGAAGTCATATGTGTCGTCTCTGTACTCTCAGGTCCTTGGAGTTGGTTTGTACTGGTTTCATGAATAATATGAGATTTTGGCTTGAATGCCTTTAGGTTTTATGTTGCTCCAATATGTGTTTTGATAGAGCAACTGTTATATGTTGTCCTCGAGATGAGGCGAAACAATGTTGTACAATGTAAATCATGACATGTATGAGTTTTGGATCTTTAAATAAAAGTATTCTGTACAAGGATCTCCTTTCAAAATGGTTTTAAATTTTAGTGATTTTTGTTAATCCACTGTTTATGTTTATTCCACTTAATTAGTAACAATTTGTTTGTCTGTTTGGCGACTGTCGTTACAAGTTTGGTATCAGAGCTTAAGGTTCGCTAAGTCTACAGAGACATAGGACTAAGGTGTTGAGTTTGTGTTAGTGTCCTCCAGTATACCCTATAGTGACTTCCGCTTATGCAGAAGAAAGGGTAAAGTTTATAAATGACTGGAGAATATGAGGAACACATTGCTAAGAGCAATAGTGTTGCACCAGGAGAGGGTGCAAGGGATCAGGCAAGAGAATAATGAGTGCCTAAGAATTCCCATCTTGACCCAATCAGAATAGAGAATCCTACTTTTTATGCTCTTGTGAGGCAAGTTAGGACAACAGTGATGAATATAATAGACTGGATACTAGCATTACAACCTAGGTTACCAGTCCTTAATACAAAAACTTTGGGCTTTGAAAGGATTCCTAAATGACATAGTCATGTTGGAACAGTGGAAAATGTGGGAAAGATTAACATATGGCAAGAAAGTAGACTCTGCCATAAGTTTAGACAGATAATACATTTGTGATGGTAATGCCTAAGAAGAGGCAATAAGCTGATATTTAAGGTAAGGTCTCTATAATTTTAGAGACATTTTCCTAATTGTTCTAAAAAGCCTAAGTTTTTAGTGCCACCAGTGCAATAAATGCTTAGTGCACCAGGGTAGTAATCACTAAATAAAGGCAAAGGTCCTAACTTTTCACCTATAAGAACTCCTGACTTAGCTTCTGAATCAGTAATGAGACCGATAAGACTATGGTATGAGGATAATACATGGACATGTTAACCATACTAAACCCTTTTATTCAAAAAGAAGGGAGTAAATGACCCAAAAACCGAGGTAGAGTCGGCAGGGCTTACGAAAGTTACAACCTAATAGTGTAAAAAGGCAAAAGAAACAACATGAAACAACTAGACTCTATGTTTGAGTCAACCAGATGTGGTGGATGACTGTGAGGGATGACAGTCAGATAGAGCTTTCTCATCTGGTATGTCTTCTCTAGATTTTATCTGATAATTATAAGAAGGTAGTTGATGTTGAGCTTCCTCTTGTTAGTCCTATGAGGACATGAGGAATAGATAAGAAGGATGAGAACCTATATTTAGATTAATATTCTCTTATATGTTTTGAAATTTATCTCTTCATGTAGAAAAGGAAGATATGTAAAAGAAACACCCAGAGAAAACCTGAGATACTAAGTAGTAAAAAATTTAAAGGGATGAAACATAATATAAAACAAATGCATACTACCTAATTTCAGTTCTTGAATACCATGGCCAGGTATTCATCTATTGAAGACAAGGTAAGTATGACACTCTTAGATTGTTATCTTTCCGATTACTCTAATCAAGTAGTCATTTTGAGACAATCTAAAGAGCATAATGAAGTTAGAGATGTGGCATGGATATTTCTACCACATCCTAATTGATATATGGAGAAATCTGAGTTAATCATAGATCAACTGATAAACAAAAGAAGATGTTTAGTATAATGTATACCCTGGTCCTCAGACCTAGAGGTAATAGTTACTGATGAGAGGTAACAATGTTCAGTGATGGACTAAGGGTTTGAATACCCAGATATAGTAATCATGATGATGATGTGATGTGCTTATGGCACATATAATGGGTACTAAGGTAAAGAATCCTAGTATCCAAGAACTTTCAATGATATGAGAAAATGGGAACATAACTCCTGAAAAGAAGTAATGTTTGGTTACCTAGAGGGGCCAACTCTGAAATTTGTCCAGTTACATATTGTAGTATGGATACCATTTGTTAGGGGTTTATGCCCCGCATAAACATGACATCAGAAAAGATGTAAGTTGAAAAGGTAAGAAATCAGTAAGGTTTGACACCTGAGTTAAATAAGGTATGTATAATGATTCTCTATCTAAGAAAAATGTTACCTGAAACAGAGTTGACTCTACAGTCAATAATGAAAAGGAAAGTGGAGTATGTGTCATGTGTGACAGATTATATGATAATCATGTGTGGAAGAACTTTGTGCTAGTCAAAGTTCTATGGTGTCTCCATGACATTAAGATGTTATGTGGAGACTTGATGGTATAATAAATGAATAAAATTTGTCTCTACTTTTCCTGGGATTTCGGGGACGAAATCCTTGTTAGGGGTTTATAATTGTAACATCCCTAACCTGGGTTATGAGAGAACCCTATTTGTTTTGGCTAATAAAGTTGCTTATAACTTTAAAATAATCCTCTAAGGTGCTTTTTTTATCATGTGACACACTCATGTTTCAAGTTTGGTCCCGATTGAATGTTGTTTGAGCAATTTTCCTTTGTTTTGGACCAAAGTGCAATTTACCTAAATTGAGAGGCTATAATGCAAAATGTCACATGTTGAACATGCCTCATGTGTTTTAGCATCATTATAGATAGAATGATGCAAGGTGGTGGCTTGTGGAAAGCCTAAATTCCAAGTTTGAACTTTTTGAATAATGTTGGTGACTTGTACACCAATTTTGGTACAAATTGTAATTTACCCAAAATGTGGGGTTGATATGCAAATTACCACCTCTAGAATGTCCCTAATTCCTCTACGTATTATTTGGAAGAAAGAGAATGTATGAGACACCATGTTTGATTCCATTATGAATGATGGTAATCTTGGTGAAGATATGACCAAGAAAAAGGGTTGAATTTGGAAGCTTAACTTGAGTTGTATCAAGTTGAAAAGCTTATATATGAGTGCCTATCGGCCATGGAGCCCAAGGAGGTGTCCCATATCGTTTTGTGAAATCTTGGAAAAGTCCATATCGTGCAAATCACCTCAAGGAGGTGAGGTGTGACAACCAACAAGTTTCCTTAGAAAAAGTGTATCGGCTTGACTTAAAATAGTGATTAAACCTAGATGACTTATCCAAATGGGTAAGCAATGGACGAATTTGCATCTCTAGCTGATCCTCAACCTTTTGTAATTTCAAGATAAATGTTTATGCATGCATGTACACGTGTCACCCATGCATGACACGTGGCACCTACTAGCTCAAAATGTTGACACCTCATTTTTGCCCTCCTTCATGAACAACAAGTATATATACCCCTAGTTTCACCCCTTGGTGCAATTTTGCAACCCTTACCACCCTCCTACCCTACGGTATCGTGCATAGAGCTCCTATATCGTGAAGGGATGCTGTGGTATCGTGCATGGGCCTTGGGATATCGCCCATGGCAAGAGAATATCGGCCAAGTAGGTGATATTGGCCATATAGAGTGATATCGGCCATAGAGTGAAGAGTTGAGTGGCATATTGTGAAAGTGAGTGACATATCGTGCAAGAGGGCTGGTATATCGTTCAAGGACACAAGGGTATCTTGAAAAGGTGTTAAGTAGAAAGAAGGAGCTCATACTTAACCCTAAGGTGAGGCAATGATCATCTTCAACCTTGGATTGAAGCATGATTTTAGGGTTTTGATCTTCCTTTCTTTTCTTCTTCACCAATTGCTTATCCATGGTGATTCCTTGTATATGAAGGAGTTGTGAACGAGCCTTGGACTTTTGATAAAGCCATCTTCAATCTTAGGAACGTGGAGATTTGGAGTTTGGAGCTTTGAAGTTGTTCTTAAGGCGGGTTATATAACATGAACTCAACCATGTTATTATTCATCACCTAAATTGCTATACTTAATGAATTACTTTTAATACCGAAATTTCCTGAAATAGTTGTTGAGATGATGAGTTCTAGTAGTTTCTTAGACCTGTTTACATGAACTATAACAGTTATAATAAAGTTCTAGAGCTTGAATATGATGGTATCACCTTATAAAAGTGATATTGGGTGCAAGCATACAAGCAAGCACCTCTAACCCGATATGATGATGCACCTACTTCATTAAAATGACATGGATATGACTGTATACCTTGTTGCACGATATGGGGGTGTAGTATACACCTCTTTCACGATAGGGAGTTAAGAATAGAGTACATGCAGGTGTGACGGCCAACAAGTTTCCTTAGAAAAAGTGTATCGGCTTGACTTAAAATAGTGATTAAACCTAGATGACTTATCCAAATGGGTAAGCAATGGACGAATTTGCATCTCTAGATGATCCTAAACCTTTTTTAATGTCAAGATAAATGTTGATGCATGCATGTACACGTGTCACCCATGCATGACACGTGGCACCTACTAGCTCAAAATGTTGACACCTCATTTTTTCCCTCCTTCATGAACAACAAGTATATATACCCCTAGTTTCACCCCTTGGTGCAATTTTGCGACCCTTACCACCCTCCTACCCTACGTTATCATGCATAGAGCTCCCATATCATGAAGGGATGCTGTGGTATCGTGCATGGGTCTTGGGATATCGCCCATGGCAAGAGAATATCGGCCAAGTAGGTGATATTGGCAATATAGAGTGATATCGGCCATAGAGTGAAGAGTTGAGTGGCATATTGTGAAAGTGAGTGACATATCGTGCAAGAGGGCTGGCATATCATTCAAGGACACAAGGGTATCGTGCAAAGGTGTTAAGGAGCAAGAAGGAGCTCATACTTAACCCTAAGGTGAGGCAATGATCATCTTCAACCTTGGATTGAAGCATGATTTTAGGGTTTTGATCTTCCTTTCTTTTCTTCTTCACCAATTGCTTATCCATGGTGATTCCTTGTATATGAAGGAGTTGTGAACGAGCCTTGGATTTTTGATAAAGCCATCTTCAATCTTAGGAATGTGGAGCTTTGGAGTTTGGAGCTTTGAAGTTGTTCTTAAGGCGGGTTATATAACATGAACTCAACCATGTTATTATTAATCACCTAAATTGCTATACTTCATGAATTACTTTTAATACCGAAATTTCCTGAAATTTCCTGAAACAGTTATAATAAAGGTCAAGAGCTTGAAGATGATGGTATCACCTTATAAAAGTGATATTGGGTGCAAGCATACAAGCAAGCACCTCTAACCCGACATGATGATGCACCTACTTCATTAAAATGACATGGATATGATTGTATACCTTGTTTCACGATATGGGGGTGTAGTATACACCTCTTGCACGATAGGGAGTCAAGAATAGACTCGATGCACGATACATGGTTAACTGAATACTTATAAGTTGACATGAAACCCTAATTTGGGTAACCCGATATGAGTAAAGAATAGCAAATGCTATTGAACGATATGGTAGCCCGATACACAACCCTAGTTGATGTCTAGCCCGACATGGTGATAGCTTAATACCTCATGCACAACATGGGTAACACATATAAACACCTCTAGCCCGATATGAATGTTGCGTATATACTTCTAGCCCGATATGGTGAGTGCTCATATACTTACAACCCGATATGGTGATCATATGCACACTTCTAAACCGAGATAACTTGTAAAGGTGAGGGAAAGACACTCTTAGGAGTAATGAGTGTAACATAAAGTAATGGTGTGGCTAATACCTTGATTGGTGAAACACCTAGAGGGGTTGATAATGGACAACTTTATATTAACAATGCTTGATTCGAGATGAGCCATATCATTGATGATAGTTGGGTAATTCAAGTGTGTGACTTATGGACAATACTTTATAATATTAATATGATGGGATAGTGGATAAAGTATTAGGATGGTAAATACCCTAATACAAGATAAGTTGATGAACTTAAGTAAGTTAAAAGTGATGAGGGAAGTGATACACCAAGGCATGGTAAATATCACATCCAGCACTTTAAGGTTGGTACACCTTGATGCACCTTAAATCCAATATACCTGGATGGGTAACACATGATGTGTGTCATGTCAATTGTTACATTGAGATGGAATGCACTTTGATAAGTGTGGGATAACATACCTTGAGAAAGGGTTAAGCCAAGTTAATATAGTATGATGTAATCATACCCTGATAAGGATGAGAGAGGAACTCATACCTTGTGTTGATGATTCATTTAATGATAAATGATGAGAATAAATAAGTATAATTGAATACTTATGATATTAATGTATGCTCCCAGATGTGTGGATCAATGAATTAGGGTTTGAATTAATAATATGAACTTGAAACCCTATTCGTCTTTAAAGGGAAACCCTAACCCTATTAGTTGTTGCCTAGTGAGAGGTGACAAGATGTTTAATGGCCTTGTGAGCCATGTGAATAGTTATTGCCTGGTGAGAGGTGACAAGATATTTAATGGCCTTGTGCGCCATGTGAATAGTTGTTGCCTGGTGAGAGGTGACAAGATGTTTAATGGGCTCTGTGAGCCATGTGGTTAATTGTTTCCTAATGAGAGGTGACAAGATATTGATCTAGAAATTGATGTAAGAATTGGCAATGTTTAAAATAAACAAGGTAAATGGGAACCCTGTAACATATTAATAATAATAAATGGTTACAAAAATAATAATGAAATCTTGGTCATACATGCATTATAGTCATAGTCAAAATAAGGGCTATGGTGCTTTGAATATGTTAAAATGAGACATGAGGAATACTTGTATTATATAAAGAATGTGAATAAGTATGATGGTTTGGCCAATGTATAATTCCTAGTAAAGGTGATGTGGTATTTAGTGATGTGTAATCAGGAGTGGTTAGAGTCCACTGCCTGGCGGTGTAATCAGGATTGGTTAAAGTCCAATACCTGGTAGAGGCATGAAGCCTGTAATCAGGAGTGGTTAGAGACCACTGCCTGGCGGTGTAATCAGGATTGGTTAAAGTCCAATACTTGGCAGAGGCATGAAGCCTCTAATCAGGAGTGGTTAGAGTCCATTGCCTGGTGGTGTAATCAGGATTAGTTAAAATCCAATACCTAGCAGAGGCATGAAGCCTGTAATCAGGATTGGTTAAAGTCCATTGCCTGGCAGTGTAATCAGGATTGGTTACGGACCAATGCCTGGCGGTGTAATCAGGTTTTGTTAAAGTCCAATACCTGGCAGAGGCTCAATGCCTGTAATCAGGATTGGTTAAAGTCCAATGCCCAGCGGTGTAATCAGGATTGGTTACGGACCAATTCCTGGCAGTGTAATCATGTTTGGTTAAAGTCCAATACCTGGCAGAGGCTCAATGCCTGTAATCAGGATTGGTTAAAGTCCAATGCTTGGCGATGTAATCAGGATTGGGTACGGACCAATTCCTGGTGGTGTAATCAAGTTTGGTTAAATTCCAATACCTGGAAGAGGCTCAATGCATGTAATCAGGGTTGGTTAAAGACCAATGCATGGCGGTGTAATCAGGTTTGGAAGAGTCCAATACCTGGCAGAGGCACAATGCCTTTAATGATGACACAGGATTGGTAATAACCCAATGCCTGTATTAATGATGTATGAGTGCATGACAGATATAATTTCAATATATGTTTAAGCTGATTGGCTAAGGCCAACAGATAGAAACAAGAATAATTCATGGGTGGAATTTTAGGATAATAAGTATCACAAGAAAAGCTTGACATATTGATATGTTGATACAGTATGATAGATAAATGACATACATGTTCTCCCTATTCCTTATAAAGTGAATAGATGATTTACTTCTCTATCATAGATAGTTGCATTGCTTTAAAAGATGAGAATATTCTAAACTGCTTATCCTCTGCTCAATTTAATACTATTTAATTGTGATAATAACATTGTTGGCGGAGAGTTATATCTCTCACTGGTACAATTGTCTCACCCCGTGGGATCCACATTTTTTTAGGTGGACGTGCACAAGGGGGATTGAGACCGTACTATAGAGAAAGAACAACCGTAGTAGGGACAGTAGTGACAGCTCAGGTTGAGTGTACTGTCTGTCAAGTCTGGTAGATAGAAGTCCTATGTGTCGTCTCTATACTCTCAGGTCCTTGGAGTTGGTTTGTACTGGTTTCATGAATAATATGAGATTTTGGCTTGAATGCCTTGAGGTTTTATGTTGCTCCAGTATGTGTTTTGATAGAGCAACTGTTATATGTTGTCCTCGAGATGAGGTGAAATAATATTGTACAATGTAAATCATGATATGTATGAGTTTTGGATCTTTCAATAAAAGTTTTCTGTACAAGGATCTCCTTGCAAAATGGTTTTAAATTTTAGTGATTTTTGTTAATCCGTTGTTTATGTTTATTCCGCTTAATTCGTAATGATTTGTTTGTCTATTTGGCGACTGTCGTGACAGTTCCGACCTGGAAGAAGGTGGGAGGAATACTAACAACATGAAAACAGGGAAGGAAAGGAGTATACTTACTATTTTTGGTCAAAATCACCAAGGAGGAGCTTAAGAAATTCTAAATAGAGAAATTTGGAACTCTAGGAGCCTTCTTCATGAAGGTAGGCACCCTCTTTTAGCTTGGGACAACAACTTCATGGCCAAACATAGAAGGAATGATTCTCTAAGATAGAATAAAGAGAATGAGATGATTTATTCTTAGATTGGGAGTTGGGAAGGGGTAGGCATGGCTTTATAAAGAAGGGGATAAGTATGAGGTGTCTATGGGACTTTCCATGTGTCCTTAGGCTAGGGCTTCATGCCCATGCTAGAGGACAACTCATAGACTCTTCTTGTATATCAAAGGTAGGTCCTAAAAGCCCATGGATCCTTCTAGGACATCCCCACCATCCTTCAAACAAAGAAATAACCCCATTGGTTGATAGCTTTTAAAGACAAGCACATTTATAAAGAGGGTAATCCCTATAATGCCCTTGGAAAGTAACACCTTCAAACCAAGGTGCAACTAGGTTACCCATGGTTCAAAATCTTGAAAATGGTAAGGGAATATCTAAGGATTAAAATTTAGGTGATAATTTGCAAAGAAAACCTCCCAATTGGGTAAATTGCATACAAGTCCAGAACGTACCTAAAATTGCATAACTTGCACAAACAACATCCAAATTGAACCAAATTTGAAACTTAGACTCATTTTATGTTTTCAAATCACATAAAAACGTTATATTAAGGTTTAGAGCACTTAATAATGGTAATTAAGCTTATTTAATACATTAACCAAGGTTTAGAGCCTTACACATCTAGCACAAATTAATAAACCATTGTTCTACTAAAGTGGTGATTTTACATTTTAGATCCTAAAATAAGATTTCACCGAGGTATTTGTGCATAAGCCCTTCCATTGGTATAATTATTGAATAAATGTTCACCAAACCACTATATATTCTGCAATTTAAGCATCAAGGCCTAAAACTATAGAAATGATAGGAAAATACTGGGAAAGGGCCAAAAAGAGAATATGTCGAAGCTTCAGTATGTTACAACACTCCACCCATTAAAGAGGATTTTTTCCTCAAAATATAAATCAAAGTGAGAAGGGTGAGTATGCAACGTCTCACCACTAAACTCCCAAGTTGAATCCATTAAACTTCCACCAAAACTTTTACTAACTTAAACTCCTTGTTTTTCAACAACTTGGGAGTTCAGAATCTTCTCAAGCAACTCCACATAGGTCAGGTTCTCATGGATCACATAAAGGTTCCACTTTTATGATTTCATTTTAAAAATTTTGTCTTATTAGAATTATATTCATTAGGATATCACATTTTCATTATTTTTCTTTTAATTGTGTCATGTCATATTTACTTTGTTTCCAAAAAAGTTATATTTCATTATTATGAACAAACTTAATTTATTTATCATTTATCTCATTAGGAATTTTAGCACAACTAGAGTTATACTAAATTATCTTAATATGCATTATTATATCTGACCATTTTCTTTAATAATTTGGATTTAGACTCCATTATCAATTGTATCAATTATTTTGTATGAAATAGGACACTTTATCCAATTTGTTACAATTAATACAAATAATGTCACATTAATTACTTATATGTATATTAGACATTGTAAATTTACCACTCTTACTCACATTAATGTCATCATTAATCATTCTCTCATATTTATTCACTTCTTATTATTGATTATGAACATTTGTGTGAATCAATTACTTCTTATCCATATTGAAGTCATTATATATATTTTAATGATCAAGGTGGGAAATATTACATATTAATGACTTGGTTCACATACAAAGTCATTAGGTGATTAATTAGGTGTGCATTAGAGAACAAGGTGATATGCATTTCATATTGATGACCTAATTAATCTATGATTTATGTGTATTAGAGTATGTTATCTGATTATGACACTTAGTGATACTAATGTATCATGAATGTCATTAAGGATGTATAGGTTAAGGATAGATGATTACAACTTAGGGTTTAGGTTAGCATGATCATTATTCTTCACCTATACCTTCTTAGGATGCATTAAGTCCAAGGTTAGATTACAATTATTGTGCCCATCATATCATAGGGTTTATTGGTTTATGACATGGTCAACATCATGCTTATCCACTAAAATGTGAGTTACTCTTATTATGTGCATTAGATATTCATTACAATTCAAACATATGAACTATTCATTAGATGATCGTTATATGTTCTTTTGGATACCAAGAAACATGTGGTTACAACTATAACTTGTATGGTCAAAACTAAGGATTCAACCACACTATCTTCCTAATTAGGGATTTAGGTTTTCTAAAGTCAGAGTAGCTATATTTCAGTATGTTACATGACTGCATCCCCTTGGAAAGGATATCATCCTCAAAATCTTACTACCCAAACATCATCAATACTAACTACTCTCCACCCCTTAAAAGGTTTGACCTACAAAGCCAATCTAATATAGAGGTAAAAGGGTGAGTCTAACTAGACCATATACAAGATCCATCACGCTTCATTGCGCACTCTGATTGCTTACTAAACACCAAACTTCAAAGTCTAGTTTCTAGGGATAACTATCCAAACATGTGGTTATATGGGTCATAAGGGAACTATATTAGGTATCCATCCTCAAACAAGTTATTACACCTGGGAGACTAGTTCAACATATTAGGGTCCCTGAAGATAAATCATATAGATGTCTAAGGCTATTATTGCCTAAAAGCATGCTATTTCAGACAATTCATATTAGCTCAGGCCAGGCCGGTATCATATGGATTCGGGAGTCCTCATAAACCAAGCTAGTGGTGTGGATGAAAATCTTGCCAGCCCCCAAACCCTGATCCTTTCTAGACACCTTTGCTTTCAACTTCATGTCCTAGTAGTTGCCTAAAGGCCAAGCTAAACAACCTCAAGTTACTACGGTTACTTATGCATCTTTTAGTTGTAAGTATTTTCGACATCTATTCATCATTATTCTAATGTGAAACTATAGGATCCTAAATCAACCCTTCATCATCTATTGATCAACTCTAGGGAAAACATGTCACTTAAAGGTAAGGCAAGTATTCTAACTAGGGAGACAAAATTGAAATAGTTAGATTCCGACTACCATGGGCTCTAATACCATGCTATAAGGAGGTGGGATCAACACTCTCTACTAAATAAAATTTGAAGAATAAAACATCCATTCCAAACACACTCAATGGTTTGTTGAAATAGGTATAAATTTTCCAAATTTAGTATTATAGTATGCAAAAGACCAAAGTGTAGTAGCGGAATTAATCGAATGACTATATTCAATTTTCATAAAAGATTACAAAAGTATATTATAATATCCCATAATAGTTTACATGTATGATACAACATAAGGATCTAAGTAGAGGGAAGTCTAAACTACTTCAAATCTGTCTCCAAGAATCATCTCAAAGAGCTAGGTCCATGTTGGAAGCTATGTTCTCCTTGGTCATGTTTAACACCTCGATCTAAACTTGGGTGGTTGGAAAATCACCCAACAAGAGATAAAAATACAAGGTATGTGTCAAATAATGAATAAGAACAAAAGATAAGGAAATAACATGAAAGTAAAGGCTAAGATTTCATCATAAGATGAATTGAACAAGATTATGAGGCAATATTCAAAAGAAACTTGCCATTAACAATTATATTAAAAAGGATTTACATGTAAGATAATTATGTCTACCTAACTAAGTAGGGTTGAGGCGCCTACCGGACCTCTAACATATAGGTGATGGGAGAATAAGACATTCCCAGTCACCTACACAATTATATAGGGGAGAATAAAAACATTCTCCAGGGCGATTAAATACATGCCCTCTGTGGGTGGTTGTACATAAGTACCACTACTTTAACTTAAATAGAACATAAATCTACATGCTAGAAAAGTAGTCATGACAAGAGTAGTCATAATATTCAATAAGCATGACAGTGGGGTATAAGACCCAAACAAGAAGAAATTATAATTTGATTTGAGACATGAACAACATTAGGATTCAAGAATACAAGATTTAGGGTTCATTTAAGCCTCATTAGGGAAACATAGAGTTTGGCTGCAATTACCCCTACAAGGAATGCACATACCTCTCTTACTGATATCAATTACTAACTTTCACCACTTTAATTGACCACTTTGCCTATTTTCAATGTATTAACATGTGTTAGAGTACATAGTGCACATTAATGTATCGAAACCTTTCCAGTGAGGGATAGCTCAGGTGGTGCGACTCAACTTCTCCCTGTGAAGGGACCCGAGTTTGACCCTTAGAAAAGCCCCCTCAGAAATTATTTGCCCATAGCGTCAGCTGGCCAATGATTCTACTTTGATGGGGTTTGCCCTTACAGGAAGGGTGTGCCCCCTGGGTTTTACCTTGCCACGGTGGGTCACAATGTGGCGCATTCTCAGGAGGGGTTCCCCGGTCATAAAAAAATGTATAGAAACCCTAATTTCAGAACTTTTTAGAAAAATTCGGATTTAGCTTTTGAAAATATCACCAATGAACTTATTAGGTTTTTTTGATGAATAAAACATACTTTTATGTTAATTTTGAAGTTATGATGATTAAGATGTAATTTTTATGGATTTTATGCATTAAATTCATTTTACAAAAATCACCCTTCGTCAAACCATGAAATAAGACCTTGAAAAGATTTTTATTAGATAGATATTAATTTTCCAATTCCAAAACATATTTATTTGTCAAATTTGGATAAGCAGATTAGAAGATATGAACTTTTCAATACTGACCAATAGGAAATTGCCACATCATCAAACCAATCGAGATAATTGAAGAGAGAGGCAGAGGAAGAAAACACCATTTGATCCAAGATCAGGTTTGAAGTTGCATAGGTAACCAAACTAGAGCTTCTAGAGAAGGTAAAACAACAAGAAACCAAAACCCTAGAAGAACATGGTAAAAAGAGATGGAAATCATCGATTTTAAACATAGAAGCATGAGTTTTAAGCATATAGTAAGAAATATATGAGAAGGGGGTTAATAAAACTCACATCTAGGAAGGTAAGAAGGTCCAAACAAAAGGTATCCTGAGGTTAGAAGGTTTGGTTGCTCCAAGCCAAACTCCTATCTTGAGCAAAGATCACCTCATCCACTTTAGAGGTGTAAACCCTAGCAAAAGAGCATGGAGATGAGATGTTTTAGGTGGAGTTTTACCATGGAAGGTCATGGTTCCAACCTATAAGAAGGTGGGAGGAATACAAAAAACATGAAAATAGGGAAGGAAAGGAGGATACTTACGTTTTGGTCAAAATCACCAAGGAGGAGCTTAAGAAATTCTAAATAGAGAAATTTGGAATTCTAGGAGCCTTCTTCACGAAGGTAGGCACCCTCTTTTAGCTTGGGACAACAACTTCATGGCCAAACATAGAAGGAATGATTATATAAGATATATAAAAGAGAAGGAGTGGATTTATTCTTGGATTGGGAGGTGGGAAGGGGTAGGCATGGCTTTATAAATAAGGGGGCAAGTATGAGGTGTCTAAATCGAAGGGGGCAAGAAGGGAGCAAGTATGAGGTGTCTTCTTGCATAACTTGCACAAACAACATCCAAATCGAACTAAATTTGAAACTTAGTCTCATTTTATGTTTTAAAATCACATCAAAAAGTTATATTAAGGTTTAGAGCACTTAATTATGATAATTAAGCTTATTTAATACATTAATCAAGGTTTAGGGCCTTACACTTCTAGCACAAATTAATAAACCATTGTTCTACTAAAGTGGTGATTTTACATTTTAGATCTTTAAATAAGATTTCACCGAGGTATTTGTGCATAAACCCTTCCCTTGGTATAATTATTGAGAAAATGTTCACCAAACCACTATAAATTCTACAATTTAAGCATCATGGCCAAAAAGGATAGAAATGATAGGAAAATATTAGGAAAGGGCCAAAAAGAGAATATGTCGAAGTTTCGGTATGTTACAATAGCATTCTGTATACCCTTGTACAATCTTATTGTACATGACATAAATTTTGATTTCTTCAGCAATGTCAACCTTCAAGTTGTTATTGCAATTCCTACATGGATAATAGACCTTATCTCTAGGTTGTTTATTAAGTTCCTCCACAAATCTTATAAATTGATCAAGACCAATAATAAACTCCTGAGTGCATCAATTTGAAATGGACATCCATGATACATCTATTCGATGATCATAGAGAAAATGAGTAATTAATCAATTACTTGGAAATTGGGATCTAAAGATTATGGTTTAGATATTAGGGTTTATCATTTATGGTATAGAGTTTAGGATTTACGAATTTAAGGATTGGGATTTATAATATAGGGTTTAGGATTTAGTGATGAATGTGTACCACCTATCCCATGTTTGAACACCTAATCTCACTAATAAGTGAATAGTGCATATTCAGTTTTCAAGAATATTTTGGCAACAATTACCCGAAGTTCTCCAAGTACAACAATGTAGAAGGGAAAATATCTGCCTGCATATGTACTTAGATAATGAACGGGGAGGTGCTAAAACATCTTGAAAATCGAATACACCTTATACACTTACATCCTAAACATGAGTAAGTGTTCAAGAACAGTCCCAAACTGTGGACTATCCAAAATTTACTCCCAGTGAGTAAATCTCAGACGGGTTATTAGGCCAATAAGATATATGTTTAAATTAGGATTTATTGTTTAGAATTTAGGTAAATATAAACATTCAGTATAAATCAAGCTAGTTTAGGTAATTCATATCAATTTAATTTAATTAATTCTTAGACGTTATTATGTATCCATACAACATCCCAATTGAATTACACCAAATTATACAAGCAATTATACATCAAATCCAACTATACAAGCATGATTTCTCAAATTTCCATATTAAAACCTTAGTTACATTTCACCATTCAATTGAATCAATTAAGATATTAAAACGCTAGTTACATTTCACCAAATTATGCACATAGTTATGAAAAAAAGTGTAGCTAAAAAAACACACTTTGAGGAACTAGAAACACTGGAGACTCAAGCGGAGTGGTGTCCACCACAACAAGGTCCAAGCAGAGACGGCACAAGAGGTTGTGGTGGCTCAACATAGGGCTAAGAAGCAATGGTGGTGGTGTCGAACATAGTAGGAAGTGACGTCACGATAGCGGTGGGCATCAGGGTCTAGCACAGTAGCACAAGCAGCGACGGTGGTGTCCAACGGTGTCGGTTAGGATAACACATAAGCACAATGGCGATGGAGACGACCAAGGAAGCAACTTTTCAGAGCAAGGAAGAAAGGCAAGATGAAATAGATAATGGGAGAAAGAGTTTTTTTTAGATACTATTAAGTAAGACTTAATCATCAATTATTGTAGAAAACCGATGACAAAGACTTTGCTCGTCGATTGTTGTGAAAATTGATGCCATATGTCTAACTATATTGTTAGTTACCTAGTCAAAAATCGACGCCATATGTACGTATCCCTATTAAAACTCCAACCTTTCTAAGCCATGTATCTTCAATTTTCCATGAAAAAACTGACTACATAGGTCTATTTCTGCTGTCAGTTGCACATCAAAAAATCGACAACATGTGTACTTATCTCTAATAAAAAATGTCAATCTTGCTAAGACTTAGGTGTCAGTTTCCCACCAAGAAACCGACATCATAAGCCAATTTGAGGGGAAATATTTTTCATGAGGTATGTGATGGGAACTCTTTGTCATTGGTTCATTTAGAAAATTGTTATAAAAATCTTTTGTGATGTACTTGACCTACGACGCTGGTTTCTATTGTAAAAATTGATGATGGAGTCTTCTTTGAGGCAAAATTTATTTCTCAAGAAGATATTTGTTGTCAACTTTTTACAACTAATGAAATATGTCTGTATAAAATATTCTCAATGAAAAATTAATTTTTGTGAGCTATCTTAGACGTTGGTTCGTCACAAAGAAACCATGTTATAGTAAAAGCGGTATCACTATTTTTTCTTAATTGGAAAGACTTGACCAGTAGTGACTTTTGTGCTATACCTACCGATGTCATATGCTTGTAGTGTCAATTTTTTTTGTAAAAGTCAACATTAAGAGAAGTGACACCAAAGGTCAAAAATGTACTAGTGACCTTATATGTAGGTAGGGTTGTCTTGATGTTTTCATTCTACATAAGACATAAGACATTGGCTATCTTCTTCTTATTGAGACAATAATACATGCACAAGAGTTCATTACAAGAAAATGCAGTTGATGGAATGCTAAGGTACTGAAATTTATTGAACACTTCCTCAAATTTCTTAAACTTGCACGCCAATACACATTTTTCAAAGAGAGTATTATAGTCAACTACAGTTTGGAATTCTTTAGGGATTGTTTTGATGTATTAGTCTGCTTTACCAAGTCGTTGCACTTTAGCACTCAAATCAACACAACAAGCATAATGTTACAACCCCAACTTTTGGGTTCATTTAGTGAGAAATGTAATTTCTCATATTAAAGATATTTGAACAAATAAAGATATAATTTGTTTTCAATAAATGGATTTCGTATACAATAACCTTGATGATTGTTTTGTGGGCTTTATTGGCTATTGGGCCCAATAATAAGGAAAAGACAAAAGGAATTACATTGTTAATATGAAATGGAGAAAAGAAAGATGTGGAAACCTCTAGAAGGCAAAAGAATATAAACCAAAGTTTGATTTCGTGCCTCATGGGTTCCTTGGGTCCCAAGGATTCCAAAGTTGCAAAGATAATGCAAAAAAACGATCAATTAAATATTTCTTTATTAAGAAAGAAATTGAAAACAATGATAAAATGTAGAAAATAAGTGGAAAGAGGCATAATTGAGTTATCTTTGATGGATTTTCGTATCCAAAGGATTCCTAAGGTTAAAAGGAATGCCAATGAGGAAAATAAAAAGAAAGAAAAAGAGAAATACTCAAGAAGACATATTTTAATGAAGAAATAAAAAGATAAGGAGAATATGTGAAATAGACATAACTAAAAGGATAAAAGTAAGTAGACATTCCTCAATATGGGAATCCGTGCCTTTAGGATTTATTGAGGTCCAAGGGACCCAAAATAACAAGATAATGGCAAAGGGAAAAGAAATAACAATTAATTTGGATTAATTAAAGGGATAACTTGGGAGAGAAGGAAGACTTCTCATCCATTGGAATTTGTTCACCAAATTTCTTGCAAAGCTAGATAATGTCAAGACAAACGTTCCCTTAAAATTTGAGACAAAAAGGAGCTATGGTTTGGGAGATATAAATTTCTCAAGTTATATCCAAAATAAAGCATTAATTGGGCAATTGAAAAAGGGTTTCCTTATTATTTGATCGCGTGCTTTGAGGACCGTTGGATCTCAATCCAATGCTAGTCACTCATCTTCTAAGTCCCACATGGACTGGGACTTTGCAAGTCACAGGAGGAATTTGCCATCTTGATTTCTCGTGATCTAGAGGATATGACAGCCTGTTGTTAGTCCCTTTGGACTCAGGAGGGTAAACCGCGGGGTTTAATCCTTGGTTCGACTAGGTTTGGTTGCCGTTTTGGGAAGTACCCAATACTCACAAGCCTGACCTCGACCCTATATATAGGGGAGGGTTTGTGAGGGCTCCAGCGCACAAAACAATCAACCCATGACCTGCGGCTA